>JARHVA010004054.1:267500-992466 GCA_037957365.1 Torreya grandis | reverse complement strand
TAGTGAATGCCTGCCTCTTGTTGGCCAATAATTTTTCCTATGCCCTGCACACCATGATAATAGAATCAGATACATTAAGCGGAATAAATTTGCATGCCTCATGTTGAATGTGGTCCTTGAGATCGCAAAAAAAATAGGTCGTTCAAGTTCTTATCTATAATCATCTCCACTCACAAGGACAAGTTCTAGAATTGATGAATATAATCCTTGACTGACCTTTTTTGTCGCGGCTTTGCTAATTGGTTGAATCAATTCTTTGGCACACTATTGTTATAGTGTGTTTGCAACTCTTCTGTAAAAACTGAGCATGTGACACTAGGGGCCTTCTTATTTTGAACATAACCATTGATACCAAATGAATTGTTCAAGTTTCAGATCTAAGAATGCCTTGGTAACCTTTTTCTCACATGGAACCTGATATAGATAAAAAAAAGTCTCCATTTGATTGATCCAAATGAGTGGATCCTTTCCATTGAAGTTATGCATGTCCATCTTTGGTAGCAAGTTTATAGGCCGAAAATTAGTGCTAACCATGGGTTGAGGTTGTAGAGCATTTAGATTAGGGATGGGCTGTCCCTTAGATTCACCTTGAGTTGGTTGCAAGGCTAATGACTTATTGACGAAAGCCGTGAGGGTATCCAATTGCTGATTGATGACATTAAGATGTCCTTTTTTGACCATTTCCAACTGCATGTTTGGCACACTCTCATCAAGGAGTTCCACATTGTCATCCAATGAAGAAAACATCATATTAGATGTCCCACCTGATCTTATCTTCATCTCTTTCTCATCTTTGCTACGAGTTTTCCCTAGTGTATGTGAATTCTTGCCCCGGTGTCTAGTTTGTAGTCTTGTCATGTTAAGGCTTGATAGAGCAGAATTTGATTTCCATCTTTGATCAAATGTTGATTGCATGATTTTGGAATGAGGTCAGCCCTAAATCCAAATATTCAAAGAACAAACCCCAATGATTTTTTGCAAGCTTTTCAAAAATGTAAATATGCCATATTAATTCCAAATATTTGGCCTACAAAGCAAAATTTATGAAAAATCCTAAAATCGCAATAACTCACTAAATATGATCACAAAAAGATGAAAATTGGACTGTAACTTCCTTGAATAACTGTAAACCATCAATAAAAAAATTGTAGGAACATTGGCAACAATTTGTGTGATATAGGTGATACTTTAAAATTAAGGTTTTAACCACACGTTTGCCCAAATCAAAACTCTAATACCACTTGTAATGAAATTGCTATACCAATAAAGTAAAATCACAATAATAGATCAACAACATGATAGAAGAAAAACATAATATTGAAATATATCACTTAGCCACTTCGAAGAGGCAACCTTCACAACTTTTTTAATAAGAACAAAATTTACAAATATGATGATAAAATGCTAACCACTACCTCCTATATATACCCTATTTATGCTATGCAGACTCCCTAGGTCGACCCTACTACCAATATGAAGCTATAAAAATTATCATATGATTTAATTGAAATTTATGGTTGTTGCTAGTCAGCCACACATATCCCAATACACACTATAGGTTAAGGGCATAACAAATCTTATGCTTGTAAATATTTATGTATATAAAGGGTTTTGATTCACAATCCAATTCATCAGTCATCTCGATGATGGGTCACAAAACATGCCCCAAAACGTAGATGTTTCTCAAAAGTTTTTATGTAGACTTATCCAGAAGGTCATTTCTTTTCAACAATTTATGATTTTATCAAACGTATATAATGTTCGTAGTTTGAAATTAGTCTTGAGAATTGTCACTTCAATTTATTCTTATAACTTTCAATTTTGTGAATATCAGTTTTCAAATATGGTAATGTGGTTCAATATATTTTAATTCTTTTTCCATTTTGAATTATCAATTAATGTCAAGTGATGCCATTGAGAAAGGCAATGCAGAATTCAATTTATTTAGGATTTGTCATTGTAGGATAATATGATGTATCTTCTTTCTTAAATTTATCATATCTTTGTGTTTGGTCATTATAAACAAATGAAAATATATATCTTTTAAAGGTCTACCCAACAAAACAACTTCATACGCCATAGACAATCCAAGAACAACGATCCCCAAACCTAGAATACACTATCTCCTCTTTCCCACACAAATCGCGAAAAACATATGTAATACCAACCTCAATCATGCTTTGTATGTAGAAGTTGTTTTTTGGCTAGTTAAGCTTGAGTGATTCCGAAAAGATGTGAATTCTTTTCCTATTGGGGCATAGATCTGTATGCTTTCTTTACATTTATACGTAGGGAGAGATTTTCCTTGCAATCATAATGGTCATGATTTGTTTTGAATTAAGGACCTCTATGATGTTGTGATACGCATATGAACTTGCTCGATAGTTGAATAAGAGATGTGGGGTGAGGGATGCTAGATCCAATGACAAATACCATATCAGTCTATCTAGAAGTCTTGAGTTTCTTTGAAGTACAAGGTGTTTGGATGGTTAATGCTCCACAAAGGTTTTGTGGTTAATACAGGCTTCACAGAGTTAGTGTTACATATTCTTTATTTAAACTTTTTGTTAGAGAGGAATCCACTAATCATGCTTTTTGGAAATGCCCTATTGCCAAGACCTTTCGGAATTGGTTTTTTTTTAAAAGGAAAATTATATTAATTCAATGAGTAATACAAATATACAAATTCTACCATGCTAGGCATGAAAACTATTAGTCCAAGCCATGGCACAACAAACATATCTATTTACCCCTGCCATATAGAGGATGTCAATCAAGATCTAGAATCTTCTGGATATCTTCTTGTAGCTTAATGGGCCACCATATAGGTGGTGAACCATAGCAAACTAGATTATGGTTATCCAAAGCCCAATTGGCTAAAGCATCAACCACTTTACTCTGATATCAAGGAACATGGGTACAATATATCTCTTGAAAATTAACTCGCAACTGGTTAATTTTGTCCATCTCTCTAGTTATTTGCCAATTCTTGCCCTTCTGCAATGTTGAATTGGATAACAAGATGTGTTGTAGTGGTACACCCCTTGGACCCCTATCGTTCGGAGACGCCTCCGGCACAGGGACATCCCGGGCACGCCTGGAGGCCCCTGTGGCCATGCCAGAAACTTTCGGCACGGCCACAGGCGCCTCTGAGACGCCTCCGAGTGTGCCCGAGACGTCTCTGGGGTGCCTAAGAGGTTTATGGCGGGACAACTTCCGGCATGGCCACGGGCTCCTTCGGGACGCTTTCGGGTGTTCCCGGGACATCTTTGGGCGTGCCCAGGAGGTTTATGGCGGGACAGTCACAGAAAGTTAAAAAACACACTCTAAAAAAACATTAAAAAAAAACTTAGAAAACGAAGACCAGACGTGACAATGATAGAAGAGTGTCGTAGATGTGGAAGGCAGGGGACGGAGGTCGACAACGGCACAAACGATAGCAAATGGCAAGCAAATTATTCTCCAAGAATTTGTTTTGTAACTTTGTTTCCTTTTTATTTTATTTATTTTATTTTAGGTTTTTATTTTTAATTTTGTTATTTTAAAATTTAATTTAATTTTACGTTTTGTTTTAAATTTTTTAATTATATTTAAAAAATAATATAATTTTTTAATTAGGTTTTTATTTATTTTATTTTATTTTGTTTTAAATTTTTTTATTTTATTTTTATTTTTATGATTTTTTTAATTTTTAATTTTTATTTTTATAATTTTGTTTTTAATTTTTATTAATTATAGTGTATAATTTTATAAGTTATAAGTTTCTATTTATTATTATATAATATTAATATTAAAAATTTAAATTAAACTTTAATATTTATTTGGATAAATTATTTTTAAATTTTAATTTGTTAATTTTTATTATTAATAATTTTTTTATTGTTTATAATTTATATATATATATAATATAATATTTATTTTAATAATTTATTTTTTATATTTTAATTTTTTAGTTTTTATTTTTAAATTAAGAAACTCTAAAATGTTGCAATGTATTTGCAATGTCTACTTTGAACATTTTGAAGCAATGAATGAACAAACATTATGTATTTTCAAGTGTTTTACTAAAAAATGAGTAATATATATATATATATATATATATATATATATATATATATATATATATATATATATATATATATATATATATATATATATAGACGTACCCACGGCGTATCCAAATCAAGGTTCTAGAAAAATAGCGTACCCACGTACCCAAGTCGTACCCGTATCCAAACATAGATAACAGGTTAATAATTATTTGAGAATCGTATTCCACTTGAATCTTATTCCAACCAACTTTAAATGCTTCTTGTAAACCTCTAGAAACTACCTTAATATCTGCCAGATTATTTGTTGCATAACCTAGTCTTTCAGAAAAGAGAAAAGCCACTGATCCATCCGGTAATCTGCTTATTCCACCCATGCTTGCTTGTCTTGGGTTTCCTCTAGATGCTTCATTAGTATTTAGCTTCCCATATCCACGTGGAGGGGTGATCCATTTACCTTCACCATTAGATTTCCTTCTTGTTTTAAAAACACCCATTTGATGACTGTCTAGGTTAATATATAACTTTGTGATGAGATTAATCCATTGGGCACACGGGTTCCAAGGATGTTTGATTTTGTACTTGATTGATTCAACAATATTCCTCTTGATTATTTCACTCCTTCCACACATTCCAAAGAAGAAGTGTAATACCATTCCATAAGACAGTCCAAATTTAGTTCACTGGTTAATTGCTTCATCCATTCTTTGAAAGGTGGTTCTAAGACTTGAATTCCATTCCAAGGAATCTAAAATAAGGATGCCAAATTTTGCCACATTTGTTGCACAAAGGGACATTGTATAAATAAATTAATAATAGTTTCCTCATCATCCAAGCACATTGCACATCTATAGGGACCATTATAACCTCTTTTCATTAACCGGTCCCCTGTTAAGAATCTTCTTCTCAACAACCACCAAACAAAGACGCTGACTTTTGGCCATAGTTCTTGCTGCCATAAATTTTTAAATATATCCCCTAAAGGATGAGGATTTATATTACATAGAGAAGCATATCCTTCTGAAACAGAATAACTTCTGTAGAATTGGTTTCCCATGCCATTACATCCGATCCTGTAGAGCATGATGCAAATCTAGCTTGTAAGATAGAATCTACTATCCTCTCTGTTGCCATTGAAACTGGCCATTCCTTAGAAAGAATCCATTTTACTACCTCCTAGTGATACTTACATGGTTGACTGTAGTGAGCAATCTTATCCCATCCTTTACTATGAAGATTTTCTATTAGAGATTTCAGATTAGGGAACTGGGTGATAGTAGGTGGGTGACCATTCCAAGAATCAGTCTAAAAATTGGCTGATTGACCATCTCTAACAATCCAGAAAAAATATCTCTTTATTATTGCTTCACCAATCCTCAAAACTGCCAAAATAGGAGAACCTCTAGATGGGAGAGCCAATCTAATAATTCTCTTAGGAGGGTGATTTTGCTCATATTTGGCTCGGATATTTACAGCCCACAGATTACTAGTTTCAAGTTGAGTATATTTATTTATTTAATGTCCTCCTGATCTGGGGAAGGCCTATCCTTGAGGACACTTGGATAATTCAGGAGTGCTGCAAACACACAATTTGGCTGGCAGCTATTGGATTCTTGTGGAATTCAAGGTGGAAGGCCACACTTCATGAGGAACCCTGACCCCTTACGTTATGGGAGCTAAGACTTTTTCAACAAGATTTTACTTTGTTTGTTAAAGTTATATTCAAATGTTTTGACAAAGATGTTGAGTCATTGCCTCTTGGGGGCCAAGCTTAGATGTTTCCTTTTGGCTTACTTAGGGAGAGACTTTCCTTATAATCATATTGTTAGATGTATTTTATTTGTTCCATGAAGTACTATAAGATATATTTCTCCAAAAACAAATTCATATAGATATATATATATAGAGAGAGACACATACGTATACACACATATGCATAAACGCTTGTGTAACCCTCCCCCAAAGTTCTCTAATTTTTTCCAGACATTTCGGGGACGCATCTCTACATTTTGGGAACTTCATGTAACATTGTATTTTATTCTGCAATTAATTGTTGCAGTAATTTAATGCAAGTATTGGCTTCTATTTTTAAAAAGGCATCTTATTAGAAGCAAAGTACAGCGAAAATAATCTTTTGTGTTGCCAAAAGACAAGGGAGGCTCTGGGATTTAAAGTTAGAATCTAATGAATAGAGGTTTGGGAGCAAAATTATTCGGGAGAATTAATGAAAAGAGAGAGACTAGAGAAAAATTCTAGAAGAAAAATATCTTGATTCCCAGCAGTTCTTAAAAGTCTTCACCCAAGATACACTTCCATGAGAACTAGCCTTTTGGAACTTCATCAGATTGTGCAGACCTATGACCCTCACTAAACTCAAATGGTAGATCACGTAAGGTACTTAAGGTACTTAAACTCAAATGGTTGCTTGAAAAACTGCCACTTATTAATCAAGAGGAATTTACAGAGTTGGCAGACGGCGATATTCAACAATGGGGGTCATTGGTAAGTAATTATGTCACAGAGGTTGAAGGGTTTATGCAATGGAAGATATAGATTGGCGGCTTGGCCTGATCAGTTTGATTTGGGTAAGACTTCCCTTGATTCTAAGCTCTTTTGTTTTTCTCTTCTTTTTAAGAATGGCCCAGATAAATTGGTATGGGAAGGGAATATCTTAGGTCAGGTCACAACTAAGTTATCTTACAAAGAGGCTTTAGTAGAGGCAAATACACAATTGGCTAGGTTTCCTTATGGAAATTTTTAAATCAATAAGGATTACCCAAAGCCAATTCTTTGCCTTTTTTTGTGTATATAGGGTAGGATCTTGACTTAAGATAAATTAGTTAGTAGTGGCTTCCATGGCCCTTCAGTCTGCCCTCTATGTTTTGAGGTTAAAGAGATGTGACCACATTCAGATTCATTGTCCATTTGCTCAGCAAATCTGTCATGGCCCCTTTCAGTTGACATCTCTCAGAGCTGATGATTAGCTTATTATGCGACCCTTGTAGGCTGATAGGATGGATAGAGGGTCTTGATGGAGCTTGGCTTGGCTTCGACTGTCAGAATTTTTCCAGTTGGCTTTCGTTCGGGCTCTTTCGGACACCGTTTGCTTGAGTTGCTATTTTTTAGCGGTATTTGGCACTCAGCGGAGCACCCCTGCTATTTTTAGCAGTATGGTCTGGTCATGTGAGGAATCACCCCTTTGTTCGCCAGCTTCAGACAGTTCGAGAATCGGATATTTTTTGAGGGAGATATTAATATTTAATTGATTTAATTAAATATTAATTATTTGGAGCTATATTATAAAGTTATAATATTTAATATTATAACTTAAGGGTTGACTCAAGGGGGCGACCATCATTGAAAGTGGGCCGTTTTTAATTATATTGTTATAATTAAAAATGTGATTTTGAACTATGGAAAAAGAATTAAAAGAAGTTCGAATTTTTATTAATGAAACCCTAATTAGGGGAAATTGCACTTTTGAAGAATATAAGGGTTTTCATTGGGAATCGAGCCATTCATGATTGAAGTCAATTTTTGCTGAGTATTTTCGTTGAAGACAGAGCCAAGGGTTCCAGTATCCAATTTGCATTGGAGAACGTTCAATCTTCAGTGTGTGCAATTCAGAGGTTGTGAAATACCAACCGATCTATTGCCAGGGAGAGAGATAACTTTATACAGAGGTTATCACAGAGCTCCACAGAGGTTTATATCTTCAGGGTTTTTGTCTGGAAACCGTCCAGAAGATTTTCAATATTGGTGCTTCTTTTATTCATATTTGGCGCTCAGTCTACAGGGCGTACAATATTTATTGCTGTTGTTACAGAAGCCGTACAGTTCTGTACCAGGCCGTACCTTCACCAAAAAGGGCGTACTTTTTGCTGGGAGCAAAACGCCTTCTCTTTGACCAGTCTGCCAATTTCAATTGGGGCGCCTATACATTTGGCATCATTAGGGATCATCAGTAGGACTGAGAAAGGGTTATTTATTGCCGCTGTACCAGATCTAGGTCATTTTCAGCGTGCAGCAAATCAGGGTTTTGAAACAATATTTTATATTATTTTGTATGCATGCAAGAGATCTTCTATTGTAATCATTTGAAATGAATAATAAGATCATAGATTAGCCAGTTAAAAGAGTATACTGCTCTGTATTTATTTATTTGAATTTATATGAATTTTTCTTGCAAAATCGCATTCTTCCCTTATTCATGCAAAAAACACAAAAAAAAATCAAAAATACACAAACAGTCCAAAAACACAGTTTTCAAAAATCAGGGGAAACAGGGGTTTCTACAAAATCTAGGGATCCTTGGAGAGATGGAACACAGTCCCTCCATAATTTCATCAGGAACCTAATGGATGATTGGAACTTCAAATAAAAAGTGATCCTTCAAAACTGATTTGGAGAGTGGCTCGCTCTATGATTATGTGGAATTTATGGTTGGAGAGAAACAACGGAATATTCAAAGATAAAGCCTCCACTCCATTGTGGTTGTGGTTGAAAATTCAAGCATTGTTTTTGGAAGTCTTTAATGCTTGGCTGAAAGAGGCCTCTAAGATTGAGAAGATTGAATTCATATTTTTCTCCAACTGGAGGTGTATTAAATGGCCCCCGTTTGACGTCTCCCTCGATAATGTGTTTTGTGGGATAGGCCTAAGGTGGCTTGGTTCCACCTCAAGATGGTTTCCGAGCTAAATTTTGATGTGGATGTGGAAGGAAACCCAAACCTTGCTGCAGCTGGGGTTTTTAGAAGCTCAAATGTTTGCAAATTGCTATAGGTATAGGATGGAGAATGGTTATCATTGAAGGTGACTCTCAAATAATAACAATTGTTATCACGTGGAAATTAAAAGTCGTCATTGATGAGGCGAGGTGGTTAGCGAGCCAGTTTGGCTTCACCTTCCAACATATCAGATGGGATGGTAATTGGGTGGTTGACTTGGCTACTAACAAAGGAGTGGGCCTCCTCTCCTCGGAAGGGGCTTGATATAAGCTTTGGCTAGCCTCCTACACTTTAGAATTTTAAGGGATCCTTGTTAAGGATGTTTCTCTGATCCTATACCCCATTCCCCTATGATTATTTTCCCACCTTCTCTCCCCCATATCCTTAAATGATTATTTTTGTGGGATGGAATTTGGTCATTTCCAAGGGTGGAGCTTCTAATCATTGAAGAGTCCCTCTTTTATTGTTTGGTGCAATGCAAAGTGAGTCATTTATTATATGTAGGGGATTGTATGGTAAAAACATCACTTTCACCATTGTCATTTTGTCACTTTCACTGTGTTTGGAGAATTGCAAAAACATGTTGCTTAATGTATTTTCTCTACTATTTTCATTGCAATTTTTTATAGATATATTTGATTCTCTCTAGGTTGGGCGTGTAAGAGAATGTGGGGTTGGAGAGGGATATTCTTTCTATTCATATCCTTTTTGCAAGATGTAATGTGGTCATGATATGGCTTCTTTTGTGGTATGTATATATTTTTCCTCTAGATTTATATATTTATGAAGTGTTTAATTGTATTTATGTCATTGGTCGAGGTTGTTTTTTGAGGTTGAGCTGGGTAAATGCACATGCTTTTCCTTGCTTATGGTGACAATATCAATATGGCTCAACCCTTCCCTACAAGTCTATGATTTTTTGTGCCTTTTGGTGGATGCCTAGAAACTTATTAATGGCTCTTGCAGATTTGTGCTTCCCTTGTGGATTTGTCCTCGTCCCCCCTACTTTTTCTTGGCGACAGTCGTATATGTGATTCTTCTTGCCCTCTTATTGTTATAGGTATTGGTTTTGATGTTAAAGTCTTGGGTGAGATTCGGGAAAAGGTGATGAGTGTCATCAATCCATTTCATTTAATTAACTTTATTTAGTTAAGTTATATCAATTCAGGGTTGGCGCCCAAAGGCTATATGCAATAGGGCACAAAATACTTTCAGGTAATAGTTCTTTTCTTCACAACACACTTGCATGAATTAAAACACACTTACACAAAGTTAAATTGCATAAAACAAACACACTTTGCAAAATGGAAAACACGCATAATTGAAATTGTAGAAATTGAAACATAGATTTCATAAAAGGAAACTAAACAGTTGTTGGTCTATGGATCCAATTAGTTTTCATGTTATATGATACTTCCAAGCATAAACCAAGTTTGTAGAAATGTAAATAAAACATAGATAAATCTAATCTAGAAAACATAAATACAAACTAATATTTTTTCCTTAGGTTGAGTGGGCCCTTGCTCTCCTTTTAGACAAATGATTAAAAATGAGAAACTTTAGAAATGCTTAAATGCTTTATTCAATCTAGTCTTCTTCCAACTTTACAATTATTCCTATTATCCATTCTATGAATGAGAAGGTTGTATTTATAATACTTCTTGTTTAAGAATAACAACTTAACAAATCAGTTTTAGAATTGATTTCATAATCTTAACAACCTAACAAATCAATTTACAATCGATTCTTATGCTAGGATAAACTTAACAAATAAATTTGCAACTGATTCTTATTCTAAGATAATATAACAAATTTGGTTCATACATTATTTGGAGAATAATAATAATCCTCATTATTCAAGGAGAAAATGGTGGGAAATGCTAGATTTACAAACCCACCATCTTCAAACTTGTTGGAGAGAATCTAAGGTGATTTGTTTCCCTTTCAACAACTTCTTATTTTGTTGGAGAGAATCAATTATGATCTTAACAAATTTGGTTTTCCTCCAACAACTTGATGTTGAGATATTCATAGTAGTTGAAATACCATAAACATCTTTCCTTCTTTATACTACGAGTAGATTTTATAGAAATAATCTCCAAAAATAGATAACAATCATCTTTGGAGCTATTTTCTTTCATATTTCTAAACTTGCAGATTTCTAGTGCTGATTTCTACTGATGTCTATTTTTGAAAATTTCTATTTATAGATTTGCTATATATAGAAAGATTATAAAACTTGTTCCAAAACATTCCTTCATTCTTTATCTGGTCTTTTAGACCCCAAAATTAATTTTGGGCATCTCTAGAGCCAATTCTGTACATTTCCAGAGTCAGAGTTGTGACTTTCGAAACCAAATTCAAATGATTATAACTTTTGCATACTGACTTGGATCAAGATGATTCTTTTTTTGAACTTTCATAATTTTTTGAGAGTAATCCAAATATGCAATCAGATTTATGATGAAAAATATTCTTGATGACCGTTTTGTTTTTTTACTACAACCTATCTATTTTAGTTTACATTTTCTCATGTCAAAACAACAAACAAGCCAACACAAAAGCGCACCAAATGTTTTTGGTTGATGCGATGTTGTTTGTATGCCTTGGATACTCTTGCATCACTAGTCCATATATCTCAAGAGCTACTGAGGAAATTGAGAGATGATTTATATGGGACTTCGGAGCTACGTATGATTTATATCGGGTATTTTTGAACTTCAAACTTTGTTATCTGCATTGATGATTCATTTCAGCCTGCATAGATAACATTTACCATCCATTCTTCAAGAACTTGTTAGAAAATAGCAACAATGTAGACTGCAATAACTCCTAAAGAATAAACTAGATATATATTCCATATTTCATTTTAAACAAGCATAAGTTTTTGAAACTACATCTGAGTCCACTTTAAAATATGATTTATGAAAGAGAAAATGGTATTATTTATGATATAAATGAGACATTATGGTCCCATCAATAGGCATTATGAGAGTTTGAGCTCCCTTTGACTTTTGAAGTACCTTCTCTCCTCTCTTGTTGGTTTGGGATCAAATAGGGACTAGTTATTGTGTGATTCTCAGTTGTAGTTTTTTCACTGTCTCCTAACTTTGTTGTCTTAGGTCTAGGAAGGATTCTTCACCCCCACCTCCATTGAAGGAAAGAGCAGGAAAATAATTGGCTAGTCCGTAGTGTTCCTTCAATAAGAGGACCTCTAGGTGCTTCAAGGCTTTGAGAGCGGTAGGAAGAAAAGGTCTTGGCCCCTAATGAGTGGTGATTGTATGAGTGTCCCAAACAACCTGAACACTTCAAATCTTCTGGAAGTCGTCAAAGACCATTTGCATAGAGTGATTAGGAATTATTCAGTGAAGGGCTTGGCTTAAAGAATGCATAAAAGTTGGGATAGAGATCGACGAAGAAGGGGTGATCACCATGAGTGGAATTGTCAACCATTTGATGCAAGATCTTAAGCATACTCTTGTGTGAAGGAATGTGTATTATTTAGCTCATAATCACTTCGTTACTTCTATGGTGGCTCATGCAAGCAATTCCTATTAACCAAGTACAATTTGGTGGTCCATGTTGGCAACAATCTTTTGAACCATGGCAAGACCCAAGGCCAGGTGAAGGAAACCAATATGAGGATGAAGCATATGCAGAGTTGTGTCCATACTATCGCTAGGGCTTTCAACAGTCTTCTTCTTGTCACTCTAGTTTTCAGGGCTGATTTTGATGATGAATAGTAGTCCTTTTCAAAGACCATATTGAGGTGGATTTAGGAATAGTAGCCCTTTTATAAGAATGTGTGATGATATATGTTTTTCCGTAAAAAAAAAAACTTCGAGGCTAATTCTCCAACATAATGGTTGCATCCTTTTTTGTATATTGATGATTTATTTGAACTAAAACTATGCAATTTAAATGGATTATGTGCTAGTAGGCTTATAAGATTTTTTTGCTTTCCTTTGCTTATTTGAACTATGAGTGCTGATTTTTAACAAATTCTTAGAGAGAACGAGAGTATGATTGGTTTTCTATTTCAGATTGCTTTGTTCCTTCATAACATTAGGTTTGGTTTGTAGCGGCAGTATGATTTTATCTGCTCTCCTTGTGCTACCTTGGTGAAGAGTATTTTTTGAATGATAGCGAGAGAAGGGTAATCTAGGTTGTAGAGGTGGTTTATGTTCATATTTTGTTTTGATTTGGTAAAAATATTATGGCCTCTTTTGTGTTTTGCTCTTCTTGATTAAGAGAGAATGTGATGAGAGGTGTTGGTTTGCTTCGATTGAGGATTGGATATTCTAAGTGAGCGCAGAGGTGTATTTGTGAAACAAATTTTCCTTTTTGTCAGACATTCCTTTTCTTTTAAATTTTTATGTATGCCTTGGGTTGAAATGAAGTTCATTGTCTTGTTCTTCCATTTTTCTTGCGCTTCCTTTGAAGTGAGTGTGGATTGAAGTTGCTCTCCCTAACACCTAACCTCTATATAGCTAACTTTGGTCACCTTTTGGCCCTTTGGACTGGGCCTTTAGGCCACCAAAGTGGAATTGGGCAATTTGCCCTACCCCTAACACTTGTGTGGATGGAAGGTGCTCTCATATTCTTTAAGGGTATGGGTTGCTTCTAAGTTTGATAATTTGATCTTCGTATAGCTCTACCAAGATATTTTAGATTGCCAAGTAGATTGTTTAGACCAGCTTGAAGAGTTTAAACCATAGTTTTGAATGCTCATTCATCTCCAGCCAGGCACGACGGAAAGACATGAAAAACTTGATCCCATTTTGACCTCGATGTGTGAAATCGTCTTATTCCATATTAATTATTCAAGAGACATGGTCAAAGCTCGAACAATAGATATGTACTCAACCGACTTCAGGTCCATACCACACCCATCTATAGTATATATTGGTTTAAGTTATGCTTTTGTAATTTGAGTGGGGGCGACTTTTTGCCTTGAATGGGAATGAAGTGCTATTTCAGCCTTTGGTATGACTTTTTTCTTAGCTTTCATTCACATAGTGTGGTGATATAAATACAACCTAGAGTGTTGGTACCTCACCAATGTTTTTTGGCTACATTATTGGATCCTTCCATTTTGGCCCTTGTACCCAATACTGGCTTGGAAACATGCCAAATTTTTCCCTGGTACAGGGCCCTATTCAGTTACGCCCTAGGTTCATCAATGACAAAATAGGGTGAACACGTGATGTTTCTTGCACTCAAATGTTGTTTAAAAACATGAAGTTAAAAACAAAACTAAAATACTATAATTGTAACTTAAAAAAATGAAAAGTGAAACTTTAAAACAAAAACTTTAAAATCCTAAAATGATTGAACAAAGGAAAAAATCCAAACTATCTTTTCATTTTACACTCACCCTTCATGAATCCTTGGGGCTGAAATTTCACCAACCTAGTATTCCAACTTCATTGTTACGCTATTCCTATGTCGCTATGAGTTTTTTTTTTGGGCTGCCAAGGAGATCGAACAGCTTGCAGCAAAGAAAGATCTTCCATTGAAGGTAATGTTTTTTTTAGTTTTTATAATTTAATTTAATTTGCACATGGATTTTGTTTTGTTTTATGTTATTATCATTTTTTTTTTTTTCCTAATATTGTGTTTGTTTTAAAACTTGCAACCACAAGCATTTTCAGTTTTGCTACATTGGCACCAAGCTCCAGCTCTGTGGGCCAAGGGGAAACACACGCCTTTTAAAAAAAATTCACCCCTTTGGAAATGTGTGACAATGCTTGAGAAGATTCTAGGCGGAGGGAGTTATGTTTGGCAATGCACCCAGTCCAATATCGAATATGATAGCTCATATCTCAGGTAAAAGTCCATTTGTGAGCAATTATTGGCATTGGAATCAAAGCTTTCCCTGGGAAGAACAAAGAGGGGTTTCCAAAAGAACAAATGCTTGGATATATAAACGACCAAGATGACACGGAAAAGAAGCTAAAATATCTCGATCGAAGTCTCATATTTTATTAAAGAAAGGATCCAATCGAGCAAGCCACCTAGAGGTTCAGCTCCTACCCTTAGTCATGGTCCCCTCACATCCCTTTTTGGCAACATCTAATTTAGAAGAAATGCTCCTCTTACCTATAAAATAACCAAAGATGTGGGCCCATTGAAAAGTGATTTTAAAAATGAGTCAAAGGATATTGTTGATGAGCTCAATAGGCGATGTATTTACATCATAGTGGGCTTCCATTTAACTCCGTTACGTCAACATACTAGTATGAAATGGTGAAGGGCATCAATGCAGCCTCTAAAGGGTACATAGGCCCTGGGACGAAAAGGTATGCACCACATCATTGTGCAAGAAAAAAAAATGTGGATAATCTGCTGCAGTCCATTAGAAATTCTTGGAATGAAAATGGGGTGCCCACCATTTTTGATGGATGGAAAAATTGAAAAAATAAGACCTCAATAAATGTGATTGTAGTGTGTCTAAAAAAGGGGCAATGATGTCGAAGGCAGGGGGTTGTGAGGGGAAGATCAAGCAAGCACAATTCATTGTCGACATCTTCATAAAGGCCATCGAGTTAGTGGGGCCTCAAATTGTTATCCAAGTCATAGAAGACAATGCCAAAAATTGCAAAGCCACATCATTGTTAGTTGAGGCAAGATATGGACATATATTTTGCAAACTTTGTGTCGTTCATTTGCTCAACTTGATGCTGCAAAAGTTGGGCAACCAAATTGAGTGGATTAAACAAATTTATATTGAAGCCAATGAAATCCAAATTTCTGTAACCAATCATCACGTCACAGACCAACTTCAAGTCATTGTCCAAGTTCAAGTTAAAGTAATTGAAATGATTTTTTATTTTTTTAATTTACTTTGGTAGTATTAATTTACATTATCCAATTGGCTTTTTAAATAATATAAATCAATCTAACTAAACTAAATTAAAAAAATTAAAGATCATTTCAATTACCTTCAGCTCCAACTTTATGTTGTAAGATTTTAATTGTTTTTAAAATTTCACCTTCTTGATCTTGTAAAATTGAAATATATTTGATTGATTTAATTTTTTTTTAAAATTTCCTATTAGGTTGTTGAGACTACATTTGTCAAATGCATAATTGTCTTGAGGCGACTTGTAAAGGTGAGAGGAGCATTGTGCAACATGGCAAGTAGCAACCTTTGGGCTATATGGAGGCATTTGAACACGAAGTAAGCCTCAAAAGTGAAAGGGATGATCCTAAATGACGATTGGTGGGTTTGTGTGGATTAGTTGCTTAATTTTATAGAACCCATCACGAGTATGATCAAATTTTCTTCCACGGATCAGCCATGTTTGGGTGAAATTTATGATGGCGACTCCATGATTAATACAATAAAGGCTGTTATAAATGCAAAAGAGCTTTTTTTTTTTTGAAGGATTTTACAAGCATGTGCACAGAATTCATAATGAACGGTGGAACAAATCGACCACCTTGTTGCATCTCCATGCTTTTGCCATAATTCCAACATACAACACTAAGATACTTGTTTTGCTTAGGAGGGTGGCCCCATACAAGGATCATGAAGTTATTGATGGATATAAGGCGACATCCACTAGAATCATCCCTAATGCAGATATAGAAGACACTAAATTGTTCCTAATGCAGATAGAGAAGACACTTGTGGGCAAATTTAGGAAATTTATTTCCTCGACATATCACAACCTTAGCACTCTTTGGGACAAGTATAAGAAGGATGCTCATATTTGGTGCTACCCCCATGGCCAAGGATTCACAAACTTGCAGCCTCTGACCATCAAAGTTTTATCACAGGCAGGTTTTTTAAACTTTAACTTTCTTTTCTTTTTACTTTTATAAATTAGTTAGAACTGAAATCATTTTTAAACGATTAAAATTGATATCTATTTATTTTAACCTTTATCATTTATGTAAATTCATAATTAAAATTTCATATTAACTTTTTGTTTATAGGTTGCAAGTTCCTCTTTAACTGAGCAGAACTGGATTACATGCTCTTTTATCCACTCATTTAAATGCAACCGATTGCCAAAAAAATGGCGGAGTAATTCCAACTTGCACCCCCTATCACACAAGCAACCTGACTACTAGGAAGGGGTGTTGATGTGTTGGGATGTAGAGCCAGAGCCTCCCTACTTGGATGTTTCTATTGCCCAACTTTCATTTGTTGATATAGAAAAAGAAAGGAAAGAGACTTCTACGCAGGGGCCACATAGCATAGCTGGTGGGAGTGGCACTGCCATTGTTATGCATGTGGTTCTAATGAACCAAATGCTGATTTTGATGTTTTGGATGAAGAGCAATATGCTGATCTATTGAATTTTCCTATGCACTATGTAGGTTGACCATTGACTATTATCCTATTTTTGAATAGATACTATACACCATTGTGATTTATCATTTGGTATTGAATCATCCATTATCAGTTGTTTTTTGTGGTGAATTTTGTCAAGTTTAATTTCTAGGCATATTATCGTTAATTTGTTAATTTTGCAATAATTTTTATTTTTCCCAAGCCATACTGAATTCAGGGTCCCAAAAGATTTGGCAAACCCCCAAACCGCTTACTTAGTTTTCTGGATCAAGGGTCCCTTTACCCTAGGTAGCTATAGCTAAAAAACAAAAAACAAAAAATGTTCAACTAAATTTTGAATAGGAGTTTCAAACTTTCAAATATACTTTTATTTATTCTATAGATGGTTTTGAAACATATTTTTCAACCCGGTTGGATTTTACTAAGCCAGCCACAATTAGTTGTCCTTAACCCTCCCATGTCACATCTTCTATAACACTTCTAAAATTCTTGGCTACTGTCTAGAGTCATTTCTCAATGACCATTGTTTTATATTCTCTATATAGCCCTTATAGGCTTTGTGAATGCCATCCGGAGCTTGAATCCATTTGGAGTCTTCTATGGGTCCTAATATCCATGGTTTGAAATATCAAGAGTTAGAAGAACCTTCCAAGAACAGTTGGTTATTTACATTTCGTTTTGCAAAATTACTAAATTAATGTTCGATGCTAGCCTCACTCAGTGGATTTCTTGTTCCAAGAAAACTCCCATTGAACTTAGGTAGATCTTTTAATCAATATCTATGTGAAGGCCTTTGAGGGAAGCTGTTATATGTGAATGGTGTTAACTTTTGATTTAAGGATTTATAACAAATCTAAAATTTATCAAAGGATGCAAATGGCCAAGATCTGAAGTTACGTTAAGTGCTTTGAAGGGAAGGACATTGTGACAAGATGGACATAAATCTGGTACGTTTATGAAATGTCATCAAGGTGCAGTTGTATGATTGCTTGCAATCTGTCATATATGAATGTCCCTTGTAAAAGGATTTCTCAAAGTGATTTCCATTCACTAGAAACCAATATTATTTTACTTCATTCATTATACCTTTCTAGCAACATAGTCTGTGGAAGTGGTTGGAACTTGGAAGTATAATGAGTAAGTGATCATTGTTCTCCCACCTCCTTACTGAGAGGGGGGAAATACCTAAATTATGTTTATGATCAGTAGGAAGAGTTTATTTTTGCTAATGAATTAATTTCAATCCACCTGCCAAGGAAGTAAAAAGTATGTAATTATTTTATTGGAGTATAAAGAATATGTATTCTTCATTTTAATTACCATTGTGAACGAGATGTAGTTGATGTTACAATATATACACTTGGCAATTGGCAGGTCATATACAAGAAACTTATGGAATCGACACCTTGTGTTGATGACCTGAAGGATTTTCAACCAGAGGTAGCAAGAAGTTTGCAACAGTTGCTAAAGTTTGAGGGCAATGTTGCTAGCACGTTTTGCTTATTCTTCCAGGTAATGTAACAGAGATTTTCTCTTTATTAACAGTTTATGGTTAAAATTTGAATATTATGATCAAAATACTTTTCAATAGTAGGTTTCCTATGATTACTTTGGAGAGTTGCGTACATATGACCTTTTACCTGATGGAGGTGAGATACCGGTCACAAATGAAAACAGACAAAGGTATGTAGTTTTGGTTTTTGGACTCTTCAATTTTATTTTCACTCCTAGAATATAGGTCTTTGAGAATAGCCTTTATTCAAGGGCATGAAACATATTTACTGTATATGTAATGCAACATGACCATTTCAAGGCTTATTAGCAAACTTGTCACAATATCATTTTTGTGCAATTAGAAGCTAAAAATTATTTCCAAGACAAATAAATCCAAAATGTGCTTAATTTGTTTTGTCAGGACTTGCATCAACAGGACTGGAAGACCTGTTTTGATACGTTCAAGAAGCATTTTTGTTATTTAAACACATGCATAATGAAGTTTAGGCTTCTGTACTAGTTTTAACTTTTTTCTATTTCATTTCCTAGGCACTCATTTTCTTTTCCATCTTCTTGTTCATTTGCTACTATTGTTGTAATTGGTTGTCTCTCTACAGTTTTATTATACATCACCTTTGTGTGTATTAAAATTAGGGCTTCAGACCAGTCCATTTGAGATAAAATAATTAACTTGTTTTATCTTGAAAAAGACATGGAAATGGGTATGATACTGAATCTTGAAAATTGATATAGAAATTAAATTTGGGCTTGTTCTGTTCCATATCAACATCATAGAACTTATAGTGTGCACCACAAACTTTACATCTAACAAATTAATAAGATTACAGTAACCATGCAAAAGTTCTAAGAGCATTGCAAAGAGGCATAAGAATGCAATCCAACATAATGATTGCCAGACTAGAAATATGTGATCTCTCTTTGATTTTGTCAATGGCTGACAACTGCCGTAGAGGCTTCATCAGCTGTATTGTTCAAATCTCTGAAAAAAATTCTTGAATGCTGAAGGAGTCAAGGGAGTCTAACAAACATCTCATCTTTATGATCAAACTATGAAAGGTGTCATATTATATATTGAAACTTCATTTGACAGCATTGACCACCAACTTAGATTCATTTTGACCAATATTTTTAGCTGCTACTTACATGATAGCTAATTTGGTTCCTCAAAATAATGATCTTATTTTCGTGATCAACAATCAGTGAGGATCCTCAAATCAATTATCCTCCAATGAGCTGGTGGAGTGTGATCAACAAGAATCTTAGTTGCTCCTTAAATGATAGCTAATTCAGTGAGATGAAGAGCTGAAAAATTATGGAGGTAGAAGGCACGAAGAGTTGGGCCTATGGAGCCAATTCTCAACACGCAGTAGGAAAAATGTACCTAATTCTCATCACTTGAGTTATCACAATTTAGAAAACAACAAGGACATGGTCTTCAAATAGATAGGAAAGAGTCATCTTCGGTGATCCACCCTAATTGTTGATCATACTCCTCCAGTTCAGCGGGGGATAATTCTTCCTCGACCCCTATAATCTTCTTGTGGCAGAGGTGCAGGTTGTAACGCACAAATATAATGTCATTTAACCTTTGTATTGACAACCTATTCTGCTTTTAGACTGTATGTGCTCAAACATACTCCAATTGTTTCACAACCTAAAACGTTGCATGGTTGGCTCAGCACTCAAATAGAAATCCTTTGAAGATGTGGCACCTTAGCGGTAATTTTTTTCTAGCATGCATATGTAATGATAAATATTAAAACGTTTTAAACTTCAAGTTCAATTAAAAATATACAAAAAAATCAATATTCAATAACAAAAAATAGAAAAGAATAAACTCAAAATTTCTTGGTCTAGGTGTCCTAGCTGCCTTGCAAATATATCAAGAAAACAAATCTCCTAGTGCTTGTTTGTAGATCTCAATTTTGAACATAATCTTCATCCTCAACTGTAGATTTGGGTCCATGGTCTCTATGAATGTGTAGAGGCCGCTCATAACCTCCTCATCATCTTTGAAGCTTTCATGGAACTGGAAGGCTCAGTTCAAAAAGTAAACACAAGCATGAAGTGGCCTATGGAGTTGTTTTATCCATTGTTGGTCAATGATTTGTACCAAATGGGCTTGTACTTTGCCATATAAAAAACTTATTCACTCTTTAGCTCAATGTATACCCTCATAGATATAGCCCATTATGGGCTTTTCTTTGTCAACCACATGGAGAAAAACCAATGGCTTCATAACCTGTAAATTTGAAAAAAAAATTAAATCTATAGTTAAGTCGTAAATGAAGAAAAAATAAAATTTAAGACATTCTGAAACAAAGAAAAAGAAAATTAAGAACATTAGAAAGACTTCATTTACAATCTCCCTTATTGTCATCCAAAATTCAGACTTATCAAACACCCACTCTACAACATCAATCTTGGCATTGGTCCTCGAGAAGGAAGACTCGTTTCATTCCTCACTAACAGACATTTGCCTCAACAAAGCTTTTGATTTTAGTAAATAATGCAAGGTTGGGTAAACCCAGTTGTGGAGCATGGTCTAATATTTGCAAACACATCTACAACCACACTTCATTTGTCCAATACCCCCAACATCAAATCATTGCAATGGGCTAGCAAGAAGTCTAAAAGATTGAGGGTTGTCTTTGAATTAGTAATTTACAGGCACCAACATAAATTGTTGTAATGTTGGTGACTACTTGAACAACATTTTTTTCATCCACATCTACCACTTCTTCCAAAATGGCACATACATAATCGACATTTTTTATGCTCCCTGAGGCATCAATTGACTTAAAGGAAAAAATCCTACTTGAAGAAAAAACTAGAAAGTTTAATAGTGTTCTATTTTTTCTATCAATCCATCCATTAGACATGATAGTGCAGTTCTTCATCCTCAAAATAGTTTGCAACTTGTTATTCATTGTTTGTACATTTTCCACCGTCTCTGATAAAATTGTTCCTCTTAAATCATCAATAGAAGGGGATTTGAATCCTCGACCAGCAATGACGATCGCATCTACTAATGCTTTCCATTAGGGCAACCTAAAATGCCTAAAAATACATATTTTACAATTTAAAATAAAAAAATTTAATATTAAAAATATGGAATTACAATAAAAATAAAAAATGCATGCAATGTAGAACAAAAAACAGTCTGAAAAAACATAATGTAACCTAGCCACATTAAACGGAATGTCCCAAAAATGCCAAAAGTCACCCACTGCACCCCTCAACATTGTGTTTTTCCTTGTTCCAACCCATGCTTTCTAGTTATGGTTGGGCACTAGGAGCACTGCATGGCACAAACCAACTCCCCAAATTACAAGAGCTAGCCGCAATTTTATTATAACTTGATCTGAGCATTGTAGGAGCAAAAAAAGTAGGTATCTATTGGTTTTTTCTCGTCATTTGCTCTTTTTTGTGAAAGCTCTCAAATTGAGTTGTTAGCTTCCTTACAACCTCATGCTCTACAAATGCACACAATGTCATGTTATGTCTAGGAATGCAGGTAAGGTGGTATTTGAAGGAATCAATGCCGCCTCCTAGAAACTCAGCACAACAGTACTTGCAAAAAACTGCTCTTTCTTCATACATATTAAAACTGAAGAACCTACATTGTAGGGGAAAAAACAGTGGTAGGGTTAACTTGCAAATCTAAAATATAGAATAGGAAAAATCTAAGATAGGAAAACAACGGCATGGGGAAAGAGAAAAAAAACCTATGGTTTTTATCTTTTTTCCTTCATAGATTTTAAATTTAGAATCTTTAAAAATTAAGTAAAAAGAATGAGAATGAATGGAGAGGAAGAGGAACAAAGATTCGGGAATAAGAGAAGGGTTCAAGTTTGTATCCATTTACATCTTTTAGATGCTTGAAAATTAGTTCAAATGACAGCCAACCCTTTTTGTAAACTCCATCTATGCATGCATTCACCATTAACCACCTCGTATCCAACCCTTGTGCATGAAAAATGGAATGTGCTAGTTAAAATATGGGGTTTAATTGAGTGTTTGAGTATTTGAATATGTTTGAGTGGTTTAGGTTTAGTTTTGTTTGTTTTTTTAATTGTTTAAATAAAACGCATAGCCAGTGGAGCTCAGGCATAGGACTCACGTGTCTGGTGTCTAGACTTGGCGAGTTTGAGAACCTTACCTACAAACTTGCCACAAGGTGCCTCAAATTTGGATCAACAAGTCCTCGCTGATTCACATAACTAGGGTTGAATGGACTAGTGGCAAGAAAATAACAATTTTGAACTTTCTTCTCTCTTCAATGAGGGATATCATGTTTATTGAATTAGTTGATGCATCAAACAAGATAAAAAGACCATTTAAAGATTTTTTATAATTAATTGGAAAAGGTTTGTATGGAAGTTGGGAATGTAAAATGCTATCCAAATAATCACAAACAATGCTACAAATTATGTGGCATTTGGAAGACTTCTGATGGCCAAACACCCACTATTTTTTGGTCTCGTTGGGCAGCCAGATGCATAGTTTTGATGTTGCAAGACACTGGAAAACTTGAGTGGGTTGGACCAATTGTGGAAAAGGAAAATTCCATAACTAGATACATCTACGATCATTCGTGTGTCCTCAACTTGATGAGGAAACACATTGTGTAAAGAAAGCTTGTTTGGCCTGCCACCCAACTATTGGTCTCAAATTTCATTACCTTGTAGGTTGCTTTTTGACCCAAAGGAAACTCTAAATCATAGTTCGCATACTTGGACTCGACAAACCCAAAAAAAATTGACTTGGCAAATACTCGACAAATTTTAAAAATACTTATATATTTTTTTTAAAACATAAATTTATACAAATTATAGTTACAAAATGTATCAAATAAGTCTATAAAACGTTGGGGAAGTGTTTTCTATTAGTTTTGAATACAAAATCTTATCATCATGCGAATACAACAAACTGATACTTGTAAATTTATGGTGTTTTTCATTGAAAATCATTATCATAAATTACATATTGATGCAAGTTACAAATTACAAGAATTTATAATTTCTTCCCCATTTTAATGAAAATTATGAGACACTAAGAGGATCTAGTTCTCACACAATGTTGCAGTTCCTTGCTTTGCCTAGTGTTGGGTGGATATTTTGTCGGCTAGCTAACTGGTGACCAAAATAGTTCCTATCACCACAGCATAGGGAGATGGGTCGTCCTGGTGTGTAGCTTTACTGCATCACAAGGAGACAAATCTCTCCTCTCATCAAGGGGAGGTTCCCTATTAAATATGCAGAGCTATATACAATATAAATAAGCAGAAAATAACACATGGGGGGTAGAGCAACCATCCATCTCTCTTCTTTCAGAGATGATGCACACAAACAAAGGAGAAGATCCTAGCTATAAACACTGAAGGCACTTCTCTTCTTTCAGAAGTGTCTTTACAGGAAACAACAGGAGTTTCTTTCAGGTAGTGAAATAACCAGTGATCAAAAGAACATAGGAACAACAGGATGAAACAGAGCTCAAAGTCTCCACCTCAACTGCCCAAAGAGTATATCACAAAGGATAATGGGGGCACAAAGTCGCCCCAGAATCCTCAACACAAAAAGGAAAGGAAAACACAGACTGAAATCAATGGTGAAAGCACAAAGTCTTCTCACAGTTGGTTTCAAGACACTTCTTTGTTACCTTCACTAGTTCTGTGCACCAAATTAAATGAATAAGGACACCTTTAGATGACACAAGTCAGAACAGCACAAAGTCTGTGAAAAACCTGCTTTCTCATTCAGATAACAATGGAAATGAAATTACAACCTGAGCTCAAAGTCTCAGTCTTCTTTCAAAATGGGCAGAGTTTCGCTCCTGTAAAAAATGAGAAGTCTCCTTTACAAATGAGAGAATTAACAAACTTATAGCCACTACGCAAGGATTGGCGCCCTTTTCCATGGGACGGCCCATGCTGCAGTCAATGTCTTCAATGCGTCTCCAGTTTGGTCTGGAGAGACCATGTTGAGAACAGTGCGCTGCCATAACTATGGCGTGTCCTTTCATCTGATGTCTCTTCCTTCATATGGACCGTCGGGTCCTTTGCATATTTGTCTTTACTTCATGGAAGAAAACAGGCCGCGTCCTTGGTTTGATGCGCTCAAAAGTCTATTCAATCCTCTGTTTCATCTACTAGAAGTAACTCTTTTGAAGATACTTTTGGTCCTTCGGTCTCACTCCTCTCTTCACTACTTAAGCGCTTCTTTGCTCTTTATAGCCCTTCTTGCCTATGTCTTTGGGGGGGTCCTTTCTGTGTCTTTGACAAGTGGCATGTTCCGCTGTTATGAAACTCATTAGAAACTTACGGAGAATGGGGTCCACGACACGTTTTGCCCGAGCAACTCCAAAAGGGGAACATGGATGCAAACACTTGTCACGTTCCGCTGAGTCGTAACAGGACACGTGACGTATGGAAACCTTTGGGGGTTCTGCAGAAGATGACACGTGACAGCGTCCGATCTGCTTTGTCTTTTTTTATGGGGCGTTTTTTCGTGGGCTTTTCTCTTCAGTTGGGCTTTTCCTTTGACTGAGGCCGCCTTTGAGCTTTTGAACCATTGAACTTTGAACTCTTTTGGTTCAAAGTTCAATCGGTTCATTGGCTTATTCTGTGTCTCGCTCGAACACTGCTTCCTTTATCTTTCTACGCTTTGATTGAACTTTTGAACCTTGAACCCGTTGAACCTTTTGGTTCAACGGTTCAATGGTTCATCCGTTGAAGCCCCTTTTTGTCTAAGTCGGTGGAAGTTCCTTTCTGCATCTTTGTTCGAGCTTTTCCTGTCGGGCAAAAAGCCCGAAAGAATTCCTTCGAACACAAAGTCCGAAGGAAAGCTTCTGTGACTTAGCCGTTTGTTCTTCTTTGTTTCATCGGACTTTTTTCCGGGTGAATTCCTTCGGACAAAAAGTCCGAAGGAACTTTGCCTTAACATTTTTCCGAGAAAATCTTCCCGAGAGAATTCTTTCGGCCCCTTGGACTTAGCCATTTCCATCGGACAAAAAGTCCGAAAGAATTGTTCTTTTTGGGCCTTTGAACAAATCCGAAGGAATTCTGTCTTTTCTTTGACCTTCGAACCAATGCTGCCTGCCCTCCGCAAGGGCACTTGCCTTCTTTGCTTTGGGGCAGCCCCTTGAACTTTTCGATTGAACCAACCGATTGAACCAACTTTGGTTCAACGGTTCAACAGTTCATTCTTCGTTATTTGGCAAAGTCCTTTGTTCTTTTGCACCAAGCGCGTTGAACCAACTTGGGCGTTGAACCCATTGAACCTTTGAACCAAGGTGGTTCCAAGTTCAATGGTTCAAGCCTAAGTCCTTTATCATTTGCCGATTGAAATCCTTTTGATTGAACCGAGGCGCTGAACCAATCCTAGAAACGACTGAGTGTTAGAAGCTTGTTCTTTTGACTGAACCTTCCTGCAGAAGCTTTTTTATCCTGTTGAACTTGTGAATCCCCTTTATGGAAAAAGCTTAAAAATGAGGAATTTGAAAGCTCAGAACAAATTTTGAGAAGGGAAGAGAGAAATTTTGAGCTGTAGGTTGTCTCAAAAATGAGTGGCATTTTTTGGGGACAACAGTGGGCTCTAGTTGAGGAACTACCTTCAGTTGGAAACTTGAAACACATCTGAGGGGAGTAGAAACCAGAATCTCCAGTGCCTTGAAGTGTACCATTTGGCTATGGAGTCGCGCTACCCAAGAAGAAAAATTCCAAAAACGAAAACGAAAAGCACAAAACAGAACTAAAGACTATACAAATATACATATGTACAGATGATCTTATCTAATGCCTCAAGATTTGAAGCGCTTCAGATGCTACCCACTGCGAGACAGTGAAAATGGTGTGCCATCCTGATAAACCAGCAAGAAACCATTTTGTCTCCAGAAACGGTGATGGGCGAATGGAACTCTCTACCAGGAAACCACTTTTTTGTGTCTTCCCCTTGCTTTTCTTCTCTTCTTGCCCCAAAGCAAGACTTGACTTTTGGTCCAAAAACCACGAATCTTTGCTCTCCTGGCAAAGAGTTTCTTTCCCTGATTTTGATGGGCAGCAACACGGCCTAGTACCATAATTTGTTGTTCTGATAGCTCAGCCCAGCACATGTCTTGATTGTCTCCCTCAGATATCTCAGATTCTTCTTCGTTTGGAGGGGAGGGTTCTTCTGCACTTATGCCGCACTCCACCAATTCTTCTGCTATTTCATCCCTGCCTAAAGACTCAAACAAAATTTGGGCTGCAGGGGCCGCCGTTTGGGTCTTGACACATTTGACATGATCAATTATGTCGAATGGCTGGGTTGGACTAGGCATAGGGGATGGAAGTTCTTCCTTTTGGTTTATGGGAGGGGTGGGAGGACTGGGCTGCAAATTTGAAGTATAAGGTGCAGAAATGTTTGGGATACTTACTTTCTCAGCAATCACTGGGTCCTTCAGCTGGATAGGCAGAGTGGTCTCGCTCTTAGCAATCGAAATTGCAGACTGAGGTCGCTCCTCTGTTTTTCCTTTATCAGCGTGTTGAGCTGACTGATTCTAGGACTGGGTGATCACAGCGTATGATCTCTCGGATGCTCCACCTTTACTTTTGTGTTCATCCTAGTAATCCAGGAAACCGATGTGGGAGTCACCAGCTGACTCTTCTTGATCCTCCGTGAAGAGACCAGCGTCATGTTCTTGATTAAACTCAGGTTGGAAAGAGAAATCATGCTCTGTTTCCAAATACCCAACTGCTGAGTTCGCTGGAGGTGCTTCAAAGGCAAGGTTCCTTTGTGGGGGAGGAAGACGATTGGGTTGCCCTTGATGTGCCTGATTAGGGAATGTCCTCCTTGGTACATCTCTGTATGAAGGAGTAGACGACATCCCTTGTGTCATTTGTCTTCTGAAGGCCAGCACTTCATTTGCTAGCTTCTGCACCATTGGATCAGTGGTGGCTGCAAGTGAGTTATCAGAAGATGAGGAAGATGCGCCTCTGTTTGAATCCCTTCTTATCTTTCCAGCCAAGATAAGGTCATCTTCTAACTCAGTGGCTAAGTCTTGAGCAGCTTCAAGATCTATGCAGCCAGCACGTCTTAACAGAAAACTCACTTTAGGTAGCTATGAGTTTATGAAGAAGCATTTGAAGTTCTCGGGTGTGGGCTGAGCAACTACGGGAATCCTGTTTCTCAGCTTGTCGACTTTTGCAATAAAATCCCTCATGGGCTCATGAGGTTCCTTCTTCATCTGCGTAAGTTGGGCTAGCAAAGCATGAGCATTTTCTGCAGGCTTGAACCTTGCTTCAAACTTGGCTTTGATAGTGTCCCAGCGAGTCACTGATCGAGTCTGCAGATGGTAAAACTAGTCTGCAGCAGCACTTTGTAATGTCTCCACGAAAAGCCTGACTGCCACGTCTTCAAATTTCACCCCTATCACACCACAGGGTATGGTGAAGGCTGCAATGTGTTCATTAGGGTGGACTCTTCCATCACCAAAAAATTTGGTGAAATTCTTCTTTGAACTGAGTGGTAGCTCATGCAAGGGTGGAGTTAGATTAAGTGGGCCAAATGAGTTACCCCAGGGACCTCAAACTGCGATGATCGGATTATGAACAATAGGGATAACACATCTGAGCGAAGTTGCCAGATTATAGGACAAAAATGGAAAAAAAACTGGCCCTGCTTCAGCATAAAGCTTGAGGCTTCAAACTGCGCTTTCTTTCCTAGCAGCTTTGGTTTTGCAGACCAGATAATATAACGGAGATGGAGGAAGATGGTAAGGCTATAATGATAATAGGTAAGACATGGAACGGAGTCGCCAGACCCTATAATGGATAAGGGTTATAATGATTATGGATAAGACATAGGTGATGTTTCAATCTGAAACTTGAGGTTTCAAATTGCACAAAATTACTGTCCTCAACGGAGTCGCCAAAAACTGTTGGGTGAATATTTTGTTGGCGAGCTAACTGGTGACCAAAATAGTTTCTATCACCACAGCGTAGGGAGATGGGTCGTCTTGGTGTGCAGCTTTACTGCATCATAAGGGGACAAATCTCTCCTCTCATCAAGGGGAGGTTCCCTATTAAATATGCGGAGCTATATACAATATAAATAAGCAGAAAATAACACATGGGGGGCAGAGCAACCATCCATCTCTCTTCTTTCAGAGATGATGCACACAGACAAAGGAGAAAATCCTAGCTATAAACACTGAAGGCACTTCTCTTCTTTCAGAAGTGTCCTTACAGGAAACAGCGGGAGTTTATTTCAGGTAGTGAAATAACCAGTGATCAAAAGAACGTCAGAACAACAGGATGAAACAGAGCTCAAAGTCTCCACCTCAACTGCCCAAAGAGTATATCACAAAGGATAATGAGGGCACAAAGTCGCCCTAGATTCCTCAACACAAAAAGAAAAGGAAAACACAGACTGAAATCAATGGTGAAAGCACAAAGTCTTCTCACAGTTGGTTTCAGGACACTTCTTTGTTACCTTCACTAGTTCTACGCACCAAATTAAATGAATAAGGACACCTTCAGATGACACAAGTCAGAATAGCACAAAGTCTGAAAAACCTGCTTTTTCCTTCAAATAACAATGGAAATGAAATTACACCTGAGCTCAAAGTCTCAGTCTTCTTCTTTCAAAATGGGCAGAGTTTCGCTCCTGTAAAAAATTGAGAAGTCTCCTTTACAAATGAGAGAATTAACAAACTTATAGCCACTACGCAAGGATTGGCGCCCTTTTCCATGGGACGGCCCATGCTGCAGTCAATATCTTCAATGCGTCTCCAGTTTGGTCTGGAGAGACCATGGTGAGAACAGTGCGTTGCCATAACTATGGCGTGTCCTTTCATCTGATGTCTCTTCCTTCATATGGACCATCGGGTCCTTTGCATATTTGTCTTTACTTCATGGAAAAAAACAGGCCGCGTCCTTGGTTTGGTGCGCTCAGAAGTCTACTGGATCCACTGTTTCATCTACTAGGAGTAACTCTTTTGAAGATACTTCTGGTCCTTTGGTCTCGCTCCTCTCTTCACTGCTTAAGCGCTTCTTTGCTCTTTATATCCCTTCTTGCCTATGTCTTTGGGGGGTCCTTTCTGTGTCTTTGACAAGTGGCATGTTCCGCTGTTATGAAACTCATTAGAAACTTATAGAGAATGGGGTCCACAACACGTTTTGCCCGAGCAACTCCAAAAGGGGAACATGGATGCAAACACTTGTCACGTTCCGCTGAGTCGTAACAGGACATGTGACGTATAGAAACCTTTGAGGGTTCTGCAGAAGATGACACGTGACGGCTTCCGATCTGCTTTGTCTTTTTTTATGGGGCGTTTTTCCGCGGGCTTTTCTCTTCAGTCGGGCCTTTCCTTTGACTGAGGCCACCTTTGAGCTTTTGAACCATGTTGAACCATTGAACTTTGAACTCTTTTGGTTCAAAGTTCAATCGGTTCATTGACTTATTCTGTGTCTCGCTCGAACACTGCTTCCTTTATCTTTCTAAGCTTTGATTGAACTTTTGAACCTTGAACCCGTTGAACCTTTTGGTTCAACGGTTCAATGGTTCATCCGTTGAAGCCCCTTTTTGTCTAAGTCGGTGGAAGTTCCTTTTTGCGTCTTTGTTCGGGTTTTTTCCGTCGGGCAAAAAGCCGGAAAGAATTCATTCGGACAAAAAGTCCGAAGGAAAGCTTCTGTGACTTAGCGGTTTGTTCTTTGTTTCATCAGAGTTTTCTCCGGGTCCGTCGGACAAAAAGTCGGAAGGAACTTTGCCTTAACATTTTTCCGAGAAAATCTTCCCGAGAGAATTCTTTCGGCCCCTTGGACTTAGCCGTTTCCATCGGACAAAAAGTTCGAAAGAATTGTTCCTTTTGGGCCTTTGAACAAATCCAAAGGAATTCTGTCTTTTCTTTGACCTTCGAACCAATGCTGCCTGCCCTCCGCAAGGGCACTTGCCTTTTTCGCTTTGGGGCAGCCCCTTGAACCTTTCGATTGAACCAACTTTGGTTCAACGGTTCAACGGTTCATTCTTCGTTATTTGGCAAAGTCCTTTGTTCTTTTGCTCCAAGCGCATTGAACCAACTTGGGCGTTGAACCCATTGAACGTTTGAACCAAGGTGGTTCAAAGTTCAATGGTTCAAGCCTAAGTCCTTTATCATTTGCCGATTGAAATCTTTTTGATTGAACCGAGGCGTTGAACCAATCTTGGAAATGACTGAGTGTTAGAAGCTTGTTCTTTTGACTGAACTTGCCTGCAAAAGCTTTTTTAACTTGTTGAACCTGTGAATCCCCTTTACGGAAAAAGCTTAAAAATAAGGAATTTGAAAGCTCAGAACAAATTTTGAGAAGGGAAGAGAGAAATTTTGAGCTGTAGGTTGTCCCAAAAAATGAGTGGCATTTTTCGGGGACAAACACCTAGAAGGTTGCACTTGTGGCTCCACCCTGGTACTAGATGGCAATGACTCCTTTGCCTCATGTTCGAATACACTTACAAGGATGTCATCCAATTGAATCTCTTTTGTTTTTGTTGTACCACTACCTACATCTACCATAGCTTGCCTCTCGAAATCAACAATATCGTTCTCTATATACAAGGACTCCTCATCCTGTTCAATCTAGTCACTATAGGGATCAATATCATCCAAATCAATAGGTTCATGTGACGTGTCCTTCACCTTTTTTGTGCGAAGCCAAAAGCTGTATTGCACAAAAACTAGGTCATTGAGTCAACTTTTGTGTTTTTTTATGTGAATGGCATCAAACAAACTCTAGTTGCGCTCACATCCAAAAATGCTACAAAGTTGAGATAAAATTCAGAGGGATAGCTTTTGAAGATTTGGGGTCTTTCCACCCCAATCTTCCCACCACGAATCTACAAACAAGATATTCAAAAGATTGTAAGTAATTAATAATTGTAAATTTGTAACTTGTAAAGTATAAATAATTCAATATTTATTCCCTGGTGTCTGGGTGAATCTCCTTTGGATAGCTAGTGTCAAAGAAAAGAGCCTCCCCCTACTCTGCTTGTAGTTTTGTAACTCTAAAATAATGAGGTCTCTCACCTCAACCTTAGGTGTCATCCTCTCAATGCATGTTGAGAGGCCCTCCATACCTCCTCATTAACATCTATGAAGCCATTGGAGTAGGAAAACTTGGGATTAAGGTAGTACCCCATTGCATAAATGGTTTGGTAGAGTTGATTGTTCCACCTCCGATCGATTATCTCCCAAATGAGATTATAAAAGTTTTGGATGGCATCTTTGGCCCTATCCATGGCCTCATAAATGTATCCCATTAAGTTTGGTTTCCCATCCACTAAGAGCAAAACACTCACCAAAGGCTCCAACACCTACAAAGTTACGAACTTATAATTAAAGTAGTATTTTAAAAATTTGAAAATAAAAGAATCGACTTGAAATTTAAATTTAAATTTGAAGTTACCTTGACAATCTCTACAACTCTCCTTGCTAAGGCATTATCAAAAATTATCTTTGTGGTTCTCTCTCTATTAGCTTTCAAGTCCAATCATGCTTGAATCACAAACATGTGCTTCAACAACATCAACAAACTACAAATGCTTTGCAATGTTAGGAAGTTAGTTGCAAGTGACACCTTCTCACATAAGCTCTTTCCTCTTGGTGTGATATCTCAAGTTGAGAAACCTAGGCTGATTATAAATGTATTTGGTGATGTTTTTGGCATCTTCTACAACCTGTCTCACTATCAATTTTGTTTATGCCCTTCAAAATAAGGTCGAGGCAATACGTTGTGCAGGGGTCCAAAAGAGTGATGGATGTCTCTCCTTAAGCAATCTCACAGCCACCAAATATGTTGTATTATTAGTGACAACTTGCACAACATTATCGATGCTCACCTCTAAGACAACCTCCTCGAGCATCACACTCGGTTTCTGCATTCTTTACTTTGTTAGAGGCATCAAGTGACTTAAAAAAATCATCTCGCCATTTGAAGCTGCTAAAAATTTGAAATGCCCCTTTTAAGGCAGAATTTAACATTCTGGAAATCACTGCAAACCCTTGAAATAAAATTTAAATTTTGATTTTTTATCAAACCCTAACCACATAAAATTTCAGAATTCTGAAAACACTTATTTTAGATCAAAATTCAATATTTAATTGCTTCAAACCCTTGCAAAAATTAAGAGAAGTATAGCCATACAAAATCCCTAAAAATCTGAATTTTTGAAACAAATATATAAATGAAAATTATAACTAAAATACCAATTGTATGAATGTGTGATCAAACATCAAAATAAGCATCCAAATTGTCTCAAAACTGCACTTTGAAAGCTCCCAAGCGATTCACTGCCCTAGGATAGGGCACCAAATCAGGGTGTTGCCTTTGCTAGTACTCCAAACAAGGTTTGATGCCCCAAAAACTGTTGTGCCACCCTTTCAACTGTTGTCCCACTGCTGCGTTCCACCTGGGATGGTAGCTAGATGCCACAAATTGTTCAATTCTGCCCAACATGACCTTTGAAATGAAGTCACCCCACTGAAGGTTGAAGGTTTTCATCCTCAACTTCAGAATACCAAAGAAGGGTTGTCTTCTAAAGTTGAAAGTCAAGGAAGCTACTCAAACACATAATTTTGATTTATAAAAATGACAGATGCCAAAATTAGAAATCTCCACTTTTTATACTTTTTCCACTCAAACTCCAAACGTACTTTATTTTAATAATAAAAATAAGTTGCCAACATTATTTTTTTGGCCACTTAGTCATATTATTAAGTTTACTTTAAAGTATTTAAGAATACTTTTTATTTCAATAATAATATTATTATTATGTTGCCCAAAAGTGTAGAAATAATCGGGCCAACTTAAATAATATTATTAATTAGTTAAAAGGGAGCATTATTGTCTGTCTTTCTCAAAATTGCTTGTCCCCAAACAATTGCAACCTCCTATGCTCAAATATCACTGTGCCAAAGTGATAGGTCATGATATAGTGCTCATAGACTCTGGGCCCTATACCTGTCAAGTGGTATAACTCCTGTCAAAAAACCTTGTATGATATATCTCTGATATCCCAAATGGATAATGATTGCAATTCATCCACAAGATGATCCTCCAAAATTTGTTGTTGTCTCAAGGCATCCATAAACTCCCACAAGATCGAACACTGCCATATGCTCTCCCCGTGGTGTTGTTGTCCCATAGCTGTGAAACGGTACAACCTCTACCAACAATTATCATGGGGTCAACTCCACCCATAACCCACATCTATATGCTCCCCTTCGATGAAGTCTTCTATCCACGGTATGAGAACAACTTCCATACATTTCTTTAAGGTCAAAGGCTGCCCCAAGGGCTCACCACTGTGTTTCTATTGTACTCATCTACTCTTCTCATATGATGAAGGATCCCAAATACTTACTTCATGACTATAGCCTTGAGCTCCAATAGGTCCCATAATGTTACTTGTGGGCTGATCCTTCCAATTCATGGCACAATACAAGATGAAAGTAAGCTGGAAACAAGGCATAGCAGCCACAAGTCACTTGGAATTCCATCCAAATCAGCACTAGGATCGCTGAGATGATTGTCTTCCATAATAGGACCCCTCCACTAACATTACCATGCAAAGAAACTCTCTCAAATTGCACAAATGTACACTGTTCATGACTGTAAATATTAAGACCAGCAATATAAAAATGATGTAATAGCTATAAATATGACGAACCCATGCAAAATTCAGTAATGTGATCAATGTAGAGGAAGTAGGTAGCCATACAAGGACTGTAAGCTCTCTATTAGTTGTCACCAACTGGAAAATACTCTTTCCCGTGACTAGAACCCTTACAAAATTACTTGTGTGAGTGCCCATGGAGTAATGTGATGGTTGATAATATTGATGATAACAACATTAGTGTTGGAAATTAGGCCCATAGCTGTCCTGGTTATGCTCCCACGGTCATATGATGATATCACCTCATCATTGTTTCCATATTTGTCACCATGTGATTCTAATACTTGGAGAAGCATCTCCTCCATCCCATTAGCACCAACTGCAACCCCATACTCTTCATCATTAGCTTGAGAGCTGATAACAAATTCAATTGCTCTATCTCATCCTTGTCTTCTTTCTCCTTCATGCTCTCTACCTCCCTTCTAGGCTAATTACACTTCTTTTTTTACGCTTGATATTGCATTCTCCAAAGCCGTATAAACTGCCATAACCTCATATACCTGATCTACTGAGAATTGAAGACTGTTGTGGTCAAGAAACAACCACTTCTCAAATGGAGGCAATGGCTTTGCCTGAACAACCATTATGTTTCCCAATTGTTGCAATTGGACTTCCTCTTGCATGTCTTTTTGGAAACGTCTTCGTACAATCACTTTTCCACATTTTCTTGTCTCCGTGATGACTTGAAGACTATTCTCTACAATTGACTTGAAGACTATTCTCTACAGTTGTCATATTCTTATCAACTATCTCTTCAATTGTCGTGATCCTATCATCTTGTTTTACTTCTTTAATTCGCTTCTTATACCTATGACCATGTTGGACTGAACCACACTCATCCTTTTTCTTTTTTATCATCTCCATTGTTGGACTTGCACATAAAACACGCACATTAGGAAAAGCAAGAGCTTCCAACATCACCCCTTCAACCACTTCAACATGCCTCATAGACATGTTCTCTCTTCCATTGGTTGCATTTTCCTCATATCTTCCATTCATATGATGGACTTTCAAAGGTCCATTCTTGCTTCCCCAAGTATGGTTGTAGCATTGCATATTCTTTCTCAGAATCAAACTTGTAGTGGATGGAAACCAATTTGCACTAGTTGTACATGTCTCAACATTGATAATAGGTTGGAAGTTCTTCCACCATGTGACTGAAAATATCTTTATGGCTGTCATAAAAGGGTAATGTGGGTTGGAACTGTCACTGGCAACAGACGAAAGAATGGTACAGCAGATGCTATATTGAAATCCCTCATAAAATACAACAATAGTAGTAATCTAGAGGCTGAAAACAACCACACTGAATGGAAATTCTTCAACACTAGCGACAAACTGAAAAACACTCAACTTTCGACTAGGAACCACTGGTATGGTTGCCAACAAAATGATAGGCAAGCTGGAAACATGGATAACAAGTCTACAATCTAAAATGGTGAAGCCATTTTGTAGACTCTTATCCTCCTTGATTTCTCCTTCACACGTTTAGGGGTGGAAAATTTGAATGTAGTTTGATTCCAACAAAGCTATGCATTGTTGAGTCATAAGACCTTGAACAACCACCAAATAACATCTATTGTACTTAACACCTTTCTGCATCCAGTATCTTGTTGCCTCGGCAATGATCCTTAGCCTTGTTTTCAAGTGTAAAAAGTAGTTCCAAGGAGTGATGTAATGTCCCCCTTTTTGGCATAGCTTGCTTTTGGGTCCTTAGCTTGGTTGTTCCCACAAGGCTAAGGAAAGCAAAGAGAAGGGAACATGGAGGGGGGCTATTCTGTGAGCAAAAAAGTAAAAAGTACTTAAAATGTTTTAATTTTCAATTGAGTTTGCAAAAAGTTACTTTTAATCTTATGTTCACTTAAGTGAGGTTATGGGAGCTTAAACCCTCAAAAAAGGTGTTTTAAAAGATTGAGTGCTTATGTTTTAAAAATAGTACAACCCTCCAACTTCGACGCCACCCTTGGGGGTTGAATATAAAAACAATTGAGGAATCTTGTGAAGGGATTATGTTGAATTTGAATTGGAAATTTTGATCAAGTATGTCAAGCTTGATTACCACATTTTGAAGATGAAAACCTTCAAGAAGTGCACAGGGTTTGGAGACAAAAACCTCAATTCCTACTATTTGAGCGGCTCTATTCAAGGGCTGTAGCTGAGCTTTAAAATTGCATGTTTACCTGCAAGTAGATCTACAAAGGTGTTTTTGGACACCACCTATATTGAGGAATATTGCAAACCCTATCGAAAGTTGGTTTTGGTGATTTTACAGGGCTTGAAGAGTGGCAAATTATTTTGGGAGCTTTTACGTGGCCTTGAAGTCCATTCCAGGGGGTGGCGACTTGCCTAGAGTTGGGTGAGCTACTTGTAAGGGTTCATTGAAGTCGACAAAGGGTGCTTAATAGTCTACTTGATTTTCCAACTATGGCAACTTGACTTGAGTGCGGATCTTGAGAATTTTAGAGCCGATTTGGAGTGTTCACGAAGTATAAAATATTGCAAATATTTTATACTAATTTTCCATCTTGGGCGACTTGCCCTAGGAGCCCTTTGGAGGTCATTTGGAGGATTTTTGGTAAGTGAATAATCTGATTTATTTCTTATAACTTTTTGAGGTAGGACGAATCAGTTGAAGGAGGTTTTGGGCATCTTTGGAGGGTTTTCAGACTCTGATTTGACAACGTACATTTATAATATTTAATCTGAATTTTTGAGAATTAAATCACAAGGTTTTGAAGATCTTTTTGTGAGCAAAGTAAAGATGTACATACTAGAATTTATTGCCATAAAAATCAAAAGTGGGGTGACTCACTTGGAAGGGGAGTTGCAAGGGTTTGGGGGTGCTTGTTGGCCTTGAACATTGGGTGAATATTATCCCTAATATTTACAATATTTTTTGTTAATTTCCAACTTGTTGGTGGAGGGTATTGGCTACATTTGATCCGTTGATATTTGATTTTGTGAAGGGAGTTTATTTGCTAATTTTCCAGCTTGTAAAGTGTGGCAAACGGATTTTCTATGGTATAGTGGCCATTTTTGAGTGTCTAAATTTAGTTTTTAGTGGATGGAATTATTTGTTGTTTTTACCTTATTGTGCCAGCTATTTTCAAGAGTTTTACATCAGATTGAACGATTGGGAAGGAAGGCTTATGTTCGCTGGAATTTTGGATATGTATTTTCAGTCAAGGTGATTATTTTTTTAAAGTATTTATTACAACTATTGACATCATCTTTTAGAGTCTCAGCAGTGGTTTGTGTCCAATCCCATTATTCCTTGCTTGTCCCAATTTGGGGACATTACAAGTGATCATCTTTGTAGCTCAAATGAACAACTGCATCCTACTCTTTTATGCACACACCATTTGAAATTTGTATGAAAGGATCTATGTGCCCCTTGCTACTCAATGTGTTCATCTTATCACTATTTTTAACATAGTAGGAAGCAATACATTTGAAATATGATCATTCTTGTCATACCTTAGGCTGTCACCAAAGTGTTCACCTTCCTTTGTCGATTTATACTTTGTTGAGATACCCTCAACACCTCTAATACCAACAAAGCTCTGATGGTGGTCTGATCTGAAAATTCTAGCAAGTAGGAAACTAACATTTGTGACTCATGAAACTTTTATTCCCTGTGCATACCTGCCAACAAAGTTTGTTGAGAACTCCACCTCATAACCTTCTCGATTAACAACATTCCTTCCATATTCTGGGTTGTCATAGAGCTGATCCAAAAGCTTTTCTTTTTTTAATGTCTTAGATTTTTATCAACTCTACTATATTGAAGACTCGTAAATTTGGCATTAACTAAAAATTCCTTTCTAGATCATGGCAAAACTAATTTTTTTCCCTGTTCTACCCTAACAATTGGAGAATCCTTTCCCCTAATTTTCTGAAGGTGTTGTTTTGCTTGAGTGGCTATCAACTTAGCTTCCTTGGTTCTGCTCCACCATTCATCACACCTTTCCTGGGTGCTTATCACATCCTCTGCACTTCCCTGCAATGTAGCTGATTTCCTTTCAACGCTAGGATCCACATTTGTTGCTCTCTTTCCTCATCACAAGGGCATAAATCTTTTCTTCTTGGGCTAGAATGTTTTTTTCACTTTCCTTTTGTATGATAGGTGCTTCCTTGCGTTGTTCCCTCTCCCTTGCAGCCCTAATTTTTCTTCATGCTCCACCATTACAATTTTAAAATTCTTTTCCTCTTCCTTTCTCAAGGCATGTTGCAAATCTCCTTGTGTAGTTCATGGTTTAGACCTTGGTCCAATTCCAACTCGATTTTTCTTCAACTCTATGAAGTTGGTAAGTGCTAGTTCTTGAATTTCAACTAGAAGGGCTCTATACTCAACGTCGTTGGTAGCAATGTCATCAACTATGGAAGGTTGATTTTCCATCATCGAAATGGTTTCTTCTCTTGAAAGGAAAGTAGGCCGGAATGTCCTAAATGAAAAATCACTCATAGTCCCTGGTGGCTGAATATCATTGTTTGCCTTTGAAAAGCTCCCTTCACCATTCGTATTTTGCATGATATGGATCAGTGTTGCCATCATATTAGCCAATTTGTCTTGCCCTTGGGCAAGCCTCTTAAACCTAACATTATCAAAAAAATTGACTGCCATTTTATCTTCTATTTTTGAATCACAGGGTTGCAAGAAACAAGCTCTGATACCATTGAAATGTCCTTTTAAGGACATAATTTAGCTATTCTAGAAATCACTGCAAACCCTTGAAATAAAATGCAAATTGTAATTTTTTATCAAACGCTAACCACAAAAAAATTCAGAATTCTGGAAACACTTATTTTAGATCAAAATTTAATATTTGATTGTCACAAACCCTTGAAAATTTTCACTGCTATACAAAATACCTCAAAATCTGAATTTTTGAACTAAATACATAGCCGAAAATTATAGAAAAAATACGAGTTGTATGAATGTGTGATCAAACATAAAAATAGGCATCCAAATTTCTTCAAAACTGCACTTTGAAACCCCCCAAGGGGTTGGTTGCCCTAGGAGAGGGCACCAAATCAGGGCACTACCCTTGCCAGGGCTTCAAACAAGGTTTGTTGCCCAAAAAACTGCTGCGCCACCCTTTCAACTGTTGTCCAACTGCTGCGTTCCACCTGAAATGGTAGCTAGATACCACAACCTGCTCAATTTTGTCCAATATTATCTTTGAAATGAAGTCACCCCATTGAAAATTGACGATTTTCATCTTCAACTTAAGAATACCAAAGAAGGGTTTCGTCTTCTAAGGTTGAAATTCCAGAACGCTGTTCAAACTCAGAATTTTGATTTATAAAAATGACATGGATGCCAAAATTAGAAATCTCTACTTTTATACTTTTTCCACTCAAATTCCAAACTTTATTTTAATAATAAAACATAAGTTGTCGACATTACTTTTTGGCCACTTAGTTATATTATAAAGTTTACTTTAAAGCATTTAAGAATACTTTTTATTTTAATTATAATAATATTATTAAGTTACCCAAAAGAGTAGAAATGACTAGACCCAACTTAAATAATAATATTAATTATTTTAATCTAGAAAATGGGACATTCCAAAATTTGATGAAGGCATGATTCCTTCCATCCATCCACCTATCTGAAAGAATGGTGCATGCAAAATTTTGCCATTGCTTTTTTTGTTCTTCCAAAAATGGCTTTGCATCTTTAACATCCTAGAGCAACCTCCCACTTAAGTCTTTTGGAAAGGGTTTCTGGTAATCTTTCCATACCATTGTTAATTTCATCACCAAATACTCTTAGTACGGGCTCTTCGACACGTTAAAGGGAAGGTTGTTGTAATACTATAAATTTGTACATGCCTTATTTGCTTGCTCATGCACCTCTTTGTTCCACCCTGTACTTTGTAGTGAGGGTTGTGTCCCAGGGATGTTTCTAAGTAAAAAAAAAAAAAAACTGTGATTGGGGTTTGTTCGAATTGGATGAAGTGGATGTGTCTCGTATGCGTGGACCACGGCTTAAAACCATAATCCCTGTCATATCTACTTCAATTTCTGTTGTCGATACCGGAGTAATGATTGATGTTGCCGCTGCTTGTACTCTTGCCCTCTCTAATTTCTTCCCATCCAATAATGCAAGCTTTGTGTTCATCTCTCATTTTACTTTCTATGGTATTGGGATAAGGCGTGATGTTGCGACAAGAAATGCATGCGATATGGTACTTGAGGCAATTGATGCCTCTAGAAACCTTCTTCAAGTAAAACAGGGAAATCACACTCCTATTATGGTCCAAGCACGACATACTTCCAAGCAACAGTACAAATTTTAGCGAGACGGCTACCACTCGTTGATGTTGACTCTGATGCGGCGCTATGCAAAAAAAGTTCAAAAACATCATTTAAAAAAAAATTAAACCATAAAGTTGTAATTGTAAACACTAAACCCTATGTATACGGGGGGCGCGGGGGAAGGGAAAAGACATCTAAAAAAACCTAAACCATAAATTTGTAAAACTAAACCCTTTAAACAAGAAAAAACGAGCAATTGTATTCATAAATTATGAAAAATTGGCGTAAATCATGAATAATAATTATGAAATTGAATATAATGCATGGAAATTTGACAAACATGTTTAGAAACTTAATATTAACAATTTAGAAAGAATTTATATGCTTGAAAAAGAAAAAAAAAACTAACCTAGAAATCGAATTTCCTCAAATTTGCTCTACAAATCTGCTACAAACTACTCCTAAATCGCTCAAAGGATGCTCAAATGTTGTGTGATGAGAGTGTAGGGGTGTGTGCTTTAAAAAAGAGAAAATCTTGTGTTTTTCCACATTTCCCCCCTATGTTTTCTGCATCGACTACATGTGGCACCATGTGGCAAGTCAAAAAACCGAAAGTATAAGTGGAATATAATCGCAGGGCAGAAATTCCGATGAGTACTCGCCGAGTATGCTAACCATTGTCTAAACCAAAAAAATTAAGTGAAGAGTGAATAGCTTCCTCCTATATTCAGAAAACAAATGGGATTGATGTTACTCACCATGTATTTAATGAGGTATTTTGGAGGACAGCCAAAACCTCTGGTTAAGGTTCTTTGCTTGGTGAATTGGGATAAGCCCCCTATTGGATTTAGTATGAAACTGTGATACGGCCAAGGAGTTCATTAGATCTCTATATGAGCCCAAGGAAGACAGATACAATCCTATATGGATCATTAGTGTTAATAGATTTCAACGATGACTTAAAAGGCCTTTCAATGTAGCTAGGTACTACATAAACACAACATTCTTTGCTGATTCTTACTTCATTGTTGACGAAGAGGTGTTGGACCATATGCAAAATATGTATTTTAATGATGAGACTCGATAAAAGCCAAACGTAGTTGAATTATTATAAGAGGGTAGAGCACCTATTTTGTATTTAAAATAGCAGTCAAAGGAAGGATGCTCTTGTTACGTTGTAATTTTATGAAATCTAAACTTTAAGCTAAGTCACAAGGTTAAGGTTCTAGTTCGAGTTCGATGAGCATAAAAATCAGTTCAAGTTCGTCAATGGATAAAGTTCAGAAAAAGATCGCCATTCAATTCAACCAATAGAAAATAATTCAATAAATATAAAAATATTAATAACTATCAAAATATCAATAACTTTAATGTATGAATTAATATAAAAATATTAATTAAAAAATAAAATAAGGATATTAAAAAGCTTTTTCCTTCCCATGTATCCTATATCTATGTTTCACTTTTACAAAAAAAAATGGTGCCAACATATTAAGTCTCCCAACTAAAAGGAGACAGAAAAAGATAAAGACGACAATATGCTTGAATGTTCACTTGGCACTTGCAAAGAGTTTGCATAAATTTGTGACCTCTTCAAATTACGAATGTGGGTATAAATGACATGGCATGGACCCTTTCAGTGGGTAATTAAGCACAAGGACATCTTCTTGGCCAGAACAGACAGATTGGGCTCTCCGTGGCTGCCCTTGAATATAACAGAATGGACCTATGAACAAGCCCGCATATATCTGCATTGAGCGGAGCAAACCCAACAGACCTGAGTGCCTCGATTGACCATCCTCTGCTCAACTTTTTTCCCAGCAGACCAGAGTGATAAATATTGCATTTCTTTTGGCCACGATTTTCCCGTGTTTCTTTGGCCAAGTTTTCCCCTGCATTTTTCCCTATCCGCGTTTTTTCCTCGTGTTTTTGCGAACATTAACAAATTTGGCTGATTTTTTATGCCACTTCAGAAGTTCGGCAAATTTCAAACTTCATGTGAAAAAATCGCTGGACCTTGTGACACAAACTTCAAGCTTGAATATTTCTATATCCCAAATTAGAATGATGAATTATTGTGTTTATTAGTAATAAAAATGATTAAATACATTCTATTCTAGGTGTATGATGAAAGGTTTTTGGGGCAGTCCTACGATGCTTCTGAATATGAACACAATTGGAGTATGTTTGAACTCATACACTCTAAGAAATACAAAAAGTTGACTTGACAGCAAGTGAATGATTTGGTGTTTGAACTTTGTTCTCTAGTTTCAAAGCTTTTCCTTTTAAGCATAAATTGGAGAATGCTAAATATTTGTAGCGAAGTTTTTCTACCCTCATTAATGAGTTGCATGCAATTTGATGTGTTTGTTGATGATATGGACATGGTGCAAAGAATGGATGTTTTGGTTCATGTCTTGAGTAATTGTGCAGGTATGTTGACCTATACGTGAAGTACCTCTTATGTGACTCTATCCAATCACAATTCTCTGCGTTCTCAAATGCATTCCAGCAGGTCTTTACAAAACTCCCAGCTTTGTAGTTTGCATTCTAATTCATCATCGATACTTTTAAGTTTCTCCTTAAAAGTTTCTGATGAAAGCTGCACCTTTTTACAACTTTTGGTATGATAAAATAAAATGAAAAATGACAGGTTTGTGGAGGCCAAGCACTGAAGCTTTTTCGATACGAGGAACTAGAATTGCTCATTTGTGGTTTGCCTCATTTTGATTTTCATGTAAGTTGCCTCATTTATTGCTCCGTGTCTAGGTCTAGTATTTTTCTTTTTATGCTTACTATCATGTAGACACATGATGCTGCCAAATCGTTATTTCATGGTTGTGTTACTCCTTCAGGCTCTGGAACGTGTGGCTGTTTATGATGGCGGGTATACAAAAGAAAGTACAGTGATTAGATGGTTTTGGGAGCTGGTATCCACTTCTCATGCTCTTACAGCTACTACCACCCTTTTTTTATGTACTCAATTTCAGCTTTACATTTATGGTATCAAGTTCAGTTGGTGAAGAAAATAAGACAAATTTTCCCTCCCCATTTATTAATGTGGCATATATGTTTATATGATTTCTGCCCTGCAGGTAAAAGAAATGAGTTTCGAGGAGAAAAAATCACTACTTTTCTTCACAACTGGAAATGACAGGGCTCCGATTGGTGGGCTTGGAAGTCTCAAGTTTATTATTGCCCGACATGGTGATGATACAGACAGGTATCAGGATTCTCTTCTAATTTCAAAACTTGTTGAGATTTCTGTCAATACAGGCTAGGCATATAAGTGGCTATTTTTCTAATGTTGCTTTGGAAACCTACTTTGTATAGGCTGCCAACTGCGCACACGTGCTTCAATATTTTACTGGTGCCTGAGTACAGTTCCAAGGCCAAACTAGAGAATAGACTCAAGCTTGCTATTTCCAATTCTATTGGATTTGGCTTGCAATAATCATGCATGTTGTGTACTTAACTAATTTAAGATGATCCCCAATCAATTTATTCGATTACACTGATTTGTACAGCAATTGTGCTTTCATCTCATGTTATTTTGTACAGCAATTGTGCTTATAAGCCAATGAGAAGATTGCAATTTGGTGATTTGAAGCATCTGTTTTCTATTCAAATTCCCTTGAAATTTGGCAATAACTCCTAAAGGTGTTAAATGTCAAGACAACACCGATAGGAAATGTGGTGTGCTTAAGCTGAAATTAAAAATTAGATTACAATTTCGTTGTGTTTGTTAATCTTAATTAGACTATCAAAATATAATCATTTTACTGATTTATGGTAGCTTTTATGACCATGCAAATAAAATATATAGATAATTCTAGTTTGGATTATTTTCATTATTTGAATCATCATTAATGATGACTTTTTAGAGTAGTAACTGTTTAGATAGTTAATTGTACCTGACCAACCATGTTTCCTGTTCCAATTTGTGTGTTGGTTTTCTTTGCTGATAGGATAGAAATAAACTTAATGATAATGATAATAGAATTATCTCGTTATTTTCTTTTCTCACCATCCATTCTTGGATAAGAATAAAATGGCAAGTAGCTTTTGAAGATAGTGTTATGTATAGATGATGGTATACATGCAATTTGACTAAGCATGTACTATTAACTAGTTTGATTTGTTGCTTTGACATGGTAAAATTTATATGTATTTCTAAATGGAAGCTTGCATTTTATTTTTGTTTGTGAATGGTTGAACTAACATGATGGTCATGCTTAATTTTTAATCACCAGGTTACATCTGAAAATGGTAGTGTCACGGAGAGAGAGACAAAGCACCTCTAGTCAGAATATTGAAAGAATGTGGATCAATAAGCCAAGAAGCTTTGTACATTTAAAATATCCACTAGCTTTATCACTTATGTTGGGATTATTGGTCCAAGATTTATATTTATATTTATTAGTTGTTAGTAATAAGTATTATGTATCGGGTATACATCTCTTAGTGAGACACTCTTTTTAATGAATAGATTAAAGTTATGTTAATAATAATTAATATTAATAAGTTGATTCGGGTAGTTGAAACTTAGAACATAAGTAGTTGAGTTTGATACATTAGAAAAGCTTATTAAAGTTTGTGTAATAGAACAATGTAATTGAACATTTGTATTTAATATAATATCTTCTTAAATCAATATTAATGTAACATTTTTTTAATATCCAATTTTCTAATAGTGGAATTAGAGCTTTTATGAAAATGGGTCATGATAAGGATGAAATTTACAAATGGAGGAGCATGTAAAGAGTATAGTAAAAACAAGTTTTTTTAATCATAGGAGTTTATATTGTTTATTTTGTTGTGAATAACTTTATTTTTGTTGTAATGAAGATGAAGTTTAAATGATTTGTCTTTGAAAGAGGGAATTTGTACTCTTGAATTTTTAAATTTTTCATATGGAAAGAGAGGCATACATGTGTGAAGACAACAGAAAGAGGAGAAATATGAAGCACAGCCATTCATATTCTCACTTGGAATGATTTTTTACTTTAAATCTTTGTTGTAATAATTTTTTTGTTGAAGAGCATTTTTGTGCTTTGTTGGACTATGTGGACCTTCAGAATTTTATTATTTCCAACAAAAACGAGTGAAAGGGTGAAATATATTGTAGAAGAGTATGACATACTTTATGTGGTGATGAATGGTACAGCTGTTATAGTGTTGAAACATCATAAAAATCTGTGTATGGTATAAGATTAAATATATTTCTCTTGTTCTTAGGGCTACATGGGTTCCAAGTTAAAATAAATTTTAATGTGCTTTATCTTTTATTGTTGGTATGTGATTTGTAGGAAAATAATATGGTATAAGAAATGACATTTTAACTTTTTGGTATAGTAATTCAATGTCACATGGTTGAATGTAACAATGAGGGATTGAGTTAAGTTTTTGTTCGATAAAGTTTCTTTGTGAATGGAGGCATGGCCAAAAGAAGACAATTAAATTTATTTGATGTGGTGCTAAGGTGCTATAACAAAAGGCTTGATGTGTGTGTCCAAAGCATGCTCTTATTGTTGTTTGAAAAGTTTCTTGTCGAGAAGTCTGCATTGTTGGGTAAATAAAACATTGAAGTTTTCATTTCTTTAAAAAAAATATATAATTGTAGCCTATTTTGAAATTTGAGTAATGTAAAAGTTATTGGTTTTAAGTCATACAAATTTACATAGATAAGTTGGCTTTATTAGTGTGTGAAGGCATTTAATATTTTAAGGTCACAAGTTCAAATTTTCGTGTGTTTTTGTTTTTGTTTTTGTTTAGAGTATCAATTTCAAGTGGCACACATGAAAATATGAGTTATATTCAAGACTACATTATTATTTGTCGAGTTGTTTTTTAGTGGAGTTGATTGTATGTTATCAATAATATATTGAAATTGTTAGAGGTCATGAGATCCATTCTTATTGCTTTTTTAGGGTTATAGCCTATATTAAACTAATTTTCGACCATTTTACTTTTTTGAGTGAGGGCAAGGATATAACCACTTTATTTATAGGCTTTTGTCATTTCAGAGTCCATCAAACTATTTAGTTGGTTTGAAGTATCTCTTTTAGAGTATTTTTTTGATGTATTAAAACTGGAGAAATAAGACTATTTAATGTGAAACAAGTGCATTTTCATTTGTGTTCGACACCTTGTTCATATGTTACATTTGAAAATATGATTTTCATTGCTTTTTTAGGGTTAGAGCCTATATTAAACTAATTTTTGGCCATTTTACTTTCTTGAGTGAAGGTAAGGATATAACCACTTGATTTCTAGGCTTTTGTCATTTTAGAGTCCTTCAAACTATTTAGTTGGTTTGAAGTATCTCTTTTAGAGTTTTTTTATTTTTATTTTTGTAATGTATTAAAAGTGGAGAAATAAGGCTATTAATGTGAAACAAGTGCATTTTCAATTGTGTTCAACACCCTGTTCATATGTTACATTTGAAAAAATGATTTTTTATGCGATAAAAATGAATGTAATCCAATACATTTTTTTTGTTAGTACCATTAGAGCTCGGAACATAGTACCCTGCGGGCTACATGTCTATCAGGGTCATTCAGGGTGACAAAGCAAGGGATTTATCTTGAATTTGTTGTTAATTTAAAAATAAAGTGATTTAGTGGCAATTTTGGTTTTGTCGGTTTTCCTTGGATTTTATTTTTTTTAGTTGTTTTTGATATCATTGATGAGAAGTAAATCATTTATTTGGTGATTTTTTGTTGTGTAAACTTCATACTTGTCGTCTAATGGGGGGAAGATATTGTTTTGGTTTTCAATCAGTGGTTGGTGATTGTATAACTAATAGGGGTTACTAGAATTAGTAGTGTTTGCAAATTGATTAGAGTTATGAGACATCATATGAGATGTATCATGTAGAGGTGCAAAATTATCATTGAGATATGAATCGATGTAGTTGAATATTTCCATGATGAAGTTCATGTTGCAATACATATATGGATAATCAGAGAGGATGAGTATGTCGTGGATGATGTTCATCTTTGTGTTAGGTTAGGCTTTGGAGAAACAGTGGAAATCAGGGACAAAGAATGTGTCGACATAGGTCGATAAATACCGGATATATAGAAGGCCAATTGGCTTGTGACACATGTTGTTAGATAGCTTCACAATCATTTACTTTAGATCATATTTTGCTCTTCTTTGGATCAAAAGGGGTTTGTTGGGTCTAGATATTTATATTCATTAGTAGTTAGTATTATGTTCTAGGCATGCATCTCCTAGTGAGACACTCTCTTTAATGATTAGATTCAAGTTATGTTAGTAGTAAGTAATGCTAATAGGTTGGTTCAAGTAGTTGGACTCATAAGTAGTTGAGTTTGTTATATCAAGAAAGTTTATAAAAGCTTGTGTGATAGAGCAACATAATTGGATATTTCATGATGTGTATATTGTAGTGCATGTACAGATGATCAGAGAGGATGAATATGTTTAGGATGATGTTCATCGTTGTGTTAGGCTTTGGAAAAATGGTAGGAATAAGGCACATGGGGTGATTTGACATAGTTTAATAAGTATTGAATGTATAGAGGGCCAGTTGGCAAGGTGAGGCAGGGGTTAGGTGGCTTCACGGTGATTTTTTTTAGATTTTTTTTTGTTCTCTTTTGAATCAAGGGGGTTTGTTGGGTCTAATGATTTAAAGTTCATATTTATATTTATTAGTTATTAGTATTATATATGGAACATGCATCTCTCAGTGAGACACTTCTTTTAATAAATAGATTCAAGTTATTATAGTAGTAATTAATCTTAATAAATTGATTCAAGTAGTTGGATTCATAAGTAGTTGAGTTTAGTTTATTAGAAAATTTTATTAAAGCTTATGAGAGAGAGAGAGAGCGAGAGAGCGAGTGAGCGAGTGCAACATAATCAAACATTTACATTGATGTATTATCTTTTTAAATCAATATTAATATACTTGTTTTTCTCTATTCAATTTCCTAATGCTTTAGGCCAATTGTTTTAATATTATGTGATTGTGTAATACATTATATGGTTTAAAATACAATTAGCTTTTGGTTTTATTAGACCGAAACTTTTTTGGGTAAAAGAGAATAATTTATTCGTATCTTGGATTAATGTTCATTAAAGTTGAGGAAAATGAGAAATAAGTACATACATATTTTTTTTCCTAAGAATTAAACATTTCAAAAACAAGGTGGATGGAAAAAGAAAGAGAGAGTAAATACTAAGTTGAAAAAAAATGAAGGCTTTAAAATCTCAATTAAAAACTTGTAAATGTGGGAATAATGTTTAAAGCTATGGTAATTTTTAAAAATGCTAATGTAAATGTAGGGTAGGGACCTTCAAGTGTCAACTACCAATGACAATGGAAACTTAAACCTATTACTAGATTTTTTAAAAAGCCTTGCTTCTTTCTAATGCCACAACACATGGTCTTATTAATTTTGATTACTTCATTTAAGGAATCTACTTTTGAAAACATATCGTATACGATGAAATGACTTTTGCAATGGCACTATGTGTATTGCCTAGTTGGATAAGTGGGGATGTTTGATGAGTGTTTCTTCTTTCTTGGTTCTTATAATATGTTATAATCACTGTTACATGAAGGAAACCATTAATCCTAGTTGTACATATGTGTCTAAGATGTTTCAAATAAAATATAATATTCATTTTAATTAAAAAATTCATTCAACAAAACTTAAACTATTGTAGATATTAAAATATGATTTTATATGGCATATTAGTCTTGAACACTTGACAAATATTAATCATGGCTCAACCTTTCATTTCATGACCTTCATGCTACCAAAATGTTTGTGTTCGTCATTTAGTTGTATCAAATTACTTATCCTATAGTCTGACTCTAACATTTTGATGACTCGGATTTTATGTAGCCTTCAGTCTGCATAAAACATAATTTCTGTCATTCACAAACAATTACAGATCCTCAACGGTTCTTTATCTTGCAAGACACTAGTGTTCAGATTAGGACACTAAAATTGACGCCAATGTCCCCAATTTGACACTAGTATCCCTGCCTTCCAAACGATCAAATTAAAAATCTCTCGACATTCATGGGTCAGCGTATTTGTCTTCCTTAACCCTCCAATGAAATTATTTCAAAAGGTGTGGTATAAATACAAATCAAAAGTCATTCATTATTAATAAAGTAATATCTAGCAAATACTAATGAACGCCTTTCAAGTTCACACTACACTACTGAAAATCACTTACACAATTGAGCTATACTTCCCTGTTCTTCCTTATTTCTAAATCAATCATATTAGTATTCTTATAGATTTGAAGCATTCAAATAGCAGTCCAAAAGTAGTGTTTGTCAAGTTACAAGATCGATCACTAGATTCACTCACATATAACATATTGCACAATTGTTTACACACAAGTTCACACAAGGGGGAGTACTACATCGGACTGAGGCCCTCTTTGCATTATATGGATATGTAGTTAGTGTTCATTGACAAAGGGGTCTTTGAAGTTAGTTCGACTTCTTTTGAGCCCACCAAGCTCTATTTTGGAAGGTGACATGCCAAGTTAGAGGACCTAGGGTTTTAAGCAAAACACTAGTTTTGGGAAACAATCCAAGCTGATAACCTACAAGGCAATAGTGAACCCTAACAGGTGTAGATGGTTGTGCCTAAAAAGAGTCTATATCTTGAACCAGACAGAAGCATCATCGACTATGTCTAGATCCTTATAATAATGTCAAGGTTGGTAAAGAATTATTTTCTAGAATCTGATGAATCAAAGGTGGAACATCAATGTCTTCTTCAACACATGTACATGTCATATATGCTTGTGCATCATTAAATAAACTAAGTATTATTTCTCTTTCATATTGTACCTTTTAGAATATTGTTTGGCATTGTACTTTTCTATATTTAGCATATTCTCGTATTCATCATATTTAACAAAATATTATAAATTTAAATTCATTTAATTAGCCTAATTTTATAATAGCTTACTCCATAGTTGATTACGTTATTCCCCCTACTCTTAATTTTAAAAAGGGTTAAACAATTGGTGAACTTGATGTATGAGTTTTTTTACACGCAACTTTAGCTTATTTTAGGGTTTTCATCCTTCTAGGGTCTCAAATTTAATTTTAATTTCCTTATCATGTTAGAATATTTGTTAGTATTTGTATGTCTCTCCTTTCATATTTTCATCTTAGTCTTTAGAACATTTAAAATGGATAAAAATGAACATCTTCCTCCTCCTAACCCTAAGGAGAGTGACAACTACTTTCCCTCTAACTATATCCATGTTATCACTACTCCAAGGGGTAAGGTAGCCCATCCTATAGTGCCAAAAGAAGTTTACCAACATATCCTTCCTTAAACCCCTCCACCTCCCACATCTCCTCTAGATGGTGTGTGTATGCATATTCAATTTGAAGTACCTAGGGTTTGTGCTTGCAAAGCCCTTAAAGATCAAATCATCACTATAACAAAGGTCATAGAAGAGTTAAAAAGATAAAATCAATATTTCAGTTCAAAAGTCATATCACTGAAAAATCATGTCACATATGCAAAGAATCTAAAATATACTATTGTTAAATATGTATTTGTATCTTCATCTAACAATGTTATGCCTAACAAGACTCATATCCAAATGAGAAGCTACAACAAAATACATCTACAATGAGTGATTCAAAAATTATACAAAAGGCTGATAAGAATTCAACTGAGATTCGAAGAGAAATGTTTAGAAATAAGTTGATCAAATTCCCTCCTCTACATCTTCTAAGAAGATCAAAATATTATTATGCATATCATAGAGTGTATGAGCATGATACAAATAGTTGTTTGGCTTTTAATAAAAAAATAACAAGTATAATTGATAGTGATGATCTTATAATAAATACATCAATCAAGCAACCCATTTACCTTATGAGTGCATCTTTTACAACACAAGTGAAAAAAGAACTAGTATGCATACAAAAGGATAACTCAGAACAAAAATAGTTGCAAATAACAAAGTTACAGTACGAAAATACTTAAAAGACACAATTAGGGTTTGTGGAAGGCATATATATATATATATATATATATATATATATATATATATATATATATATATATATATATATATATACAAGTTGGAAAGGTATGTATGGGCTAGAGACTCTCATCAAGATATTGGAATGATTCTTCTGGATTTTGAAAAAGATTATGATAGAATAGAGTGGCCTTTTATTGAAATATTGCTTAGAGCTTTTGGTTGTTAGGATAGGTTTTGTAGAATGATCTTAGTTTTATTCAAAGAACATCTACAATTGTTGAGGTAAATGGAGAAATCACGAAGTCTCTCCCCCTACAAAGATTCATTAGGCAAGGTTGCCCTCTTGCTCCTTTCCTTTTTATCTTGGTAGCAAATGCATTACATTATCTGCTAAGAACGAATGATATAGGCCCCCCTATGAGAGGTATCCAAATTCCTAATCAAATGGAAACGATAGCTGTTTTGTTTGTTGATGATTCTAATTTGTACACTAAGCTCTCCAAAGACAACCCGGCACAAGAGTTAGACTAAATATCTATTATCTGGCTTTGTGTTCCAAAATTGCCTTTCATAAGTCTTGTATGATAGGATGGAAGGATAACCGACCAGAGTGGCTTAATGAATTTGGGTGGGACTGGAAGGGTCCCAATCAATTGGTTAGATATTTGGGAGTTTGATTTTCTCTTACTCCCTCCCTCAAACAGATGTGGGAATGGGTTTACACCAAAATTAACAAGAAAATTGAAAAGTGGCAAGGTAACCTGCTTTCACTCCCAGGTAGAGTTCAAGTTTGTCAAAAAATTCTCTCTTCATATAGTTTGTATTATGCTTCTTGTAGGATATTTAACAAAACTCAGATCAACCTATTGCATAAATTTATCAGAGGCTTATTATGGTCAGATGGAAAGGGAAACATAAAAAGACATGCAGTTGCTTTGAAGTTCTACTGTAGATCAAGAGATTTTGGTGGTTTAAGTCTGAAAGACCTACAAATTCAAGGTATCACCCTAACGGTTAAGTGGATCACCAAGGCCTTCAAGGGGGATGAGCCTTAGAAAGTGTTGGTTATAAATAACATTCTGCGAGGGTTTCCTAAAGGTAAAGCAGGATGGAAAGGCTTGCACATTGTCAACATTCTTCTCAACCCTTATTATTTTAAAGTTGCAAGCTCTCTCATTTTTACATCTCTTTGGAAGGCTTGGGACCTTGTGACTTCAAAACTTATATTCAGTTGGATGGGATCTTGTTGTAAAGGGTATCAATCAATATGATGGAATCTTTACCTCAATAACCCTCTATTGGCCCTTACTAGATGATGTTTTGCTTTAGAATGGTTCAAGAAAGGTCTGAGGGACTTTAAGGATTTCTTTGGTCCTGAGGGTTGGGCCTCCTAGGACATCATAAGGTACAAGTATTATATTCCTACTACACAACGTAGGACTTATTCCATGGTTAAAAAGCACTCAAGGATAATAACTCAGTGAATCATCTTGATAATGATAGTGAATTCAGGGACAATATCAAGTGGATCAAAGGGCGTCCCCTGCATGAGTTCTCGATCAAAAGTTTTTATCTTAAACTATTGTCCACTCATCCCCCTTATCTAATGCCTTAACTGTGTGTGGACTGTTTGTAAAAGTTGGGCATTTAGATTTCAAGTGGTATGGGCTTCCTGTATTGAACCAAAAAAATCTTGTTTCAGATGGTTATTTTTGTATAATAAGTTAGTTGTTCATGAATTTTGTACTAAATGTGGTGATTTTCCCCCTTTTGTCTTGTGTGTCGTGATGTAGAGTCAATTGAATATCTTTTCTTTCCCTATCAATACGCTGCTAAGATTTAGAAATGTTGTATTTATAGTTGATCAATTATTTTTTACTGTGAAATTAAGTGGTTTAATATTGCATTTGGATATGTTTTCTCTACAAAGAAAATTCATCCTTTTTTCACAAATTATGTTTATTTTTTTCTACAAGGATTATTTGGTTTATATGGAAGCAAAGGAACCAAGAGATTTTTCAAGGTAGAACTAAGGTACTTATTGACTTCACAGTTGAAGTCATTGTTAGAATTATGGCTATGCAGATTTATTTATAGTTAAATATTCCACAGAGGTAGTTGGAGTGGTATTGTCAAACAAGTTTACTGAAATTAACTTTTGACTATATTTTGGACATTGGCGAGTACCCCAAACTCAGCCTGCACCATGACTAGAGCCTCTCCCATCCCACTAGGCAGAGGTGACAATATCAAAATATGATTGGTCATGTATCAAAGATTCTTACTTCGAGCAAGCTAAAGATCATATTCCTTCCTAGATGTATTCTTTTGATTTAGATAAGAATGGTACCAAGTGTTGGATGGATGTGATAAAGGACTATATGGAACTCAGTAGATGTTCCAACTCATCAAAACCCAATTTTGGAGGTAGTATGTTGATTATGAAAGCAATGGATTTAGACACTGGTGTACTAATGACAGTGTAGAGTAAAAAATACTCTACATTTTATTCTAATTTTCAGCAGCACATGATCCAGATTGCTGTCCCCACATACTTTGGTTCGAGACGGGGAAGTTTTGGAAATAAAACGCGGGCTCTAATTTCCTTTTGATTCATTTTTCTCTAAGTGTTTATGTCAAGTGGAAGCTGCCAAGTGTCACTTTCTGAGGCACCTTTCATATTTTCTATGAGTTGGTCGGAATGTTCCACGTATCTCACAGCGACTCAGCAGAATGCGCCAAGTGTCATCATCTACGGTTTCATATCGGCACTCGAGTTTCATCTCTTTTCAGCAAAAGGTTTTAACAAGCTAAGTATCAAGATCAAGCAAAAAGTGCCAAGTGGCAGTCACGAAAGGTCTCAATTTTGCTTTTCTAAAAGCAAAGAAATGTGACACGTACCCTAGCAAAAGAAAGCGAAAGCCACCACGTGTCACGATCTGAATTATCTTCATTTTTGTTTCACTAATATAGCAAAGGCCGTGGTGAGTCCCAAGTTTTGTTTCTTAAGCAAGCGAAAGTCACCAGGTGTCGTTGTCCGAGTAAATGTGAAATGAGACCTAATTATTTCTATGGTATAAATAGAGTAAAGTGGAGACCACCACATGTCATCTTTCATAGATTTCTAAAAAGGTAGCTAAAAGAAGTGGAGACTGCCACGTAACCCCAGATAAGTAAAGCAGAGATTGCCATGTGTCCTTTAATGAAGCAACGGAGATTGACACCTATCCCTGTGTCCCTTTAAAGTTACTCAGGTAAGAAATGTTGTGGGTCTTATTTTATTTTATAATGTTAAAGTTTTAAGGAAGCGGATAGCGACAAGTGTCAAAGGCGAAATATTCCTGAGCAAAGACAAAAGATTATAAGCTATGCGAAAAGTGTCGCGTGTCTTCAATAGGTGTTACAGAACACGCCAAGTGTCATTTTTTAGTGTCTCCTAAGTAATAAGAAGATTTTCAAAGAATTGGCTAAGTGTTATCTAGCATTTAAGAGAAGGGAGTGTCCTGTAATTTGTTTCGGCCAATGAACTGCCAGAAGACCGAACATTTCAGAATCTATAAAATATCTTATGTTAGACACTTCCAGCTGGGTTAGATTTCAGTTAGGCCATTATATTGGGAACAAGTAAACAATCTGGAGTGAATCCAAGGCTATAAATAAAGGTGCAGAGATCACCAGAGATATAAAAAATTACCAGAGAGAATTTTGGAGAGAGAATTATTGTAACGAGTTTAGACTTTCTAGAGCTGTGACTAGTAATATCATTTGCTTTTGTTCTATCTTCTTATGTTGGAAGGTTTATGTAATTGTGCGTGTTTTAGTGCCTCTTATGTGACTGAAGAATTAATGAGAAGATGGAATCCTATGCCTTTGTTGATATTTTCTGTGTCATTTGCAAAAGTAGTCTAGGCTGTAGACTTTCTAGAGCTTTGATTAGGAATGTCATTTTCTTGTCTCATTTTCTTGAGTTGAAAATTTTATGTAACTGTGCGTGTTTCTATGCCTCTTATGTGACTGGGAGATTCAAATAAGAAGATTGAACCCTATGCCTTTGTTGACATTTTCTATATCACTGCAAAAGTAGTCTATGCTGTGAGCCTCTGTTTCTATTGTTTCCATCTTTTACATTGATCGTGCACTTGTTTGCTCTTAAATGTAAATGAACCCTACATATAGTCTCACTGTGCTTAGGATTAAGGTCGAATTACATTTAGGCACATCGCCATAGATTAGATTTTCTTTCTTGCATTTGTGTTTTTGATTAAAATTCCTATCCCTTTTTCCAGTATCTGTTTGATATAGAGAAGAACCAGCTTCTTAAAAATTTGGAGGTTGTTTCAAGTCATAAGGTCCCACATTTTGAAACTTCCCATTGTTGGTGCTAAAATCAAGTGCAATTTTAAATCATCAATAGTTTTTTGGCACGCTCGGTGGGACCAATCTTGAAGTTTCTTTCAAGATCATATGAACTAGAGAGCTACAAGGAGTCATAACTGTGGACCAGTAACCAGATCACAATCTGCTACAAATATAGGTATTCTTTTGCCATCTTTGGTAAGTAGTCCAAGAAGAAGAGTCAACCAATTTGCACCAATACCAAGAGCAAATATGGGAGCCCCTATACCCCTAAGAAATTATGAGAGTTAAAACATTGGTAGTCCATTAGTCCTCCCAATACCACCAGCCACTTGGGACCGTATCCCAGTGAATGCCCTTAAAGCTCTACCTAAATTTAGTGGGCAAGACTCTAAAACACTTGAGGAACATCTGCATGATGTATCAGACATTTGTGCTATACATGTTGTCACACAACAAAATGTGGCTATAAGACTATTAGCAACTTCTTTTAAAGGGAAAACTTTAGAATGGTACAAGTCCTTGACCCCAAATACCATTTCTACATGGGATCAGCTCGGAGATTTTTTCTTTGAAAGATTCAAAGAGAAGGGTGACAAGTCTTCTTTATTACAACAATTAATTACCATTCAAAGGGCACCACAAGAAGCCATGACTGACTTCAATTCTAGATTTCAAAAGACTTGGGAAAGAATCCCTGCTACAACTAGACCATTACTAGGTATGGCCATAGTGTTTTATCTTAAGGCTTTGAATTCAGATATATCTGTTATGATTCAGTCACTTGGAGGACACACTTTTCCAGAGGCTTATAAATATGTAGTCAGAGCTGAGAATAATTTAATAGATGCTGGAAAGTTACCTCCAAGGCCTCCCATGCCCATGTTCCTAGAAATTTCCCTGCCATTACCTCAAGAAGCCCCTAAATCTATAGCCCCACCTGTGTCTATGTACACCTATCCTCAACCATCTGCTAAAGAAATTGTCCCCACTCAGTCATCTGAGCTGGATGATATCAAGAATATCTTAAGGACATTTTCTAATGAGCTAATCAATATAAAAAGACAACAGAATACTTTCTCTAGGCCTCCATATCAAGGCTATCAAGGAAACATATTTTCATCTCAGCCAAATCAATACCAGGGTCCTCCAAGGCAAAATAACCCTCAGCCAGCAAATCAATTAGTAGTAGTCCCCACACCCTTGCAAACTATTCCTCCTAATTCAAATAGGGAGATTATTTTAGGGAAAAATAACTATGCAGATAATACTAATGCCTGGTGTTTCCCTTGCAATAATGCTCATACACCTAAAGATTGTCGAATGGGTAATCTACAACAAAAGGTAGTAGAGCAAAGAAGAATGAATGGTCAATTTGAAGGTTCCAGTGACAATCAAGCCTATCAGTCTTCTGATATGCAGAATTTTGTCTTAATGGCTCAGATGCAAGGGATGTCTTTGCAACAAGAGGAAGAAATAACCCCAGAATATGCTTTGTTCTCATGGGTTGAAGATGAAGAATCAGTATTTTTGAATGAAGCTTCTGTTGCCAAGAAATCAGTGGTTTAATCAGACTACTGTACTAGATCAAAGAGAAAATTGTTGGAACAGCTTGAAGTTGTAAACAATAAAGTTATGGAGAATCCTTCATTTCAATGTCATCAACACACAGTAGTTAGAGGAGAAATGCTTCAGCCAGTGCAGAATCAAGAAGTTCTTGAACAAGTTCAAAGAAAGACAAGATATCCTAATCTTCCAAGAATTCAAAATTTTGGACCAATGAATGTGGTAGATCAGCTAAAGATGACCCCAACACAAGTATCAATTTGGGACATGTTAGCTATTCCTGAATAAAAGACACTATTACAAGAAGCTCTTCAAAATCAAGCAATGCCCAAATATACTGAAAGACCTGCTGATAAAAGAAAGCTCAAAGACACAGTTCATCTACAGACAATAGCCTTAGTGAACAATGCATCAGAGGTAAGCAAATCCAAATCAGATTCCTTCCATTTTACTTAGATAGGTGACTGGACTAAGCATAATCAGGAAAAAGAAAATAAAAAGTTGTTAGCTATGACGCATAGTGACCCATATGAAAATTATAACTCTACTGGTTTGGGCACTTATGTTATTTTTGATGAGGACCATGAAATCCCAAATGTTTTAAGGGAAGAGACACCAATTACTCAAAGATTCAAAAAAGATTCAGAAATTTGGAATTTAAATTTTGATGGGGCTAGAAGTAAGAATGGTGTTGGAGCAAGAATTTGTCTTACTGCTCCAAATGGTGAAAAAAATTTAAGGGCTATCCGTTTTCAATTTGCTTGTACTAATAATGATGCTGAGTATGAATCTTTAGTATATGGGCTCCTATTAGCCAAGAAAAAGGGAATAAAGAATCTAATAGTAAAAGGAGATTCAGAATTAGTAGTAAAGCAAATTAGAGAAAAGGCAATAACAAAGAATGTTAGAATGAAATCTTATAAACACAAAATTTGGGACTTAATAGAAGATTTTGATGCTTTTAATACTGAAGTAGTTCCCAGGATTCAAAATTCTGAAGTTGATAGAATGGCACATATTGGTTCACAGTTTGATCCAGCAACTAGCCTATTAGTTAACAATGAGTCAATAAAGGTTATAGTAAGGCCAGCTATTCCTGATAATGATGAGAATTGACAAGTATTTGAGAATGATTCTCAAGTACTCTCATTTTTGCAACAATCAGGGGAATTTGCCAATCAATTGCAACCAAAGATTGAAGAGGCATATGAGGATCAAATTATACAATTAAAGAATAATAAACTTCTCAAAGGTTTAATCACTTTAGAAAGCCTTTTTGTTCCAGAAGATGTAAGCTTGGAGAAGAAAAGGTTCCAAGAAAACAAAGCAGATTATTTTGAAATAGAAGTGAGTGAAGGAAAAAAATTAAAATTTGGAAATTCTGCAACTCAAGAAGAAAAGAAAAGGCTAATTGAATTATGCAAAAAATATGACAGAGTCATACCCTGGAGCTATGAAGACCTTCATGGATATAATAGAGACATCATTCAGCACACAATAGAATTGACTGAAGGATCTAAGCCTGTCAGACAAAAACAGAGGCCAGTGAATCCAATAATTGAGCCTTTAATGGTAGACGAGTTGCAGAAACTTTTAGATTCTAAAATATTTTTTCTAATCAAACACTCAACCTAGGTATCAAATCTGGTACCAGTTAGGAAAAAGAATGGTGATATAAGACTTTGTGTAGATTTTAGAGATCTAAACAAAGCATCTTTGAAGGATCATTATCCCTTGCTATCCATGGAACAAATTCTACAAACTGTGGTTGGATCAGAGATATTCTCTTTGTTAGATGGTTTCTCTTGATACAATCAGATTTGGTTGGCTAAAGAAGACCAATACAAGACTGCTTTTACTACCAAATGGGGAACATTTGCATATGCTAAGATGCCATTTGGCCTATCAAATGTTGGAGTCACTTTTCAGAGAGCTATGGATGTTGTATTCGGGGAACTGATAAATAAAATCATTCTGATTTATGTTGTATTTGGCCTATAAAGAATGTTGCTGATCATTTTGATCATTTATAAGTTTTGTTTAAAAAATGTCAAGAATTTAGAATATCTTTGAATCCTAAGAAATGTATCTTTGTTGTCCCTCAAGGCAAATTATTGGGACATATAGTATCTAAAGAAGGAGTTTCCATAGACCCAGAAAGAGTGGCAGCTATAATGAACTTACCTCTTCCAGTCAATAAGAAAGAAATTCAATCTTTCTTGGGAAAGATTAATTTCGTCAGTCGGTTCATATCTGACTTTGCAGGCTTAGTAAGACCAGTGACACTTTTGCTGAAAAAAGACCTAATTTTCAAGTGGACTACAGAAGGAAGGCAAGCCTTTGAAGAGGTCAAGAAAGCTATCTCAACAGCTCCAGTACTTAAAAATCTAGATTTTTCTAAGCCTTTTGTAATGTATGTGTATGGAGGAGAGCTCAGTATTGCTATTGTTCTAACACATAAGGATGATAAATAGGAGGGAGAGCATCTAATAAATTTTTTCTCGAGGACTCTTAGAGAATATGAAACTAGATATAACTTTGTGGAAAAACAAGCATATGCTATGGTAAAAGCTCTCACAAATTTCAAGCAGATAGTATCAAGAAGTAAAATTATGATACTTGTAGCACATCCAAGTGTCAGAGAATACATCATGGAAGGGAAAATTACTGAAAAAAGAGCAAACTGGGTAACTAAGATCCTTGAATATGATGTAGAAGTCAAGCCCACTAAATTAATCAGAGGTAGGGGTTTGTGCCAATATATGACTCAAGATCTTGAAAAGATGATACTTGAAGAAACAAATTCAGGAACAAAAGAAGAAATTGTATTGAGAATACAAGAAGTTGATCAGGAATCTTGGGTTACAAGCAGGATTCATTTTATGAAAAATGAGATTTACCCAAGAGAGCTCCCTCAAAATAAGAGAAGATACTATAGGATACAAGGAGTCCATTTTGTTTTAATTGAATAGGTTCTTTTTAGAAAAAATTCTGATGGCAAATTGTTAAGATGTGTAGAAAAGAATGAGGCTAAGAAAATACTACATGAAATGCATCATGGAGTATTAGGTGGACATTTTTTTGCGAAGACCACAGCTATAAAGATAAGTGAAGTAGGTTATTTCTGGCCTACTTTATTTACAGATTGTTATCAGTTAGTTAAAAAATGTCAATCTTGTCAATATTATGTGGGGATGAGAAGGAATGCAGCAATGCCTCTTAGTCCTATAATTGTGGATGAACTTTTTGCTCAATGGGGTCTTGATTTCATTGGAATGATAAATCCAGTATCTAGTATGGGTCACAAATGGATCTTAACAGCCACAGATTATTTCACCAGATGGACCGAGGCAGTACCACTCAAGGAAGCAACAGAAAATGTGATCTTAGATTTTCTAGGAAGTATCACTACTCATTTTGGGGCTCCTCGCACCATAATTTCAGATAATGCTAAAGCATTTTTAGGGTCCAAAGTATCTGACTTTGCATTAAAGCATAGAATATATCTGAAAACTTCTAATTATTACCCTCAGGGTAATGGTTTAGCAGAATCAACTAATAAGAACTTAATTAGACTCATCAAAAGAATAGGGGCTGATCATCACAAGGAATGGCATAAAGTGCTTAATTTAGCACTATGGGCTGATAGAATTATGCCTAAATAGGTGATCAAAATGTCCCCATATGAATTAGTATATGTGAAACCTGTTGTAATTCCCCTAAACTTGGAGATTCCTACTCTCTATCTGATCAAACAGATTGAAATTGAAGAAAATGACCCCATGCAGGTCAGACTAGTAGAACTTCTAGAAGTTCAAGAAAAGAGGGATGCAACACATGATTCATTGATAAAGCATCAAAAAATAGTTAAAGACTATTTTGATAAAAGGACTTCAAATCCACATTTTGAAACAGGCTCAATTGTTTTAAAATGGGATGCAAGAGCTACCAAACCAGGTCAACATACTAAGTTTGAAGCATTATGGACTGGCCCTTATAAAATTTGGGCATGTAAACAGCAAAATTCATTTGAGTTAGAAACAATGGAAGGTGAACCAGAAGAGATTCCTATAAATGGAATCTATTTGAAACATTTTAGTTAAAACTATGTTTTCTAGCAATTTCAGATCATGCGGGTGTTGTAGATTCTTTTTGAGCAGGCTCAAAAGTCTTTGGGGTCACCAATAACTGTAGAGTAAAAAATACTCTATGTTTCATTCTGATTTTCAGTAGCACATGATCTAGATCACTGTCCCCACATACTTTGGTTCGAGACGATGAAGTTTTTGAAATAGAATGCGGGCTCTAATTTCCTTTTGATTCATTTTTCTCTAAGTGTTTATGTCAAACAGAAGCTGCCAAGTGTCACTTTTCAAGGCACCTTTCATATTTTCTATGAGTTGGTCAGAATGTGCCACGTATCTCACAACGACTCAATAGAACATGCCAAGTGTCATCATCCACAGTTTCATATCAGCACCTGCGTTTCATCTCTTTTTAGCGAAAGGTTTTAACAAGCTAAGTATCAAGATCAAGCGAAAAGTGCCAAATGGCAGTCACGGAAGGTCTCAATTTTACTTTTCTAAAAGCAATGAAATGTGACACGTACCCCAGCAAAATAAAGTGGAAGCCACCACGTGTCGCGATCCGAATTATCTTCATTTTTGTTTCATTAATATAACAAAGGCTGTGGTGAGTCCCAAGTTTTGTTTCTTAAGCAAGCAAAAGTTGCCAGGTGTCGCTATCCGAGTAAATGTGAAATGAGACCCAATTGTTTCTATGGTATAAATAGAGTAAAGTGGAGACCACCATATGTCATCTTTTACAGGTTTCTAAAAAGGTATCTAAAAGAAGCAGAGACTGCCACGTAACCCTAGATAAGTAAAGTGGAGATTGCCATGTGTCCTTTAATGAAGCAGCAGAGATTGACACCTATCCCTATGTCCCTTTAAAGTTACTCAGGTAAAAAATGATGTGTGTTAAGTTGTGGAGCTAAAAGCTTCACTGATGAGCAAATGTGGAGGTTTTGTGCTTACACAGTGATCGACATCAGTCAGAACCAATCGACATCGATTAGGGGTCAACCGACATCAGTTATCTTTAGTTACACAGTAACCAACATGGATAAGGGATCGACTGGCATCGGTCATCTTCAGACTGACACTGATTGGCATCGGTCATCTGTGCGTTTCTAGAATTGCTAATTTTAAATGTGCGGTTCCAGTTTTTCTAATTTTAGTCAGTTTTATTTTTAGCAAACAGATTTGAGCCTTTGATTAAGAGGTGGATCTAACGGTGGAGAATGCATGGCTCATGGAACCTTAGTGTTGTAGTTTACTATATAATAGGGTTAGATCCTCATAGCATTTACAACAACAATTGAGTTGATTTTCAAAAAGAGAGGGAAGATAATTCAAGTAATTGAATTGGTTGTAATTGATTGAGAGAGAGAGAGAACTCTTGAGGGAGAATTACTATACATCTTCAAGGTGTGAGAAGAGAGATTTTTTCATTATATTTTTTTCTGAAAAACTTTAATACAAGATTGGTTCTTTCTTGTATCTCCTATTCTTTGTTGTTTCTGATTTCTAGTTACTTATTACATCTGGTTTAATTTCGTGTTTAGTTGCTTATACAAAAGTAATCAATTATACTCTAAGGTCCTAACAAGTGTTATCAGAGCTATGTGTATACACTAACAAGTGGTATCAGAGTTATGTGTAGATCTTAACAAGTGGTATCAGAGCTCTAAACACTAACAAGTGGTATCAGAGCTTATTAGTGTTTGTTGATTACATAATTCACTCACAGGGGTTTCTGATTGAGTGGGAGTAAAGCAATGGCAAAAGAAAGTAAACTAAGAATGGAGAAATTCAATGGCAAGAATTATCAATTATGGAGGATGCAGATTGAAGATTATATGTATCAAAAAGATCTATATTTACTGTTGGGTGGGGTTTCAAGGAAGCCCACATATATGAAAGATGAAAAATGGAATGTTCTTGATAGAAAGGCTCTTGGATCTATAAGGTTGAGCCTGGCAGCTTCTGTGATTTCCAACTTATCACAGGCAAAGACAACGGTAGAGTTAATGGATACTTTGGCAAATTTATATGAAAAACCTTCAGCTTCGAATAAGGTATATCTTATGAAGCAATTATTTAATTTGCAAATGCAGGAAGGTGGATCAGTATCTAGTCATCTTAATGATTTCCATGCAATAGTAAATCAGTTAAATTCAGTCAAAATAGTTTTTGATGATGAAATTAAAGCTCTCTTAATCTTATGCTCTTTACCTGAAAGTTGGCATAGTTTGGTAATGGCAGTTAGTAATACTGCATTTGCTTCAAATATCTTAAAAGTTAATGATGTTGTTAGTGTAATCTTGAATGAAGAAATTCACAGGAAAAGCACAGGGTAAACATCAGGTAATGCTTTAAGTGTTGAAAGCAGGGGAAGGCAAAGAGAGAAGGGCAAGCAAGGGAAATCAAGGTCAAAGATGGAAAGTAGATCCAAATCCAGAAATGGAAGTATAACCTGCTAAAATTATGGAAAGAAAGGGCATGCAAAGAAATATTGTTGGTTTAAGGATAACAAAAAAAACTAGCATGAAGGTAATAAAGAAGCAAAAGTTGCAGGTATTGTTGAACAGAATACTCTTATATTTTCTTTGGATAATAAAGTAGAATCATGGGTTTTAGATTATGGTGCCTCTTTCCATGCAACCCCAAATAGAGAATTTTTTAATGATTATGTCCATAGAGACTTTGGAAAAGTTTATTTAGGGGATGATGAGCCTTGTCAAATTATTGGCAAAGGAAAAGTGCAGCTGAAATTGCAGAATGGCAACACATGGGTGTTGAAAGATGTCATGCATGTACCCATCCCAAAGAGGAATCTGATTTCTATAGAAAATTTGGGTGATGAGGGTTGCATAGTAACTCTCACAGCTGAATCTTGGAAAGTTTCCAAGGGTGCACTTGTATTAGCCAGAGGTAAGAGAGTAGGTACACTTTATCTATCTACTTGTATTACTGACTATTCTTCTTCTATTTTATCTACTTTAGATGTAGATGCAAAGTTGTGGCACTATAGACTTGGTCACATGAGTGAGAAGGGAATGAATGTTCTTAAGTCAAAAGGTAAGCTTTCATATTTGAAAAGCATAGATTTAGATTTCTATGAGCATTGTATTTTTGAAAAATAGAAGAAAGTGAGGTTTCTCAAAACTGGGTCAATAAAGAAGAAGCACAAGTTAGAGCTTGTTCACATAGACATGTGGGGACCAGCTCAGGTAGCTTCTATTGGAGGATCATAGTATTATGTTTCTTTCATTGATGATGCTATAAGAAAGGTATGGGTTTATTGCATAAAGAGGAAATTTGATGTTTTTGACACATTTAAGAAATGGAAATCCTTGGTTTTTAATGAAAAGGTGATGTACAGTGATCAGCTCAAGAGGCTGAATAATTATGAGCAGGGCAATTTTGATTTGAAAGAGGTTATGATCTAAAATGAGCTCGTAGGTAAAAATCATCACTCACAGGAAAACACAGAGACTAACGTCGATCAGGTGAAAACTGACGTCGATCAGGTGAAAATCGACATCGGTCAGGTGGAGACCAACGTCGATCAGGTGGAATTGACATTGGTCGGGTGCAGATCGACGTCGATCAAAGGTGACCGAGATCGGTCACTGTCAAAAGGAAATTTGGGCAGACAACAAGCTGTAAATGAGTCTCAAATGCCCATAAGGAGGTCTGAAAGGGTAAGTAAACCTCCAATTCATTATTCCCCTTCTTTGTACTACTTGTTGCTTACTGATGGTGGAGAACCAGAAAGTTTTGATGAGGCAATGCAGGTAGAATCTAGAAAACAGTGGGAGCATGGCATGAATGAGAAAATTGATTCCTTGGAAGAGAACCATATGTGGGATTTGGTTGAGTTGCCAGCCGAAAAGAAAGCACTAAAAAGCAAATGGATATACAGGTTAAAGGAAGGAGAGAATGGACAAATGTTGTTATTGTATGTAGATGATATGCTTGTTGCAGGTTCACACATGCAAAAAATTACTGAGCTTAAGGTAAAATTATCTCACACATTTTCCATGAAGGATTTAGGAGCAGCAAAAAAAATCCTTGGCATGAGTATTAAGAGAGATAGGAAAAATCACAGTTTGATTTTGTCTCAAGAGGATTATGTGAATAAGGTGTTGGAGAGGTTCAATATGCAGGATGCAAAACCGGTAAGCACACCTATGGCTGGACACTTCAAATTGAGCAAAGAACAGTGTCCTAAATCACATGATGAGGTTGAGTACATGAGCAGAGTTCCATATGCTTCAGCAATTGGGAGCTTGATGTATGAAATGGTATGTACTAGACCAGATATGGCCCAAGCAGTGGGAGTTGTCAGCAAGTTTATGGCCAATCCAAGAAAGGAACACTAGAAAGCAGTTCAGTGGATTCTCAGACATCTGAGAGGGACCAACAGTAGGCATTTATGCTATGGAGAGTCAAACACTTCTCTACATGGGTATGTAGATTCGGATATGGTAGGTGACTTGGATGGCAGGAGAAGCACCACATGATATGTGTTCACTATTGGTGGAACAACGGTTAGCTGGATTTCAAAGTTGCGGAAGGTTGTTGCCTTGTCTACTATAGAGTCAAAATAAATTGCAATCACAGAGGCTAGCAAGGAAATGATATGGATGACAAGATTCATGGAAGAGTTGGGAAAGGAGCAAGAGAGTTGTAGATTGTACAGTGATAGTCAAAGTGCAATTCATTTGGCAAAGAATTCAGCCTTTCATTCAAGAACCAAACATATACAGCTTAGGTACCACTTCATTAGATAGGTATTGGAGGATGGTCAGTTGAAGCTGAAAAAGATCCATACGGATAAGAACCCTGCTGATATGTTAACAAAGCCGGTAACAAAGAAGAAGTTGAATCTTCATTCAACTTTTGTTGGTCTTCAAGATTGAACTTGAAGAGGGAGAAACAAGCCAGAGATGTTTAGAGGATGTTGTTGTACAGGTACAAGTGTATATGTTTATCTCCAAGTGGGAGATTGTTAAGTTGTGGAGCTAAAAGCTTCACTGATGAGCAAATGTGGAAGTTTTGTGCTTACACAGTGACCAACATTAGTCAAAACCAATCGACATCGGTTAGGGGTCAACCGACATCAGTTATCTTTAGCTACATAGTAATCGATATCGGATAGGGATCAGTCGGCATCGGTCATCTTCAGACCAACACTAATCGGCATCGGTCATCTGTGCATTTCCAAAATTGTTAATATTAGATGTGCGGTTCCAACTTTTCTAATTTTAGTTGATTCTATTTTTAGCGAACATATTTGAGCCTTTGATTAAGAGGTGGATCTAATGGTGGAGAATGCATGGCTCATGGAACCCTAGTGTTTTAGTTTACTATATAATAGGGTTAGATCCTCATAGCATGTACAACAACAATTGAGTTGATTATCAAAAGAAGAGGGAAGACAATTCAAGTAATTGAATTGGTTGTAATTGATTGAGAGAGAGAGAAATCTTGAGGGAGAATTACTATACATCTTTGAAGTGTGAGAAGAAAGAGATTTCTTCATTGTATTTCCTTCTAGAAGAGTTTAATACAAGATTGGTTGTTTCTCATATCTCCTATTCTTTGTTGTTTCTAATTTCTAGTTACTTATTACTTTTGATTTAATTTCGTGTTTATTTGCTTATACAAAAGTAATCAATTGTACTCTAGGGTCCTAACACTATGGGTCTTATTTTCTTTTATAATGTTAAAGTTTTGAGGAAGCGGATAGCGACAAGTGTCAAAGGCGAAACATTCCTGAGCAAAGACACAAAAGAGTATAAGCTATGTGGAAAGTGTTATGTGTCTTCAATAGGTGTTACAAAACATGCCAAGTGTCATTTTTTAGTGTCTCCTAAGTAATAGGAAGATTTTCAAAGAATTGGCTAAGTGTTATCTAGCATTTAAGAGAAGGGAGTGTCCTGCAATCTGTTTCAGCCAATGAATTGCCAGAAGACCGAACATTTCAGAATCTATAAAATATCTTTTGTTAGACACTTCCAGTTGGGTTAGATTTCAGTTGGGCCATTAGATTGGGAACAAGTAGACAATCCAGAGTGAATCCAAGGCTATAAATAAGGGTGCAGAGATCACCAGAGATATAAAAAATTATCGGAGAGAATTTTGGAGAGAGAATTATTGTAATGAGTTTAGACTTTCTAGAGCTGTGACTAGTTATATCATTTGCTTTTGTTCTATCTTCTTAAGTTGGAAGGTTTATGTAACTGTGCGTATTTTTGTGCCTCTTATGTGACTAGAGAATTAATGAGAAGATGGAATCCTATGCCTTTGTTGATATTTTCTGTGTCATTTGAAAAATTAGTCTAGGCTGTAGACTTTCTAGAGCTTTGATTAGGAATTTCATTTTCTTTTGTCTCATTTTCTTGAGTTGAAAAGTTTATATAACTATGCATGTTTCTGCGCCTCTTATGTGACTGGGAGATTCAAATGAGAATATTGAACCCTATGCCTTTGTTGACATTTTCTATATCACTGTAAAAGTAGTCTATGATGTGAGCCTCTGTTTCTATTGTTTTCATCTTTTACATTGATCATGCACTTGTTTTCTCTTAAATGTAAATGAATCCTACATATAGTCTCACTGTGCTCAGGATTAAGGTCGAATTACATTCAGGCGCATCGCCATAGATTAGATTTTCTTTCTTGCATTTGTGTTTCTAATTAAAATTCCTATCCCTTTTCCCAGTATCTGTTTGATATAGATAAGAACCAGCTTCTTAAAAATCTAGAGGTTGTTTCAAGTCACAAGGTCCCACATCTTGAAACTTCCCATTGTTGGTGCTAAAATCAAGCGCAATTTTTAAATCATCAACAAGCAAATAATACTCTCACTCAACATGCATTTGGCGAATGTTTGGGACCTCCTTTATTCCCAATTGAGTATCAAAAATAGACTTGGAAAATTTTTCACAAGAACTTTCATGCACTGACGAGCAAATTAGAAAAATGGTTGATTCAGGTGATATAATGGAGGCAACTGAAGTAATGAATTTTGTCAGAGATAATAGTTTTAGCCCTCTTTTGAAAAAAGTTGATAGATACTTCCCATTGGAGGATGTGGATGAAGAAAACACACAGAAGGGACATGAGGTAACAAATCAGCTGGGACCTGATTTTGAAAATATGAATTGCAATGCTGAAAACACTAAGACTTTGAATGGTTAACCTAATTTGTGGGTGATACAGTCATCCCATTGATATACTAGTTTTTTGTTTTTGTTTGTATTTTTGATGATGCCTCCTTCATGAGGATTTTTATATTATCATATCGTTAACTTTAGTAAAACTTTTATATCTGTTTGGATGTTTACATTTGTCTATCTATATGGTAGAACCACTTTTATTCACCCCTGGGTGATTTAGTATTTTTTTCAAGATATTTCAATATAAAAAATAAAAAAAAATACATAATCAGAGCAAGAAAAGATCAAAAGGCACAATTAGAGGAAGCAAAATTACAAAAGACATAACATGAAAAGGAACAATTATAAAATCAATATATTTCAAAGGTAATGTTATAAAAAAATTAATTAGCACATCAAATTCAAGGTAAACAAAAAAATCTTGCTTAAAGGAGGGTTTCTAATAAAAAAAGGTCAAATAATAAGAAACTTGAAAAAACTAAAGTTTCAAATGTGGTTACAAAGTATCAAGATACAAATTTTTGTTTTATGTGATTTTTTAGCTCTCTTGGAAATAGGTATCAACACTTGGATCAAACTAGTGTATCTCCAACATCTATGGGATCAATCAAGTTAAGAGTTTTTTTTTTAATTCAAAAGAGTGCTATCTTACTTTTCATGTTATTTCAAATTCAACTGCACATAATGTTTTGTTTACAAGAGCATGATTAAAATCAATAGGAATAATGATTGATATAAACAAATGTTACATTACATTTGATCATGAATATAAAGTCATTCATATGTAAAAAGAGGGATCATCTTTCAATCAAGATCAGACAAAGGATAATATCTCTCAAGAAAATATAACGAGTACAATATTTTCAAAAGAATTTGATACACATTTTGATTTTACTATACACATATATGGCACGTTCTGTTGGCAAAATATTATTTATTTACAACTCCTCACAAATTGTTGTTCTCATATTGAGATCACTAGATAGCTTGTGCATTCTCAAACACACTAAAATCAAATACAAAAACAATTCAAAAGTTCAAAAAACAATAATCAAGAAAATATAAAAACACTCAAATAATGTAAAAATACAAAAATATTTGAACATTCACATATTTACTAGATTTTGCATATATATTATTTATTTTATGTTACTAGATAGCATATCATTTCATTTTTATATAAATAATATGTTTATGGGTATATGAGTGTGATACATACATACACTAAATACATGATACATGAGCATACATATGTTGGACCTTTCCTCCACCTGCGTGACACACTATGTTGTGGGCATCTGCAACACTGATCATGATTGATACATGTTACATTTTTTATGATCACTTTACATTATCATGTTCTCTTTAGTTTTTTATTTAGTTCTCATGATTGATGCATATCTTTCATTTAATTCTCTTTTATTTTTTTATTTGCTCCTCATAGGTCCTAGGTTAGAGGTGTTAATTTCATTATTGTGTTTGTGTTTGATTTTATCTTACTAATAAAATACTAATCTCTCCTCTTGGATTACGTAAGTGTTTTGAATTACATCAATGCATCCCTATTTGGGGCAATGCATTATGCAACAATAACTTCTCTCCAATTCATCTCTAGTCAAATTACGATCTAACAAATTGATGTTTTTTACCAAGGGTGAGGGATAACCTTACTTAAATTTAGAAAATGAAATTAACCTAATTAAAATTCCTTAATTGATTAAACCCAATTAAATGCATAGTTAAAAAATCCATAGCTAATTAATGAATTTATATGTTTATAAATTCATAAATCTAGATTTGATGACATCATCATGACATCACACAAATATCTAAAATCCATAGCTTTTAAAAATTTCTATTTTCTAAATTCATTAATTAAATTTATCCCTCAACTCTCATGACAAGTGGCCAAGTGCATCATGGAGAATTAATGAATTTCTATTTTTGAAAATTCATAAATTTAACCAAAAATATCTTCTATGAGTTGTCAATCCACTTATAAAATATCAAGAATTGGTTGGGAGACATAATCATTCTTGAACCATGTCTCTCCCATGGCCCTCATGATTATCTTTAACTCAACCCAAAGTAAGGATTAAGCCTAACTCAACTTATGGCTAGACTGACTCAACCAAGGTTAGTTCTAAACCTAAACTCCCTGGGGCTAGAGTTAGTTCCGAGACCTATAAATACAAGTGCCAAGATACCTCTAGACCAAGATTTTCTAGTAAAATATTTTTATGCCAAAATACCTCCAAAAAGTTTCATTATAATGTTATCTTGTCAACATGCCAAGCCAAGCCAAGGTGAATGAAGGAGAGATAATGCAAGAGCATAATTAACGAAGACTCTATTGTCTACAAGCCAAGCATTAGCCTCTCATTTGCTAACAATCTAAGGAGTCTCTCAAAGAAGGTAAAAGCATTGCATAACTTTCATTCAATTCTCTTTTGTTTTGTTATTTGTTTCTCATAGGTCTTAGATTAGAGGTGTTATTTTCACTAGTGTGTTTGTGTTTGTGTTTGATTTTATCTTACATTATGTATCCATGGAATCCAAGAGGGTAAATTAATATCATGTGAGTGTAAATTAGTATCGTTTTAGTAAGATAAAATCAAATAAAAAAACACTAATGAGACTAACAGCTCTAACATAGGACCTGTGAGGAGCAAATAACAAAATAAAAGAGAATTAAATGAAAGATATGTAATGATTTTACCTTCCTTGAGGGACTCCTTAGCTTGTTGGAAAATGAGAGGCTAGTACTCGGATTGTGGAGTATGGAGTCTTTGTCAATGGTGTTCTGGCATCATCTCCCCTTCATTCATCTTGGCTTGGCATGGTAACACTACAATGAAACTTTTTGGAGGTATTTTGTCATAATAATATTACACTAATAAATCTTGGTTTAGAGGTGTCTTGCCACATGTATTTATAGGTCTCAAAATTAACTCTAAACCCAGGGAAGTTAGGCGTAGAACTAACATTGGTTGAATTAGTCTAACATTGAGTTGAGTTAGGCTAACTCTGGGTTAGAAAGATAATCATGAGGACCATATGAGAGACATGGTTCAATAATGATTATGTCTTCCAACCAATTCTTGATATTTTACAAGTAGATTGACAACTCATAGAAGATATTTTTTATTGACTTTATGAATTTTCAGAAATAAAAAATCATTAATTCTCCATGATCCACTTGGCCACTTGTCATAAGAGCTGAGTAATAAATTTAATTAGTAAATTTAAAAAATAGAAAATTCCAAAAGTTATGAATTTTAGATATTTATGCGATGTCATCAAATATAGATTTATGAATTTATAAAAATAAAAATTCACTAATTAGCCATGGACTTTTCAACTATACATTTAATTGGGTTTAATTAATTAAGCAATTTTGATCAGGGTAATTGTATTTTTTAAATTTATGTAAGGTTATCCCTTACCTTTGGTCAAAAATGTCAATTTGTTAGGTCATAATTTGACTGGAGATGAATTGGAGGGAGGTTATTATTGCATACAATGTATTGCCATGAATATGGATGCATTGACATGATTCTAAACAATAATGTCCAATGTGTGGATGAAATTGAGACATTCAATGATTCCTAGGTTTAATTTATGTTATTTATAAGAAATCAGTCTGATGTCTATTTAGACAGAGAAGTGGCCAAAAAGGAGTGTCTACATTTTGCCCCTATTTGAGAAGGCATTTCAAGATACAGACAAAGTAACATCTTTTCAAATAATGAAAAATTTGTTAAGAAGAAGAAAATGAAGATAATGATTGAAAAATGATGCTCCAAACAAAGTTTGGGAAACCTATGATGATTCCCCCTTGAGGGAGTGGTCGACACACACGATTGATGGACAGTTCCTCAAAAAGAAGCAGTAATAAGAATGAAATTAACCCATGGGTGAGATTAATCCAATCGAGATAATGCTTGCACACATTGATTTAGAAAACTAATTTTTTTAAAAGTGATTATAATCAATATTAGAGGTAGAGACACTAATTTACCCAAAGACAATTATAATCAGTAATAGAAGTTGAGACATTGATTTGCCTAAAGGTGGTTATAATTATTGTCACAACCATGTGCCCTAATAGGTTGGGTGGGTCAAAATAATGATTTGCCCAAACACAATAATAATCATTTTAATAATCGATATTGAATAAAAAAAATTCCCAGTAGGACAGATTTTATTGTGATAAATTGGTTGTGACCTAGTAGGGAACATTGGCAATTATAACTCAAAGATATAACATGTTACATAGATTAAAGATGAGTGGGCTAAAACGTAGATCTGATAGTCTAATGACTGTAGAATCCATAAACAACCAGGCACATGAGGATGCACAAAATAATGAAGGAGATGATTAGAAAAATAATGGTGGCCGATCTAACCCAAGATACATCATGTATCTAAGCATTGCTTACATAGTCTAAATAGACCTTAGGCCAATGTAGTTCACCTAAAAATGAGAGAAAATGGAATGAGGAATAGAATAGAAGAATATTAATTGATGAATGTGAATAATTTTGTTGTACCTACCAATACGGAGATGCTTGTCCTTATTAACATTGATACAACTAGAATGGTCAATGGGTTGATTTGATCAAGGAGGGTGGGAGGATTTACTAAAGTGAACAAGGAGAAATTTCTATGGCACCATTGTTTGTAAGATCCCCTGACCTAATTTTTATTGTATCACATGACAATATACACCATAATATAAAACACTATAATGACTAGGCTATAATGTGCATAAGGATTGACTCCAATCCAATAAATAATTAAAAATAATATACCAATGATAAACACCATCATGACAATATTGATTTATAAATATTGATGGACTCGAGATCAATGTGCAAGGAATCACCCAATGAACACATATAGATTGAGTCAAGGCACAACAATGAAATCAAACAAATAGGCAAACAAACAAACAAACAAACAACTAAGCAAACACACACATAAATATATTGAAAGTAAAAGCAATAGAAAGCATCCTATCGTTAACCAAGTCAATATCTACATGTGAAGGCTGAACATAATGATAAATAAATAGTGCCCCCAAGCAATATTATATGCAAGGAAATAACATATGGGGATAAGATATCCTAGTATAAGATGAACACTTTGGTGTTGCCCCAATAAGGCAAAAAATATGATTTTGGCCTAAAAAGTGTGAATTAGACGGTGCCCCTAAGAAATTATACATGCAAAGGGAAGGTCACACCCCCCAATGGTAGTGGAATGGATGGGAACCAACAATGGATTTTACCCCAATAGGGTAGATCAAGGATGGTTGACTAGGTTTAGATCAGACAAATATTTTTGGGTTTTGGGGCTTTATATCTCTCTAGGAGATTGTAAGCTGATTTTTCTATCTTTTTAGGATTTTAAAAAATATTTAATATTTTTGTAATTTTTTATGGGCATCTCAACTCGATCAAGAATTATGAGATACTAAATGGTCAAATTCATAAAATGGTAAGAGCATTCAAATTAAAATTAATCGTAAAATAATGAGAGCATGACAAAAGGGTGATTGAGATGACTTCAATGTGAATCAAGCATTGCCTACATAGTCCCATTAGGACCTCAAGTCACTGTAGTTCTACCTACACAAAAGGTGTCTAACTAAGTACCAACAAGTTTTAGGCATAGACAACTGGAAAGGCAAATGATAACAGTAATGGTAAAAGGATGCGACAATACATGGTAAAAGGTGTTATTCCTAATTTTCCTAGAGGCCATTCTAATTAGGAAATAATGACAAAGGGTTAGTGGTACTAATTTTTCCATAGACAATTATAATTATTAGCATAGGGTGGGACACTGATTTTTTCAAAATCTATTATAGTCAATGGCACCCATAATGAAACATAACAATAAATGAAGGATGTAATTACCAAGACCACTGTCATATTAATTTTATATATTGTCATTCGAATGTTTAATTCTAAAAAAACTATTGGAACTAAAATTATCATCAACCATTGAACATGCTTAAAGTACAAATGAGTCAGAACCAAGGCCAAACATGATAGGCAAGATTAGGTAAAAAGTATTGACTGATAAAGGATTAATGGCATGGTGGAAATTGTATAAGGTATGATATGATGCAAATAATGGTATATTGTGAGAAAAGAGGTGATCGAGCTGACTTGAATGTGAATTGAGTGCTATCTACATAGTCCCAAAGGACCTTAAGCCATTGTAGTTTAAATGTATGGCAAGGTATGAAAGGATAGTAAGGCGAGGAAAAGGGCAAGGCAAGGCACATGGAAAGGTATGAAATAATGACAAGGTGAGGTAAATTGAAAATAGAAAAGGTAAGGCACATGGCAAGGCAAGATAAATGGCAAGGTCTAATAAATAGTTCTGATGATATTGTTGATGTGGAAATGCATATCTTTATCAGCATATGATAAAACCAGAATGGCCAATTGTTCTAAATTGCTAGCCCACACCTCTTTTAAATAGTTTTTTTATTAAGAACAAGCTACTGATTTAGACTACAATAATGTTGTTATGATATTCATTGGTCATTGATTTTGTTTCCTCCAAACTTTGAAACAAGATGTCTTTGTAGCCTCTATAAAGGAAAGTGTGACCAGGGATGGTAAATATGGATAAGTAGTAGATTAAAGGTCTAATTTGGCGATGAATATATGGATCATAATGGTTGGGCAATAAATAAAGATTGTGATTATCAGGCACACACAATGTAGTTGATCCTAAATTTGACATAATTTTGGCTATGGTAGGGTCAAAGACTTCTAGATATGCTCTTGATAGGACCACTAGTTTTTTTTATTGTTTATGACTAAAAGTAGCTACCATCTAATTATGTTTTAGATTGGAAGTTGTATTGATGTTATCTTTGATAATGTCTTCATCAAGAAGAGAAGAACTATTGTGCTCAGCTATTGGTCCCTTGAAGAGGTTTTCACCAATAAAGTTATCTTGATTGTCCCATAATGCCTCTGAGAAGGTTTCACTAATTTGCATTGACTTTTAACTTTGATTGTCTTGTAGTGCCTCAAACAAGGTTTCACTAAAAGATGTTGAGTTTGGACTTTGATTTCCCTCTAGCACCTCTGAAAAGGTTTCACGAGGAGATTGTTATTTTTTTACATGAATGTGGTTTTGGTCCCCTTGATATTATTCAACTGATATGTCACCATAGACGCAGTTCAACAAGGTGTGATTTTGTTGGCCCCAATTGATGCTTATGAGATGTATAATGTCAACATAATACCTAGGTGTTTGGCATGTGGAATGGTAATAGAATGGGAAAAATAAGTACAATCCATGTATAATATACTAGGAGAACTTGTGTCAATGCTGAAATAATCATCCTCAAAAACTTTAGAAGGATCACAAATATAATCAAATTGATCAGCAAGGTATGTGTAACCAATGTTGTAATAACTATGAATTTATTCTGATTCTAAAGCTAAGTTTGACTCAGGAGACTCTGAATCCAATGTTGAGATTGACATTGAGTCTGCTTCTGATGTTAAATTTGATATCAGTTCAAAAATAGAACCTAACTTCAATGTTGATTATTCATCTAATGTGGATGTTGCTATATTGATGTCTTGTTAAATATTTGGTAGTGAATGAGTAATGTCTTGTGATGGCATAATGGGCTCTTAAAAAATATATTAATCTAATAAGGGTTCAACATAGACTGGCTCATCTAAGTGAAGCCCCTCAAAGAGAGAGAACAACTCGAGGGGTGACTCTATAGAGATTGGCTTGTCAAGGTGAGACTCTGCAATGAGGGGGTAAATTTTAAGACAAAACTCTACATAGACTAGCTTATCAAAGGGAGGCTCTTTAAAAATAGGACAATGGTAAAGATAATGATTTGCCCAAAGGTGGTTATAACCATTAAGAAGTGACTCAACAAAGACTGACTTGTCTGAGTGAGACTTCTCAACCAAAGGGAAAGGATCAAAAGGTGATTCATCATAGATTAACTTGTCACAAATATGTGTTTTAAAAATAACATCATGGATTGGTTGGTTCTCTTGGCCTTGGATTGTACTTGGCTACAAAATTTTAGATTTGGACACTTTTTAGTCTTTGAATGATGGCCCATGAAGGGGTACTGATTGGCTATATTGTGGTTAGATGACTAATATGGGCTATCTAAAGTGAGGGAAAGTCATCAATGGATTAAAAATGATTGGTGGTTGGATAATGATGTATTTATTAATAAGATCATCTAATATGGGCTTAAAAAATACTGGTGGCCAGTATAGGATGGTAACTATGACCTGTCCAGGTGTAATTTCACAACCTTATTGGGATAATGAGCTACCATACTTGGAAAGGCCTAGAATGGTAATGGAAAGGAATTACAAATATTGGTTGATAAATAAAGCCAAAGAATAAGGGCCTAGAATGGTAATGGTAGGGCATTTTGAAGCTTGGTTACTAATGCAATCCAAAAGATGAGGTTCTAGAATGGTAATCTTTGAGTGTTGTGAAGCTTGATTGCTCATGCAGGCCAAAGGATGAGGTCCTAGAATGGTAATTGAAGGGCATTAAGAAGCTTGATTGCTAACATAAGCTTAAGGACAAGGGCCTGGAAGTGAAAGGGCATTATAGAGCTTGGTTACTAGTGCAATCCAAAGGATGAGGTCCTGGTATGTGTTGATGATTTAAAATTGCGCTTGATTCTAATCAACAACAATGGGAAGTTTCAAGATGTGGGACTTACATCTTGAAACAACCTCCAAATTTTAGAGAAGTTGGTTCTTCTTTAAATCAAGTATATACTGGGAAAAGGGCAAGAATTTTAACAAAAACACAATGCAAGAAAGAAAATATAATCTATGGCGATGCACCTGAATGTAATTAGACCTTAATCCTGAGCACAGTGAGACTATATGTAGGATTCATTTACATTTAAGAGCAAACACGTGCATGATCAATGTAAAAGATTGAAACAATAGAAATAGAGAATCACAGCATAGACTTCTTTTGCTGAGATACAGAAAATGTCAAAAAAAGGCATAGGGTTCAATCTTCTTATTTGCATTTTCCAATCACATAAGAGGCGCAGAAACATGTACAATTATGTAAACCTTCCAACTCAAGAAAATGAGACAAAAGCAAATGACATTCCTAATCACAACTCTAGAAAATCTACAGTCTAGACTACTTTTGCAAATGACACAAATAATATCAACAAAGGCATAGGGTTCAATCTTCTTATTTGAATCTTCCAGTCATACAAAAGGTGCAGAAACAAGTATAGTTATATAAACCTTTCAACTCAATAAAATGAGACAAAAACAAATGATATTACTTAGTCACAGCTCTAGAAATTCCAGACTCTTTACAATAATTCTCTCTCAAAAACTCTCTGATAATTGATCCTTAATGGATTCCTCTTGGTGATCTCTACACCCTTATTTATAGCCTTAGATTCATTCTGGATTGTTTGCTTGCTCCCAATCTAACAGTCCAAATGAAATTTTCTCTAATTGAAAGTGTCTAGCAGAAGATATTTTATAGATTTTGAAATGCTTGGCCTTCTGGTAATTCATTGGCTGAAACCAATTGTAGGACGCTCCCTTCTCTTGAATGCTATGTAACACTTAGCCAATTCCTTGAAAATCTTTAGGAAACACCGAAGGATGACACTTGTTGTGTTCTATAGCACCCATCAAAGACATGCAGTACTTTTCATGTAACTTATACTCTTTTGTGTCTTTGCTTAGTCATGTTCTACCTTTGACACTTGTCGCTATCCACTTCCTCAAAAATTCAACAGCTTAAAAGAAAATAAGATTCACGGTATTTCTTACCCAAGCAACTTTGAAAAGGAACATAAGGACATGTGGCAATATCTGCTTGCTTCAACAAAGGACACGTGGCAATCTCCACTGCTCTTTAGCTCTATTGTGGAAATGTTTGAGACATATGTTAGGCTCCTACAGATGGTGACACTTGGCAGCTTTTGTAGACTTTTAGAAATAAAACCTGGGACCCAGCATAGTCTTTATTCAGCCATGAAACACAAAGATCTTTTGGATGGTGACACGCAGTGGCTTCCGTTGCTTTTGGGAAGATACGTGGCATCTTCCACTGCTTTTGAAAATGGAGTAGAAAGGGTCTCGGTAAATGACACTTGGCAGCTTTCGCTTGAATGGTTTGGTTATCGACTGATTGAACCAAAAATGGTTCAATGATTCAACACTGCACGTCATTTACACATGAACCAAGGCATTGAACCGAGGATATTGAACCAAGGATTTGAACCAAAAATTAAACCAAGGTATTGAACCAAAAACATATTTCAGATGCCGACACATAGTGACTTCCACTCTCTTCAGCTGAGATACGTGGCAGCTTCTGTCACTTTTAGAAAAGCAACACTGAGCCCTTTTGCTATTGCCACTTGGCACTTTCTACTTTACCTCAATACTTAACTTGTTAAACCTTCCACTACAAAGAGATGAAATGTGGGTGCCAATATGTAATCATGAACAGTGACACTTGGTGCATTTCACTGAGTCATTGTGAGATACGTGGCAGATTTTGACCAACTTACAGAAAATATGAAAGATGCCTCAGACGATGACACTTGTCATTTCCATTGAGAAAGGATGCCTCAAATGATGACACTTGTTGGTTTCTAATTGATTTCAACACTTGGGCAAAAATAAATCAAAATCAAAATAGAGCCCGTGCTCTATTTCACAACTTCGTCATCTCATACCAAAGAATGTGAGGACAAAATTTTGCAGTGTGTAGCTGAAAAATAGGATGAAATGTAGAGTAATTTATAACTCTACAGTTATTGGTGACCCCTAGGACTTTTGAGCCTTCTCAAAAAGAAAACACAACTCCCGCATATAAAAATGTGGCAACAATCACAACTTCAATAAGGTCATCTGATAAACAAACCATTCAACATCAAATAGCCCCTACTTATTTTGAAACTCCTAGAAAGCTAAATCAAGGTTAATGATATCCTTGTGCAAAAACTCTACAAAATATGAACTACAACCTTCAATTGGAATTCAAGCTGGATCAAAACAGCTTCTACTTCTGGCACTGACGAATCAGACACATTTGGGGAATTATGGAGATTTGAGAGAGACTTAATGTGTTGAGAGTCTTGAAAATTTTGAAAAGATTCTGAGCCATGGCCACGTGCTCAAAGAACACTTATTTAAAAGAGAGCGGGAAAGAAAAAATGGGAAAATAGAGCAACAAAACTGAAAGCAAACTACTATATATAGCTAACCAAGTATATTTGCCTCCCTCCTGGATCAAAAGGAAAATTTTTGAAGTTTCCTTTATGACAAGAAGATTTATGGTGCCAGACAAATGGCTGAATGGGATGGAGCTCTGGTGACTTGCTCTTCCTGCTTGCCACATTGATTGGTTTGCATTTGAGTGAATCAAAGTCAAACATGCTTCCAATATATACATACTCTTTTTGTTCTTGAAAGCTTATCAAATGCTAATTCTTCATACTATCGTGTCTCATCAAGAAATTATCTCTTTTTCATCAAAGATAGAGGCAAAAGCTTGTGATTTGTCCTCTGGTTCATCAAAGGGTGTACCTATGGTGATTTCCTCTTCATCTGCACTCATGAAATCTTCTTGACTAGCCATGAATTGAGCGTACTCTTCTACATACTTATTTTCTTCCTCCAAAATATATTCCCCTTTGAAAAGGGATAAAGAAGAAGACTGATGGTTATACATATGCAGAAGAGGAGATAATTCTTGAGATAGAATCGAATGATTCTCTTCTTTCCATTTGTCCATCACTTCATCTATATTAGATGTAGCTTGATATCTCTCTTGGAGGGATGTAGATGAGATGTGTTCAAATGTAGGATTTTCTGCTTGATCATCATCATGAGTGAGAGAAGCCTCAACCTCTTCAAGGCTTTGAGCAAAACCTTTTTCCTCCTTCTTTCTACCCCATGATTCCATTGTTTGTTTCCAACTCATGACCTTGTGACCAGAACCTTTCCCTTGGGAAGAGGTAGCAATTTTATCTTCTTCAAGATCCCTAGCTGGTTCATGATTTTCCCTCTTCCAACTCAGAATTTGGACATCATGTTGAGAGATCTGAGGATTGGTAGAAGAGGTATTTTTTAGCATAGGCTCCTTTCTAAGGTCTGAAAGCTCTATCTCTCTTTCTCTAAGCAATCTCATCTTTGCCTCTAATTCCTCAATTTGCTTAGCTAGATTTTCTTGAAAGAGTCTTTCTTAGAGCTCATAGGAATCATCATAAAAGTGGGGAATGCATGAAGGCTATGATGAAAAAAAAGAAGCTTCTTGAGGAAGGGTGGGAGGGACTTGAATGGAAAGTGAGGGTTTGGATTCCACTTCCCTTGCTACCAACATAGACTTGACATTATTGGGGAAAGGACCTTGACAGGTTCGACTTGGCTCATGAGCAGGGGCTGCGTATATCTGATATGAAACTTGTAGCAGTGGATATGTAGGTTGATAGACTTGGTAAGGCTGTCTCTCATCAATACTCAGCTTCTCTTCTAAAAATGCAATCAAGCCACACACATCCAACATCTCATATGTAAGCCTTTGCCAATTTGCTCTTTCAATGGGAGCCCATTCACTTTTAATCAGATCTACTACATTTCTTACTTGATAGATGACATTATTAGGAATTTCTTGGCCGCATCCCCTTCTGTTGTCAAGCTCTAATACATATTATTTATATCCCAATAATGCTTTCTTGAAGGTGGAAATGAGATTAGGTTGAGCATGGGATGTAACATATTGGGGAGACTGGGCATAAGACTGATATGGCTCATGACAGGGCTAAGGCTGGTCATATCGGACTTGTGAAGGGCAAAACTTAAAACCATATGCATCCTTGTTGCTTGATGTGATTCCACAAGAAACCTAATCTTGATTAAAAATATATGAAGGGGCATAAGACCCATAGCTCTAAGTAACATAATTATACATACCGAACGGTGATTTCTTGATGATACCAAGACTACTTAAACGACTGATTCAACTCAGAGTCATCGTTGGTGTTGATAAAATAAAAACCTCCAAAGGCTGGTTGGCCGAAGAACACACCAAAATTCTTTAACTCCTTGAAAGATTAATCCCATCAGGCGTGCCAAAAACTATTGATGATTTAAAATTGCACTTGATTCTAATCAACAACAATGGGAAGTTTCAAGATGTGGGACTTGCATCTTGAAACAACCTCCAAATTTTAGAGAAGCTGGTTCTTCTTAAAATCAAGTATATATTGGGAAAAGGGCAAGAATTTTAACAGAAACACAATACAAGAAAGAAAATCTAATCTATGGCGATGTGCCTAAATGTAATTAGACCTTAATCCTGAGCACAATGAGACTATATGTAGGATTCATTTACATTTAAGAGAAAACAAGTGCATGATCAATGTAAAAGATTGAAACAATAGAAACAGAGGCTCATAGCATAGACTTCTTTTGCTGAGATACAAAAAATGTCAACAAAGGCATAGGGTTCAATCTTCTTATTTGAATTTTCCAATCACATAAGAGGCATAGAAACATGTATAGTTATGTAAACCTTCCAACTCAAGAAAATGAGACAAAAGCAAATGACATTCCTAATCACAACTCTAAAAAATCTACAGTCTAGACTACTTTTGCAAATGACACAGATAATATCAACAAAGGCATAGGGTTCGATCTTCTTATTTGAATCTTCCAGTCATACAAAAGGCGTAAAAACATGTATAGTTATATAAACCTTTCAACTCATGAAAATGAGACAAAAGCAAATGATATTACTTAGTCGCAACTATAGAAAGTCTAGAATCTTTATAATAATTCTCTCTCAAAAATTATCTCTGATAATTGATCCTTAATGGATTCCTCTTGGTGATCTCTACACCCTTATTTATAGCCTCAGATTCATTTTGGATTGTTTGTTTGCTCCCAATCTAACAGTCCAAATGAAATTTTCTCTAACTAAAAGTGTCTAGCAGAAGATATTTTATAGATTTTGAAATGCTTGGCCTTCTGGTAATTCTTTGGCTGAAATCGATTGTAGGACGCTCCCTTCTCTTGAATGCTATGTAACACTTAGCCAATTCCTTGAAAATCTTTAGGAAACACCAGAGGATGGCACTTGTCATGTTCCATAGCACCCATCGAAGACACGCAACACTTTACATGTAACTTACACTCTTTTATGTCTTTGCTCAGCCATGTTTTGCCTTTGACACTTGTCGCTATCCACTTCCTCAAAACTTCAACAAATTAAAATAAAATAAGATTAATGACATTTCTTACCTGAGCAACTTTGAAAAGGAGCATAAGGACAGGTGGTAATCTCTGCTTTCTTCAACAAAGGACACGTGGCAATCTCTGCTACTCTTTAGCTATACTGTGGAAATATTCAGGACACATGTTAGGCTCTTACAAATGGTGACACTTGGCAGCTTCTGTAGACTTTTAGAAATAAAACCTAGGACCCACCATAGTATTTATTCAACAATGAAACACGAAGAAGATCTTTCAAATGGTGACATGCAGTGGCTTCCACTGCTTCTGATAGGATACATGGCTTCTTCCACTACTTCTGAGAATGGAGTAGCAAGGGGCTCAGTAAATGACACTTGGCAGCTTCTGCTTGAATGGTTTGGTTACCGAATGATTGAACCAAAAATGGTTCAATGGTTCAACACTGCGCGCCGTTTACACATGAATCGATTCATTGAACCGAGGGTATTGAACCAAGGCTTCAAACCAAAAATTAAACCAAGGTATTGAATTGAAAACATATTTTAGATGCCAACATGTGGTGACTTCTGCTCTCTTCAACTGAGATATGTGGTACCTTCCATCGCTTTTAGAAAAGCAACACTGAGACCTTCCGCTATTGCCACTTGGCACTTTTCACTTTACCTCGATACTTAGCTTGTTAAACCTTCCGCTGCAAAGAGATGAAACATGGGTGCTGATATGTAATCATGGACTATGATACTTGGCGCATTCCACTGAGTCATTGTGAGATACGTGGCACATTCTGACCAACTCACAGAAAATATGAAAGATGCCTCAAACGATGACACTTGACGTTTCCACTGAGAAAGGATGCCTCAGACGATGACACTTGTCAGCTTCTGCTTGATTTCAACACTTGGGCAAAAATAAATCAAAAGGAAAATAGATCCCATGCTCTATTTCATGACTTCATCATCTCAGACCAAAGAATGCGAGGACAAAATTTTGTAGTGCACAGCTGAAAAATAGGATGAAATGTAGAGTAATTTATAACTCTACAGTATGGCAATGGAAGGGCACTATAGAGCTTGGTTGCTAACCAGGCCTAAGGATGAGGGTCTAGATAAGAATGGGGTGTCACCAAATACTGTGCTTGAGGGTCATGCCTTTGTTAAAAGTATATAATTTTATAATTTAGATAGGGATATGTATCATAAGCTAAATAGTTATAAAAAAAAGGGTCATGTATTTGTTCAATGTATGGAATGTTATAAGATAGATCGGGATCCATCTCATGAGGTACATCATCATACTACTCTTGAATAAAAGTGTTTTTCCTTTGTTCAATATATGAAATTTTATAAGATAGATTAGGATCCATCTCATAACCGATGTCATCATACAACTCTTGAACAAAAGGTTCATTGATCACAAAGTTCTCGTAGCCAGGCATGGTCCTGCTACATGTGTACCAAGGCATTTTTATATTCATGGATAGGTCTTATGAAAAATAAAGGGTCTAAATGTAATGAACCACCAAGATCTGAAAAGGGGCCTTTGGCTCTGTAAAAGAGACACAAAGGGTAAAACAACTAAACTAGGCAAGGGAATGACAAAATTAAATGAAACCAATCTAACAAAATGACATTGATTTAACCAAAGGTGGTTATAATCAAAACCAAAAGTAACACAAAGGTTCAAACTCATTTATGGCTAGAGTATTGATTTACCCACAAGAGGTTATAATCAGTCACAAGAGTGTCTAAGCAAAGTATAACAACTGCAAACTAGGATCAAGAGATAGAAATAATTTTCCCAAAGGTAGTTATATCATATTAAAAGAAGGATAGACTTGGAAACACAAAAACTCTAATAAGAACTAAAAATCAAACTAAATTAAGGCAATTGGTTCAAATGACACTCGATAATTGGCTCACTTAAGACTCAAAGTTTGACTCATAAAAACTATTGAAACAAAGGGACTATGACACTTGAAATATTGACACAACAACTTCAAACAAAACCATGGCAATAACATGACAATAACATGGCTCAAAAATATGCTCTAAAAAAGGCACAAATCAAACAACAAGCACTAGGTCTAGGTAAGGGTTCTTTAGATCAACTACTAAACCAATCTAAGTAACACAATCCAAACTCAAAAGGTGGAGAACCTAAGCCTAAATTAGATGAGGCTTTGGAATAAAATGATTAGTTTAGGACTTGTACTCTGAAAGGTTGAGATTCAGATTTAATATAAAAAAGATTCAAATATTTTAAGGCAAAAGAGCTAGACCAAAATGGGTAGCATAACCATGCATTTGAATCAATAAAGGTATAAAAATTATTTGTAACTTAGTTTCAAAAGTGATAACAAACTTGAAACAATTCAGGTAGTGTAACAACACTCCTTCAAAAAAATTACATAACAATAGTTTTGGACTCAAAAATCCAAGGCAAACATTTGAGATGAAACAAGCAATGTAATGACACCCCATTTAAACAAGTGACACAAAAATGGTTTTAAAATATATTTTCAAGGCACAAAGTGTGAAACAAATGGATAAAGTAACACCTCCTAGGCTAAAGGGGTGTACAAGACAACACGAATATTTTGGACTTATTTTGACATGGTATTTGATAAACAAAAATAGTTTTGACTCAAGCCAATATAAGTAAAAAGGAAAGACAAAAACACCTAAGTGTATCATCTTAATCCTTAAAATTGACAATGTGGCTTTGTACTGTCAAATTCCATCTATATACTTTCTCTTGAGAGGGATTAATGTTGTTAATCCAAAAATTTTAATAAACATGAAAAGTAGGGTTTTTAGGCCCCCTCTTCTCTCAAGAGTTCATACAATAACATGGAACTTTGGGCTACTCACCCTGTATTAACAGTATATCCACGACAAATGGAGTTTATCTAAAACTATAAGTTTCACATGTATAAATACAACCAAGTGTGGTTAACACTAGATATTCAATCACATCAATTGAGTTCATACCAACTAAGTTATTATCCAAGGGTCTATTCCTTTGCATAGTGATTTCATATGTGTACTTTTTAGTGGAATCCCCTAGTTATCCAGACCTGACTCAAGTTTTCATTACCATTATAGAGGTTAACTACTCATCCCCCTAGTAATCATAGTATTCATGCCCTAATTTATATACCCCACTATGGAGCGGGATTGGTATGATGTTGGGAGATGAAACCCTAGGTCAACACACCCCTAGAGAACTTATGAGGGAGAAGTGAGCTCTTGTCCAAAATCCAAGATGTAATAAAGTAAAGATAAAAAGACTTTAGGGTCATTTTGAGGTCACCCAATTTATTCAAATCTTGGGGAGTGCTATAGCAACATTCCTTCTATGCTTGGAAAAAATGATAAAAAGCAATAAGTGAAGTATTTTTTATCATCCAAGTTCCCCAAAGGGGGCAGGGGAGAGCATACATGCTAAACTTAGTTTATAAAAATACATAATAAATGGAAAAAAAATGAAAAACAAGCAAAATTTCAAGAGTACTTATTCTAGGTTTGTGTTTATTTTTAAAACACCAATTGAAATGTGATGTGAAATTTATCCCCTTGGTGTTGTTTATTGATTTGTGAACTTTGAAAAGCCAAAACAAAGAGACTAAACAATTTTTTTTTAAACACCAAATGTAAATGTGAAAATGGCCTTTTGAGATGCAATATTATTTCTCCTTGCTTGAAAAACCTGTAAAAAATTGTTAGAATTTTTATTGGATGAAAATATGAAATAAAACCTATAAAATCAATGTTAAAAATAAAATTGAACACATAAAAACATAAAAATTAGTAGTCAGTGTTTTGATCATAACTTTTAAACTATACATCAGTTCTTCAAGATAGAAATTCCAGGACTGAAAGTAAAAATCAAGTAGTCCAACCAAAAGAAGAGAGTGTGGATTCTCCATCCCACATAGAAGAACCATAATTTGGTGAGTCTTTGTTGATGATGAGAGTGTTGATAAAACCACCTAGGGAGAAAGAAACTACCCAAATAAAGACACTATTCAAGATAACTTTAAAATACCAAAGTGTTGTAAATTAGTGATTGATTTAGGTAACACAAATAATCTATTAGAAGTAGAGATGGTATAAAAAATTGTATTAAGAATAATACCACATTCAAAACCCTATAAGGTCTCATGGTTTTAGAAATTAAAACAAGTTCTTATGAATGAGTCATGTTGGGTAGATTTTCAGATTGGAGGATAGAAGGATAAATTACTATGTGACATAATGCCAATGGATGTGTGTCATGTACTTTTAGGAATGCCTTGGAAATATGATAGAAAGAATACTCATGATGGAAGGAAGATTGTTTAAACCTCATAGAATAATGGCATAATCCATACATTGTTGCCTCTAAAATAAGAAGACAATGGACAAAGGACCAATGCAAGTTTTATGATGGTGAGTGAGAAAGAGTTCTTGAATGTTATGAAAGAGGAAGATTTGGGTTTTGGAGAGGTGATCAAACCAATGATTATTTTAATAGTGACCAAGTTGAATTAGTTACCTCAAGAGGTGAAAAATACTTTGGATAAATTTATTGATATTATTGTGGAAGAGATGCCACCTATTAGGAGCATCAATCATCATATTGACTTTGTACCATGTACAATTTTGCCTAACAAAGCTGCCTACAATATGACTCCATAAGAAAATGTATAAATTAAAAAGTAAATACAAGACCTCTTGGACAAATAATTGATTAAAAAAATCCTCAACCCATGTGTAATACCAGTTGTACTAGTGCCAAATAAACAAGGATATTGGAGAATGTGCACTAACTCTAAAGAAATCAACAAGATAGCCATAAGGTATAAATTTTCTCTTCAAATAATTGAAGACTTGATTAATTTTCTCTTCACTTTTGTCATGCACAATAAAGGCCAAACCAACAAGGTAACATATATTCTAAGTAGAATATCTTTACTTATAAGATAAATTCAGATCAAGAGTGGAGGAATAAAGTCACTTAAGGAGCTATCTGAAATTGATTTAGACTTTCAAGATGCATATGAGGCTTTTAAGAAACCAACTACTAGAAACAAAGAGCCTTGGATGGAGTACATGATACAATATGGTTTATTATTTAAGGGAGTTCAACTTTGTGTGCCAATGAGTTCCATGAGAGATAATTTGATCAAGGAAAACCATTGTAAGAGTTTAATAGGTCATTTTGGTCTTGACAAGACCTTGGCTTAGCTAAGTAGTCATTATTATAAGCCTAGAATGCAAATAGATATAAAGAAGTTTGTAAAAAGATGTAAGGTATGCTAATTTTCTAAAGAAAAGAGCACTAATGCAGGTCTATATTAGCTCTTATCAGTACCAAATACACCTTGGGACTCCATTAGTATGAATTTTATCATGGGTTTACCAAGAAATCAAAGAGGGCATGATTCCATTTTTGTAGTTGTGGACAAATTTTCAAAGATGGCTCATTCCATACCATTTAAGACAATTAATGATGTTACTCACGTGGATAATTTATTTTTCAAAGAGGTGGTTAGATTCCATGGAATTCCATTGAGCATTATATCATATAGAGACACCAAGTTTATGGGGTAATTTTGGAGCCCCTATGGAAGAAACTACGAATAAACTTGAAAGTTAGTTCATCTTACCACCCTCAAATAGATGGAAAAACTAAGGTGGTGAATAGAAGTTTGGGTAATTTTATGATGTGTCTAACAAGGGACAATCCTAAATAATGGAATTTAGTATTGTCATAAGTAGAATTTGCCTACAATGACTCACACAACAGAACCATAGGAAAGAGTCCATTTCAAGTTGTGTATGGTATGCACCCAAGAGGAGTCTTTGAGTTAAGAGATCTAGGTAAGATGGATAAAAGAAGTGTTGAGGGAGATGAGTTTGATATTCTTATACAAGAGGTGCATGAGCAAGTTAAGAATCAATTAGAGGCAAGTGTGGAAAAATACAAGTAACATAAAAATATTAAGAGGAGAGAAGTTATTTTTTAGGTTGGGGACATGGTGTTAGCTCATTTTAGGAATAAAAAGTTTCTGAAAAGTGAGGAGAACAAACTAAAGATGAATAAGATTGACCCTTGAAAGGTCATTAAGAAGTTCTTTAATAATGCATATAAGATAGAATTATCTTATGTTATGGTAATATCTCCAATATTCAATGTTGCAAACCTGTATCCATTTAAATAAGGAAATTACAATGATCAACTAGTTAGAAATGAAGACACAATAGTCAAAGAGTGGGCAAATCAGTTGCCACAAGAAAAGAAAGAACTTGAAATCATCTTGGACATGAAGGTTGTTAAGAGAACCAAAGGCAAGGATTATTGCCAATACTTGGTGAAGTGGAAACATCATCCTATATAGGATTCCACTTGGATGATTGAATTAGAAATAATCAAGCATGTATGTACTCTTGAAGACCTCATAAACAGTTCATAAGTCAATTTATAGGGAATATGATGCAGGAACATCACCTAAGAAGATTAGTTGAAATTTTGGCTTGTTCATATAGTATTTTGAGTATTTATGGGTCTTATTAGTATATTATAGATAAATAAGGAATCATTTATATGCATTTAGAGGTCTTAAAATTCACATTCTTGACTTTCCCACCAAAACTACCAATTTAATTATTTGAATTTTTGTCACGGTCTGTAGGGACTTTTATATGTTTTTAAAAGGTTATAATGATGGAACTTGGTATGTTTAGGAGAATTTTAGATATTAGGATGGTTTTTAATTATTTGACAATTTTTTCGTTATGTTTTCCATGTTCTAACCTTGCATAATGCCTAATAAAGTTGATCTTCAATGAATTGGTATACATTGAAGTAGCCAAGAATCAATTAGAGACTTTCTAGGAGTTAAAAAGAGGGAATTTGGATTGAAGATACTATTATTGTGTATGGATAGAGGTGGATAAATTTAAGATTTACAATAAAAGAGAAAGAATTGAGAGCTTTGTTTGCATTGAAAATTTTGTGTGTGATTGTTTTAAGAACAAGAACAGGGTTTGTATACAAATGTGATAAATAGCAATAAAGTACAAGTTCAAGTTGCATGTTTAATGTTAATGGAGTAATATCATAGGATTATTGATTAATTTACCACGTTATTAAGTCACTTTTAATAATGGATTAAGAAGGTTTGCAAATTCATCCTAGATAATCTTGCACACTATCATTTTATGCACAGTCAGACAAGTAAATTGAATTTTTGAGTCTATTTCCAATATTTTTGGGTTTTATTTAAATTAATATAGGGGAAACATGATTGAAAAGACCTTATCCTAGAGGTTTTGGTCCTAGAAACATAGTATTGAGTTTGAAAAGCTTGACTTATCATGTCTCAGGTCTGTGTAAAACCCTGTCTAGGGTTTATGAACAAATTGTGTTTTTGCACTCTAGAAACATTTTCAAAACTTCAAATTTCACCTGAATCTTGTTCTCATTATTCTTACTTATTCAAGATGTTTATTAAATATTTTGCATGTGTGGATCATTTTAGAGATAAAACTTAGTCTGACTGATTGTAGAGACCTAATTGCTAGAAGGTCTTATTGAGTTGATAAAATTACCCTGAGAGTTGGACCCTAAAACTTTGTAGGGAGTTGTAAAGGCTTAATGGATATCTAAAAATGGTATTATTTTGTCTTGAAACCTTTTGTGTTGTTATAACCAACTATATATGTAATTTGGAAGGGATACAAAGAAATAAACTTAATTGAAGAAACTTGTAATAAGATTGTAAATTCTCTCTCCCTCTACATCAATGTCATAAAGACATAAATCCACACATGCACAGTTATAAGAATTGGTATAATTTGATACAATTTACATGATTTAGATATACACTTGAAACATAATCTTGTGCATTTGGCATAAATTTTCACATATGTAAGATAGAGTTTCTTTTTTCAAATTTGAGACAGATATTATACATAGTTTATAGAGCAAAAGTTACATTTTGATAGATACTTCAGCTTGAGACACATTATAGGTGAATATGCCATGAAAATAAACCAAATCATAGATACATATTCAAATTATACATCACTTATAGCATATTTGATAAGGAGGCATGAACAAGGTTCATTCCTCTTTCATCTTACATTAATTCACTGACTTTTCTAAGACACATTGATTGATATTTTACCTATTCATAGTAGTTGGCTCCCTTGAACAGTGTGGTCAAGACTCGACCTCCTTAAAGGCCTTGGCATAACTCTCATTTTCAATTTCAAATGGTTACACCATTTAACCTTGGTTATATTGGATATATTGGCTAGATTATGTATACACTTGAGTTATGTGATTGAGATTCAATGATCTCGATGGCCTTGGCATAACTCACCCTTGCACCAGATTGAGATCATAATCACCCTCTAATTCTCTCTTCACATCTCCAAGATTCAAAATTTTTAGTCATATAAAATGTCCAAACTATTAGCTTGAGTGTGGCTTGTGACACCCTATCCATAACTCCTTTTTGCATGCTCTTGTGGCCCTTTTAGACTTATTTTTACTCATTACCGATCATCTAAAACATTCTAAATGATCATTGTACCTCAGACAAGTTATGTTTCCTAGACCAATCCTATCCCCTTAGGTCCTAAACCTATAGGATAGGAGCACCATTCTTGAACTATACCGTTAAACCCTAGGGTGTCCCATTTTTGATGCTCCTGCCCATTTGTACTTTGAGCTCAAACGATCATTTTCATCTAATTCCTATCCTTCATTATGTCAGCCTAGCACAAATACATCTAACCCATGACCAAATGTTCCATGTAAAATCTCATCCAAAGCTCATTTACAAAGGGAGATGACAAATATTATAAATCAAGCAAGAATGTAAGCAAACTACTAAGGCAAACTTCCCTATTCTCTACATACAGTCACCCAATATAACTGTAAACATATTCAAACTCTCATACCAATCCTTAGCCATCTAAATCACTCTCAATTTAGAATTATTTAATTTGCATCACACTATTGCAAAAATCACATTAGTGGGAGAACTACATATGGATTGATCCCTCTTCAGAGTATTGGTATGTAGGCAGCGTACCCACACAAGGGGTGTGGATCGCATGTTCAGTGCATCTTACACACACTAACCCCCCCTTTTCAAGTGATTCAAATCCCATTTTATTAAGAATGATGAATGGTTAGGATTTGAAGATTAAATCATCTCTAATTCAGCACTCAAGATTTCATAGGTAGGCTCATACAAGAACAACATAAAAACCCATAAAGTTTTAGGTCTCTGTGAGCAATTTAGACAACAACTGCAAGATTAGACTACAACATCAGACCCTAAAGTGTCTTATCTTTTACACTCCTATCCTTTCATCAAACAAAAGCTAGATCTAGGTTTACAACACTATCCCAGCCCTACATAACCAGTTTCAACGTCTGTCTTAGCCATCTCAGCCTATTTCTAGTTAAGTCATTATTTCTCCTTATTTATTGCTATTTTTAGAAAGATTTGAAAGATAGATAAATTATACAAATTAGGAATGTAATTATTGCAATATTATTTATTTATTTATTAATCCAAATCCTTAATTAAAATAGGAATAAAATTTTATTATTCTCAAAAAAATTAAATCATTTGGTGAACCCAACTTACTTCATTTGTGCACAAAAACCCTAGAAACTCTAGGGAAAATTCCTTGCTGATTTTTCCAGTAATTTTCTATTTTTTCCTGCATATTTAAATCAGAATTTCATATTTAATTTTTAAAAATTCACCATAGTAATTTTTAAAATTATTTTATCTCAAACCTTAGTTGCATATACTAAGTCCCTTTGCTTTTGAGGTATCACCTTACATTCAAATCAGATTTCACATAAAATAAAAAATGGATCTTACTCATTTCAAAACATTTCTTGAAAATAACAAAAAATCCATACTCAATCCTATCATGCACATGAATGATGAAGTCTACTAGATGTTAATACAAAGCTTCATTCTTTCCCTTTCATGCTTACTTTTTATAATATTAAATTATATTAATAAATTCATTACTAAACATGTTAACATACCTCTTACTTCACCTCCCTTGGAGCCTGTATCCCATGTCGAGTCATGTTGCATGGTCCATTAAACTCTTCCCTAGGTCACTGCCTATCACCAGAGAGCTCAATTGACACCCTTTATCCCTCTACCACCTTGACTTTTTGATTATATACACTCTCCTCTCATAAACACTACTAGTCCTATACGACTCATAGATAATGCGATTAGAGATGTTACTTGATGTGCCACCATGCCTCCCCTACCTAGTCAGGAACCTTGCCACCCTCCTATTCCTTTCTACCCTAGGCCCACCCCACCTACATAGGTAGATCCACACAAGGCATATGATATCGTTGATCAGTTGAGAAATACACTAGCTAAGATTTCTATGTTAGAGTTGCTTTAGAAAGTAAATGTGTTCAAGGACATTCTTTATTAGGCACTCACTTAGAATTTTATGCGCATCAATTTAGATCCTTCTTATTTTGCATCATTGGTCAATACATTAAAAATTATAGAAGATATTATTTCTTTTGATCATGAGGACATGCCTTCTCAGTCAATTATTAATCAAAATTTACCACTATTCATACAAGCTCAAGTCAAAACTAGTGCAGTTAAGAGAGTTTTAGTTGATAGTGGTTCCAGACTTAACATATGTAATATTACATTTTTATAGACCATGGGTGTAGATATGGTGTCCATGCAAAATTCATGTAAGAACATTAAAGGGCTTGATGATATACCATGATAGACATTAGGCACCATTGTTTTAGATATCATGGTAGGGCCCAAAACCCTCTCTACATAGTTCTAAGTCATGCCAGGTCCTCTTCATTATAACCTTTTACTTGAATGACCTTGGATACACACTATGGGGGCAATTCCTTCCCCTTTTCATCAATGTTTTAAGTTTCTCCATGAAGGATACTTATACACATGCCCAATAGATAACCAACCATTTAGATATTGTAGAATTACATAGTCATCTTTGACTATTTTTCTAGATGGGACACCTCATATCATAGTTCAATCATCACCTCATCACATTTCTCTTGACTAAATACATACATATGAGGTAGGAGAGACTAACACATCTCACATTCCTCCACTTATAGTTATTTCCTCAATTCCAAATACTCAACTAATTATAGCAACTTCAACCATTCTAGTTACTCCATCAGTCACAGTTCCTACACCTATTACAATTACATAATCATTGACAATAGTTTCAGTAGTACCAGTTGATTATATATCTATAGCTCCTCTAGCAGTCATAGTTAATTCATCAATTACATATACTCTCATAGCACCATCATATTTTAATACCATAGTTGATGAGACTCCCATATCACAATTACCCTTTGTGGTAAATTTTGAGTTACCATATGTGCATGATGTTAATAAAAATTCTTAGGCTACTTTAGATGATGATACGACACCCACACTCATAGACGACTATTTATGCGAATTGAGCTTTACACTAGTTGGCCTAAGAGAGTATTGAGATGACTTTAGAGCCTTAATCACACATCTTGTATCATTCTTAGAATATCACACCACACTCTCAAGATATATTACACATTCATGGCCATAGAAAAATCACTTGGTAGATACAGTTCACATGGTTACCTCTATGGATATAGAGCTAGTCATTCATATTCTGGTAGCAACACACAACATCAACCACAAATTATGCTAGAAAGGTTACCTAATCATGGATTAATCACACTACTTATAGTACAACACTGATTTATTAACAGGTTATCATGGTAGGATGGCCACCCATTTTATCTCTTTCATAGAATCATAGGACATGACACCAACTCATGTATAGATTTACAATAGAGATTGGATAAACTATAGGTTTAGGGTACTATTTAGATTATAGCACCACCAATGCCATCTTCACCACTTCCACTAAAGTTGTTTAATACTAGAGCTAAACATCCTAAAGGAGAATCAACATCTTCACCACCAGAGTAAAATTTAGTTCACCTTTGACAGGATGACACCATTGTGAGTGATATATCTCCACCTACACAAAGATCACAGATCTTATTGACACCTGAGAAGATAACCACCATGTATATAGAGTCTGTGACATATGATGATAATCTTGAGGCATTTGATAATGTTCATGATCCCTTCCTCCATCTCTATCCCTAGTGGGCTCCATCCCTAAACCCTTTACCCCCTCCAGCCTAGTCTTTTACGTCATTTGTGTACATATAGATTTATTCATATGCTTGTACATAGTTTTCTTTCAACTTACTTGTACATAATTTTTCAAATTACATGTACTAAGATTATTTTCAATTACATGTACATAATTTCCTTATGCTTTCTTATACATAGCTTATTATCAAAATATAAAAACATTCAAATATCTCAAACAAACCAAAAATATTTCAACTGTATGCATCATCCATGTTTTACATTTCTACTACCATGCTGCAATTACATTTTTTTGTTCTATGCTATTGTTTGTATCTACATTACCATGCTTCACTTGATATTCTTTGAGTGTGTGCAGTGACATCTAGATCCTTGATTGATTCACTCTACGCATTGAGGGGGCATCTTACTTTTACATTCGATACACACATCGACATATCTACCCACTAGGGACATTTTCTACATGACTACACCATCCAGGTTATGTCATTCTTACACCACACACTCTCATTATCATATTGATGTACATTACTTACTAGCTTACACAGATTACTCTATCGATACTCACTAGTATATAACACTTGTGTATTTATTATCATCTAGCTATTTTTATACTACATGTCTTGCATACTTTCACTTCTTGCTTTGATTAGTTAGATTTGATTATATTTCTAGCATTTACATGCCTTCCTTTCTTGCTTTGCATATCTATATGTGATTGTATTTCTTAGTTCCTATTTTATCTCTTGTGTATGCTTTAGTATATTTGCCAATGTCCTTTGCTTCTATTCTTGTGTATGCCTCAGGATATTTGCCAATGTCCTTTGCTTCTATTCTTGTGTATGCCTTAGGATATTTGCCAATTTCCTTTGCTTGTACTCTTTTATGTGCCTATGGCCCTTATGCCAACCTTGCTTGTTTTCAATTGTATGTCTATGTGGGAATTTGAACAAGCCTTATATGCTTGCTTTCTATTTTGAAGTGACATGTGCCCATGTCCCTTGTTTGCTTGGCCCCTTGGCCAATTTTGTATGCTTCTTAATTCTTGCCTTGTGTGCTTGTTTGTTTGATTTTTTTAATGCCATGATCCACATCATGCATTATCTTGATTTCTTAGATTGCATGATGGACATCATGCTCCATCCCTCCTTGACAACTAACAACTAACCAAACTTCTAGTTTTATCACATGTTATTACATTGTTGCATCTATCTAGGCATATCCCTGTTGATCTAACAATCTCCAATACAAACTATGAAATATTTTGAGACACCTTTTAATATTTCATTACTATATCATATATTTCATAATATAACACACTTGTAGGGATTTTTATTCTGAGGGAAGCCATTTCAAGGTCTTCATTACTACCCTCAGAAGAGGGGGCAACAAATAAGGGTTTTTTCATAGAGATTAAAGCCCTTTATCGATCAAAAATTAGTTTTTCAAATACTTAAAACATCAATTAGAACCCAAACCAGGAAAAACAAACCAAAAACACAGTGACGAATATAGAATAGTGATCAAAAACATCAAAGGACAAGAGTGCCATATTTAGATAACAACATTGAACAACAAAGCGTCCTACTTTTGGTGCTCCCATCTAAACAACAAAAAACCTAGATTTAATAGAAACAAACATAAATGTAGGTTTAGTTATAGTTTTTTTAGTTATAATTCAGTTTAGATTCAGTAGTTTTAGTATAATTTTTTTCAAAGAATCTTGATATAAGGGGCATCATGTGTGGCATGATGGCTCTCACTTCCATTTTTAGATTGGATAGTTGGTAGAAATTATAGAATAGAATCCATGTTATAGACATTAGTGATTATGGGTAATGTGCATGGCACATTTTGTCTTCTTTTATTTTTAGTTCATTGCATTACCCAAGTATTCTTAGCAGTTATGTGCCTTATTCCATCTACATGTGGTTGGCATCATTTTGGAGTGGCTTTCATACAAGCCTAGTTCCTAATTTCAGAGTGCCTTTCAGACAAGCCTAATCTCCACCTTTTAGAGTGGTCAAGATTGGTCTAGTTTTCAGCACACACTTAGCTATCCATGCCACCTTTTTAGAAATTAGAGCATTCATGGGCTTTAAGAGCCATCTCATATGACAAACATTCATATTGGTATCATTTTATAGCTTCACTTAGTAGGAAATGAGGGAGCCAAAGGACTAGCTAGCCTTTGTATTCTTATGCCACCTACTCAAAGGGATTGGAAACATAGTCTAAACATTGATTTACACATGCATGATCACATAGCTTCACATAGTGTGCAATGATGGAGCCAAAGGACTAGCTAGGATTTGTATTCTTGATCCACTTAAATGGACTGAACACAGTCCAAACATTGATTAACACATGCAAGATCATATAGCTTCACTTAGTGGGTGATGATGGAGTTAAAGGGCCAGCCTTTACATTCCTAAGCCACTTTTAGGGAATTGATCACTCAACTCCATTTATGATATTACTCTTATTATATCACATACCCAACATCACTCATCATCACACATCTTCATGGGCCTCACCCTTTTAGGTAAGTTTAGGTACACTTTCTATTTTTCCTTTATCCTAATATTTTGTTTTGTTGCATCACTAAAATAAAGGAGGGGAAATGTAGTCATATTAAATGTCCAAATTGGTAGCTTGAGTGTGGCTTGTGAAACCTTATTCATAGCTCCTTTTTTCATTCTCTTATGACCCTTCTAGACTTTTTTTTACTCATTACCAGTCATCTGAAACCTTCTAAATGATCATTCTACCTCAACCAAGCTATATTTCCTAGACCAATCCTATCCTTCTAGGTCCTAAACTTATAGGACAGGAGTTTCATGCTTGGAATATAGTGCTAGACCTTAAGGTGTTCTATTTTCAATGCTCCTGTTTATTTACACTTTGAGCCCAAATGATCATTTTCATCCAATTTGTATCCTTTATTATGTCATCCTAGCACGAATACATCTAACCCATGACAAATTTTTACCTATAAAATCCCATCCAAAGATCATTTACAAAGGGATGTGATAAATATTACAAAGAAACCAAGAATACAAGAAAACTTCTATGGCAAACTTCCCTATTCTCTGCATACAATTACCCAATATAGCTGCAAACATATTCAAGCTCTCATACTAGTCTTTAGCCACCTCAAGCACTCTTAATTTGGCATTATTACATCTACATCACACTATTGTATAAATCACATCAGGTGGGAGAATACGTATGGCTTGATCCCTCTTTGGAGTATTGGTATGTAGACAACATGCCCATACAAGGGGTGTAGATCACACATTCAATGCATCTTACACACATTGACTCCCATTTTTCAAGTGATTCAAATCCAATTTTATCAATCATGATGGAGGGTTAGGTTTTTAAGATTAAATCATCTCTACAATGAGATCATCAATATTCAACACTCAATATTTCACAGACAGGCTCACATAAGAACAACACAAAAACCCAAAAAAATTTAGGTCTCTGTGAGTAGTTTGGACAACAAAGGTAGGATTGGACTATAGCATCAGACCCTAAATTTTCATGTTTTTGGTGCTCTTATCCTTTTGTCAAATGAAATCTAGATCTAGGTTTATAACACTATCCTAGTCCTACACAACCAGTTTCAACCTTTGTCTTAGCCATCTCAGCCTGTTTCTAGCTAAGTCATTATTTCTCCTTATTTATTGATATTTTTAGAAAGATTTAAAAGATAGATAAATTATACAAATTAAGATTGTAATTATTTCAATATTCTTTACTGATTTATTAATCTAGACCATTAACTAAAATAGTAATAAAACTCTATTATTCTCAAACAAGTTAAATCACAAGTGAACCTCTCTCTAATTCTTCAACAAGGAATCATCATCACCAAAACAAAGTACCAAGGGGAAACTTTGATTGCATCAAAACATGGGTGTATTCCTTTCTTGATCTCTTTAATTTTAAGCAATTTAATTATTCACTTTTAGATTATATGCACTAATTACATTGTAACATTCTCTTGTTTGTAGGTAGTACATAAACAAAAAAAATCAAAGGGAACTCAATTCAAATCAAGGTGTGTTGTACACACCAAGGTACACATTTCTTTACTTTAACCTAGTAATTTCATCCTTATGCAATACTAGATTACAATGGGGAGGGGAATGTAGATATTAAAATTTAATTTTATATGACAGACTAATCTTATATACTTGACAAATACTAATCATGGATTAACCCTTCAGTTCATGATCTTCTCATTGCCAAAAGGTCATGTTTGCTATCTCATTATGTCAAATTGATTATCATATAGTCTGGCCTTAAAATTATGATGACCTAGATCACATGTAGCCTTCAGTTTGTATAAAACTTATTTTTTATCTTAGATAGACAATTATAGATCCTCAATAGTTATTTACACTATAGGACACTAGTGTCAATGCTAATGTCCCCACTCTGATGCTAGTGTCCCTACCTTTCTAATGGTCAAATTAAAAATATCTTAATATTAATGGGTCAGCCTATTTGTCTTCTTTAACCCTCATGTGAGATTATTTCAAAGGGTCTTGTATAAATATAAATCAAAAGTCATTCATTATCAATCAAGCAATATCTATCAAATACCAAGTAAACACATTTCAAGCTCACACTACACTACCAAAAATCACTTGCATGATTGAGCTATATTTCCCTATTCTTCCATATTTATAAATCAATCATAGGGTCAATCTTCTTACAAATCTAAAAAAATCAAAGATTAGACCATGAGTAGCATTTGTCAAGTTACAAGTTAGATCACTACATGCACTCACATATAACATATTACACAATTGTTCACACATAAGCTCACATAAGGGGAAGAACTACATCATTCTGAGGCCCTCTTCAAATATATGTCTATGTAGGTAGATTCATTGATAGAGGGGTTTTTAAGGTTAGCCCAAATTTACTTGAGCCCACTAACCCTTGTTTTTAAAGTTGAAATGCCAAGTTAGAGGACCTAAGGTTTTGAGCAAAACATTGATTTTTGGAACTTGTGCATGCAATCCAAGTTGATAACCTATAAGGAAATATTGAATTTAAATAGGTGCAAGTGAATTTTCCTAAAAAGGAATTTGTAACTTGAGCTGGATAGAAGTGATAAAACCAGGACAAAAGCATCAACGATAGTGTCCTGATCCTGATGGCAATGGTTATGCTAAAAGAGAGCTATCTTCAAACATTTGATGAGTCAAGGTAGAACATCAATATGTCTTCTTCTACATATTTACATGTCAAATCTGTAGTTACATTATTAAAAAATCTAAATATTACTTCTCCTTCGTATTATAACTTTCAAAATATTATTTGGCATTATACTTTTCTATATTTAACATATTCTCAAATTTAACATATTTATCAAAATATTAAAAATATAAATTTATTTAATTGTGATTATTTTTAAATAACTTAATCCATAGTTGAATAGAATATTCCCCCTTAACCCATTCTTAAAAAGAGTTAAACAACTATTAGAGTAATCACAAATAATAATTTTGTAAACTTAGTCTATTATTCTTGTGAAACAATGTTTACACATTCTCGTCAGTTTTATAGTATTAAGCATGTCATATTTAAACATTATTAATAATAAGATTATTCCATGTTATGTCTAGGTTTTTAGGCTTGTAATAGGGGTTAGCAACTATGATTTCACTAGACATGGGTTTTAATGGCTTTGGGAAATGAAGGTTCTCAAGTCTTTAAAAAACTATTTTTATTCCTCTTAAATAAATTGTAAGAAAAATAAGGAATGTTGAACAACATGGGCCTTTACTTCTCATTCTTCTACTTGATGATCATAATAAGTCTAATAAGGTAAGTTAATCACTCACAGATGATTGTGAATTACTGTTTACATGAAAACTATGAACAATGCCCTCCTTACCAGATAATCTTTATGATCTCATTTCTATATAAACAATAAAAAAAGATAAATAAATATAATTTCATGTAATGGTAATAGTTTCTTATATACAATCACAAAACCCAATATGTGACCTATTTTTTTATTCGATAGACCTTGGTTATGATACATGACTTACAAAAGTTGTTACTAAAATTAATGTGGATAAAAGAAAGGCATTTGAACTTTTTGGTGAAGTGATTCAATATTTGTATGGATTAATGGAACAATGAGGGATGTGATTAAGTTTTTATTTGGTAAAGTTTATCTATGAAAGGAAGAAAATGAGTCTTCTAAATTATTCAAAGTGGTGTTAAGGTTTTATTTGCTACAACAAAAATTTGATATGTATGGATCTAGGTACACTCTTATTATTGGGCGAAAAACCTTTTACCAGTGTGTTTGTATTATTGGGTAAATAAAGAATTTAAAACTTTTATTTTTTAAATTTTAAACTACTTTAAAATTTGAATAATATTAATTTTTTTAGCTTTAAATCAAACAAATTTACATAGATAAATTAGCTTTGTTAGTATGTGAAGGTATTAAACATTCAAAGGTCATAAGTTCAAACCTCGTTGCCTTTATATTTATTTTTTTAGATATCCAATTTCAAGTAACGTGTGAAAATATAAGTTATGTATAAGTCCAAATCATTATTTGTCAAATCGGTTCCTAGTGGAGTTGGTCATATGCTATCTCAATAACATATTGATATTTTTGGAGTTCATGAGGTCCAATTTCATTACTTTCAAATATATTTTTGAAAATGTTTTCATTTTTTATATTATATCCTATGATTAAACTAATTTCCTTCTTTTTTACTTTCTCAAATGAAGGAAAGTATATAACTACTTGATATATATATGCTTTTTTTCATTTCTGAGTCCATCAGAATAGATGATTTGTTGGGTTGAAGTCTCCCTTTCAAAATTTCTTAGGAAAAATATATCAAAAGGAGAAATAAACTATTTTTGAATAAAATAGGTCTATTTCCAATTGTATTTAACATCTTGTTCATATGTTGCATTACAAAATGTGAACTATTTCTATGATGAAAATGGACTCAATCTCATACATTTTTACTATCGGTACCATCAAATGTTGGAACATAGTATCTTTTAGGCTATAGGTCCATTAGGATCAATTAGGGTCACAAAATAGACACTGAGCTTGAGTTTGCTATTGACTTCAAAGATAAGGAAAGTGATTTATTGGCAATTTGTATTTCCTATTTTTTATGAGTTTTTTGTGTTTATAGTTTTATTAAATATTTTTAATATCATTGATGAGGAGCATAATAATTATTTGGTAGTTTTTTACTTCATATATTTTTCACCTCTCATCTAATGGGGGAAGATATTATTATTTTTCAATTAATCATCAGTGATTGTATAATAGATAGGGGTTGATAGCATCAATAGTGTTTACAAAGTGGTCAAAGTTGTAGGGTGTCAAGTGATATGCACTATATAGAGTTAAAAATTATCATTCAGACAAAAATCGATGTGGTTGAGTATTGCTATGATGATGCTTATATTATAGTACATGTACAAATAATCAAAGAGGATGAATATATCCAAGATGATGCTTATCTTCATATGAATTCATGTTTCAAATAATTAGTAAGCATAGGGCACATGAGACATGTCAACATAGTTTCATCAATATCATACACACACACACACACACACACACACACACATACAAAAGGCTATTTAGAAGATTTATAGTCATAGTCATTTACTCCCGATCATCTTTTGGTCCCTTTTAGATCAAGGGGATTTATTGTGTTTAATGATCAAAGGTATGAACTTATATTTATTAATTGTTAGTATTATATATAGGGCATGTATATCCTAGTAAGACACTCCATTTAGTGAATAAATAAAATTTATGTAAGTAGTAGTTGGACTCATAAGTAGTTGAGTTCAGTATATTAAAAAAGTTTATTAAAGTTTGTGTGTAATCGAATATTTGCATTTGATATAATATTTTTTTGAATCAATATTAATTTAGCTTTTTTTCCCTATCTAATTCCCTAACACTTTAGGCCAATTATTTTAATAGTTTGTATAATTATATAATTTTGAAATAACATTATATAGTTCAAAATATAATTATCTATTGGTTTTATCCTAAAGTGCCCTAGAGTAAATTGGTTTTTATTTGGAAGTTTCTTAATGACTAATAATGGTATGAGTTAACTAACTATGGGATGACTTTAATGGTAGTTCAATGTTTAGGGGAAAAAATTGCTTAATTTGTATGAGTGAACGATTTAATAGTTGGTGATTTTATAATACTTTAAAATTATAATATTTTTAATTAATATTTAAATGAAACTCAATAAAAGGTTGCATAAATGAAATTGTTAAATCAAATTTTATTTTTCAAAAGGGAAGAATTTATTTATATCTTGAAATAATGTTCAATGAATTTGAGGAAAAGGACAAAAGAGTACATACATATTTTTTTTTCTAAGTATTTAATATTTTGAAAAGAAGGTGGATGTGAAAAAAAGCTAAATACTATTTAAAAAGAAAAGTGAAGGCTCTAGAATCTCAATTGAAATTTTACAAATTTGGGAACAATATTTAGAGCTATACCATTGGAAATTATATTTGATATATTTTAATTTTAGAAAAAATGTAAGGTAAATGTAAGGTAGGGGCCTTGATGAATTAACTAGTAATGGCAATGGGAACATGAAATCGTGACTAACTTTTTATAAAGCTTTGCTTCTTTCCACTAGGATGCAACACGTGGTATTACTAATTTTAATGAGTTCATTCAAGGAATATTCTTTTTTAAAAATATCATATACGATGAAACAAATTTTATAATGGCATTATTTTTTTTTAACCTAATTGAATAAATGAAGATGCTTGATGAGGGTTTCTTATTTCTCGACAATTGTAATCTATTCTAATTGTCCATATTTGAAGGAAACTGTGAACAAAATTAGTTATATATGTAAGTCTAAGATGTTTCGAATAAAATAAAATATTTGTTTTAATTTTAAAAAATCTAAATTGTTAGAGTATTCACAAACAATAATTTTATAAAGCTAATATATTATTCTTGCAAAACAATGTTTACACATTTTTCTTATATAATATTAAACTCGTCATAATCAAATATTGTTAGTAAAAAAATTATTTCAATTCATGATCAAGTATTTAGGTTTGTGACAAAGGTTATTAATTATGGTTGTACTAGACATGGGCTTTAACGGTTTTGGAAAATGAGGGTTCCTAAGTCTAAATATTTACATTCTTCTTCCTTGTAGGTAAATTTTAAGGACAATAAGGAATCTTGAATTGAATTGGCCTCTGCTTCTCATCCTTCTATTTGATCATATTTAGTCTTGGCAAGGTTAGGGCTCTCTTGACTTCTAATCTCATAGATGATTGTGAATTCATTTTTTCATGACAATTACAAATAGTTATTTCTTTACAGGTGTAGGCACATAAATTTAATCATTAAGTATTTTACAATGTTTATTCTGAACATCTTTACCTTATTTTGTCTATTCATCATTTTGATAACTCATAATCTATAAGAGAGCCTTCATTTTCTTGCAAACAGATAAAATATCATACATACATCCCTATTTCAACCCCATCTATTTTGATGCAACCTAAAAAAACTTGTCGGGACTTTTACAGTAGTCTCTATCTTTGTGGGACAAGACCGTGCTAGGTCAGATATGGCTACACTACAACCTTGTCCCCTACAGGGCTTATCCCTAGCACTCCAATAGTCATTGTTTCAAATCGTGACATTTCACAATGACTCTCTTGCACATTTTTTAAATTTGGTTATTGAAAATCTTCTAAATATTCTCCTATAAAAACACATCAAGGCATTCACTTAAAATCTTCTAAAAATATAGTTTCAAATTACTACACACTAAGTAAAAGAGCACTATTTATTCCAATTTCAATTCTTCTACTTTATAAAAGCCATAAGCCAAGTCTAAATATCATTTATTGTAGGTCAATGGCATCCAATTTCAAATATTTCAATCAATTTTATAACTACTTACATATAGTTTCACAATCACTTTATGAGGGAGAACTACGTGAACCTTATGCTCATTTTGGCTATGTAAGCATCACTTAAATTACACTAGATTTTTTGAATATAGCTCAGCTATTATCCTTACCCATTGGCTCCCCTTGCATTTGATCTTTATCTTGTTTATTGTGTAGGAACAAGGGTTTGTGTTTTACAAGTCTTTTACACATCTATTTGGCTCCCACATAGAATCAAGAAACCCCCATTTACAGGGACAGAGATGCAAATCAAAAAATTAGTCACATAGTCAACCAAGACACATCTGTGCTCAAAAAATAAGGTTACATTGTGCCCTTGACCTCATTTTATGGCCTTGTCTTGACATAATTTATAAGTCTATTTTTAAATGCATCATTATTTTTAGATATTTTCAAGCAATTACCAATCACGGTCAACTTGAACAATTAGCATTAAATCTATTTTTGGGATATTTGTATATTCTTAGGCTCATTTACTATTTTTTTTTAAATTATAAAATTTTGTATCATACTATATTTTAATATCAAATCTGTATATTCCAACATTCTTATTTCAATAGTTTAATATCTATTAATTTTAATTTATTCATTTCAAAGTAGATTAAACATTTTGGCAAATCTATCAAACTTTATTCACCCCATACTACCCACAAGATAATGGTCAAGTATAAGAAACTAATAAAATAATCGGTAATATCTTAAGCAAGATTATTGTTGGCATAATCAAATCATCTACATTATTTGGGTATATCACACAATCATATGCACACCAATGAAGGCTATGTCCTACTCTCTTGTTTATGGAATAGAGGTTGTACTTACTTTTGAGATAGAAATACCTGCTTTATGTGTCTTATTAAATTACATTATTAAATATAGAAATTATAGATTAAAACATCTATATGAATTGAAAATACTTGATAACAAATGCATATAGGCTCTTGAACATTTAAATTTTTATCGAACACGTATAAAATGAGCATATGGAAATAAAATTTATGATCATGAATTATAAATTGGTGATCTTTCTATTTAATAAAATCAAAATAATATCAATACTAATAAATAAAATTAAGGAAAATTCAAACCCAATTAGTTCAGTCCATTCATAATTACCAGAACGCTAGGTAGATGAGATATTCGACTAGCCACACTTAAAGGCAAGTCTATCAAAAATATAGTGAAGATCATGTATTTACATTGATATTATACTTATATATTTTCTCTAATATTTCCTTCAAATATTTTCACAAAAAATCAAAAGAGTCCAAATAAAAAAAATTATAAAAAATAAAAAAAATCAAAATTAGGACCTAAGAAACATTCTTCAATTGTTTCTATCTTCTTTATTTTCATATGTTATTTATTCTATGTTAGATAGATAGCATTTTTCAATTTTTCAAATACACATTGATTTTCATGAGGTATTTGAGTGTGATACATGACATACTTTTACATGGTTTTAATGGCGAGATTCCCTCATTACCCAATAACCTTGCTAAGTTGTATTTACTAGGTTATTTCTTCATTCTGTGAATAATTTAACATGTTGTATTTATCCAAAATCTTTCTACCATGTTGAGATATTTATCATACAATTTTTTTTGATAAACACTCATAATTTACATGTGTGACATAAAAATGTTATTTGCTAACAATGACATGAATCCTTATGGTGGATGTAGACTAACTTCATTTGCTTTATGCTTCTTTCTTACTTTACTCTGTGATATGTTACAACTTGTTCGCTTATTTTATGTTACCCTTTGTATTGTATGTTGAAATTATCAGTTGCATGGAATCATCATGTTATTTTCATGTGGTCATTATCCTTGTGTGTTATGTGACATTTACATGTCCCTTGTATGTGGCCTTTGGGCCTTATGTGTGACATTATATGCAAATTATTTGACATAATATGACATTGCTTGTATGTAATTTTATGTTATTGTAGTGCCATGATTCATATCATGCATTACTTATATATTATATTAATTTAGTGTCATGATACATATTATGTACATCATATTTTTATGTTTCAATGATATGTCTTTCTTATACATGCTCATATGCAAATTCAATGCTATATTCAAAACTATAATGCAAGTACATTCAAAATTTCAAACATTATTTCATGCTTAGATATTTTACATATTACACAACTCTTATTTTGAGCTAAGTGATTTTCAAGGTATGTCTTTCATCTCAGAAGAGGGGCATCACAATAGGCTTGTCTTGAAAATTCAAATCTTCATAAGAAAACTTTCAAATTTATGGTACTATCCAGTTTTTAAAATTATAATGTGATTCATAATTTTAAAATTATGGGGGCATGTGCATGCATGTGTACTCATTCCTATAGTGACAAATTTCAATAGTTAAAAAATATACAATTACATTCAAAATCAATTAAGTAAAATACATGCAATATGATACTCACTCATGTTTAAGTTACTACATGGCAATTTAAAAGTTCAAAAAATTGAAAGGTTTTAGAGTTGTAAAGTTTCAAGAGTTTCAAATTTTATCAAAGTTTAAAAGTTTTAAAATTACAAATTTTTAAGTATAATCTAGATCTATCTTAAGTGGTGTAATTTATATTCATGTTGAAAGTGGTCCAGGTTAGAGTTTAGTAACACTCAACAACTATGGTTGCAGTTTTTTAAGATGTAGAAAACCATAGTTAGTGTTTCATCCCTTCAATTATTTTATAGAGTAATCTAAATTTTCAAATGAGAATTGGAGCATACAATCTTTCAAACTCAAGAGCATTCAAAGGTTTATAAATTGTGACTTGATCACTCTTAATTTATCACGGGTTCAATATTTCTCTAAATGCCTTTAGAGGGGGGCAAGCACTTATCAAATTTTAAGTTACAGGGTAATTAAATTACATACTCTATCAGGTGTATACTTTCTTTGATCTCTTTGAAAAAAATTGAAAAAATAGATTTTTAATCTTCAAATATGGGCAATAAATTCTTTCAGTGGCATTGTTGCAAGTTTCAAATTAAGGCTTCTTTCACAATCAATATTTGCATCCAAGGATAAAAAGTGTATGCACACTTAAGTTTGCATCTACTTTACTATAGTAATTTCACTTTGTTGCATCACTAGAATAAAGTGGGGGCAAATTTACACACATAAATTTAATCAGTAAGTGATTGACAATGTTTATTTTTGATATCTTTACCTTATTTGGCATATTCTCTATTTTGCTAACTCGTAATCTATAATAGAGTATTTACTATCTTGAAAATAGATAAAATATCAAAAAGACATCCCTATTTCAACCCCACTTATTATGATTCAACCTATAGGCACCTATTAGGATTTTTTTAGCAGTCTCTATCTTTCTAGGATAACAATGTACAATGTTAGATAGGGTTGTACTATGACCTTATCCCTAAGTGTGATCTTATCCCTCATGCTCCAATGATCACTTTTTAAAATTGATATGTTTCACAATGGTCTCCCATGCATTTTGTAAATTCAATTAGTGAAAATATTCTAAATATTCCCCTATAAAAGCAGATTAAGGCATTCACTTGAAGCCCCCTAATAAGTTGACTTCAAATTACTACACACTAAGTAAAAGAGTATTATTTCTTCTAATTTCAATTTTACTTAATTTGAACAACCATAGACCAAGTCTTAATATCAATTATTATAATTAAATGGTATCCATTGTCAAGCATTTCAATCAATATTATAGCTATTTGTATATAATTTTATAATCGCATAATCATCTTAAGAGGGAGAACTACATTGACCTGAAGCCCATTTGGGCTATGTAGGCAACACTCATATTACATAAAGTTTTATAAGAATAGTTTAGCTATTCCCCTTACCAATTTCCCCTCTTTGAATTTCATTTCTATCTTGTTTATTGTGAAGGGACAAGGGTTAATTTTTTGAGGTCTTTTAAGTGTCTATTTAGCTCTCACATAGAATCAGGTAAACTCATTTATAGGTACATAGATCTGTTAATGTAGGATTTTTATACTACATGGTTTTATCTACATGGTTTATTAGCTTGCTTAGGTTAATAATAATTCATTAGAGGAAATGTACTTTTAGTCATTTTTTAATTATGAGTTAAGTAAATTACCTTTTTAGGTGACCTAATTCCTCACTATATAATGTACCTTTATATGAACTTTTTGGCCAATGCTCATTAATGCAACTTTTTGTTGTGAAGACAAAATTCTTCCTCTTATGAGTTGTTCTTTATATTTTACTACTCCATACAGATTCAACCTCTTACATTCAAACATATTCAATGAATCCTCAATTGTGCCCTACTTTGACATGGTATCATAGTTACGTTGGTAGATGAATCTATTGATTCTGTTATGAGATCTTGTATTCTTGTTGGATTGATATTTTTAATGACTTCAATTTTTTAGGGTTTACTGGGATTTCTCTTAAATCTATGCAAATATGCATACCTAATGCCTTTAAGTGAAAAATAGATAGCTCTATTAGATTTAAAAGGTGGAAAACCCCTAGGAATGATTATAAACATGACCTAGTTTTGTGATAGTCTATTTTTGGCCATTTTTGGAGGGTTTCAAGGCTATTTTTGAATTGACAAAAAATCATATACCCAATCAAGCATCCAATCAAGCTAAGGAAACTGATTGATTTAAGGATCATATACCCAATCAAGCATTTAACCTATGTATCTAATCTAGTTCTAGTATGAAATAAGAGTGGAGAGACTCAGCTATGCATAGATTTATGGGATCTAAATAAAGCATCCTTAAAAGATCATTATCCCCTACCCTCTATGGAGCAGATCCTCTAGACAGTAGCAAGTGCAAAAATGTTTTCTCTGCTGGATGGATTCTCTAGATACAATCAAGTGTGGGTAAAGTAAGAAGATTAGCATAAGACCACTTTCACCATAAAGTAGGGGACCTTCACATACACAAAAATTCTATTTGGCCTCTCAAATGCTGGGGTTACTTTCCATCGAGCCATAGATATAGATTTTAAGGGGATGATCAACAAAATCATCCTCATCTACCTAGATGACCTCACCATATTTTCCAAAAATAAGGAAGACCACTTCGATCATTTAGAGAGGGTCTTCTAAAAGTACCAAGAGTTTGGGGTGTCTCTCAACCCTAAGAAGTGTTTTTTTGGAGTCCCTCAAAACAAGCTACTCGGGTACATGGTATCAAAATAAGGGATCACCATTGATCTAGAAAGAGTAAAGGCCATCAGGGACCTAGCTTTGTTGATGAACAAGAAAGGGGTTTAATCCTTTTTATAAAATATCAACCTCATCAGTAGGTTTATATCTAACTTCACAAGATTGGTGAGACCAATCACATTGATGCTAAATAAGGACCAAGAATTTAAATAAACCCCAAAGGAAGAGAAAATTTTGATAAAATAAAAGACACAATATCCACCACCTTGGACTTGGTCAACCTAGACTTCTCTAAATACTTCATTATGTATGTCTATAGGAGTGAGCATAACCTGACAACTATGTTAACTCAAAAAAAATTGGAAGGGGGAAGTGAACACCCGATCATATTATAATCAAGAAACTTGCATGGGTATGAATTTAGGTATAAATTTTTAGAAAAATAGGCTTTCATCATTGTCAAGGGCCTCAAAAAGTTTAGGCACTTATGGTGGGAAGAAAAATATTGGTGTATGTGGTATACTCTAGCATCAGTGAATACATAATGGAAGAAGAAATCATGGATAAGTGGGCCAATTAGATCACCAAGATCCTTGAATATGATATCAAATTTAGGCTAACCAAGGTAATCAAAGGAAGAAGAATCTATGAATACCTGGCCCTATACACAGACACCCCAATAAAAGAACAGGACACACCTAAAATGGTTTTGTTGAATCAATATGAGACTGGTGAGTCTTGGGTTATTGACAGGATCCACTCATGAAAACTAATTAATATCTTGATGGATTCCCCATGCATAAAAGACATATATACATACTAAAAGGGCCTAGTTATGCATTGGTCCAAGGGGTCCTTTTTAAAAGAAACTTTGATCAGGATCTGATCCATTGTGTTGATAAATACCCAGCCAAGAAATCCATATAAGATATGAATTCCCCCCCCCTAAGATTCCACTTCTTAGAAAAAACCACCATGACCAAGATCATACACGTGGGGTATTACTAGCTAACCATGTTATTGACTGCCATCAAGCAGTCAAAAAATGCCAAAAATGTTAGTTTTTCATAAGAAAGAAAAAGAATTCAGCCATGCCACTGAACCTGATTGTTACCAATGAGCCCTTTAAATAGTGGGATTTATATTTCATTAGGATGATTAGTCCCATATCTATCATTGGCCACAAATGGATACTGACGGCCACCAACTACTTCACTAGGTAGACCGAGGCAGTCTCGCTAAAAGAGACAATTGAAAATGTGATCCTTGGATTCTTAAAGGACTTATGGCAAGGTTCAGTCCACTCAAGATGATCATCTCCAAAAATTCAAGGGCCTTCCTTGGATAAAAGATATTTTAATTTGCACTCTGTAATGGTATCTTCTTAAATACTTTGTCCAATTACTACCCGTAGGAGAACGGGTTGGCCAAGTTGATAAACAAAAACCTTATAAGGTTGATCAAAAGGATGGGCTTCGATAGACAAAGGGAGTGGCATATGCATGTGAAAATGTCCCTATGGGTAGATTTCATTAACCATAATAAAATCCTAAAGACATCCCCATATGAACTTATATACAAGAAGGAGGTAGTCATGCCCGTGTCATAAAAAATCCCCAAACTACAGCTTCTAAAAGCTATCAAAAATATAGAAAATAGATCAATGGAGGTCAAGCTGGCAAAGTTACTCAACCTCTAAGAAGTAAGAGAGTAGGTGAGTAATGCAAAAATCACTCAAAAACAATCAATTAAGCAGTAATTCAATAAAAAATCATCAAACCTAGGGTTCAAGGCTAGGGATTTGGTTCTCAAGTAAGATCAAAGGGTCATAAAACTAGGCTAACACACTAATTCGATTCTCTATGGAGAGGGTTGTTTCACATTATTATTGATAAGTAGGTAAATACTTTTGAGTTGGAAGATGCAGAGGGAAACACATTAGAGATCCCAGTTAATGAGATCGATTTGAAACATTTCAACTAATTTACCTACTTTCCCCCTTGTACATAGTTAGTTAGTTTCCCTTTTTTGCTTGTGTATTTCCCTTATTTGTTGTTGTTTCCCTTAGTTTATTCCCCTTTCCTCTATTTTTTTTTCTTTTGAATAAGCATCATGGGCATAAGTGTCTTCTCCATTGCTAGGTGTCCTCACCCAGATTCTCCTAAATCTCAAAAACATTCTCTGAAAGACCATAATCTATCCACCTCTATCATAATTAATGTCAATCACCCCATATTGCATGATTCCCCATAAGGATTACCATAAAAATCTTGTGATTTGATCCTTGAGTGTGTGTGCCACCCTTGAAATTTATAGGGTGCTCAAATTCAAATTTTTTCATGATGATCATTGAGGCATTAACTTATAAATAACCCTCTTCACATCTAGTCAAACACTTAGACACGTTAAGATTTTTATAACACTGAGCAATCCAAGAGAGCATAACAAGCAAAGAGAATTGAGTCAAGAATTATGAAATTTTGTAGGTGATTTTGATATCTAGTGTCTTTATTAAAATAGAGGGTGAATTTGAGAAAGAGTCTTGGTATGGAGACTTATACTTCCTCATCAGGAGGTAAAAAACATCTGAGAAATCAAAGAACCCATGGGTCGAGTGGTCATGGGGACCTTCCCTAACCATATGTGATAAGCAATTCATATGCTTTCACCCTCATTCGACAAAGCCAAAGGTTTCAAACATCAAGAGAATAACTAATGGGCACTATAGAGACTAATCATTGGTCACATATTTTGTGAATGATATCCATGACCCCAAGCTAGCCAAAAACCCCAAGAGCTTAAGGGAGGATGCCCATGCCTAAATGTTTAAGAAGGTCCAAAGGAATGAATATGAGTCATTCAAGTATATAATCTGGTCCTGAATACTGACATAGTACATGGTGCCTCTTATTCACCCATGCCTAGAGATCATTGCCCTTTACATAGATAGGTATGATGCTTACATTGGTACTAGTATCTATCCCTCTACCAGAGCCCCCTTAGAATAAGGTACACTTTTTAAAATCCCTTCTTTCCACCTCCACCTTCTTTTTCACTCCCTTGTCTCCATCCATAGTTTCACCTCAAGTTGTAGTACACTCCACTACCAATCCAATTACTTCTTTAGCTCCACTCTCCTCTTCACCCACCCAACCTACCATCAAGCTTGCACCACTTTCCTTTACTATCTTGATCTCCTCCCTTATGCCTTTCCTTACTCCTCCTCCCATATCATCCACATCATCTTCCATCATGACATAGTCACCTTTTACTCCTCTTTGTGGTCTCCCACCTTTCTCTCCTTATACCCTTACCCTTTATCCACTTATCTCTATGGGAACAACATCCATTGTTTCACAGTAGAAAATGATCATTCTATTTAGGTTTCCCTAAGGAATCCCCTTTGTGAGGGAGAACATTTAGGCACAAGAGTAATTCTCTTAGAATATGGATGCCACAAAGAAATCCTAAGAGGCCCAAGTTGAGAAAAGGAAGGGAAAATAGTCCAAGGCCATGGCATAGCCTCACATATGGCTGTTATTTGACCTTGCATAGTAATCTCTCATGATTGCACATATGACACCTCAAGTAGTCATCCCCAAGAATAGATGCAACTAAGGGACTATGTGATACAAGCCATTGGCCTAAATCTTAGCCAATCCAAACCCAAAAATAGGGTCAAATTGATGGAGGAAATGTAGAAGTCTATAACCATGAACTATATTAAAATGAGATAACAACTAGAGAAGACTAAGTCAGAACTTACCAAGGTGAAGCTTAAGATTGATCTCCTCAACATTGAGGTAAAATAAAAAGATGCAGAGCTCAAAAAATTAAGGTCTAACCTTCAAAGCCACATCTCTAATGAGAACTTCCAAGTTAAATCCAAACTATAAGTGACCATAGAGGCTAAACTATAGGATAAGGAAGAAGAAATTTCATAAACCAATCATAATCTCTTAGATTCTAATCAATTGTACATACAACTATAGTAATAGGCACAATAAGAATCCTCAATCAAAGACTAAGAAATTACATAGCTAAAAAATGAGCTTACCACCCACCCCTAGATCAGTAGGATCCTCCCAATGGTTCAATAGTTATATGTATCTTATTGGGGGAGGATCAAGAGAATGGATGCAAACTAGAATCCAACACTTAGTTTCATTGCACACTCACAAAAACTGAGATTTGAGGTAATCATGTTCATCGACCAAGTCATGGCCTTCATGTCCCCCAAGGTTTAAGATTCACAGTTTCTTATCCAAAAGCTTTATAACACTTCATATGAGACACTACATATAGTGAGGGTGACCAATCAAAGACAAGTGGTGGTGAAGATCAATGAATTTATGGACTACATGAAGATAGCTACCAATTATAAGGCATTTCTCAATGCCTTAGATAAAGTGGTCCAAGATAGGTGGGGGAACATTAAACAACTAGTCCAATTGGGACTTCCCTCCCTATTCTTAGCAGACCATGTCATCTTCCTAGAGGACAAGATCAAAGTGCTACTAGAATAAAAGCATAATGACCAGGCTGTGTTCATAGTTCTCAGTCAATCACCAAGTGGTTTTGAGGTGAAAACCATATTGCAGCCACTCACCTAGCTTGATTTATAAACACTAGCTCTAGTTCAAGTTTGGGAAGTATTTCCTTCAAGGAGATTATCAATCTAGATAGAGCCTTTGAGGGTCTTAAGAAGAAATACAAACCTAAGGAGGAAGAGTGGGCACTTTTAAAGGTGGTCCTTAAAAACCTGAGTTGTAGGCCTTTCATCCTTTTTGTAAATTTTACCTTGACTAGTCTACATACCAAAGTTTTTGGGTTCTCTCATCCATAGGCAGATGGCCTTATAAGTCATCAGGAACTGTGGACCAAAATCCACCATTTGTTATTTTTGAGTAGTCAATATCTAGTCTCAAACTTTCTTGATGTAACTTGATAATCATGTTTTGTCCCTTCTTTATTAGAGTTCATTTTGCACATTTTACCTAAGTACTAGCTCCTTTCCACTTATACCACATGGCATCCTGACACTTGTCGAACATGAATAAGTCCTCAGTTCACCCCGATATAGTAATAAATCAACACATGGCTACCCAATGCTCATCTAAATTCATTTCCTTGTAGACATGCCTCCAAGTAGTGCCATTGGCTGACATAATGTAAGGGGACCCACCTTTCAATTATAAAGGATCACATGGAGATCTTCACGTGCCATCATGGTGCTTGTTCAATGGAGGTTTATTTTTGATAGGATTTCAAGGCATGACATTGGTCAATAGACATAGGTAGGACCCAATACATGATAAGAATGAGGATTAAATAGAGCTCTCCACATGGCATCATGGCACTTTTTTGAGGGGACTTTATTTTTATCAGAGTTTGGAGTTACACTATTGGTAAAAATGAATTGATTCTCATCTCCAATGGTATAACAAAGGTAGTTCTAGCAATGAATGCATTACATTATGATGCTTCTCTTAAGCATCATGGCCATCAAAGGATGATGCAATTATGCTATATCTAGGATCTAAAAACCAACTACAATCATTAGCTAGAGTTATTCTAATTTCAATGGCCTCATCATTGGCATGATGCCAAGATTTATAGGTGCCTCTCCCATGACAAGTTGTTGCATCTATTTATTCAAGGTTCTCTCCTTGTAGAGGGAGTTGGTTAACTTTTGGTAATTTTTACTATTTTTGGGAGAAACCATCTTTTAATAATGGTAGGATATAAATATAAGCAGTTATAAGTTTTTCATTTTACTATTAGGAATAAATATAGAAATTGATGCAGAATAATTTTATAGAATCACAATAATAGATATGATTAGAGATGCACAAAGAATAGAAATAAACATGCATAATAATAAGACCAAATTTATTGTGGTTCACCCAATGTGGGATACATCCACTTCTTCCTCAGATTTTATTACAAGCCACCAGAGTACAATCACTCTCAAATTTATCTTCACAATTACAATGCACAAATATTATTTGGAGCTGTGCTCAACAAACCCTCCTGATTTGTACCTAAATTCACACACTTTATTCTTCCTTCTCAAACCCTTGTTCTCATGATGTATTACCTAAAATATATCCATCTATACATAATACATCAACAAAGTGGTATTCAAACTAATAGGTATCAAAACCATGGGTAGAATCAAACCAAAAATGGTTTCCTATTAAAAGGGATCCAAAAAAAAAATTTGAGGACACATTGAATACACATAGAGTGTATAGTAAATTTAAAATGTATAGTATTTTAAATACACTGTAATTTATAAATAGGCTCTACAACACAATATTTATGACCTTAATAGGTGCCCCTCACAAGTAGGATTGAACCTTTTATATTGTGCCCTTTGAGGCCTTCTGTACTCTATTCTCCGCCTTACAATGAAGAGGATGTGGTGTTATGTGTCCCATTGAGTGAAGATTTCTTGATTTTTGGTATTTATGTTCCCTGCTTCTGTAGTTTTAATTCTTTTTTGCATTATAAACCTTAATTCATGCTTTATGCTCCTTTAATAGTCTATGATGTTTGAGAATTTAAGCTAGTTTATGTAATCATAATTTAATGTGTTATATTGGTGCACCACCTTAGTTAGTCTATTTTTATTTCCATTTCTCCCTTATCAATTTTCACCCCCAAACCAAATGAAGAACTGGCTTCTAAAATCCTGGAGGTTGCTTTACAGACCGTATCTGATCCCACACCTGTAAAGCTTCCCATAGAAGGATTTTTATCTTGAAGCGAGATTTTGAGGCATCAACAATTACATGTAATGGTAATAGTCTCTTAAATACACTCACAAAACCCATTATGTGACTTACTCTCTTCCTTTGTTTTAAATACCTTCTCTATGATACATGATGTAGAAAATTTTCTACGTTACTAAAAATTAAATCATATAAAGAGAGGCCATATCACACATATGACCATTAAATTTTTATTATAAAATAATGGACAATAAATATTAATGAATATCACCTAAGGTGTCAATGTTTGCACTATATTTATCTTCATCCATATAGGGTGCCCTTCTCACTTTGCATTTACTACCCCATCATCCTTGAAATTAAATGGGATAACCATAATTAACAACACAACTAAAAACATTTTATTCCTCCTTTTTTTAACCACACATAATAAAACAAAGTCCTAACTTATTGTCATTGCCATTTTATTCCTCCTTTGCATAACATGCATTTTATCATGTATGTTACTCTATGAGCAAAAGGTTTTATTGACATCACAAGACCTAACTTTTCCAAAACTTTGATAGACCTTTCACAATGACTATGATGATGTGTTGTCCTATAGAGTTGTTGGACATTATTCAAACTAGGCCATTAGTCCATTATACAAAATGGATCAACATATTATGGCTACACATACACTCATTTTATTATAAACATCCCTCTCAACATTTATTTACAAATGTTATAGATAATATGATACATGATTTATATGATACAATGTATATTAGTGAGAATCTTGTCTAACAAGAAGTGGTGGAAATTAACAAACCAAAAGAATTAGAAGTATTGTTATAATAAGTATTACTAAAAAAATAAGTTTTCCAATATCAAATTAGTTGTAAGGATTGTTTGAGTTGTAATGTAATGTAAAATATATATAGATGAATATTTTTTATTGGTAGAAAATAATTTATTAATATTTTTTAATACTATTGACTATAATATTTAATCATACAAATTTATTATATAAGAACATTTATCATTGTGATTATGTCATCAACAAAGCGTGGGAATACACTTATAACTCACATAACACAAATATTTCCATGGTTCAATATTTTTTGAGACCACCTCTAAAATAAAAAAATTTCCTTGTAGAAATATCTTCACATCTAAACACACAAAGCTTGATCCATATGTTTGGATTGGGTATTGAAATTATATATTTACAATTTTCACATTGAAACACATGGGTTATTTGACTCACACTTTTACAAGATATGAATTGGTCACTTTTAAAGAAAGAATAGATTTCTTAGTAGTAAAATAAATATCTAAATAAGCGAATTGAGTTTTAAATTTTTTACAAGCATTTTTTATTATGTGAAATATTTTTATTGTGTATAATTACTTTTGTGATCATATAATGAAAAGAGCTTGTTATTTATCAGATTGATTTGCTAAGATTAAGAATGGGAGATATAGTTGTAATATAATGTGTATTTTTGTTGTGTATTGTTCACTTTTTACATAAACTTAAGTATTATGTGGAAGTTCCCTTACCCATAAAATGATGTTGATTTTGTAAATAAATATCATAATTTTATATACTTTGAAATCAATTTACACTTTTCATTTTGGAAAGATGTTTTAGAAGCCAAATTATTTATGTTAAATTTATTTTGGGAATAATAATGTGATTACATTGATTTAATGGGGTTAAATAAGATAAATGTGGTTTGTCATTTCAGTCCATAAATACATAAGCTTAAAAGAGTTTATAGTTAAGTTTTGGAAAAGTAAAGATTGTAATCATCAAATAAAATAATTTACATCATATAATCATATAAAAAAAATCAACCCAAAAATATATCAAATTTTACCATATACATGACTATAATTAAACTAAGGAAACTGTAACCTCAGATAATGTATTAAACTTACAATATCTACCAAGAATTCAAAAATTTGAAAATAACCCATTGAGCTTAAGTACTTGGTTGTCATTGATTTTAAAAATATAATGTACCAAAATGGTTAAGGTTTAAATAAACACAATAATTTTCATGTTACAAACATAATATCTTGTTGTGTAGACATGCAATAAAGTTTGTAGTGAAGAGATACATAAACATTTATAAGCTCTCCACATAAGTATTAGTGTTTTATGAGTTACTAACACTTGCAATGTTTCACTAGGTATGTTGGGTCCAATGGGTTATATGAATGTGTGCCTTGTAAGTATAATTTATATTGGGGTTAGTGTATTATGTTAGTGGTGTAAGCCCACCTTAGTGGATTACTTTGTAGATTGTGTATTATGATCGACCCTCACACTTGCCAACCATGTTTGGTGCATATAAAGGTAACTCACTCATTTTTTATTTTTAATAAATTGCATTTGTTTTATAGTATTATTGATTTATAATCTATATAATTTTATTGCATTCAACATTTCACTTTGAGCATGATCATTCTTTATTTCTTTATGTTCATTCATTGTGATCTATTACTTATGTGAATGCATCTAAAATTATAATCATAGCCTAGGGTTGAAACCTTAATTAATTTTAGGATTATTAGCTCAATTTTGTGTAGGTTTTAATATATTCAATAATATCAGTGTTCACAAGCCTCAAGAATGATTTTAATTCTTGTCACTCAACTTTACAACTAAAAGCTTATAACTCATTGGAAAAATTTACAATGTTTTACAGATATGTCTAATTTGATTTAGTAAAAAATAATTCAATGGGAGAGGACCTTAAATATTTTATTTCATGAATCTATGTCTTATAATTGAGGATACATCATTATCTCTCCCTAAATCACAAAGCACATATATCTCATGATCCATGCCAAATTACACCAAATTTTTGGTAGATCTGGAATATACGTAAATAAATAGTATGGGTCACTTTTATTATATTCCATATTTATCACTTTGAGGCATGAACTAAAAATAGTACATGTGACATCCATTTGACTGTTATATAGAAGTGTTTCCTCCAAAATAAATTTATTTTATTTGGGGAAGATAATCAAAAAATCATAATATATTGGGCATATAGTGGAGTTTATAGCCCTTTCTTTCATTGATGTATACACCCTACTTTGGTCAAGCAACCAAAAGTACTATGTCTTTTGTATTTATTTCATAAGAAAGTCTTAGTGATGAATTTAACTCTTGTTTTCATGGTCATTATGGGTCTTTTGGTCTTTCTTATGTCTCATTTTCCTGATTTGTTGCACCTCTAATGGTCCTAAGTCATCCCCTCCCAATCATAGGGCCTCCTAGCCTATTCTGCTCTATCTTTACTCTATTTTGAGACCTTAGGACATTAGATCCATTATCTAGATAGTAATGTCATTGGTGTTAGTGTCCACTTTTTGGCACTAGTGTCCAATGGTCATTTTCTTCCATGTTTTGGGTCCAAACCTTCCCTTGAGCCTTCTCTTATGTTTTTATACCTATTTTGTCTCCTATCAGCCAATGAACAAGGGTTTTACATTAAAATCAAAGTTCCTTCTATATAAAGAACCTCATAAGTCATTTTACATCTAGCACTTATTATCTTGGCACATAATTACATAAAATCAAACAATAGTACAACTCAGCACATTGCCTATTATTCAGCTATCACATCTAGACTTGCATGCTTGATCAAATAAGGGCCTAAGTGAAAGTCACTTTAATTATACACATTCCCTAAGGGAGAACTACATGTGATATGAGACCTAGCATTGGGGTTAATTCAGGTAGTGGCCAAGACAATAAGGGTTTTATCCCACATGATCATAATATCCCATAACCTAGTTTTTCCCTTTCTTTTATATTGGATCTGATTGTTATTTTATGTGTGCAAGTGTTCATTAGGGTTTTGAAAGATATCCATGAAAAATAGTGACATAAATGAACTTTTAAAATTCATAAAATAACCTATAGGTCTTTAAAACTCTCCTACATTATCTCTAAAAGTTTTAGGCAACTCTTCTATAGAAGGACACTAGCATCATAATTGGACACTAGCACCATTGGCACTACTGTCCTCATAAGGGAACTATTATTTGAAGCCTATTTTCAAATAAAACCATATAATGAAAGATGTCTAGCTGATCTCCAATCCCATTCTAACCTTCTAATTTATACAATGCCTAGTTTGCTCCAGATAAGTACACTTTCTCACCATCTTTACTATTTTGGAAAGAACTTGTCAAATTAACTATTTCCAATATTTATTTCAAGTTATTACTATACTCAACCCTTTAATAACCTATAATTTATATCTACTAAGTCCTAAAAAGTTAAAACATTTGGTGAACTCGACTTACTTCAAATATTGCTTAAAACCCTAGTTTAGCCTAGGGTTTACTTTATTCATTTTTTGTGCACTAAATTAAGGTTAAAAACTTTTATTTTTACCTATTTTTTTGCATAAATTAACTCATATAAATTATTCCTATATTAGGGTTTCATTAATTTAACATAATTTAATTTTTTGCCAAACAACCCTCCTCAAACCTAGATCTACATACTAGGTCCCCATATATCCAAATACTAACCTTTAAGGTTTCAAGTGCAATCCTAATTTTTTCTATACATTGGGATGAATATTTCTCATAATTGCACATATACCTATGTTAGATTAAATTATGCCTATTGTGTGCATGTTATTCATTATTTACATTATCTTATTTGTCAAGTTTAAAATGACATCCAAGAAGCCTCTTATCCCTCACCCAATTGATGAATTTATAAATTTTCCTCATAATTATAATAATGAATGGAAAAATTTTCAATATTACACATTAGCACATGATAATTATTTCATTTCTAATGATGATGATGATTATTTTTGTAATGATGGATATGAGGATTACTATGAACATGATAATTAAAGTGTTGATGACGATATACTAGATGTACCTTCTTAGATTTCCTCATCCTCTTCTCCTACACCTCAAAATCAAACTAACAATATAATGCCAAAATAACCTCTTGTTGGTAGTGCTTTGTTCCAATGTGACCCTAGCTTTTCAACCACTTTTGGTACCTCCTTATTCAAATTAAAATAATATAAGTGTAATAAATGAAATATACTTTTTCATGATTCAAGAAACATAGAAAAGAGAAATGCATCTTATTTACCCTTCTTATTTAATAAAAATCATGTACAAATGACATTACACCTTTTACTAATTCACAAACTAAAGTAGACAAAATTATTTTATCACCTTCTTGTACATTCCAAGCTCAACACAATGATTCTTTGTAAAATGTTGATAATTCAAATATCTCTAAATCTTCTCATATATATCATAATATGACAAATGAAAACTTTATTTCTACTTATTCTACCCTTGACTCCAAGATTGAAATTAATAATCATGCATGCACTCCACACATATCTAGTGAAAACATGCACTGCATTACACCCACACATAATGATATCTTGCATAGTAGTAAAAAGTTAAAACATTCTCCTACTTTATCTTTCTTATTGAGCATACGAATGATAATTATTCTACTCTTACTTCTACAAGTGAATTAAACTCTAATTTTGATAAACTTTGGAATAACGATGACTACTATAATTTTGGTGAAGAAGACATTAAGTCTAAACCTTCTAATTCTCTCCCTACTTCACCCATCTCTCATGTTCAAAGTAATGCTAGTTAAAAGACTCAAACACACACACATATTCTTATGTTCATAGTTTATATAACTTACATTCACATGATAATAATGTATCTTCTAGCCCATTAGCAAGGGATATTTTTTTTACAAATTAGTGGAAAAAAAACCAATGAATCTCCCTCAACCCCCCTTACTACAATATAACATGTTTATCATCCTAACTTATATGAGGGTGATAGCTTATTTCCATCTAACCAAGTCCAAGCTATTACCCCTCCAAAGGCTACAACGAGCAAACCTAGTACCATTTTATGATGTAGTGTACCAATGGCTAAGATTAATAATAAGATTCAAGAATTAAATGAACCCTTTGATAAAGTTTATATACCTTCATAAGAGGTAATGTCCTTGATGTATGATGTGGGTGATTTACAATTACAATTACACCATCTCACATTGGAAAGTAAATCATATCACTCATGGAAGGATTCCAATGCCATCCATAATAATCCCATCCCATATCAAATTTTTAATGCAACATTGTCATCAAAGTTAGAGATACTAAAATTACCAAACTTTGATGGACAGAGAGATCCATACTTGCATCTCAAAGCTTACAAGAAAGCTATGGCACATGTCAGTAGCAGTTTGATTCTCTTACATTTTGATGTTCAATGCAACATTGTCATCAAAGTTAGAGATACTAGAATTACCAAACTTTTATGGATAGAGAGATCCATACTTGCATCTCACAGCTTACAATAAAGCTATGGCACATGTCAGTAGCAGTTTGATTATCTTATAGTTATTACCAAAGACTCTAGAGGTTCAAGCAATAGATTGGTTTCATCTTTCACTCCCTAATGATTATTATACACATATGATGAGTTAGAAGAGGTCTTTCTCATGTATTATATTTAGAACAAGGGACCTCAAGTCACTTATGAGAGGTTACCTTCACTACACCAGGGTTAGTCAAAAGCTATGAATGAATACATTATAAGATTCAAAACATGAATGTGTCAATTGATCTACCAACCAAAAAATTTAGATGTACAATATATTTTGTATAGATGCCTCTTTATTCCTCTTAAGGATAAATTTCTATACAAGACATCCAAATCATTCAAACATCTATGCTCTGCAATTAGAAAAAAAGTTGAGACTAAGTGAGACACAGTTAGAGGTATATTTAGATTTAGATTTACCATATCCATAGTTATCTAATATGGTACATGATCACACTCCAATTGTGCTTATGAAATAGGTGGAATGGAAATAACCAATCAAGATACTCAACAAGGGAAAAGAGCTACTTCACATAGCACTTCCTATAGTGACTAGAGTACAGGACACCAAGAGAAGGACTTTATAGTTTTTAGATAGATATAGGCCTCATGATATCTTACTTACATTATTATATAAGGACATGATCACACTTTCTTCTACTCATCACCATCCAGCACATTGTCTGCACAAGATACAATATAAACCATATTGTAAATTTCATAAGATAAATGGACATTTAGATAAGAATTCTTATGCACTTTAAGATCATATTGATTAGTATGTCAATAGAGGAATTATAGAATTTACATAGGGGGTATCAATATCTCAGTCTCCACAATCTCCTATATTACACTCCTTTATGACTATGTTATACTAGGATGTTCTTTTTAAGAATCCAGTGGTTACTCATCGTATGAGCTTTGTGGTTTCGAAGACACCTACTTATAAAATACCTCATGCACCATAGAGTCAATAGAGATGGCATATAGTTCTCAAATATCTACCTAATTATAGCAATATGGTATAAAATTGGAAAGTCATTCAATCCCCATTTATAGTTCAGCAATCACTATTTATAGTTCAACAATCACTTAAGATATTTTCCATAGATCAAAGAAATCAAGACATAATTCAATCGCCTATTAATATATTATCCATAGATCATAAAAATCAATACATAGTTCAAAAACTAATTAAGATATTTTTCAAAGATTGTAGAAATTAGGACACAATCAAATAACTGATAAAAATATTTTCCAAAGGTCATAGAAATCAAGTGTAGTTCAATAACCAATTAAAATATTTACCAAAGATCACATAAATTAGTGCAAACTTCAACATCCAATTAAGATATTTAATAGAGATCACAAAAATTAGGACATATTTCAACATTTGATTAAGATATTTACCAGAGATCATAGAAATTAGGACACAGTCCAACAATCGATTAAGATATTTTCCAAAGATCATAGAAATCAGGACATAGTTTAATAACCAATTAAGATATTTTCTAGAGATCATAAAAATTAGGACACAATTCAACAACTAATTAATATATTTTCCATAGATCACAAAGATCAGAGCATAGTTTCAATACAATAATTGATTAAGCTATTTACTACAGAGTCTACATACCTAGCTACTAGCTATGCACCATGAGTAATATCAATTCTAGAATCTACTTCTAACTGACATAGCATGAGCATTATAATCACTTATTGACCATGCCATTTAGGTTTAGATAATGCATACCATAGTTATATGATCCACACTCATATATCCTATGATACTCCTATAACACCCATACTAACAACTAACATTCCTAATCCACTATACATGTATACTTAAACATTCACAAATAAATAATCAATGTGTTACTATTACTTAGAAACAACATATTTCCATATCATCATTTAACACAATGAATATAATCAAACACATGTGAAAATACATGATGCCAAAAATTAAGATACCAATATATATGATACCCATATAACAACAAATATCTATATATATTTATAACTCAAAGCATAGTTTTAGTATGATACTACAAGTCACTTAATAATCTGAGCTTGGTCACCATGACCAACCCGCTCACTCTCACTCTCTGATACATCCACACTATAATTAGAGGCTATATTATCCCTTTGAGACCTCAATCGAGACCTAAGTCTACTCTCTCTTTCCCGTAACACCCCTAACTTGACTAGCACCTCTAAATGCTTTAGTTGTAGATGTATATAGTCATAAACTATTTGGCTACCTACCCCACCCAATGCATTAGGTGTGGGAATAATTCATCTTTATATTTTTTCACATGTTTTGTCCCTATCAATAGTTTCTCACCTACATGTTGTAGTAGTAATGGTTACTCGATCAAACAAGTGAGCATGGATACTTACAACATCTATGGCCCTCTCAAATATTCTATCATCCACAACATCATTAGGGAAATGCCTTGTTAGTAATCATAGTGCAGACTTAATGGTAGTCTCCCAATACTCATCATCAGGTAGACCTACACATACCAACACAATACATTAGATACCTACCCAAGTAAATAAGTAATGAAGTAAGAAAAACATACAAAAATATGTTATCCACATACCCTTAATAACCTTAAGGGGATTGGTGTCCATCACACCTTCTATGATGATCCCACATCTTAGGAATAGTGGTGCCCATTTATGCTCCCACTACCATGATATGTAGGCATCAGTCACTCCTACATCATCCACATTTAGTATATCAAGCATCAAATCTCACTCTATTAATGGAATTAGAGCTAACTCTATAGCTGATGGTTTAGGTATACTCCTTAGCCTTACTAGAGCTTGAAAACTCCTCAACCACACCAATGGTACTAGTGGCACATCTTGAGTAAAACCAAAATATCACATCATTTGCTCATATTGAAACTTGTCAAATATATTGACCTAATGATCATGTAACCAATAACTCACTCACACTCATATCAGTTGGGCACCATCCTCAACCATCTCTCATAGCCCCTATAGGGTCTCTAAATAATAACTCTAGTCATCAACCTCTCCAATACCTATTGACACTTCATCATGCTCCTCTTGGGCATATAGGTTATACCAGTCCATCTCTATACAAACATCTAGGGGTAAACCCAATCACCTTGGTGAGGTAATGTAAATATACTCACTATTATATGATATTAATCCCAATAATGCAATAATGTATAGGACCCAATACCCCCTGCACACATCTCATAAGTGAAATGGTATAAATATCAATATGAGTGGGCTAGCATAGTATGACCCCATGAGTACATAGTGTCATGCTCCTCTATATCTTGTATTATCCCATAAATCCTATAAAATATAAATACATTGTTTCCATCCATAACAACAAATGAATCTAACATAACCACTAAAAATCTATGCAACCACAAAAAATTCATTGTAACAATCAACAATAATAATACATCACTATTACTCCCTGCCCAATGAATCCCCATAGACATCGCTAAAAAATATCTTATCCCACTGTATAGCTCAATCACTAGTGGCCTCCTATAGTAATACTCTCTAACCAATAATCAGTAATCTCAATATCCTATATATAACTTCCAATGTGACAATAATCTCCTTAATAGGTAATCAAAATGTACTCAGATCTGCATTTTACCACTCACACAACATTATCATTATATGTTTATCTTAGAGTCTTAGAGCCAATGATGCCATGTGACCCAAACTGGCTCAATCTACCACAACTATATCCACATCTATCAATGGTAATCCCCATAAAGACTCCATCATTCGACCACTCTGAAACTCTCATACACACATCTTCCTAAAAAATACATCAAAATCTAGAAATAACATCATAAAACATTAGATAAATATATTAAAATATTCATAAAACACCAAAAATAAATAACAAGCACCAAAAAATTGGCTTAACAGACACTAATATTGCATATGGGATAGTATCACTAGATAGTAGCACTCTACCTAGGACACTAGCACCATGTCCTAGACAATAGTGCCATTCTCAGGAAAATTATGCCACATTTCTCAAAATAGCCCTAAACTACCAAATTTCTAGTGAAAATGATAGAAAAAACACTAAATGTGTCAAAAATAAAGAAAAAGGATAGATCCCTTACCAAGATAACCTCCTCCCCAACCTATATAAGTGCTTCCACCTCTTTATACTAGGTCCCACTCACTCCTCATCTCCTCAGCATACTTTCTAGCCCAAAATAAATAATTGTTATCAATTCAAATGGTTCAAATGAGTTTTTGAACAAATTAACCAACCTATTTAATCCACATTTTAAAAATTCCACCTTACTAAAGTTGACCTTACACACCAATTTTGCCAACTAATACTAATTTATTCCAAACACAATATCTATAGAACTGTAACTCTAATTTGTTATCCATTTTTTATGCATGAGACTTGACCTAGATGTACCTCACCCTATATTAGTTCCACTAATATCCCAATCAAATTCAATTCCACAAAATTACAAAACCTATATTTACTTAACAAACTCAATATAAACGAAAGGTCTATCCTACTATTGATTTAAAAAACAAATATTGTTACAATCAAAAAAATATTCAAACTTAAAAACAACATTACCCTAGCTAACTATCATTAACATCTTGGTTGGTATCACTTTTGGTTAGACACACTTACCACAGTTTTGGATCTCTCACCAAAAGGGGGGAATATACACACTATTTATACATAGACACATAGACACATAGATTGGTTCAAATACAAATTCACATAAACACATAAATTAGTTCAGATACAGATATTCAGATACACAAGTTTACTTAGATATATAGATAGTCAGATACATAGGTTTACTTAGATATATAGATATTCAGATACACAATTTTACTCAAATATTTAGATACACAAGTTTACTCAAATATTTAGATATATAGATTACATAATTTGATTCATATTTACAGGGTTCCTTGATCTCATCAGATAGGGGCTCAAATACATAGTTACATTACTTAGATATTACCTTTGGGGGCATGATACAGGTCACATGTCCTTGATCCCATAGGGATGCACTAGATTATACAAATAGAATGACAATTTATACCATTCTCTATGCTCATATTACCAGGTTACACTTAGATCACCACTAGGATGTCACGAGAATGTCACTAAGATTTCACCAATTTTGGTACATAACCATATACAATAGTCGATCCATAACCTTTCACCAAACCTAGATTATGTAGGTTGAGTGTTAGTTTCAACCTCTAATTTTAGATTACATACTCAGACTCAACCTAGATATCAAAGTGGGGGAAAGCATGCCTTGTTTCACCATATTTTTATATTATATACTAGATTCGGTCTAGATATTAGAGTGGGGGAAAAATAGGACTTCTTTTTCCACATTTTTAGATTATATACTCAAGTTTAGTCCATATATCAAAGTAGAGGAAAGAAGGCATTGTTTCACAACATTTTTAGATTATATACTTAGATTCAATCCAAATATCATAATGGGGGCAAGTAGGCTTTCACATAGTTTTAGATTGTATACTCAGATTCAGTGTAGATATTAGAGTGGGGGAAATTAAGCCTTATTTCTCCACATTTTTAGTTCAAATTCTTAGATTCCATCCAGATATTAGGGTGGGGGAAAAATAGGGTTTTGTTCCTCACATTTTAGTTCACTATTTAGACTTAGTACAGGGGCAACCGACATTATGGATTTCTTCTTCACATACTTCATTCCATCTCCTATCCACTTCTTTCACCAAGAAGTGGGATAGGTCTAGAGAACATCTACATAGATAAGTACATATACATGTTCCTCTTTTTCTTTTACTCTAGTACTTTCATTTCATTGCATTACTAGAATAAAATAGAAACAAATGTATACACCCTAATTTAGTCAAGAAACCATAAGTACTATTTATTTTGTTACTCTTTCACAAGAAAGGCTTAGTGATGAATGTAGATCTTGTTTGCATGGTCATTATGGGAATTTTATTCTTTATTATGTCTCATTTACCCTATTTTTTGCACCCCCAGTGGTCCTAATTCATCCCCTCCCAATCACATGGCACCCTAACCTATTCTACTCAGTTTTTGCTCTATTTTGAGACCTTAAAAAACTAGCACCCTTATCTAGATAGTAGCACCATTGGTGATAGTGTCCAACTATCATTTTCTTCCATGTTTTGGGTCTTAACCCTCCCTTAAGCCTTATCTTATGTTTTTATCCCTATTTTACATCTTTTTAGTCACCGAACAAAGGTCTTACATTCAAATCAAATTTAATTCTATATAAAAACCTTGACAAGGCATTTTACATTTATCACTTACTATCTTGGCATATAATTACATAAAATTAGTCAATAGTACAACTCAACACACTACATATTATTTAACTATCACGTTTAGATTTGCATGCTTGTTCAAAGAAGGTCCTAAGTAAAACTCATTATAGCATACCATGCACACTGATTATGCATGTTCCCTAAGGGAAAATTAAATGCTATCTAATACCCCTAGTATTAGGTTTAATGTAGGTAGCAACTAGGACAACAGGAGTTCTATCCCACACAATCATAATATCCCACAACATAGGCTACTCATGAAGTCAAAAAATTGTACCAATCCCTGACCAACCTTTAGATTATGCCATTTGTAAATATTTGTCTAATTAAAATAAGGTATATGTAGCACTTGCAGTGACATATTCAATAAAATTGAATGCTCTTGATATTTATTTTAATAGGGTTAATGAGTACTAAAGAGTGGTGTTAAAATTGAAGAACAATCTTCACTATCATAGTAGCTTCAAATTTGAAGATGATTAAATCATTAACATTTTGATTCCTAATATCAGACTTCATTCACATCAACTAGAATCTCATGGAAGAAGTATGGGTTAAAGGTTCTCTCTTTTACATAATTTTGAGAATAACTTGTTAAGGAGAAGAATGTCTTTGAAAGGAGGGTGATCTTGACTTCAAGGACTAGGTTGACCATGTTCATAGCAAAAGGAAAGGTTGAGCATGGAACCATAATGATTTTCATGGCTCAAAGGAATAGACTGATAAGTATCAGAAGAGCCAAATCATAGATTTAACTCATGAAAACTTAGAGAGGTATTTTAACACACAATATTCTACACTATATTCATTAATTATCACATACTAATAATTATGTAATACAATGGCTATTATATATCCATCAACATAGGCAAACTAACTTCCTAAATAATAGGAAGGACTAATAACCATATACCCATTATTAGACTTATAGGTATAACAAATATGCTATTGTTACAACAATAATATATTAATTACTAATTTACTAAACTATAAGTATTAATTACTTTACAATAAATTCTCAACCTAACTATTTACTTTTTACCACTAACTATTTACCTCTCAGTAAATATTACTTACACAGTATTAATAATGTGAACAATATTCTAACAGAACCTCAATCATGGATCTAATTTATAATGACATCAAGGAAACAAGGGTAAATAAGACAACAAAAAATAGGGGATAAGAAAAATATTCTTTGATCTTGTTATGGGAAACAAGGTTGCACCAAAGAAAATTATTACAAGTACAATAGGGACATGCAAAAAAAAATTAGGAAGGCTAATTTTCTGATCCACACTTATAATAATTAGAAATATGTAGAATATAATGTAGAATAACATCACACAATAGATATAGGTGGGCCAAAATGCCCAAATATTCAACATATGCAAAAATATAATAATACCCTTAAGGTAGGACAACACCATAGAATACTCTTTTAGGAAGGAATAACTCCACAATGTCTCTTTCAAGGGACAACCTCTAATATCTTTATACCAAATAGAAGACTCCACACTTACTTGATTCAAAATGATATTCACCTATATATATATATATATATATATATATATATATATATATATATATATATATATATATATATATATATATATATATATATAACAATGGATGGGCAACCTCATAATCCTAATATATGCCAACCATTACCCAATGCACTAATTCCACAAGTTACTCATTTATCTTAATATATTGGACTCATATAACTAAGGGGGATGTGTGACACATGTCAACGTATCCATCAACCCATATACATTAATATATCATATCTCTAGGTACATTGCATTCCTTCCCTCCTTCACATGATTCATACCCGAAACATAAGAAGAAACCAAATAATGAGTGTGCTTCAAATCATTACACTTATTTCTAATCTCAATCATCTAACCATCTATATATAATCTTAGTAGGTGATAGCTCTCTAACCTTGTTTCCAAATTCCATTACTACTATGATTCCATTCATGATCATAATTGTACTACCTTCACGTCCATGAATAATTATTCCTCATTTGATTCCATGTACCATATTCTTCTACACTACTCTAATTCCATGCATGACCATAATGTGTATTCTTCCATGCATATTCATAGTGATTTCCTTATTGATTCCATGTTTCATATGCCATTGTACTACTCTAATTCCATACCTCACCATAGTAGTTCTTCTTTGTCTTCCATGCATAGCCATAGTGATTGGTACTCTGATTTCTTGGATAGACAAGATTATTGTTATGGCATTCCCTCACATGGCTCCATGATTGTTTCCTCTAATGATGATGTGGGTATCTATATAGCTCAACTTTTTATGATACTTTGACTTTATCCACATTTTTTTATACCTCTCCACCTTTTCCTTTAGTGGTTACTTTGTCTCTTAACTAGATTAAGTGTTCTTTTCTACTTGTATTATTTTTTAATTTATTTTGTCATCTGAATATTCCTCATGCTCTTCGTCACCTACTTCAATATCATCCTCATGCTCTACATTGACTATTATTTGTGCCTTTTTAACTATGATATAGCATAAAGTGACATTTTTCCTATATCAAAACTTTGTGAACTTATTCTAAATATTAATATTGATTGTTCTTAATGTTTCTAACCATGGATATTCAATAACCATATCCACACCATCCATATCCAAAGCATAAAAATCAAAATTCAAAACATATTTGTTCATAGTGAGCTTCAAATCTTCAAAAATTGGAATATTCTTACCATCTAATTGAGCCTCCTTGATACTCTTTTATTTAACTAGTAGATGTTGGACCACATCCATGTTGATGAATTTATACTTGATGGTAGGGCTTATGGACACAATTACCTTTTTATTTTGAATGCATCCATAAAACTAAAAAATTGACTCGTATTTCTTTGGAGCCAAATTATTTGAACCCTTATCATCCAATCCTTCTTCCTCCTATTCAATATCCTCTACCTCTCATTTTGCACCATATGTAGCCTCTTCATCATCATTATTATGATATGTTTCTTCTTCTTCATAAGTACCTACATGATCTTCCTCATTGCCATGATCAAAATTATTTTCTTCCTCTTTTTACACATCATGATCCTCAACCTCTCCTCCTATATCATCAATAGATACCTCCTCATCAACATTATGTTTATCCTCTTTGTCGTCTTCTTCTTCATAGACAATCTCTTCTCGGTTATCATCAGTGTCTTCTACCTATTCTATATATATATATATATATATATATATATATATATATATATATATATATATATATATATATATATATATATATATATAATACCCCATCTATCTAAAAATAGTTATTCCATTACTTCTCATGAATTCTTTCATCTTTTGATTCCCAGTATAAACCATCAGAGTTGTGATAGACCCCTAAATTAATATGACAAAACATTATTGTTGATACACTTAATGTGCTTCTTATGTCACTAGGGAATGAGAAGAAAGTAATAAACTCAATTTTATGTCCTAGAAGACTCAGGGCTCGAGTTATTTACACAAATACTACTAAAAATAGCAAAATAGCAGAGATATAGCCACCACTTGTAAGTATTTAAGCAGACCTTGCTGTATGGACATCAGAGTATACAACAGGACACTTTATTTCTTGTTAATATTTGTAAAATTGATCTAAACTTTTCCAGTTATTTCCCAAGCACAAATAAACCATGAATATTTATAGAACGAGCTAAACTAAAGTGACTCATGGGGTAGATCCAAAGGTAATCAGGATAGGGTAGAAAAGAAAGTTTTCTTCAGATGGTTAGAGGTGTCAATTCTTCTAACCTCTATAACAATAAAATGTAAAACTAGAATTCACCAACCTTAGTATAATACTCAAATCCAAATGAATGTAGTTGAGACTTCAAAGGAAAGGAGATGTATATATCTAAAATCATATGTTTCATGAAAGTTAATTATTCACATCAAATTGCATAAGCACATTCAACTGTAAATAAGATGAAATAGAGCACATAAACCGGTAGAATTGTTAACCTAGTGTCAAATTCAAACCAACAAATGCATACATTGATATTATTTCCAAATTAGTTAGTAAAAAATAAGCCATTAATTCTCTAAAAGTATGAGAAGCAAAAAATACACAACACACAATAGAGCATTCAGACAATCTCATGAATCTTAGCTCTTTTGCATTAATTCTTTAACAATTATTCCTAGAAATTATAATGAGAGGGAATACCCCTATTATAGGCCTCAAAATACCAATGCATGTTCAAGTGGGCCCATTAAAATATGCCCAAATATATCCAAGTGGATTTTAGATTTTGAATAACAATAAAAAAAATGCCACATATTACAAGGGAAAATTCCAAATTTGATTCTACAAAGTAAAGTAGAATATTACTTAAGGCCCTAGTTGCCTTGGTTGAGCTGGTTGTGGCCATTGTGCTTGAAGGGGAACTTTTTATTATAATACCACTTGTTTCTTTCCTAGAAGAGGTTACTGAGGTGCTAATTGTTACTATGGAAGGGATTGTTGGATAGCTACTTACTAACTAGCTTGTTGTTGTAACCTTTATTTCTCTACCTCCTCCCTTGTCTAAATTTGAGAGCATACTAATTAGTCTTGGTTAATTTAACCAAAATTCAAGATCATAGGCTGAAATAGGTCAAGCACTTTTTGAATAAGCCTATCATGCTCTACAAGTATAGGTCTCAATGCTTCTTCAATAGCCTTAGCTCTCTTTATACTTTGGTTAGAAAAATCCATAGTGTTCATCACTTTAGTGGCAGTCTTGATATTGGTTGTATTATTATAATTTTGTAACAAATACTTTCATTTGAGCCCTAAACTCCTAGTCATCCATAAAGTTACCATCAGGTATAGTCATCCTAGTGACCATAGCATCCTTTAGCAATAGGTAAATCTTGAACTCTATTTTTTCTAAATATGTAGGTACATTCTTAATTTATTCTAGCCACCTTTTCAATATTCTCCTTCTATTCATCATTATATTTTGTGTCGAGATGATGTCTTCAAGTGGAAATGTCTTAAGGTCTGGAAACTTGTTGTTCCTTACAAGTCTATCCAAGTTCACCAACTTGGCATCATAAAGTGCAAGTCTTTGGTCATTTTTAATGACCACATTAAACTATAGAGTCCCATCCTCTTGCCTTCTCTTCATGACCTTGTATAAACTGAATACATTGATGATTATATTTATTATTTAGATTTTAATATCCTTTGGTATTGTAGGCAATGATTTCTCCCTCAATATCTTCACCTTATGATACATACCTCTCATTAAGGACACTATGGATTCTATATTGGCTTAGACCATAGATATAGGGTCCTCTACATACTCATCTAATTCAATTGGTCTAACTTTCATCTTATTTTTTAAATTGAAGAGGGACTCTTCACTTTCATGAGCCACAATTAAAATAGATTGGGGTTGTTCAACCTACCTCCTCACCACTCTTTTCATGGTACTTTTAGTGATATCAAATTTCATTCTAATTTATGATACAAAGAAAACTACCTGGGATCTCTCTTGTCTTTTTATGAGTACAATATTTGTGACCCAATTTGGGATAATAGAAGGCATTACATTTGCTAGAAGTGGCATTGGAGGGGTGTAGCTAGGGTAGAAGCTAGAGCTGTAGTAGGAATGTGTCATAAATTTGATGGGTTTATCTACCCAAGTGTGCCAAATGGAGTTCTTGTAGGTCCCATATTTATAATAAATGAAGGTAATTTTGGGTGCACACTCAACTTTGCAGCCATGGCAATATTGAAAGGTGATGCAAGAAAAGGTGACTTTGGATAGGTGAAAAGTTTTGAAATAGGTCTTAATATCCTTATTGATGTAGGGGAACCAATAGAGAGTGTTGTACTAGTTATTAATACCTAAGAAGAAGTGGAATTAACAGTGTGAATAACACTAGTGCCTAATGAAGATGCAATATTTGTAGTGGCATGAGAAATGAAATGGGGGATGGTAAATACCAAGGAACCAAGAACTTGGCCTAGGAGAGTATAAATTAAAGAGTGAGCAGTGGTAGTTATATTTTTTGATGATACTGAAGCCACTGGGGGAACAACAATGGATGGGATACTTATGAAATTAATAACAAGAGTAGTCCCAAGTAGGATGTTAGTTTGCATTGTGATCATTGATGGGGGAGTAAGGGTAGAAGGACTAAATACAGAAGCAAAAGCAATTTGAGATATATTTGAAAATGGGGAAGAATTTAATGGTGAGGTACTTACATTAGGATCTTGTTCTCTAAGGGTAGTCTATGATGTGATAGTGGTAACAATAATAGTAGATAGATCAACTCTTCGAGAGGGAGTAGTTTCCTATTCCTACACAACTTGGGTGTCTATAAGAGTTGCTTGAATTGAAGGCCCTATGGTCCCTTAAGAAGTTATTGGAGGGGTTATTTCCCCTGTCATAGTGGTTTTAGGCTCCCTTTTCCTCGTGTATACTTTTTCAATGTTTCTACCGGCTAGTGACTGCACTTCTTCCATAGAGAGCTCAATGCATTGTCCAATTCCTTAAGGTCAATAGTAGTAGGGTCATGTTTATCTAGGCTTCTATGATGGTTCCCATATAAGATGTAGAGATTATTAGGGGCCCTTGTGAGGGTTCAAACTAACTGCTAATCCTCATTGGTCAAAGCCTGGAGGTAAGTCCTGAATGCTTGAAGTGGCAAGTTATGAAGGTATATTTGGCATGTTCCTAATAAGAGTAATGTTATATTCATAATCTTCATCTTGTTATAGTCAACATAAAAAATGTTCCCATGTTTTGGTGGTGGTTGATATTTAGAAATATCCTCTATTTTCTTCTCCCTATCCAATCTAATCTCCAGTTCAATATTATTCATTACTACATTTTGGAGTACCACCTCATCATTCAGAGCATCTTTATATATCCACTCATTGAATTCTTATTTATGCTTTTGTTTCATTGATACATCTTTCTTGAATATAAATATATGCTTGGTAATGACCTTTTAGGATCCCATGGTTTGAATTCATCTTTAGCCAATAGGTATGAATCCCTATGCCTAATAGCTACAACAATATCATACCACTTGGTAACCTTGGTCCTCCCCAATTTGTAAGGAACCTTATGGGGGTCCATTTTCTTCTTATCCTTGAAGATTCCATCAACTCAATGAAGAAGTTGATATGCCATTTATTCTTTAGCTAGCTTCATTAACATAAACCTTTGCAGTCTAAGAGGGGCCACCATAACTCCTTCCATTCTGATAACCATTCAATCTGGGTATAACTAGTAACTACCCATGTCTTTCAAGGTTTTTTTGATTTTAGGGGAAACCCTCTACATCTCAAATTCATTGATCGACCAGTAGACCATTGGGTAGAACCAATCTATAATCACTTTTATATTATGTCTAAATCTATGAATATGCATTATATAAAAGAGTTGAGGCATAACTTTTGGATGCTCAGGAGACCATGAACTTTGACCTAGTTGAGTAGTTGCATAGATTGCATATAATAAGTGGATCATCATAAAGGAGGGTGCTCCATTATTTCAAGTGTCATGTATTAAATACACCAAGTTATTGTTGATAATTTACCCAAGTGGGGGAATCTATTGGTCTTATAGGATTATTTACAGCAATGGAATAGTCCTTATGTCCACATAAGTAATGTGTGGACTACCAAATGGTTTATTTAGGAGGGCTAGGCTAATTTTGAATCTTTGTCTAAATTGTTGGATGGAAAATTTTCCTTGATCATCCTTTAAAATATTTCCTATTGGGTTAGTCACCCATGAAGCCAAGACCTTCTCTAGGGAGTGCATTTCATATCAGTTATTGGTGATGACTTAGTTATATTATATCTATGGTGAGGGAAGGTTGTAGTATTTTTTGAAGTTTGATCCTACTATGAAATCAATAGGGATCTCTTAGAACATTGATTCAATTAGCCTATCTTCACACTTTGACCTCCTAAAAATATTGTAAACTAGGTCAGCACATGACATGAGCTCTGGCTTAATTGAAGACTTATGAAGATCGACTACATTAATGGCAAGGATATCAAAATCTAGTTGGATTTCATGAGGCATGGTTTCATTCTCATTAACAACCCTAACTAATTCTACATTAAAATATATGCTATGGTAATGCAAGTCATTAGATGCTATGTCCTCAAAAAAAAATTAGTATCTTTAAAGATGACTAAAGAACCTTTCTAAAATAGAAAGTCATCATTCTTAGAGGAACTAATCTTACCTAGAGTAGAAGGACCTAATTGTGCCATCTTTTGCAATACTTTAGGTAGAAATCAATGTTTCTTTGTATCCTTTTACAATTTTCAGGCTCTAATAATGGCAATTGAGAGTGCGATTTGCTAATGGCTTGAGCTTTGTCAAATTGTGAGGGTGTAGACAGCAAAAAAAATCAAACATGTATAACTTTGAAATGCAAATAACAATAACCTTGATTGTGTATCCTTTTGAATGAGCATTCTAATTAATACAATGTTGATACTGATCCTAGTTTGTACCATATTAATGGAAAGTTTTTCAACCTTGCATATATTTGAAACAACTTCTAACTATTGCTTTTAGTAATTAATTACACCATAATTCAATTTAGATTTTATTTATCTTTGATTTCTCATCAATTTTAACTTTAAATATAAACATTACCACCTTTTGACACATGGATACCACCTTATATCCATCTAAGTACTCGCATGGCCTGAATATGACTAAGCTACCTAGTTAGGTTGAAATCTAGACATGTGGCAACTTTTAATTGCCTCACAGACTCTCAAAATGTAGATTTTCATGATGACTCATTTGTATGTCCCCATGTGGTGTCTTTTAATTCATAGCAAGCTCTCGAGTGGTTTCATTCAATTCTAATTGGCCATGGGAATGCCATGCATTTCTCTCATGGGTAATCATAGATTTCTTTGCCAGGTGTCTCTCTTGGAAGGCTTTTAGACAACTATCGATAACTTGGTGCTAATTAGATGCCTCAGGTGGAGATAAGCATCCCTCAAAGATGATCTTGTGGATGTCAGATAGAAATATCATGGGAATGGCATGTGGCATCATTGTGTGCCCAAATGGGACAGGCATCATTCTTGTAGGCTATTATTTATTCTTATACCAATTGTTATTCTCAGAAAGCATCTCAGATAGCTATATATCATCAAAACATGATTGGATGGATCAAGTGTAACTACGTGTCTACCTCATGAGCTATCATGAGCTTCGGATGGATGTAATGAACATGGACACGTGGTGACCTTGGATGAACCCAAGGGGAACATGCATCACCTCAAAAGGTTTTTCGGGTCTGGTTGGTTATCATTGAGACATGTAATGGCATATCATAGGTTTATGCACTATGATGAGATACATGGGGGATGTGTGATAGCTTGGATTGGATAGGCTCACTTGTGGGGGATAAGATTCTGACACATATCCCCAAGATTTGAATTCCATTGATTAGCTTCTCGTAAACCCTCTAGATGATGCCATGTAGCTCATGAACTTGGTAGATTTGCTCCAAGTGTCTCATATGGGATATGATGAATCCTTAAGGAATTATGAGGCCCAGTGAGGTGGATATTTATCCTTTTAGGTTGTACTCTAAACTTTGGCATCCCATAAGGCTTCATAAACCATAACTTTAATTTGACATCTTGCAGGGTCAAATGAGAAACTAAGTTATCTTCTTGAAGATGTCATTGCCTGTCTTAGGAAAATTTAAACAAGTTTAAAGCAAAACTTTATAAGCAAATGCATTAAACACAACATAATATTAATTTAATAAAACCTATTGAATCTTGTTGTGCTTATGTTTATTAGAGAGCTAGTTTGCACTTCCTTAGTAAAAGCCTGTCTACATATCACTGAACCATCTATGGTCAATAATTAATTACCAAATAAAACTTGAAGAAGACTTGAAATAATTTGAATATTTCTAAGTGTCAATCCTTATTTTAAAATGAATGATTAACCAAAAATTCTAGGAACACAAGTATTGGTAAATTCAATCAATTCTCCATGTAGTCAAATGATTGAATATGCTTAGCATCCTGGGTACTTTTGAAATTTGAAGAAAGGAGGGTCCCCATTCTGAGAATAGGGGAATTTTGATCATAAATAAATGGTGACCTTTATAAGGAAAGAATACAAAATGTTAGAATCAAGATATTTTGTTCAAAGATAAATCAAAAAATTAGTTATCTCATTGTGATCTTTAGTCAGTACCAAAACTATTTTTTAGAACTAATGAAAGCCCAAAGGCTTGAAATAATGTTTAAACCTTGTAAACATCATATTATGTATGTGCTTTGAGGTTCATTAACCATTACCATTCGGTTCATAAATGATAACTTTCAAGTTTCAAGACATCAAACATGAAATGACTTAAGCATTCTTTAGATTTTATATAATTATAATTTGCTTAATTGAGGATGCCTTAGGCATTGATATGTTGTCATCTAAGCATCCATAAAATTGACATAGATACATTTGGCTCCACTTCAAGCCTTAATCTACTATGAGATAGGTGTCCATAGCCCTGATAGAGTTTTCCCAAATCAACATTCATGGAATCTGAAAACATTTCATGATTTCACTTCATGGTGTATCATTTTTTATTTTTTTTATATACCTGCATTCATAAACCAGAATGGTTGGAAACTAGAAGTAGCTAGGTGTAAGGTTTTGTCAAGATATAGTCTAGATGTAATTCACTTTTTGATATCAAGTTCTATCTTAGTAATTAGTTGGTGAATTTAAGTGATAGTATGATGGTCCACACAAATTCAAACTCTTGTTCAAGAAAATGTTCATTCATATAAACTATATTATAGTCTTAAAATGACTTAAGATTTTCATGAGAAAATTAACTCCTAATTAACCCTTCCCAGATTTTCTAAATTGAAACACTGCTAGAGGTTTCCAAAATTTAGATGACCAATGTTTAAAACCATCAATCCCTTCTTCCCATTTTTAGGACTAGACTAACACGAATTGAGCCAATGAATTCATGTCCAAAGGACTTATTAATAAGTTAGAACACATAACAAAAAATGAACAATAAGTGGAAAGTGAGAAAGAACATAATAAGAAAGTAGAGCAGGAAAGGAAACTACTCTACTCCTACTTACTCTAACTCTAAACAAGGTTACGATCCTTATTGAGTTTATGACAGAGTGGCAGATAAATAATGTTTCATGTACTACCTATTGACTAGCAAGGTTAAGTCATTCCCTTATAGGTCTTCGAGCTTGAATGCATTTTTCCCCATTATTTCTACCACTTGACATGGTCCAATATAGATATGAGTGAAATTTTCATGTTGTCCCTTCTTCTCATGGGATTTGTCTCACAGTAGGACCAAATATAATATGTGAAATGCTTTAACTTTAGATCATTTATCTAACCATCTCTTTACAACATCCTGATGCTTGCTAAAACTCTTCAATTCTTTATCTCTGGCATCTTCCATTTGGATGATGTTAAATATTTGAGACTGTACTCTTTCATCATCTTCCATATATTTATCCATAAACTCATAGGTGGGCAAATTCAATGTGATAGAAAAAATAGGTTACTACCTGTAGAAAAGTAGGAATGGGGATGCCTTGAGCACCTATTTGTATCTCATTATATCTACCCATAAATCATACTTTAGTACCAACCGCTATTCTCTGGGCTTCTTCTCTACAAATTTTTGATGGCACACATTAAGTTTTTGTTAGTATATTTTACAATTCTATTACCCTAAGGGTAATAGTTTGAAGCAAACTTAATGACTATTTGATTGTCATATGCCCACTTGATGAATTTAGATGACATAAAGGCTGGGATATTATTATATACCAAAGATAGGGGCATCTTGAACTGAGTGATTATATTTTTTTCTATAAATTTGATAATGTCAATCACTCTAATATTATTGGTGGCCACTACATTAGTCCACCTAGTGAAATAATCTATGATGTGAGTACAAATTAATGCTTTGCTGAGGAGTTAGGATTGATCACTCCTACAAAATTAATCTTTCCAAAGAAAGATTTCAACTCTTTTTTTATGTTAGGCATTTATACCTTTGAAATTGAATTTATCCTATCAGGTTCAATAGTCATACCTTCTTGGGTGATTACATGTCTTAGAAGTTTACCTTCAGTTATATAGAAAGTACTTTTCTTGGGGTTTAAATAAATGTCATACCTCATGCACTTCTCCAGCACTTGTTCCAAATGCATCATGTTATCACCTCTATTTTTATAAAAAATTGTTAGATCATCCATGGAAATAATGATGCACTTACCTATTAATCCTTGGAATGCATGGTTTATTATTCATTGGAAAGTTACTCTTACATTGATCAATTTGAATGGAATTCATTTGTATGCAAATTTTCCCCACTTGGTGGTGAAGGTAGTTTTCATTCTATCATTCTCATTCACTAAGACTTGGTTATAACCTAAAAAAACATAAAAGAATGACATCATTCCAAACCCACTCACCAACTAAATGACCTCATCCAAGGATGGAAAGTGATAATTTTCCTTCTCTAAAGATCTATTCAAGTTTATGAAATTAACACAGAGTCTAATTTCTACATTCTTCTTTCAGACTAACATAATATTTGTAACCCATGTCAAGTGCCATATGGTAAAGATTATCCTTGCATCTAGTAATTTCTTCACTTCTTTATAAATAAGTGGTTTTGTCACTGGATTCACTAGCCTCTATATTTTCCTGAAGGGTTTGTAGGCCTCTTTCAATGGGATAGTGTGAGTAATCACACTAGTATCAAATATCTTAAGATCATCATATGATCAAGCAATGACATATCTGAACTTGATTAAGATGGTAGTGGCTTCTTTCAGCTCTTCATCAGTGCAAACTAAACCAATGTTGACACTTTGCTCCTTCCCAAGATTTCCCAAGTTGACTTGATTATAATCTTTTATACTCACCATGGGTTGTTTAGCTTTAGTTATTTATTTATCCAAGTCAAACATCTTTTCTAAGGAGATTGTACCCTTGGGGATTCAATTCTCCTTGAGTTGGATTACTCCATCTTCATTGTCCTTTGAATTTTTTACAGAATGTTCATCCTATTTATTAATTATATGGGATTTGAATACATTAGAATTATACATGAAGTCAATTATCTGCTTATCATCATCAAAAACTTAGAATTTATTGATATTTTCTAGTATAGAGGGATATGAAATCATTTTCACAGTAAACTCTTGCAAGTTCAAAGGCTCTAGGGTCACCAAATTTGTTATTTTTGAAGCTAGAGCATCTACCAATTGGTTCTACTCCCTAGGTAGGGAAATAATATTAAATGATTCAAAATACTCAATCAAATCCCAAGCTCTAAATTTAAACTTTCTTAAATAGGAAAGCTTACACTAATATCTTCTCCTAACCTAATTAACAACTAATTATGAATCACCATAGACTAATAGTTCTTTTACCTTATGTTTGATTATAAATTAAAGTCTTAAAATAAGAGATTCATATTATGCTAAATTATTAGTACAAGCGAACTATAATATATACAAGTCTAGACACTATTTTCTTTTGGGATTTGTTAGACCAATTCCAACACCAGAAACTTGTTTGGCTCATGCACCATCAAAGTGTAATATCCAAAAATCTTTACTTTCTTCTTTCACCTTGTCATATATAACAACATTAGTGTTTTCCAAAGTGTAAACACCTAAGTCAGAGGATTGGTAATTTACCTTTTCATTCTTGGTGTTATATTCAATGATCGTGTATATCATTTTGGGTTCCTGATCAATCCTAATTTAATTGGGAATCTTGCATCAATGTAGCCACATATGGGAACAATTAGTGGACATATATCCATTCAAGGATTTAGTCTAATCATGACTCAATAACAATTTATAAGCCTTAGGTATGTCAATGACTTGAATGTCACTGAACTACTAGATTCAGGGTTCATGAGCGAGTTACATGTGAATATTTAACAATTCACCCACCACTTTCTCTTGATTTGTCTGATTACACCACTACCTTCTATGATTTGACTGGGTTTAATATCAAATTTTCACAAATTCCTAAAGGCATAATTTTAGCTGAAGCACCAAAATCTACCAAGAAATTATGAATATTCTTACCAAAAATTCTTATAGTCAACAAAAATGGTGAAATTTCATGCTTACTCTTATACATTACCACATTTGCATGAGCCAATTTAGATTTGTTAGAGATAGGATTTTCATTAAATTATTTCAATAGCAAATCACATTATTTAGTGATTTGAGTGAGTTCATGCAATGTTATGTTTGCCTTGATTTTTTTCATATCTTCCACCATGTTATATCCATCTTTTGATGTTGTGTAGGGAGATTCCGATGTTGGTTAACTTTACTTACCTTTAGGGGCGGAGGATTATTGTTTGTCCTATCATCAAGAAGTCTATATGTTTTATTAGGTGGGGTGGAAGTTGTTAGAGGTGGGTTTTGACCTTTAAATCTCAAAGCATAGTTGTTTCTCTGGTATTGTTGGAAAGCTTGCACTTCCTCACATTATCTGTAGGCTCATTTTCATCTTGATAGGAAAAATCATAGGTCTCAACCATTAGTATTTTTTTGAGAGCTATAGAAGCATCATTGGTATTGTCAGAACCTTTGGAATTACATTGACTAGTGGGATTCATCTTGAACCCCTCCATTTGGCTCTAAATGGTTTTGAATGCATGAAAGAATTCAATGTAGTCTAGTTCTCCATGTCTAGTGGTATTGTGCACTCAACACCATTTTGGAAAGGTTAACTCACAAATGTTAATCTCAAGTAACTTGCTCAAGGGGTGATCGCTATTATTGTTAGACCTATTGAATGGTCTATTATATCTATGGAAATTATAATTTTTATTGGAATGCTCACTAGTATTTTCCATTTATTTCTTGAGATCTAAGAAATCATTAGCAAGTTTTTTAATGGTTCTATGTATCAAATCTAATTCTCCCTTTGGAGGCTCTAAGTTATTTTTTTGGGTCATAGTTTGAATGTTGGTGTTATTTACAGGAACCAATTCTTGATTGATATTATTTTGGGGATGTGCTCTGGCATTCACTTGATTGAAGAATACTAGTTGTTGATTAGGTGTAGCATGGCTTAATGGCAATTGATTAATTACTATCACTTGTTTTAATGTAGGTAGAGTTTGATTTATGTTGGGTATGTCATTTAGAATAGGTAGCATTAGGTCATAGTTTCATATAGAAATGGTGGGATGCCCCTGTGGGTGTACTTAATCATCAATATGGATGACTTTAGCATATAACAAAGGTAATGTGTAAATATTCAAGGCTCTTTTCAAGAAGATAACTGTCATTAGTCTTAAGGCATTTTTATATATTTCTAAAGCCAAATTATTTGTTGGCCTATAGGGTGGGGATGTCAGGGTATACATTTGTTAGAACTTTGTGTTGAATGTTTTAATTGGTTCCTTTATTTCCCTTTAAAGGGTGGAGAACTATTGATACACAACTCTTGTGATTACTACCCTACCAAATTGGGCAATAAAAGTATCATTGAACTGATCCCATCCTATGATAGAATTTTTTGACAAGTTAATTAATAATCATAAGCTATATATTAGAATGTAAAGGGAAAAAGGTAACAACCCATGTACTCATGAATTACATTATGCATCCTCAAAGATGTTTTAAATGAATTTATATGCTCTTCAGTGGTTAATCTACTAGTGGGGGTAAAGAGAGGCAAATATTTTTTTGGATTCCTTGGCAGATTGTGCATAGCTCCAGGGACATTGATGGATGAGCCAGCTAACCATGCCATGATTGTCAAGAAGGGTGGAAAATTTTGTTTAGATGGGGAATTTGGATGGGTCATGGACTTCCTATGTTTACCTTTTTCTGCTCTCACCTTCCTATGAATTTATAAGGATATTAAAGGGACCCTAGTTTCAGATCAAGATCTAGTTCTAATCCTTGGCAAATCTAGGATGTAGAATAGGTATTAATAACCAGAGAGCAAAAGACCTTCAAAGGTAGCTTCACAGGTGTCAATTATTACAAAGATCAGTCAAATTCTTATAGAAAATTCTTTATAAACTACATCAAATAGATTTAGCTTCATCTTTGAGCATCCAAGCTTTGAAACCTCAAAGTTTTCAATACTTACATATATATTATTAGTTTTGCATGTTAGCCTGCAAAGATCAGTGTTAGACTAGCATTCAAAAGCATTTCTATGCCCATTTTAAGAATTTGAGAGCATTTGAGCATTCCAAAATATCTTTCATCACAAAGCTACGTAAAGGTTTACTCAATCCCAAGTGAATTAAAGCAATTATGATCTTAAATGTCTAGATTCAGTACAAGCAATGTCTCAGTAATTGACCTTTACATAAATTCTCACAAATATCTAGATTATTTACCAAATTATGTCAACCTTTTCAAATATGATCAAAAAACCTTTAATATGCCTAAAGAATGGGGTATTTCACCTATCTTTAAGGTTCTACATAAATTTAGAGAGTATAATTAAATATTTCTAAATTATACAAATGAACACTAATTTTGATGGAATCCTTTAAAGAATGCAAAGATTCATATAAAAAATGTAGATATTCATTTTTATTTAAAAATATTTGTGTACTTTGAAATAATTATGCATTTATTTAATGAAGTACACTACAATTTCACCAAGATGCATGAAATTAATTGCATGGGGGGCCTCCTTCTAGTGCCAGATTTATCCTTCCTATTGATGAACTTAGTGTGCTTCCTATGTCACTAGGGAATGGAAGGAAAGTAATAAACTCAATTTTAAGTCCTAGAAGACTCAGGGCTTGAGTTGTTTACACAACTACTACTGCAAATAGAAAAATAGTAGAGATATGGCCACCACTTGTAAGTCTATAAGCAGACCCTACTGTAGGGACAACAAATTATACAATAGTGACACTTTATTTCTTGAAAATCTTTGTAAAATTGCTCTAAACCTTGCTAATTATTGCCCAAGCATAAAAAACCATGAATATTTACAAAATGAGCTAAACTAAAGTGACTCATGGGGTAGATCCAAAGATAAGCAAGGTAGGGTAGAAAATAAATTTTACTTCAGATAGTTAGAGGTGTCAATTCTTTTGACCTCTATAATAATAACATGTAAAACTATCATTCACAAACCCTAGTGTAATACTCAAATACAAATGATTACAGTTGAGACTTCAAAGGAAATGAGATGCATATATCTAAAATCATATGTTGCACAAAAGTTACTTATTCACATCAAATTACATAAGCATATTTAACTACAAATAATATGAAATAGAGCACATAAACTAGCAGATTTGCTAGCCTAGTGTCAAACTCAAACCAATAGATGCATACATTGATATTATTTATAGATTAGTCAAAATAAAAGAAACCATTAATTCTCTAAAAGTATGAGAATTAGAAAATACAAAACACACAATAGAGCATACAGACAATATCATGAATTCTTATCTCTTTTGCATTAATTCTCTAACAATTGTTCCTAAAAATTATAATGAGGGGGAATACCCTGATATATATGCCTCAAAATTCCTATGCAATTTCAAGTGGGCCCCTTAAAAGATGCCCAAATATAGTGGATTTTAGATTTTTTATAACAATAACTAAAATGCCACATATTAAAAGGGAATATTTTAAATTTAAATTTACAAAGCAAAGTAGAATATTCCTCAAGGCCATGGTTGCCTTGGTTGAGTTGGTTGTGGTCATTGTGCTTGAAGGGAAACCTATTTTTACAATGCCACTTGTTGTTTCCCTGAAGGAGGTTGTTGAGGTGTTAGTTGTTACCATGGAAAGGGCTATTGGATAACTACTTATTGACCAACTTGTTGTTATAACCTTTATTTCTCTGCCTCTTCCCTTGTCCAAACTTTAGAGCATGTTACGTAGTCCTAGTCAATTTGATCAAAATTTAGGATCATTGGCTAAAATAGGTCAGACATTTCTTAAATAAGCCTGTCATGCTTTGTAATTATAGGTATCAGTGTTTCTTTAATATCCTCAACTCTCTCTAGCCTTTGGTTATAAAAATCCACAATGTTCATCACTTCAGTGGCAGTCTTAGCATTGGCTATGTCTTGTTATAATTTTGAAACAAATACTTTCATTTGAGTCCTAAACTCCTGGTCATCTATAAAACTACCATCAGTTTTGGTCACCCTAGTGACCATAACATCCTTTAGCAATAGGGTAATCTTGAACTCTATTTTTTCTAAGGATGCAGTTACATCCTTAACTTGTTCTAACCACCTTTTCAATATTCTCCTTCTATTCATCATTATAGTCTATGTTGGGATGATGTATTCAAGTGGTAATGTCTTAAGGTCTAAGAGATTATTCCTTACAACTATATCCAAGTTTTCCAATTTGGCATCATAAATTTCAATTCTTTAATCATATATAATGACCACATTAAACTGCAGAATCCCATCCTTTTGCTTTCTCTTCATGACCTTATATAAACTGAAGACATTGATTATTACATTTATTATTTAGACTATAGTATCCTCTAGTATAGTAGGCAATGCTTTCTCCATCAATCTCTTCACCCTTGACTACATAATTTTCATTAAGGCCACTATGGATTCTACATTGGCTTAGACCATAGACACAGGGTCCTCTACATACTCATCTAATTTACATAGGCCAACCTTCTCTTCTTTTTTAAAGTGAAGAGGGACTCTTCACTTTTATGAACCATAACTAAGCTAGATTGGGGTTGTTCAACCTACCTCCTCACCACTCTTTTCATGGTACCTATAGCAGTATCAAATTTCATGCCAATATGTGGTGCATAAAGGACTACTTGAGGTCTCTATTGTCTTGCTACTAGTATAATATATGTGACCCAATTTGGGATAATAGCAAGCATTAAATTTGATGGAGGTGGCACTAGAGGTGGTGTAGCTAGGACAGAGGCTATAGCTACAATAGGAATGTGTGTAAATTTTGATGGGTCTATCTACCCAAGTGTGATAAATGGAGTTCTTGCAGGGCCCATTTCTAGAATAAATGAAGGAAATTTTAGGGACACACTCATCCTTACATCCATAGAAACATTGAATGGGGATGCAAGTAAAGGTAGCTTTGGAAAGGTGAAAAGTTTTGAAATGGGCCTTAATGGCCTTGTCGATGCCAAGGAACCAATAAAAAGTGTTACACTAGTTGTTATTGCTTGGGAAGAAGTAGAACTAACAGTCTGACTAGCATTAGTGCCTGATGAAGATGTAATATTTGTAGTGGAATGAGAAATGAAATGGGGGATGGTAAATCCCAAGGAAACACAAGCTTGGCCTAGGCTAGTATCAACTAAATATTGAGTAGTGGTAGTTGTAGTTGCTGATGATACTAAAGCCAATGTGGGAACAACAATGCAGGGAATACTTGTGGAAGCAAAAATAAGAGCAATCCCAAGTGGAAAGCTAGTTTGTGTTGTGTTCATTGATGGGGGAGCAAGGGTAAGAGGAGAAAATATAGAAGTAGAAGAAGTTTTAGATGTACTTACAATTGGAAAAGAATGCAGTGGTGAAGTAATCACATTGGGAGTTTATGCTCCAAGGGTAGTCTATGGTGTGCTAGTGGCAACAATAGTAGTAGATGGATAAACTCTTAGAGAGGGAGAATTTTATTGTTCTTGCACAACTTTGGTGTATACAAGATTTGCTTACATTGGAGGATATGTAGTCCCTTGAGAAGCCAGTGGAGGGGTTATTGCTCCTCTCATACTGGTCTTAGGCTCCCTTTTCCTCTTTTAGACTTTTTCAATGTTTCTACTGGCTAGTGCATGCACTTCTTCCATGGAGATCTCAATGCATTGTTCTAATTGCTTAAGGTCCATATCAATAGGGTCAGGTTGACCTAGGTTTTCCAGAATAGGTCCCATAGTAAATTTAGAGATTATTATGGATCCTTAAAAGAGGTCAAGTTGACTACTATATCCTCCTTAATCAAAGCCTGGAGGTAAGTCTTGAATGCTTCAAGTGGCAAGTTGTGGAGGTCTATTTGGCATGTTCCTAAAAAAATAATGTTTTCTTCATCTTATTCATCTTGTCCTTATTCATGGTCAGCATCAAACATGTTCCCATGTGTTGGTGGTGGCTGAGACTTAGCAATATCCTAATTTTTCTTCTCCCTATCTAGTCTCATCTCTAGTTTAATGTTCTTCATTGTTGCATTTTGGAGTACCACCTCATAATTTAGAGCATCTCTATATATCCACTCATTGACTTCTTCTTTATGCTTGTATTCCATTTCTATATATTTATTTAATCTAAATAGATGCTTGGTAATGACCTTATTGGGATCCCATGGTCTGAAGTCATCTTTAGGCAACAGGTCTGAATCCCTATGCTTAGCAGATACAACAATATTATACCACTTGGTAATCCCAATCCTCCCTAGTTTTTAAGGAACCTTATGGGGGGAGATTTTATTCTTATCCTTAAATATTCCATCAACTCCATACAGAATTTGATATGCAATTTCTTCTTCAGCTAGCTTCATTAGCACAAACCTTTTCAGTGTAAGAGGGGCCACCATCACTCCACCGATTCTGATAACCATGCAATCTAGGTATAACCAATAGCTACCCATGTCTTTCAAGGTTTTCTTGATTTTAGGGGAAACCCTCTACATCTCAAATTCATTGATTGACTAGTAGACCACTGGGTAGAACCATTTCATAATCACTCTCATATTGCATTTGAATCTATGAATATGCATTGCAAAAAAGAGTTGAGGCACAACTTCTGGATGCTTAAGAGACCATGAACTTTGACCCAGTTGAGCAATTGTATAAATTACATGTAATAAGTATCTCATCATAAATAAAGGGACACCATTATTGTAAGTGTCATGTATTTCATACACCAAGTTATTTGTGATAATTTCCCCAAGTGGGGGAAAATGTTGGTCTTTTATGATTATTTACATCAATAGAATAATCCTTATATCCATATAAGCAATGTGTGGACTACCAAATATTCTACTCAGGAGAGCTAGGATAATTATAACTCCTTGTTTAAATTGTTGGATGGGCATGTTTCTTTGATCATTCATGAAAATAGTTCCCATTGGGTCAGTCACCCACGAAGCCAAGATCTTCTCTAGGGAGTGCACTTCATATCAGTTGTAGATGATGACTTGGTTATATTCTATCTACATTGAGGGAAGGTCATACTATTTTTTGAAGCTCAATCCTAGTATGAAAACAATAGGGATCCATTGGGATATTGATTTAATCAACGCATCTTCTCACTTTGACCTCCCAAAAATATTCTAACTAGGTCAATGCATGGCATGACCTCTGGATTAGTTGTGGCCTTGTGGAGACTGACTATGTTAATGGCAAGGATATCAAAATCTAGTTGGATTTCATGAGGCATGGTTTCATTCTCATCAACATCCATATCTACTTATACATTAAAATATATGCTACTATAATGTAAGTCACTAGATGTTATGGCATCAGGAATAAATTCAATATCTTTAAAGACAATTGAAGAACCATTATGAAATAGAAATTCATCATTTTCAGAGGAACTGCTCTTACCTAGAGTAGAAGGACCTACTTGTCCATCTTTTTTAACACTTTAGGTAGTAATCAATGTTTCTTTGTATCCTTATGCAATTTTCAAGCTCCAATAATGGCGGTCGAGAGTGTAATTTTCTAATGGCTTGAGATTTGTCAAATTATGAAGGCATAAATATCAGAAAAAGCAAACATGTATAGCTTCTAAATGTAAATAAAAATATCCTGGCTTAAATATGACTAAGTTGCCTAATTGTCTCAAAATATACACATGTGACACCTTTTGATTACCTTGTGGACTCTTAAAATGCATCTTTTCATGATAACTCATCTATATCTCACCACATGGCATCCTTCAATTCATAGCGAGCTCTTGAGTGGTGCCATTCAATTTTGATTGGCTATGAGAATGTCATACATCACTCTCGTGGGCTATCATAACTTTCCTTGCCAAGTGTTTCTCTCATAAGGCTTTTGGATAACTATTGATAAATTAGTGCTAATCAAATGGATTGAATGGAGACTCACGTCCCTCTTAGAGGTAATCTCATGGATATCAAAAACAAATAGCATAGGGATGACATGTGGCATCATCACATGGGCCCAAAGGGGACACACATCATTCTTACAGGATATTATTTATTCTTCTACCAATGTCATTCTCATAAGGCACCTTAGATAGTTATATATCATCAAACCTTGATCGGATGGCTTGAGTGCAACTATGTGTCTATCTCACGAGCTCTCATGATCTTTGGATGGATCAATGTGGTGTGAACATGTGATGACCTTAGATGAACCCAAAGGGGACACGTATCACCTCAAACACTTTTTAAGTCTATCTTATTACCATTGAGACATGTGGTGGCATCTCATGGGCCTTTACACTATGGTGGGATGTGTGGGGGACACATGGCAGCTTGGATTGGATGGGATCACTTGTGGGGGTTAATATGTTGACACGTAGCCTTGATATTTGAATTCCATCGACTAGCTCCTTGTGAGCCCTCTAGATCATGCTATGTAGCTCACAAACTTGGTAGATTTGCTCTAGGTGTCTCATGTAGGATGCATTGAATCCTTAAGACATTATGAGGCCTGATGAGGTAGACATTTGTCCTTTTAGGTTGTAGTCTCAACTTTGACATCCAAAAAGGCATCATAAACTATAAATTTAATTTGACATCCTACGAGGTCAAGTGAAAAACTAAATTAGTTTATTGAAGACATCATTGCCTGTCTTAGGCAAATTTAAATAAGTTTAAAGTAAAACTTTGTAAGAAAATGCCATAAACACAACATAATGTTAATTTAATAAAACCTAGCATAACTTTTTGTATTTACGTCTATTAGAGAACCAAGTTTCACTTCCTTAGTAAAAGCATGTATGCATATCATTAAACCATCCATGATCAATAATTCATTACCAAATAAAACTTGAAGAAGACTTGCAATAATTTGAATATTTCTAAGTATCAATCCTTATTGTAAAATTAATGATTAACCAAAAATTATAGGAACATAAGTATTGGTAAATTCAATCAATTCTCCATGCAGTCAAATGATTTAATATGCTTAAAATCTTGGGCACTTTTGAAAATTGAAGAAAGGAGGGTCCCCATTATGAGAATAGGGGAATGTTGATCATCAATAATTTTTCCATGTTATTATATCACAATAATTCTTCTTAAAAAGGATCCATCATTATCTAACATCAATATTCTCTTCTCCATTAAAAAAAATATAATTCCATGATCCAAAAAAAATTAGGGTTAATGAAAAAAGTCCTAAATTTTTAATAATTCACATGAAACTAATCCAAATAGTCAAAAAAAAAATTGTATCTTACATGTATGATATCACAACTTTAGTGAAAATTTTATAAAAAAATCTAAAAAAATTAGCCTGTAGAGCGAATCTATAAAAAATTATAAAATCACAATAACTATCGCAAACCTTATCTAAAAATTTCAAAATTTTTACTATAGATCTCTTGTATGTTGATACTCAACCTAAAAATTTCACTAAAATATTCTTGAATTTTGGTAGATATGATGAATTTATTTCAAACCCTAAGATATTAATAATTCCCTCAAAATTGATCATAAAACCTTGATTTTTTTACTGTGACTTCCTTAAAATATTCTTCAACACCAAAAACAATTGTAAAAATTTTCACAATAGCTTAAAAGATATAAGAGATTCACCAAAATTAGGGTTTTACCCTAATATATTCCCAAATCTATGCTTTGATACCACTTGTTATGATCCACACTTATAATAATACGAAATCTGCAAACTATAATGTAGATTGACACCACATAATAAATATAGGTGGGTCAAGATGCCCAAATATTTAATATATATATAAAGACAATAATAACCTTAAGGTAGGGCAACACCATACAATACTCCTCTAAGAAGAAATAACTCCACAATGTCTCCTTGAGGACACAACCTATAATATCATTATACTAAATAGAAGACTCCACACTTACTTCCTTGATTCACAATGATATTCACCTCCTTTATATATACCTATATATAACTAACAATGGATGGGTGACATCTTAATCGCAATGTAGGCCGACCATTACCCAATGCATTAATTCCATAAGTTACTCATTTATCCTAATATATTAGACCCATATAGCTAACTAAGAGGGATGTGTGCAACATGTCAACATCTCCATCAACCCATATACATTAATATATAATATCCCTAGGTACATAGTAGCTAAAGATAATTTTAATGATAGCAATGATAATGAAGGTACTAATTTTTCCCATTTTACTTTTCCTTGTGAGGATTCTTCCTCTCATCATGTTTCCCATGGTACTTAAATTGTTGATTTTGGTTGTATTAATCATATGTCCAAGCCTAATAATATGTTTTCTCCTATTTTTCACACTAAGATTCAAAATATTATTATGGATAATGATTCCTCTATGAGTATACTTGAGAGTGGCAAGCCTAATTTTCCTAATGGTACCATTATGAATGTTTATTATGTACCTAACCTTCATTGAAATATCTTGTCAATTACTTAGATTTGGTTGTAAAGTGTGAAAATTAAAATTTAGCCTAATAAATGTATTTTTACCTAATATATTTTGGGGTATGACTACATATTCTTAATAAGATCCCAAATCTAGCAGTATCATCATGTTAGTACACAAAGCATCAAAATTGTACAAGGTCATGGGTCGATCAAGGTGTTAGATCCTCCTAGATCACCTCAATTGTATTAACAACAAGAATATAATGTTAGATTTCATGATAATGTGTACTCTAATTATTTCCTTTTTATGATCTTCTAGTTAATACTATGAAGAGAATTTATCTTATTTATTTGGAGAGTCCTCACTCCCATTGGTGATTCTTTCATGCCCCTTCAGCCATGAAGATAAGTTTCATAGGTTTTGTCCAATCATTATAGTTATGGCCATAAAGTGGTGGTTTAAATAGACTATCTCTCTAAAAAAATATAATTACCATCTTTTCATATGTCTTTAAAATATTTCAAGCTATATACCAGTGCATAGAGCTTGAAATAAACTTTCAACTTTAGAAAATAGAGTTTTTATAACCAAGATATAATTGTTTGAAGTTTGACCTCCAAGTGTGCTTAAATGGTTAAAGTATATTTAAAAAATCAAAATATGAATTAAAACTTTGAACTTTGGTGGGAAAATACCTATGTGCACAAAATTCCCTTTTATTTTCTCTACATATAACTTCTCAAAATTTGAATCTTTGAAATTAATTGAGCTTTCATATAAATGTCCAAAATAAGGCCCAATAACACTTAAACATATATTAGCCCCCTTTATCCACAAATTAATATTTCCACTTATTGGTCATATGTCATGTCATGTTAATATACATATCTCCATGTCATTTTACAAACTTCCACATGAAAACACCACATATTGCCACATCATCAAACTCACATCACGTATGAACATGTATGTATCTTCCACATGATACCTTTTGATGTTGTTATTTCAATTTTCATATAATCACCTATTTCCACCTCATTTGTCATACGTAATATCACCTTAGTTGATTTTTCATGCATTATGCCACCTAAGCTACCACAGATACCACTACATAAGTTAGACCATGTAGATTGTCAACTCCACTAAATTACTACAAATGATGCCACCTAAGTCACTGCATAAAGTGACACCTAAGACACTGCATAAAGTGACACCTAAGCCACCATACATAATTCCACCTTACCTATACCACAACCTACTATACCACACAATGCACCACATAAACTTAAAATCCATTCATAGTCCATCCTTAACTAAACCACCACATGCCCTCACCTCAAGCTACCACAGCACTACAAGTCCATGTCACCAGTCCACCTCAACACCAAAAATCACTAAAAAATTGAGTGATTTTATTTTGTGACCTAATCCTTGGTAGGGAAATGTCTCTACTAAGTGGGTTAGGCCTTACACTTATGCTCCACTATGGTGCACCTAACACTTATGGAAGAGTCAACAAATCATTAATTAAAAAATTGTCCTCCTACATTATTGTACATATGTTATATTGTTCATGTCACTTGTTAACAAATAATGTAGGGTCACCACATGACCACCTAATTTATTAAGCCCTGCCCTTATAGCCCTATAAATTTAAGTGTTGATTTGGAGACAAAAATGGATGAATTTTTTATGCATGAAAGAGTGACCCTTGATGATTTTTTACAAGAAACCCAAATATGTGATCAGATCTCAAATATTTTGATCCAAGTAAAGGGTTCCATTAGAAACCATAATTATCCTATATGGACAAATCATCATGTTAGACAAGAAATATTTTTTGTCAAATAGGACCTAGGTTCCCCAAAGCTCTGACACAACTTCTCAGATTTAAGAGCACACATGATTACCTTTGTATAAGCAACTTAAACATGCGAAATTAATCAGAAGAACAAATAACTATCAATGAGAAATAACACAAAATATGAGAGGCAACACATAATTGTATTCAACTCATTACAAAGAAAATTCCAGTAAAGAGATCACACTCTTCTTCCACCTCTGTGAGGCTTCCTCCTCAAGGGCTCCAAGTAATCTTCCCTCCAGAGTAATCTTCTCTCAATAGGTCACAACACACAGCTAACACAAGCTATTGCTCACCTCATTTTACTGTCAGTACAACCGAGTACGAACTGGTACTCCAAGTAGATCTCACCATGATCTTGCTCCTTGATGTATTGTTGTCACCTTGGATCTTGCTCCCCCGCTGATCTCCTTTTGACCCTCGCATACACACACCCCTGCAGACCAACCTAATCTTACTTATCACATGTAGATCTCCACCATGATCCTACAACACCCTACATATCAAACTTGATCTTACATACATGAAGAATCCTACTTGATTCTACCATGGGAAGAACTCTCCTAGTTCTACACTTAACAATACAACCCATGAGTCTATTATATAGATCTCATGCATACACTAATTTATACAAGTGGTTCAAGACTCGAAGTAGTCTTTATCATGCAAACTCTCCGTTCACTTAACTGACTGTTCGTCAACAGCAGTTCTAGAACCGCCATAGGTGACCGACGTTAGTCCCTGTCTGACTGGAGGTGACTGACATCGGTCGACTGCTGCCGAGGTTTATTTCCTTCTACACTATCCATTGACCGACGTCGGTGATCCTATCGACGCCAGCGAATGCATACTCAGCATCCTCCATGTTTACAACAAGGTGAAGCTTTTAGCTCCACACCCTAACAATCTCCCACTTGGAGATAAATAGCTACACCTGTACCTATACCAATACTTTGTCTAATCTGCATCCTGGCTTGTATTCCTCTTCAAGCTCAATCTTGAAGACTACCCACCACACTCCTTGTGGTGTTAATCCTGTGCCTAAATTTCTTCATTCTCAGCATACCTTCTTCTGCCATTGCTTCTCCCACTCAAACAAAAATCCCTACAGAAACCCCTATGAGTACCCTGTAATCAATACACACTAACCAGATTTGGGCCATCTGTTAGTCAAACTCACTTTGAGAACGTCCAACCTCACTCTGATACCATTTGATAGGACCTAGGTTCCCCAAAGCTCTAACACAACTTGTCAGATTTAAGAGCACACATGATTACCTTTGTATAAGCAACTTAAACATGCAAAATTAACTAGAAGAACAAATAACTATCAATGAGAAATAACACATAATATGAGAGGCAACACATAATTGTATTCAGCTCATTACAAAGGAAATTACAATAAAGAGATCACACTCTTCTTCCACCTCTGTGAGGCTTCCTCCTCAAGGGCTCCCAGTAATCTTCCATCCAGAGTAATCTTCTCTCAATAGGTCACAACACACAGCTAACACAAGTTGTTGTTCACCTCATTGTACTGCCAGTATAACCGAGTACGAACCGGTACTCCAAGTAGATCTCACCATGATCTTGCTCCTTGATGTATTGTTGTCACCTTGGATCTTGCTCCCCCGCCAATCTCCTTTTGACCCTCGCATACACACACCTCTGCAGACCAACCTGATCTTACTTATCACATGTAGATCTCCACCATGATCCTGCAACACCCTGCATATCAAACCTGATCTTATATACATGAAGAATCCTACTTGATTCTACCATGGGAAGAACTCTCATAGTTCTACACTTAACAATACAGCCCATGAGTCTATTATATAGATCTCATGCATACACTAATTTAGACAAGCGGCTCAAGACTCGAAGTAGTCTTTATCATGCAAACTCTCCATTCACTTAACTGACTGTTCGTCAATAGCAGTTTTGGAACCACCACAGGTGACTGACATCGGTCCCTATCTGACTGGAGGTGACCGACGTTGGCCGACTGCTGCTGAGGTTGGTTTCCTTCTACACTGTCCACTGACTGACGTCGGTGATCCTGCCAACGTCGGCAACTGCATACTCAGCATCCTCCATGTTTGCAACAAGGTGAAGCTTTTAGCTCAACACCCTAACAATTTGGAGACAAAAATGGATGAATTTTTTATGCATGAAAGAGTGACCCTTGATGATTTTTTACAAGAAACCCAAATATGTGATCAGATCTCAAATATTTTGATCCAAGTAAAGGGTTCCATTAGAAATCGCAATTATCCTATATGGACAAATCATCATGTTAGACAAGAAATATTTTTTTGTTAAGATCCACCCTCTTTTAAACATCTTAGGATTATTTAAGTCTACCACAAAAAGTCCTATGAACGGAATAAGTGTGAAATTGAAATATATTTTCAAGAAAATACAACTCTTAATGAAATGCCTAGCTCAACCTAACTCTTGTTTATTAAAATTATTTCACTGTAATTTGAGATTACAAAGGAATAAATGAACCACATATTAAAATACCATACATTTTGGTACCATGTCAGTGTTGAGTGTAATATTCTATAATTAGGAAATAATGAATATTCATAACATGTAATCAAGAACACAAAACATATAAGAATTGAAGAGTTTAAAAGGTTCCAAGATCATAATATATTTAATATAAGAGAATAATATTATGATAGGTTTGGTCCAAATAAAGGTCTTAGGTGATAGTAAAATAGGGTATGCATCTCTTTGAGCCACCCCTATAATTATTTTCTAGCATGTTGTTAGCACATTGTTATGTGGTTGCACTAGTATTACAACCACTAGGTTATGTTAGGAGTTAGAAGGATATCATGATTATTCTAATTTCCTACTTAAAAATACATTCTCTATTACAATGTGAGAGTGTAACCATTTTAAAAATGAATAAGGTAGTCAGTTTTATTCATGAGCTTTTATTTTATAGTGGTATTAAAGCTTTATTCATGAGGATAAGAAAAATTTGTGTGAGTGAATGAAATTAGAGAATATGTAAAACAAATTATTGTTGCATAGAGGCATTAAATTTTATATTGGTGTAATTTTCATTTTTGCCATTAAAATAACCTTGGATACTTATTTGTTTTATGGACATGACTTTTGACTGAGAACTTTATTTGTATAGTGTAAATGTTTTTACTCAAAATTTAATTAAATCTAATTAAGTTATTTTTGAAATGATATGCCATATTATGGGGTTTTTGGAAACATACAAGGATAAAAAACATCTAAAAATTAGATGACACGAGAGGCAATCTACACTAATTTTTGAAGCAAGATATATTGGGTATGCAAATTTAAAAAAATGACTTCAAGAGATAAAAGAACAAAAATCAATTTATATAAACATTTGCTACACCCTTATTCTATGTTATGTCTAGGGATATGTGTGGCTGACTTGTGACATACATACCTCTTTTATATTCTTGTCACATTTCTCTATGTTTATATTAGATCGACCTATAGAATAACTATGGCTTAGTAGATTATACATAGGAGGTAGTAGTTAGTCTTAAAGGATCATATTACGAATTATATTCTTATTGTATTGTTTTGGAGGTTGTCCCCTCGAAGTGGCTCAATCATAATATTCAAGTATTCTGCTCTTTATCCAATTATTGTTGAGGACCTATTTATTCTATTATTAATTTTGTGATATGTTATTCTATTATTGTGAATCATCTGAGTAATTTAATCACAAGTGGTATCAGAGCTTTGATTTGGGCAAGTTTTTATGGTTTCTACATCTAACGTCTTGAGCACTAGAAGGTTGAAAAAAATAACTTGTGATTCGGTAAGAATTAAATTTTTTCATCACCACAATTTTGTTCGTGGATTTTTTTTACAACAAAGGAATAAATAAATAAATCTAGAAAATTTCAAACCTTGTGCAAACTAGTAGTCATTGGATTTGTCTCTGCAAGATGATCATAATGGTATATTATACTAGTACACTTTTTTGGGCCAAATATTTTTACTCTTACGCACATTAGTAATCATTTGATTCATCTTGGCAAGGCAATCACAATGGTATCATCTGTTGATGTATTTTTTGAGGTTGCAACACTCCAAGGATGTGTGCATGGTTTGGCCTAACACTCGTGGATGAAGAAAAGGGAAAGAAATACCTAAAACCCCTTACCAAGATGGCATAGAGTCTAGAAATTTGGATCTAAGTATTTCAGTTGTAGTTCAACAACTTTAATCAGAGTTACATGGCATGGTACAGAAAGATGATCTCCATGAGATTCAAGGGGAAGCCATGGTGATTAGATGGGATATGAATGGATTGAGGGATTATTTTTAAAAACTAATTGGGCAATTTCCAACCTTTTAGCTCAACCTTTGTAAAATAATTCTCCACCACTCCAGTTTGGGTCTCCTAATCTAAACAATTCTAACACCAATCTGGGGATGAAGCCAATGTTGCCAAAAATAAACTTACATAAGTTTGATGGTAAGGATCCATTCACATGGATTACTCAAATTAAAATTTTATTTGATCTACATCATAATCCCTATTTTCAAAAGGTGATCATGGCCTCTCTGTATTTGGAACCTAAGAAGTTTATTTGGTATCATTGATTGTGTGCTCAAAATAAAAATAAGGGTGTCCCAATTTCATGGTTGATATTTTTTGAGTTACAGCTCCACTATCATAATAATGTCTCCAAAATTTACTTTATCCAACTATCCAAGCTATGCCAAACTAAGACTTTAAAGGATTACATTCATCAATTTCACAATATCTCCTTATGTGTGGTGGATATCACTGGGAAAAATTTGATTGACCTATTTTGGGTGGCCTCAAAATAGCATCCATTAGAGGTTCACAAGTTTAATCCTAGTAATGTATCTAAATCCATAACAAAGGCATGCATGGATGAGTAAAAATAGTTGATCAAAAGAAGACCTTTCACTAATATCCATGAATGCACTTTCTCGACACCATTATTTACACAGCCTACCAGATTGACCCCTCAACAAATTGAATAAAAACATGCAAAAAATTTGTGTTTTGGCTACAATAGAAAATGGAGCAAACAACATAAATGTGATAAAAATAAGTTGTTTTACATTGAAGGTGACAATGAGGAAGAAGAAGATGATGATGCTTCAAGGGTAGGTTCGGTAGAACCTAAGGATAAATCTGAAGATTCTGAACTTACAATTTCCTATCATGCACTTTCAAGCAGTAGTTTTCCTTAAAATATTAAAGTGGTGGTTTTTATTGAATAAGCAAAAGGTGACTATGTTAATTAACTCTGGGAATACACATAACTTCATCAACAATAAATTGGCTAATTGTTTGAACTGTTTCATTTACCTAGCTCTACAATTTTAGGTCAAGATTACAGATGGTGGTATAATCAATTTTTTTATAAAATGTCATAGCATTAAGATTAGTATGGGAGACTAATTGTTAGATTCCCCTATATTTTATATTCCCATTAGAGGATCTGGTATTATTTTGGGACTATAGTGGCTCGCCACTTTGGGCACTATTGAGATGAGTTTTTAAGAACTATTCATGAGGTTCCATTCAAAAGGCATGACTTTTAAATTGCATGGATTATGGAATAAATATCCATAACTAGTTAGTTTCCATCAAATGATAAATATTCTTAGAAAAGGTGTCAAGGGATTTGTGGTAAGCTTATTTTCTTAAAGGTTCAACCAATCAAGGAGTCTACACATCCTAATTTTTAATGGGTATTGGATGACTATTATGTTATTTTTAGTGACATGACAAAAGGACTTCCTCTAAGCCGTGTACATGATCATGCCATCAGGCTCATTCTAGGAAGTACACCACCCAACATCAGATCCTAAAAATATCTCTATGCCTAGAAGAGTGAAATTGAAATGATGTTACCTAAGATGATGGAGGCAGGAGTCATCTGACATAGTCAAAGTGAATATTCCTCCCTTATGGTCATGTTACGGAAGAAGGATGACACTTGGAGGATGTGCCCAGACTACAGAGAACTCAATAAATACACCATCAAAGATAAATTTTCTATTATAGTAATTGATGATTTTATAGATGAATTGCATGGTGTTATTTATTTTATCAAGTTAGACCTTCACTCTAGGTATCATTAGATTCTAATATGTGATGAGGACATATCTAAAACAACTTTTAGAACTCATGAAGTCCATTTTGATTTTATGGTCATGCCTTTTGGCCTCAAAAATGCACCATCTACATTTTAGAGTTTGATGAACATTGTTTTTAGGCCATTTTTGAGAAGACCATTTGAAGCATGTGAAACAAGTACTTTCAATTCCATAACAACATTAGCTTTATGCCAAACCTTATAGATGTGTTTTTGGTGTCCAAGGGTGGAGTAATTGGGTCATATTATTTCACATAAAGGAGTGAAATTTGATCCTAAAAAAATCCAAGTGATGATGGATTGGCAGGTTCTCAATACCCTCAAGAACCTTTGACGATTTTTGGGGCTAACCAGTTACTATCACAAGTTTATCAAAAGTTATCATAGCATTTCAACCCCACTCACTCTTTGTTGAATAAAGATTCCTTCCAGTGAACTGATTTAGCTACCAAGGCATTCAAATAGTTGAAAATGGCTATGTGCACAACTCCAATTTTTGTCACTCTTAGTTTTTTGAATTTTTTTTTTTGTGGAGTGTGATGCATCGAGATATGGCATGGGAGATGTACTCATGCAATAAGGCATACCACTAGCATTTAAAAGTTATCAATTGATCGAAAAAAATAGCCTCAAACCAATCTATTATAAATATATGATAGTTATTCCATATGTATTCAATTAATGGAGACCTTATATGATGGGTCATCACTTTAAGGTAATACAGATTATGATAGCCTCAAATATTTTTTAGAATAATGGTTTTCATCTTCAGAAAAATAGAAATGGGTTTTCATCTTAACCGTAATAGAAATGGGTAACTAAAATGTTAGTCTATGATTTTTAAATAATGTATAAGAAAGGAAAATAGAATGTGGTGGCAGATGCCCTCTCCCGGTGGGATGAATCAATTCAATAATTCTTATGTGTTATGACCATCTAACAATTAGATTGGCTATAGGAATCAGGATTGAAATGGAAGAATAATAATGATACCAAGGATTTGATTTAGAATCTTTACTAGGGTTCTAATGGATCAAAAAAAAATACATGGAATGGGATGCATTATGGTATAAAGATAGATTATACCTATGAAAGCATTCTCTCCTCAAACATAAAATTATTCAAGAACTTTATGCCTCTCCACTCGGAGGTCACTCCAAATTTTTGAAAACATATCATAGAATTAAGTAATATTTATTTTTGGAAGGACTCAAAGGGGATGTCCAAAAATATGTGATAAAATACATGATATGTCAACAGAATAAATGGGAAACCATTAAGACACTATGGATTTTGCAGCCTTTATCCATCCCCAGCTCGCATTAGGAGGAGGTTTACATGGATTTCATTATTGGGTTACTACAGTTTAAGGGTAAAAAACATTATCATGGTAGTTGTGGATCGACTCACCAAGTATGTTTATTTTTTTTCCCTATCACAACCTTTTATTGCCAGTACAACAGCTTCTAATTTTTTTAATACCATCCAAATATTACATGGTACTCCAAGGATCATTGTAAGTGATCAAAATCTCATATTTATTTGTAATTTTTGGACTGAATTATTTGCATATTTGGATACCCAGTTGCCTTACAGTTCATCCCATCATCCTAAATCTAATGGATAAATAAATATGGTCATAAAATGTCTATAAGGGTATCTCTGTTGTTTTATTTTTGATAAATAGGAAAAATGGGTTCATTGGTTACCACATATCGAATGGTGGTATAATAATTATGTTCAAAGTTAATCCAAAATGTCTCCCTTTGTGGCCTTGTATGTAAATCACTCCCATCCATCACTTCAACCTTGAAGGTCCATCCCAAGGTTTAAGCTATTAAGGAACACACTCACCATCAATAGGAGGTTCTTGTTAGTTTACAATAAAATTTAGCCATGGCCTAGAATCAAATTAAACAAGTAGATCAACAGTGTAGTGAGAAATATTTTGACATAAGTGAATGGGTATTTGTACAATTACATTTGTATAAATAGATGACTTGGAAGTAGAAAAAAATGATAACAAGTTATCCCCTAAGTATTATGGCCCTCATAAAATTGGTAGTTTTGCTTACAAGTTGCAATTCACCTAGTCCACTCCCACACATCCAGTATTCCATGTATTTTACCTAAAGAATGTAAATGGCCATAGATTTTATAATTATACTGAGTTGCATGAATTGGATGAGGAAGGTTAGGTTATTATGGATCTTGAAGTGATCCTTAAAATGTGCACTAAGTAACTATGGACTAAATCAATTCAGGGGTATCTAATCAAATGGAAGAATTTGTATTATGAAGATGCAACATGGGAGGATGAAGCTTTCCTACAACAACACTCAAGGTTGAGTCGATATTGAGGACAACATTTTTTTTAATTGGAGGTGCATGTTATGTCCTTATCTTATGGCATATCTAGGGATATATGTGGCTTACTTGTGGCATACATACATCTTTTATATTCCAGTCACATTTCTCTATGTTCTTATTAGGTTGGCCTATCGAATAACCATGGCTAAGTAGACTATATTTATGAGGTAGTAGTTAATCTTAAAGGATCATAATATGAATTATTTTCTCATTGCATTATTTTGTAGGCTTCCCCCTCGAAGAGGCTTAGTCATAAAATTCAAGTATTATGCTTTTTTACCAATTATTATTGTGGATATACTTATTTTGTTCTTAATTCTATGATATATTATTCTATTATTGTGAATCATGTAAGTAAATTCATTACAACATTGTATACTTTATGTTTCATATTTGAATATAAGGATCTGGACGTAATTTTTTTCAATTTTAGATAGAGATACATACATTTTAGTTTCATAGAAGTATTGGAGTCATATATGTTGGTGTGTTATATTATTTGCTTATTATGAATATTTTTTGATATAATTAATGTCCCCAATGGGTAATAATCAATGTGTAAACACATGTAATAATATGTAAGTATAGAATGTATGTTGTCATGTAAGTTCAATATAGTCCATAACAAAAGTAAACATATATAAGCAACATGGAGGGGTGGGTAAGTAGTATGTCATATAAAGCTGCAACCTAGCTCAAAAAATGTGCACTAAGATCATGTTGTTGAAAATAATGTGCCATCATAACATAGATATTATGAATTCCTAAATCAGGATAAACAATTAAAAGTCAAGATCTAGTCAAAACATCATAACCAAAACAAGGCCAGAGGCTAAAAAAAGGTCAATGTGCATGTGTTTGTCAAAATAGAAGAATAGAGAAAATAATCAGCCAACTCTAGAGAATGTGAACAATCAAGTAAATAATAAAAAGCTATGTACAATATATTATGTGCAAATAAATCAATTATCCCATCAATTGGATAATCATATGTATGTCATGTACTATATATGTTGTAATCATGAAGAGTATTTTTTTATTGATCCTGTAATTTAGACATGTTACTCCAATTATCTTCTATATTTTTCGTAGGGTATGTGTAACTAACCACACCATATGCTAGAATAAATTTATTGGATTATCTTTGTTATTAAATATATTCATCATCGTCAATATCATGAACCCCAATTTTTGTCATATGTGAAGCAGAATTAGATATTGTTGTGTGAGTACTAGTTGAAGAAATGGTTTCCACTCACTTTTATTGATTTTGATATGTTTTGTCTCTTGAAATGTATATATTGATGACATGGAGATCAAATGTAATGTGATCATGTTTCTTATCAAGTGTTACATCCATTGATCTTATCTATAATCTTCTTGGTATAATCAATGCAGAATGTAGTGGAACATAACATGAGACAAAGAGCTATGTATCATTCAATAGATCCTATGAATGGGTTGGATAAAGTAGTCTTATTCAATTGTTCAATATTGTATTCACCAAAATGTCTTAGTTTTTTCATGATTAATGTAATTTAAATAATATAAATCTATGTATATTTAGATTATGTAAAATAGATTAGTAAATATACAAGTTTAAATGTGAAAAAGATAAATATATATTGCATTTACTACATTTAGAATTGATAAAACATTGGAGGATATATAGACTTTGTTGTTTTATTATTTTTGTTGTTTAATTTATTTATCATCGTCCTCTAAAATATTATGTCTACTATGTAACCACTTAAATTAGGAAACATGAGATCAAATTAAATGGATGCTACTAGTGAAACCTCAACCCTTGAGGCAAATAATATTATTCATTCTTTGTCAGTATTATCTAAAGTGAATTTGTAGGTCTTTTTTACCTCAAATCCATGTGCCTACACCTATTATTTAACCCTAATTTGTATATGGATTATATTTTAGTGGTTAAGGTTAAGGATATATAAATGATAGGGAACAAGGGTGAATATTTGATCTCCAGTAGGCCAATTAATGTGCTAAACTTAGATATACCATATGTTGAATTTATAAAACTAAGATAGGCTATAAATAGAAAGTACAACTATGATATATATACAAATGATATAAAATAAAGTACTTAGTTGTTTTTAATGTTAATACAGTGCTAGATCCAATACAAATAAGAAGCATGCAAAAAGTAGACTCTGGATCAATTGTCAGATTCTAGATCTAGTGCCTATAGCTCTTTGGGCATTTGCATCAACTCGAGACCATTTCATCAACACTAATGTCTGATCTCGATGCTAATGTCTTGTACAGAATATTTTATAAAATAAGATGGACCACCTAGATATTTCTAAGCTTGGCTTTGCCTTTGATCTAGTGCATTTAAATCTAGGTCATGGCTTGTCACTCTTGGTGAAATGGTAAAACCCTAGCTTTGCATCTTAAATGTGACCTTCGAGAAAAAGGGGTTAGTGGGCACATAGTTTCAAGCTAACATATAATGACCTCACTTTTAAATGGCACTATATACATATCCAATACTATAGAATAGGGCCTCAAAATCATGTAGTTCTCCCTACATGTTGGCTTGTGTGTAAATCATGCAATGTGTAAAGTAAGTACAACAGTGACCTATTTTTAAACTTGTCAAATATGAACTTATGGCTGCTCCTTAATCCTTAATCAGGATAATTACCCCTATAATATTCTACAAGGAAGGTTATTACCTTATGAAATTTACATGTTGTTTGATTCATATAGCTATGTAGTCCATAATAATAAGATTTAAAATATATGGGGATAGACACCTTCCCAATAAGACCACCTAGGTGTCCTTGTCTTACCTAATATACTCACATATATGGAAGTCTGGTTAATGGCTAGGGTATAAAAACACTATTTATTGCATTCAAGATACTTGAAGTTTTTTACTAAGTACCTAGACCATCACATAATATTTACATGGTTGGGGAATAGATTAACACTTATCAGAAGTTTCTAGTTATTCACAAACTGATCTCATTATACTCATAATCAAGAAAACACAATATTTCATTCATACAAGTCAAGATTTATAATGCTGAAGAATTATCATAGTACTATTTAATCAAATATTTTTACCGTACCCAGGGTCAACAATGAAAATGTACACATATAACATCCATGAGAACGTAATAGGAATAAAGGATCCCTTAATTTGTTAAACTTTACATAAATGAGGAATCTGCAATGGTGTATCCCATATAGATCATTTTACCATGATCTTATAAATTTTTAGGGATCATTTCATCGTACTCATCCACTTTACACTTAGCACAATTGAGAGAGGCCTCATTGCTCAAAATAATTTACTCTTTATATTAAAATACAATGGTTCCGATCAAAAATAGAGGAGATCACATAAGTGAAATTCCATCATGTGATTAACATTAATCAAACAATAATTAATTTTTTTACATAGACATAAAATAAATCATCATGTTGGTCAACTACTAGGGTTATATCTCTTATATTGTTTCCCACTTGTTATTTGATTTATTATCTACAAGGGCTATTTGCACTGATTAAAATAGATCATTTCTTCTAAAAATCCAAGATTATGTTAACCATAATTAATTTATGTAAATGCCTTTACTACATTATTGTATTGGCTTTTCCTAGTCAACTCCATCATATGTCTATAAGCCTTTGTTTAAATTCAAGATATTCATCACATTTAAGTTTTACATGCATCACAACATTCATACTTGTAATACTAAATTGCATATTCCTTTTTACATCAAGCATGCATAACTGAAATAATAAGACTTCAACACAAATTATATGGATTAATTAAATATATAGTCCTTTTTGTTAATCTCCATAAGTGTTATGACACTTGACTTCAAACAAGTATAGGAGAACAAGTATATACTCATTTACACTTGTGGAGGAATGAATTAAATTTCCCAAAATCACCATTATGCAAAAATAAAAATCATTTATGATAAATAAACCACACCCAAAATTATTTGCAATATCTCTATGCTAAATTTACACCATGATGTCACTTGTCAACATCTAATAGCCCCTGGTTAACTTTAATACACCATTTCCTATAGCCAACTACATATTAAATTTTAAAACTAAAAAGAAAACAATAGTCTCTTTTCTACACAAGATCACTCTTAACCATACTAGTGTCGATCCACAATTCAAAATATAAACTTGACTAACCACTACACACAAGAAAAGGTAATTACCAAATAGAACTTATTCACATAACCATTAGTGTCAACTTGGAGTCTTTATAATGAAATCAATGAAATATAAAATTCAGAAATTAATTTCCAACAGCATATAAAATTGCATTACCTCATATTCTAAGAATGCAATTCAGCTCAAGTGTTTTTATACTTGTTTGTAGCATACTAGATATTTTCCAAAATAATGTGATGTTCTCAAGGCAAACATAGTGTTCAATATGGTCAATAATATTCCCAACACATTGCAAATAAGTTCATGTACAACAATACATGTGTTGATGCAGTGGATTGCACCCAGGGGGCAGGACGCCTAGCTCCTACCCTTCCACACGCAACAATGGAAACTCCCCTCTCTCTTGTGGGACCAGCGAAGCTAGAGGGGAGAGTCCCTAGATAAGGGCTAGCTCCCTCTGATGTATCTTTTAGGCCCTGGTTTCTCCTACTGCTAACAAATAAAATGGGAAAAAGGGGGAGGAGATAAAAAGGGAGAGAGAGATGCTGAAAACAAAACCTAAGCTAAAAAATGAAAAGGTGATACACCAAAAAAGTTGACCCACCCAACCCGAATATACACTTTTCACCAAAAAGAAGTGCCCATACACTTCATCTAAAGTGGGAAGCTCTTCTGCAATAGTCAGCTAGGGGTGCGTGAAAATACAGGGAGGAAGAAACTACCAGAGGTGTCCTCAAACACACTTATGGCAGCCTATTCACAGGCACCTACATTTCCCTGGGAACACTTTTGGAAAACCTACAGAAAAGAGACTTCACAATGCACTAGACATGTTGTAATCGATCTGTGAGAAGCATGAAAGACAATGACTTAACACAAAATAAGAACACAAACATATACTTTAAAGTGCAAGTCCAGATAGAGGTAAAAATGCTAAGTCCTGATTCAAGGTAAAAACTGGCAGAGCTCTACCTTACAAGCCCCAAAGATTTTTGGGTAGAGTTTTGCCTTAAGCCTCAGAGAGTCCCTTTCTCAAATGAGAAATTTACAATATATAGAAAGAGGAAAAGAACTTGGCACTTTTTGGGAAAGACTTTTGGCACTCTTTTTGCAAGCTGGCCCATGTGTGACAAAAACATCGAAAAGAGGAAGTCATTGTTACAGATGTCATTCTTCTAAAAGAGGCCTGCTGAAACCATGTTATATAATCACTAAAATTGACTTTGGTGTTCAAGCATTAATGTGGATGCATGGGTTGCACCTCTTTTTTGTAAACAGACTGCTCTTTTCAAATATTCACGTGATTTGTCCCCTTTTAAATGCAAACAAGAGAAGACAGGCCGTGCCATTTACTATTTGCATCATTTGGTGATCATCTGGCAATAAATCACCTCCCCTTTGCCACTTGGACTACTTTTTCTTTTCCTGCACTAGTCTTGTTCCTAGTTTCTTCAGCCCTCGTGGCTATCTTCTGGCGGGTTGTTGCATCCCTTGGGCTCTTTTCTGCTAATTTTCAAATAAGCGACACGTGTCGCATTCCACTGTGAAACAAGCAAGACACGTGGCAGCATCCACTTGACTCATGGAAGCTTTAGGTACCCTTTGAAGGTCTTACAAAAGAGGACATGTGTCAGCTTCCACCTTCTTTAGAAATTCATCTGAGGCCCACCACAGTTCTTGTAGGACAAAAGAGAGAGACTGCGGGTGTTGACACTTGTCAGCTTTTGCTGAGCCTTGCAGGGGATACGTGGCATGTTCCACTGCTCCTATAAAAGCATGTTAAAGCCTTTCATGGTTGCCACTTGGCACTTTTTGCGCTCTGGCTTTCCCTAGTTTTGTCACTTTCTAGCTCCTTCGGCCCTTGGGCTATCTTCTTGGTGAGTCACTGGCTCCTTGGCTCTTTTCTGGTTGGCGCTCAGGTATTTTGAAAACAAACAGCTATTTTACCATCTTAAATTTGATGTTTGTACACCCATCACTACATTTGAATACCCAACGGCTAGTTTGTTGTGTTCAACTTTGATGTCCTTAGGCCCGTCACCCTTGGACCTTCCTTTGGCTTTCTGCTTTGGCCCTTTTGCCTGTAGGCCTTTTCTGTGGGCTTTTTGCATGGACAATTTTCCCATGAACAAAATTCTACAAGAATTGTCTCAGTGGCTTTGACTTCTTTCAAAAATTTCCCCAGCCTTTTCTCTCTCGCGGCCCTTCTGAATTCCTTCAGACCTTTTGTCCAAAGGAATTCCTTTGGACAAAAAGTCTGAAGGATTTTTTCCTTACCTCTGCTGAGTGCCTTAGAAATTTTTTTGAAAGAACTTACATTTGCAGCTTTCTCTTTGAAGTGTTCTCTGCCCTCCGCAAGGTCTCTTGAACCTGGAACTGCCCTTTGCAAGGGCACTTGTCCTTCAGGAGGCTTGAACCTTTTACATTGAACCACTCCTTTGAACTAACCGTTGAACCAAATCATTTGAACCGGTTCAATAGTTCAAACAATTATTGAACCAAGGCATCGAACCGTTTGATTGAACATATCGATGAACTTTAGTTTTGAACCAATGCATTGAACCAAGCCGATGAACCGACTGAGTGAACCGAGTGATTGAACCATCTGATTGAATCGAAGCATTGAACCAAGGCGTTGAACCTGTTAGGACCCAAAAGCACAATTGATTACCAAGCAACTAAACATGCAGAATTAAACCAGAAGTAACAAGTAACTAGAATTCAAAAATAACACAGAATATGAGAGACAATACCCAATTGTATTAATACTCTTCCAAAAGAAAATACAACAAAGAAGATGCCACAGTCTTCTTCCTTACACACCTCTAGGGCTCCCACACCTCTAGAGCATAAATAGTAAATCTCTTCAAGAGCTCACTCTCTCAATTACGGTCCCAACACATAACTCAAACATAGAGTTGGTGTTCACCTCCAACCAGTCAATATCACTACTGCCATTACCACCAGTTAGTATCACTACTGCCAATACACAAGTACTCCACGATCGAGTACACACCATACTCCAAGTACACAATGTACTCCAAGTAGATCTCACTTGATCTTGCTACCTGTTGTGTTGTTGACCTCCCTGATCTTGCACACCTGCAAATCAACCTGGTTCTGCACACCTGCAAACCTAGATCTAGCACACACACACACACACACTTACAGATCAACCGATCTTACTTACCATGTAGATCTCTCTACACCCTGAAGAACCCTTGTCCTTGCCTCACCAAGTCCTTATGATTCTCCAAACCAGTACCCCAATGGATCTTCTACCTGATCTTGCAATAACCTGCAGACCTACCTGATCATACACACTTGGCACCCCTGTGGAACTAGGAGGAACACACCTTGCTCTCTTCACTCTGAAGGAGCTAACCTTTCTCTCTCAACTAGAACACTTTACAATACAGCCCATGAGTTTATTATATAGATCTCATGCAAACAATAATTAGACATCCAATTACAATAATTAAATCTACAGCTCCAAGACTAAAATTATCCTTTAACATGCAAACAACCAGTTCGTTAACAAACTGTTCATGAAATCGACAGTTTCAGAACCGTACAGGTGACCAACATTGGTCCCTGTCTACCTGGAGATGATCGACGTCGACTGATCTCTGACTGATGTCGGTAGCTTCCTGTCTACAACTGACCAATGTCGGTTGGCCTGACTGATGCCGATGACTGTGACACTCAGCAACCTCCTCCAATGTCTGCATAAGTGAAGCTTTTAGCTCCACAACCTAACAATCTCCCACTTGGAGATAAACAGTTGCATTGTACATGTACTTGTACATCATCTAATCTATTTCCTGGCTTGTATCCCTCTTCAAGATCAATTTTGAATACCAACCACCACATAATTTGTGGTGCAACACCTGTCATCCAAGTAACCTACCATATCCGCATCTACAAACCCATGTAGAAAAGAACTTGATCCTGCATAGCATGTCGACCTACTGTTGGTCCCTCTCAGATACTTGAGAACCCACTGAACTGCTTTCCAGTGCTTCTTTCCCAAATTGGCTAAAAACTTGCTGACAACTCCCACTACTGGGGCAATATCAGGTAGTACACATGTACTCAACCTCATCATGTGATTGGGGACCCTGTTCTATGAACTATCCATCCATAGGTGTACTTGTCATTTTGCATCCTGCACTATCTTCACACAATCATCCTGTGATAACATCAACTTGTGATCTTCCTTGTCTCTAGGATTACTCATGCCAAAGAATTTCGCTCCTCCAAATTCTTCATGACACACCTCTGAACTAACTTTACCTTTAGCTCAAAAAAAACCTGTATGTGTAACCCTGCATCAAGCAAACACACAACATATAATAACATGATGATGTTGCAATCATCACTCACCTAGTAAAGAAACCACAATGGTTACAATGACATTGACTAAAGCCATGCTTTGTCATCCACCTGTCAAACATATACCACTATCCTGGAGCTTCCTCAAGACTATATGACCTGGCCTTCCGTCTCATGTATCTATTCACTCTATTCTTTAACCAAGGAATCTATTCATCTTTCATTGCTTTCATACTGGCTGGCAACCTTACCAATCTCTCGTTTGGTTCTGCATCTTAAGAATCAAAGTCCTCATACATGCCATGCTCCCACTGTTTCTTGGATCCTTCCTGCTCTGCAGTGAGCAACGAGTATAAAGAAGAGGAACAACAAATTTGAGGCTTACTTACCCTTTTAGTCCTCCATATGGGCATTTGAGACTCGTTGACAGCTTGTTGTCCACCCAAAATTCATTCCAGTGACCGACCTTGGTCACCACACAGTCTGCATCCGAGCGACGTCAGTTCCATGCGACTATCCTGACTATCGATGCCAATTTCCTGACTGACGTCGATGTCTACCTGTTGCTAACATTAATTTCTTAACCGATGTCGGTCTTACCCTGCCTGACACCATCAGCTCTGGTCTACACATGATTGACATCGACACCTGTGTTCGATGCCGATTCCTTCTGACCGACGCCAGTACCTGTGTTCTCCTATGAGTGATGACTTTTTACCCGTGAGCTCTCTTTGGATCAAAACCCTATCCAAAATGCCCTGCTCAGAGTTATTCAGTCTTCTCCATTGATCTCTATCCATCATCTCCTCCATGAATACTAAGGCTTTCAAGTTCTTAAGTTTATCAAAGACATCTATCTTTCGCTTAAGAACATGCATCTCCTTCTTGCTCTTGTGACCAAGCCTACAAAGCCACGTCTTCACAACAGAAGAAGAATCGGTAATAAGTAGATAGATAAAGGATACCTACTTTCTTACCACCTGCTAATTCAAGTGCATCTGCTGTGAGAGTTTATGTGCATCTCTCATCACCCAACTTTCTTGAAAAAATTAGCCACATCTTCAAGACTGGGACCTGCATGACCTCCTTCAACACCCATGTGTTGGCCGTCTGCAATTTCAGCCGTACTTCCCCTTTGCCAAAACTTTGACAAGGCACACCAGCCCCTAAATAAATCTTTTCAAAGTCTTCAAGGACCTTAACATGGAAAAATACTCTATTTCGGGCTGCATAGAAAGAGGCAACAGAATCTATAAAACAAGATTCTACTTTATCCAAGGAACATCCCAAAGCATCTTGTGCAACAACACCTGCAACATCTGCTTCTTCAGTTCCTTCATGCTAATCTTTTGCCAACCAATAATTTTCTTTTACCTACTCTTTCTTTTCATAACACCGTAATTGACCATTCTTGCTTTTCAATTCCTCCATTCTTAGTGTACTTTCTTCTGCCATTGCTATACTCCCACTCAATCAAAAACCCCTGAGAGTGACTTGTAATCAAACACAAACCTGCTCCCTGCAACCTTAGCTCTGATACCAACTGTTAAGACCCAGAAGCACAATTGATTACTAAGCAACTAAATATGCATAATTAAACCAAAAGTAACAAGTAACTAGAATCTAGAAATAACACAGAATATGAGAGACAATACCCAATTGTATTAATACTCTTTCAGAAAGAAATACAACAAATAAGATGCCACAGTCTTCTTCCTTACACACCTCTAGGGCTCCCACACCTCTAGGGCATAAATAGTAAATCTCTTCAAGAGCTCACTCTCTCAATTATGGTCCCAACACACAACTCAAACACAGAGTTCATGTTCACCTCCAACCAGTCAGTATCACTACTGCCAGTACCACCAGTCAGTATCACTACTGCTAGTACACAAGTACTCCACATACTCTACGACCGAATACACATCGTAGTCCAAGTACACAACATACTCCAAGTAGATCTCACTTGATCTTGCTACCTATTGTGTTGCTGACCTCCCTAATCTTGCACACCTGTAAATCAACCTGGTTCTACACACCTACAAACCTAGATCTCGCACACACACCTACAGATCAATTGATCTTACTTACCATGTAAAACTCTCTACACCCTGAAGAACCCTTGTCCTTGCCTCACCAAGTCCTTATGATTCTCCAAACCAGTACCCCGATGGATCTTCTACCTAATCTTGCAACAACTTGCATATCTACTTGATCATACACACTCGGCACCCCTGTGGAACTAGGAGGAACACACCTTGCTCTCTTCACTCTGAAGGAGCTAACCTTGCTCTCTCAACTAGAACACTTGACAATACAGCCCATGAGTCTATTATATAGATTTCATGCAAATAATAATTAGACATCCAATTACAATAATTAGATCCACAGCTCCAAGACTAAAATTAGCCTTTAACATGCAAACAATCAGTTCATTAACAAACTATTTGTGAAACTGAAAGTTCCAAAACCACACAGGTGACCAACGTCGGTCCCTGTCTGCTTAGAAATGACCGACGTCGGCTGATCTCTGACCGATGTTAGCAGCTTCCTGTCTACACCTGATCGATGCCAGTGACTGTGACACTCAACAATCTCCTCCAATGTCTGCATTAGTGAAGCTTTTAGCTCCACAACCTAACAGAACCAATGCGTTGAACCAAGTCAATGAACTGTTTGATTGAACCAAAATGATGAACTTTGCTGATTGAACCAAGGCTTTGAACCGAAGCGATGAATTTTGGCGTTGAACCTCAGTCATTGAACCAAATCATTGAACCAAAGTGATGAACCAAGGTGTTGAATTGGTTCAATGGTTCAACAGTTCAAAGCTGTTAACTCTTTTGAAAGATCATGTCATTGAACCATTTGAAGCTCACTTTCCTTATGAATTCCTTCAGACAAGAGTCTGAAGAAGATTTGTAAAATCTTGCATTCTTTGACTGGTTCTTCATCTACCGAAAGACTACACCTGCAGAGTCTGTATAAATTTTGCAGAGTCTATAGAAATTGCAAGACTCGTGCAAAATTAAAAGTACTGGCTCAGAACAACATAAAAAATAAGGGGGACCAATTTTTTGGCCTATTGGGCAAAAAATGGTCAACAACATGGATTAACAAAATTTGGCATATCTATTTAACTATAATCAAAATTACTACTAAAAATATGCTTACACTTAACAACTAACAGAATAGAATAATGATTATGAATTCAATGGTGCCATGCATTCAATAGCATTATCCAAATTTCCTAATAATTTTCCAATAACTATTAAAAAATGAAATTAAAAGTAACAACCAAATGAAGAATATAAACCAATTGTATATTTCTCATAAGCATACCATTTTATTTCATGATCTAATATACTGACATCTTTAGTTATCCAATATACTATTTACACCAATCACAACACTAAAAATTGTAGTGATTTAACAATATGATAATGAGCAGAAAATAATAAAGGTAAAGCAACCAATAACCCAAAACTTATCAGTAGTACAAAGTCATTGTGACACTATCTGACAAGGTATACTAGGTATGAATTTGTTTTCATTATAAGAAGTGTTACAGGGAATAAACAATAGAGAAAATGATTTAACAAAATATGTTATATGTAGAGCATCCTTTTATTGTAACCAAACAAGAATGAGAACCTAACTCAACAAAAAATGAGCAACCACCAAAAGATGATCTAAACATAAAATGAACCACCATGACTTATCCTATGATTCCCCCAATCGGTGGCACTTACCACCAAAACCATCATTTAGGTGGTGGAGTCAAGCATTCGGGTTATACGACAAGGATGTGATTAAAATGAGATTCAAGCCATCACCATAATAACCACAGCAGTTACACATAATACCTAAATGGGGACAAATACACACCATACCAAAATGCAAAGTTTACATTCAGTCACATAAGCCTAAAGCGAGTTATTGGGCACAAAAAATAATAATGATAAAATAGAATACCAAAAAGGTCAAGAAAATTTTTATCCCTGATAACTAACAGGGACAACCATGATTTTCTCTCAAACAAGCATAATAGAAGAGAGATAAACTATTAAATCGACCCCCATACACTCTAGATCCAGGCTTAATAAAAATCTGACATAATAAATATAAATAACAATTAAATAAATTTGCACAGAAAACAAATAAAACACAACAAGATTTAAGCATAAATAATAATTAAATAACATGGCCATAATTAAAAATTTACTCAGAAACAAGTAAGACTAACAAGATTAAATTATCCACTACCCAAATCATGTTATGTAAATAGGAATAAAAACTCAACTTGCCATTTCGTATGGCACAACCAGAAGGATGAAATACCCAACTAGGGTTTCAACTTAAATCATTTAAAAATTTTGCAGATGAAATTGAGTTTGAAACCCATGTACAAGTATACTTTAAAAACTCTAAATGATTAGGTATGAAACCCAACATCATTAAATCAATTCATAACTAGAATATTAAGGATATGTAAGATTATAATTAATTTTTACAAATCTTACAAGTTTAACAGGGAGTCCCACGACTTTCTCTTGAACCTATAAGTGATTCTATAAAAAAATATAGGGTAAAATCAATTTTAGACAACCATGACAATCAAAATTTCAGCTACCAAATTTAATACATTACTTATTTGTAATAAATCCACCTCTTTCCAAACAAGATGAAATTATGACCTGATTTCTCTTGCCAAGCTTTCCAATCTTTCTAGGACTGCATTTTTCTTCTCATGGCTTGACCTCCTCTTTACTTTCTTTCTCCTGCTCAATTTTCCCTTGCCATTAAGGCTTGTAGGGTGATTTTTGAGCCTTCATAACTCCTCATGGCCACCATTTTCTTTTAGTTTTTCCTCCATAGACCAATGCACCAAAACTACATGTTTTTCCATGCAAGCTAATCGATTACCTTTTTAAGGTGAAGAGTCAACCTCTAGCACCATCCTTCCCTAATAATCCAAGGATTGATTTTTTTAACTTATGATTGTAGTGCAAGTCAATAAAAATCATGACCCCCTTGGCCATTATGGCCTAACAATTATTTTAATCAAAATCATAATATATGGGCAGGGATTAGTCTTGCCCACATAGGGAGCAAATCAAGATCACATAGAAGTCCCAAGTCAAATATGATGCAAAATATTACTTAGCCAAGACTGCTTTGGAGTAAGGTCAAACTATTTAAGACTAAGAAATAATAAATTAACTACAATGTGACCCAAAGTAACCAACATGTTAACAATCCTGAACATGATAATAAAATAGCTGAGACCCTTAATGGCCAAAGCAAATAAAAGTTGACAATTGAAATGAACAAGGCAAGCACAAGAACTACACCAACTGACACAAGACAAGACACCAATTAAAGCAATAAAATTTATATACGAACATGATCACATTCAAACTAAATAAAAACAATAATATTCAAACAAGCTCAAACAATCAAGTTGAGATGAAAAAATACGTTAAACAAAGTTACAACTGCTTAGGGTGATTAAATGGCTTGTTACCATTTTATCTCATATCCCAATGCCAATTTTACCCAACTACTCACTGCCCCACCTTATTTTCCCTGATTGTCGAAGTCTACCACCAACTTAGCTCATGTACTTTCAAACTTTGTAACTATAAAACATGATATCAACAGCATATGCTCTGCATATATATATATATATATATATATATAATTTAATATACATATCAATATAAAAAGATATTGATGACATCATCAATAACAAGATCAAAATGTACTACTGCATCATAAACATTAAATCAATAATAATATGAAAATATCAGTTGTAGTTTAGATCAAATACCTAGTATTCACATTCTGCTAACAACATCTAATGATGTCTAATAAAAAGGGTTAAAATAGCGAGTTGTGACACATTTTTATAACATAAAGACCTTCATTATAAAAAATTATTTTATTATTGGGTACACCGTAAACTCACATAGGGTGAAGTTTACAAAAAATCACATAAGATGACTTTCTACAATACTTTTACAAATAGAAAAGAACTATAGAGAGGAAAAGAAACATATGGCCACTAGGAGGTGATATTTTCATGCACACTCCCGCTCAATGACAATTCTAAGAGACTTAATGTTGTTCTAAACTTTAAAAAAATTATAGTACATAGTAATGTTTATAATATAATGCACCTGTCATCAGGGCTCTTTACATTTTAGTATTTCATCTCTTTTAATCATCATTACCTACATAATAGGGTATTTTATCTACCATTATTTATCTCATTTACTTTTAAACCACTTTTTCACATAACTCTATGTGACTTTCATTAATATTTTACTACTATTCATAATCATTTATGGAGATTTAGTCACAAAAAATAAATAAATGGGTTATTTTTTTATTGTAACGAGTCTTTTCCCCTAATAAAACCTTAAATTTCCTCTTTTGACATATATGATTTGAACACTAGCAACACACATAAAATATTGTATGCAATTCTTTATTGGACATCTCTAATATTGACAAGATAGGCATCCCCAATTGTCATGTGATGCACATATAATAACTTTATTATTTTTCTTACATTTAACTAGAAAAATATTAGATATCCTCTTATAAATTACACATTTTTATCTCCCATAAATATTTCTCATAAACTCATATTTGTTTATGTTTTTAAGTCATCTCCAGATGGCCTCCATTAGTCATTACCTCTAAAGGTTCAATAAAGTTAGCTTTCCACCCCATAAAAAAAGAAAACACTACACATCTTTCAAATGATGGCCACTACTTTTACTACATACCAATATCATCACATGCTAACTTAAGAGGGATGAATTGAATGCAACTACTATATTATAATAATATCAATATAGATAGATATATACTAAAAATATGGGTGTAATTCCTAAAAATGTAGTGAAGTAACTGGATACTTCAAAAACTACAAGGCCTTTGTTGACAAATAGTCTAGGAAGAATATTTAGAAATTGAGGACATATAATGGTGGAAAATATGTCAAGAACGAGTTCAAATATTCATGTTGAGAACATCACATAGAGAATTAGTACAATATTCATCGCACATCACAACAACAAAAAAGTTTCAAAGAGAAATAAATGTGCTTTGAAGAAAATGACCAGTTTTATGATTCAATCTAGGAATCCAACCACATATGCTTAGGTAGATGTTTTGATCAAAAAGAATCCAAGAGGGGAGTTAATATTGTGTTAGTATGATAAAAACCAAACAAAAATAGACTAATAAAGCTAACACCTCAAGCCTAGACACTCAAAGAGCAAGAGAACAATACAAGTAACTATCAATGAAAAACAAAACAAACATTATTTACCTTCTTTCAGAGCAAGAATTGTATGTTGACCATGGAGGAATGTGCTCAATTTTGTGTTCAAAGAGTCTTTGATAATGGTGCTCCTTACATCATCTCTCCTTGTCACCTTAGAAATGTTGGGCTTGGCTTTGGATGTGGCTTGGCTTTGATGTTTCTCTCTCAACAAATGAACATTATAATATTACACAAAAAGCTCGTTGAAGGTTTTTTTTGCATGATAACATTATACAAAAAGAGCTTGTTGAACAATGGGTGACGCCCTGTATTTATAGCCTTTCAAACTAACTCTAACCCAAGTGAAATTAGGTTAGAGTTAATTGGAGTTAAGTTTAAGTTAACCCTATTTTAGTTAAGGAAGGGACAAGCAATTGATATTTGGGATAGAGATCTTATTTATTAATCATGGTTTCTCCATTTATGAATTTAAGGCTTTAAGGGAGATATTTTCAATTCCTTGACTTTGAGGCTGATGACATCATCATAACTTTTATTTTATTAGAATTTTTTTTTACAAAATTTATTTTCACTAATTGTACATAAAAATTTCACTTAGGCATTTAATTTTATTTACTTAGTTAATTCATTCTACTTATCAATTTTGCACTTTAAGAATTGTTTAAGTGCCCTACTTAATGGGTCCAAAAGTCAAGCTGTCAATTTACTAGGTTGAAAGTTAATTGGAGATGAATCCGTGAGAGGTTATTGTTGTATATAGAATAATTCCCCAAATAAAGATGCATCAACATGATTCTGAGAACTAATGTTTGATCTGCAGATAAAATTAAGATATTTAGTGATTCTTAAGCTTAATTTACACTGTTTAATAAAAATCATTCTGAAGTCTAGTTGGAACATAGTTGTGCCCAAATTGAGTTGTTTATAGTTTAACCCTATTTGGTAGATGTAATATTAAGGCACAGTAACGTCTTCTTAAAAAATGAAAAATCCATTAATGCCTTGGCTAATGCCCCAGAAGGTGATGGATGAGCCTTGAATGCACCTCGAGGCAGTGGGCAGAAAATAAGGTCAGTGAACATTCTCTCAAAAATAAGAAAATGATGCGACCTATAGGTAATAAGAGTGGAAATACTAATTTTCTCAAAGATGGTTATAATCATCAGCATCGTGAGGTGTCTTAGTAGGGCAGGGGGTGAAAATAATGATTTGCCCAAATGTAGTTATAATCATTAGCATAATGAAAATGCTCCAATAGGATGGATAAATGAAAATAATAATGATTTTTCTAAAGGCGGTTATAATCATTGGCACAGTGGTTTTCCCCAATAGGGTGGTTGGAAGCATGATACAATTCGTCTTTGCCCTAGTAGGGTAAATCAGGAAAGGGGGTTTACATACTGGAATCTGTACTCATGGAGTAAGAGTAAGTTGACATAGAGGATAAATATGAATTTGGGCTACCTGCTAGTATAGATATACACATCCTAACTAATAGGTATTACTATTCATTTGTGATTTAATTACTCTATATTTGGGTAGTGTTAAGGTAGGTCAAGAATTTACCAAGTGTGAACAAGGAGAAGTATTGCTTACCATATTGTTTAATATATTCTTTGGATGTAGCTTGGAATACTATATATCATAGTCATAGACAACTTTAATAACAATGTGTATCCAAAGATTTAAAAACTCAGTGTATATGCAAGTATAAATCACTTAGGCATAAGATATGAAAAATTAAATCCCAAGTGAATATATTACAATAAACTAAGTTTAGAAACATACACTACTTCACAACTCAAGTACAAGATATGATTAATCAAGATGCAACTGTAAATAAAATGGAAGAATCTTATGGCAATCAAGAAACAAAAAGGCAAAATAGATAATAAAAATAAAACAAATAAATAAACAGTCAAATAAATAAACACAAATAATAACAAACAAAACACCAATAAACAAACAAATAACTACCATTAAACAAACAATAAAATATCAATAAACAAACAACAAAACACCAATAAAAATAAACAAACATGGTTGTAAACAAATAAAATAACAAAAATAAAAGAAATAAACTATCCAAAGTAAAGAAAAGTGCAATAAATAAATTATTCTAAATAGATAAAGGAAAAATGCAAATAATGGTTAATCACAATGTTAGTACAAATAGAACACAAATTATTTGTGCATGTGTAATAGAAGTTTTACTCTTGGAAATAGGATGACCCCTAAGCTAGATAGCAATGACATAGATATAACAATGCAAGAATAAAAGACTAATAATGTTGCCCGTAGGCTATAGGAAACAACTACACATAAAAATAAAATGGGAGGAATAGAAGAAAAGGAAGGGGTAGCTGAGTTAACTTTAGATGTATTAGGCAAGTGGATACTGCCTACATAGTTCTATGGGTGCAAGATCCAACATGAACTTCAGGCCAAATGTAGTTCTTTCAAGATATGAGATAGAAAAAAATGAATGATAAGAAAAATATAATTGACTTATAAAGGATTATGGAAATTATCTCACAAAATGATGAGTGCATAGGAAAAGAGGGGAATGATGTTCATAAACATGAAAGCATCAACACAAATAAAGTGTGCGAGTGTAAAAGTATGGTGTAGGCTAAAACCACAATAAAAGGCAATAGGTAAGCACTCACACATGAGTTAGGTTCATAATGATTACTATGTCTAAGGTTGAGAATGAGAATAAGCTCGTAAAATGATGAGAGTGTAAAGGTTGATGACTGATAAAATAGTGAAAGCATAAATAAATCATAAAATAGAGAGCATTTTTGGAGACAAACCTAGAGGAAGGAATGATCTAAGAGAACGGTGAATAAAATAAATCATCAAAATTGGTCGAGCTAACTCCAAATGTACTAGGCAATTGGACGCTACCTACATAGTCTCATAGACACAAGATCTAACATGAACCTCAACCAAAATGTAGTTCTCCCAAGAATGAGATGAAATATGATCATAAAATGGAATAGAAAAATGGAAATGGTCATGACAAAATCCATGAGAATGCTCCATCTATACCTGTCGACTAGGAGATGCACATCTAGAGTGGCGAGAATATAATCTGAATGAACATCCATACATCCATTTTTTTGGTTTTTAGGCATCTCAACTCAATGGATAATGATGAGACATAGAATGGGTAAAGTCAAAAGATGACGAGAATGTGGCTTAAATATGCTCATAAAACAGTAAGAGCATTCAAACTTAAATTGCTCATAAAATGGGAAGAGCATGGAAAAGGGGTGATTGTGTTGACCTCAACATAAATTGGGTGTTACCTAAATAGTCTTGAATAAGACCTCAAGTCACTATATTTATTCATTATAGTATAATCCAGCTAAGTAGCATCAAGTTCATGAATTAGGCAAATGGCACAGTATAACATAGGGATGCGGCAATGTGGATAAAAATAAGGTTGTTCTTAATTTTTCCAAAGACAATTATAATGAAGAAACAATAACATGGGTCAATGATACTAATTTTCTCAAAGGTGGTTATAATTAGTAGCACCAAGAATGAGATAGAATGTGACAATAATGAAGAATGCAATTTCTAAACCATTGTCATACTGCCCCAAGATATTGTCTCTTTGTGAAATATTGAATCAACTACTACAACTTCATTTGAATCCCATCTTCGAAGGTGCCCAAAGAACCAATGGATTGAAATCAAGGTCAAAAAGGGTGGGTAAGGAGGGTAAAATAACTTATGTCAATAAAGAAGGTATGGAAGGAATGATATACACTATGGTATAAGGATTGTGATATTATGGTATCATATAAATGACCCTCATTGATAATACCTCATGTTTCTCAAGAGAAATAATGCTTGATATGTATTATGTTCATGGGCTTATCAAGTTTAGCTCTTTCTGGTGTAGCTAACCTACAAGCTCCAGATCCATAATTAGAAATAATGACATAAGGGCCTATCTAATTAGGCTTGAGCTTGCCTTTCTTCTTTTTCTCAGTTGTGGTGTTCTTCTAGTTTTCTTTGAGGAAAATATCACCAAGCTTAAACTCTTTGTGTTTGATACGTCAGTTTTACTAACCACGTGTTTGGTTTTATTATGCTTGAAACATATTTAAATCAACCATGCATTTCTCGTCTAGTAACTCTAACTCTTATAGATGAGCGACTATGTAATCCTCATCATCAAAGATGTGCTGCAATGTAATATGCACAGAAGGAAACTTGACCTCGATGGGAATAACGGCCTTAGTGATATAGACAATGGAATATGGTGTGACTCCTATTAAAGTATGGTAAACCTAGAGGGCATAGAATATCTACATGTGCAAATCATGACCATCATTATTGGCAATCTTCTTAAGAATATTGACAATGGTCTTATTATATGCCTCTGTTTGGCCATTACCTTGTGGTAATATGTAATATAAAAAGTGTTGGGTAAAATTAAGCTCAGAAAAGAGTGTTTTGACATCTTTGTTTTTAAAGATCCACCATTATCATATATAATGTTAGACGGGATACCATAGCGGCAAGATATGGTTGAAGATGAATTTGAAATTTTTTTTCAATCATGTAAGTGAGGGGTATGGCTATAACCCACTTAGTAAAATACTCAATGGCGACAAGGACATGTTTATAGCCATCTAAGGTAGGTTTAATATTTCCTACGAGATTGAGTCCCCATGTTGAAATTGGTCATGGTATAGTCATTTGTTTGAGTGTTCTGACTAGAGCATGAATCAAATTTGCATGTCTTTGACATTTGATACATTTTTTTACATAAACAGTTTCATCTGCTTCCATCATTGGCAAATAATAATTAGTACGTAAGAAATTTTTGTCAAGGATAGCCCCACTTGTGTGGACTCAAAAAACTCCTTCATGAACATCCTTCAACGTTAATGTGGATTTTATCAAATTTAAACAATGAAGCAAAGTTCCATCAAAGTTTTTTGGGTAAAATATTGGTCAGAGTAGGGTGTATCGATAGGCTTTGTGTGTGAAAGCTTTTTGTTGTTTTTGTGAAAGGTTTGGTGGAAGGATTTGGTTTTGAAGGTAGTTATATAAGTCTAAATACCAAATAAAACTGGGACCAAAATATCACATATCATTTCAAAGGTCGAAGGTTCATGAGAAACACTAGAAGATGTTCAATGAGGAATTGATAGTCTTTTACCTTATCTGTGTTGCAGATTAAAAAACCAATGATAGCCATGACTTTATTGTCTTGTTATTAGCCTGAGGTATGTGTTCAAACTAAATGTGGGAAACCTACTACTTGAGAATGTCCACCATGGCTTTGTATGGTACCAACTTATCATCCTTGGTTTGAAACTAGTCTGTAACCTAATTGATGATTAGTTGATAATGACCATGAACCAAGAGATGTTGAATGTTCCATTATACCACTTGATGAAGCTCTGCAATGAGTGCTTCATATTTAGCCATGTTATTGGTACAAGGAAAGCTGATATAAAATGATTTGAAAATAAGATCCTCCTATGGTGTAATAAATAACAACCCAACCCCTAATCCATGAGATGTGAATGATCCATCAAAATCCAGCTTCCAGTGTTGTTCTTCAAGAGGTGTTCCTATGACAATCATGATGAACTCATCTAGGAATGTAAAAGCGAGTGGTTAGAGTATCTAAAATGGGACCTTTAGTAAGCTGATCTATAAGTACTTATCTCTTAATGGCCTTCTGATTGACATACTCAATCTCAAATTCACTTTAAATCATGATCTACTTAGCCATGCGGCCCTGTAAAATTATTTTTGATAATAGATACTTGAGCAGATCTACTTTGGCAATGACTATGGTCTTGTTGTTAAGCATATAATGATGTAGCTTTTGAGTTGAAAACCCATAGTTAAACAATATTTTTCAATTGATGTATATTTATGTTCATATGCTACCAATATATGACTTAGATGATACATGGCATGTTCTTTTCCATGTTCACCATGTTGGGCTAACATTGCCCCCATGGCATTGTTAGTAGCAGATAGGTTCAGTAAGAATGTCCTCCCTGGCATTAGTGGTAATAGAACAAGTGGATTAGATAGGTATTCCTTCAGGTGTTGAAAGGCTTTTTTATATTCTGCATCCCAAATAAACATAATAACTTTCTTTAATAAATGAGTTAAACAGTGGCATTTATCGACCAACTGTGAAATGAAACATCTAATAGATTGAATTTTTCCCCATAAATTATAGAGTTGTTTCAAAGTGGAAGGTGGTAGCATTTTGGTGATGGCTTGTACCTTGGCATGATCAAATTCAATGCTTCGGTGAGAGACAATAAAGCCTAATAATTTGCATGAAGTAACATAGAAGATGCACTTCTTAGTATTAAGTCTAACCTTGTACTCACAAAGCCTTTAAAATATCTTGCATAATACGACTGGATGATCTACATAGGTCTTAGATTTACCCAATATGTCATTGACATAGTCTTCGACAATATCATGGAATATAATGGTCATACCCCTTTGGTATATTCCCTGAGCATTTTTGAGGTTGAACGACATGAACTGATAGTAAAATGTTCCCTAAGGAGTGGTGAATATTATTTTGTGTTGGTCCTTTGGTGCGATCCTGATCTAATTATATCTTGAAAAGCCATCCATAAGGGAAAGCATTTCATACCCAGCTGTGGAATCAACTATCATGTCAATATTTGGTAGATAAAGTTCATCCTTCAGGTAGACCTTGTTGATATCTATGAAATCAGTTCAAATTTTGATCCCTTCTAGCTTTTTACTGATAGGCACAATGTTTGAGATCCACTCTAAATAGTCAATCATTCTAATGCATCTCACTTCCAAGAATTTTTTTTAACTCTTTCTTAACTAACACATCAATATGAGGATGCATTTTATGCAATTTTTGCTTAATGATTTTGGCATTAGGATGTACAATGAGATGGTGTACAACCAAGGTGGGGTCCAAACTAGGCATATTTGAATAGGCCCATGAAAATATATGAAGAAACTCCCTCAAAAGGGTTGTAAAAACTTATCATTCCTCCTCAGTGAAGTACACACGTAATTTGATCCACTTTGGGTCTTCTAGAGTTCCAATGTTGACTTCCATGGTATCTTCTACTGGGAGAGTTGGGCCATCTTCCAAAATAGTTGGCATGGATGTAAATTATCCTATAATGATAAAGTCCTTTGGTCGGACTAGTTCTTCAAGTTCTTTTAAGGAGTTGAATCTGAATCATCTAACAATAACAATGGCCATGTAAAAAACATTGTAGGACATTCTCAGATAATTTGATCAAAATCAGTTTATTCCTTTGTACTGAGCTTAGACCTAAAATCAAGTTCATTGTTGATGGTCTCCCAAGCTTCATTCAAAGAAGGGTGAGCATCCCCATCTAGTAGTACCTGAAACAGGTTTTCACCAAGAGACTAGCCTTTTTATTTACTTTTATCTTGGTCCAAAAGTGCCTCAAAGAGGTTTTCACTTTGGGACCTCAATGTTTTATTCTTTTTTTTGGCTAAGAGTGTTTATCCGCTCTTCAAAATAGGCTGCAAGATCCAGTTTGATAGAGAACCCTTGTTTGTGGTCTTCCAATAGAACATTATTTCTTAGGCCCAAAAAATCACAAAAGGCCTCATCATTCTCAAATTTGTCTAGAGGTATTGTGGATTCTTGTTGGCCCTAGTCTATAATTTGAGGATGATAAAAGGTAAGTGGAGAATGTTAGATTACTAGTGTGATGATAAAAATGGTATATGGGTTGAATAAGTTGGTACTAGCAAGGTCTTTTTATATGCTATGATTGGACTTTGCTATGTTATTGGCATCATCATCACTAGTTGTTGGCGTAGGAAAATGAATAAAATATGTGGGTTCACCTCTAGGCGGTTTAAATCCAAGACCATGAGTTCCTTTTCATTTGGTCATAGAAATGGGTTCAATAGTACCCTATTGATTTGCCCCCAGACCCCTGACTTCATATGCTTAATTGTCTATAATCCTATTAGGGATGGGATACTTTGTACTTTGGTAGCAATCAACCAATTTGTCATTGTATAACCAAGAATCATCATGGCAAGCAGGTCATGTTCTTGGCGAATGGTCGGCATGAAAATAATAGGTGTTGGGCTATGAAGCTTTCATTTTCCCTTTCGTCTCCATTCCATACAAATTGGCTTAGCTTTGGGCCTTCCATAAGATTTGGGGTTCTGTAGGAGCTTGGCTATATGAAAGGTGTCATGGATAAAATACTCTCCTAGACCATTATCTAAAATGGTAAATAATCATTAAACATTTCAATAGGAAGCATATGTGAAGTTGAGTCAAGGCTATCAAGGTCTATGCAATTGGTCTCTGGAAATTCAACAAGTATCTCTTTGTCTTTGTCCTTCCTTAGTACTCGGTCTAAAACCAAAATGGTAATTGTAACTTCCATATTCAGCCTCCAAATGCTTGTAGTGTTCATATGGTTGTAAATATCCATGGATAGTTACCTTCATCCCAGAGTGAGGAAACTTGATACACTAGTGCAAGGTTGAAGGTATTGCATGAATTTCATGTTAGATTGGTCTATCCAAAATCAAATTGTATGATAAATTTAGGTCTAGCACATGGCAAAGTGTATCGAAGGTCAAAAGTCCAACAATCACTGGTAAACTAACAGTTCCTTGTGATTCCCACTTTTCATTGTCATAGGCCTTGATAGTAATAATATCTAGCTAAAGGTCAGCTATTGTATACCCCAAATGCTTGATTAGTTTCAGAGACACAATACTTAGGCCTTATCCATTATCTATGAGGACATGTTTAACTTTGTGCCATGTGATAACTTCAATATATTATCGGTTATTCTGGAGAGGTCCAAGTGATGACATATCACTTTGGTCGAAGGTCAACTCTTGGCCTGGGGCTAGGTGTCCAACCAAAGATTGAAATTTGTCTGGTGTAATGTCATTTGGTACTTAGGATTGGCTTAAGAGTTTTATAAGGATATTCTTGTGGATGGTAGACATACATAAAAAAAACCAAAATGGAGATTTGTGCAAGTATATTTTATAGTTGTTCCACAATATCATACATTTTTCCTTAACAATGGTAATTGGCTTACTCCTAGCTAGCCTAGTGGGTTGGATTGGCTCATTGGTAGGGGTTGCGGGCTTGAGATAGTGATTTTAGACTGTTAAATTATGATTATGAAATATGGATTGGGTACAAGACTATCGTAACTATAAAATGATGAAGATGGGACATAAAGGATAATTCTTGACTGTCGATGCACTTGGTTATGGTCACAGGGTAATGAAAGGTTATCGGCATAGGTAATCATTGGTTATTATTGTGCTTGGTTATGGTCACAGGTCAAGGAAGGATTACCAACATTGGTAGGTTTATTGGCATTGTTAGATAATGGTCCTGGTCTATTGACATTTGGTCTAAAATTGATGGTAATGGTAGATACATGACCAACTATAATACAACCTAGAAATTTATTGTAGTTGTGTGCAATTGTGTGATAAGTTTGTTGGTTATTGGGGTCATTCTAGCCTTGGTTCCATCTATTTTATGGTTGACATTATTATTGTTGCTATTTATTTTTTTTTGTTGTTGTTGTTGTTGTTGTGGTCTTCATTGTTGTTGTTGTTGTTGTTGATTGGCATTGTTATGTTGTGGAAAAGGATTTTGGTAGATACTTAGGTTTTGATTGGAAGTAGATGCTTTGTTATCCAACTAGCTCTCTCCATTTTATAACATATTATCAATGAGGTGATTTAACTTTACATAATGAGATATAAAATGTCCATGAACATGATGTTATTCACAAGACTCATGTTCTTTATACCAATTTGGATAAGGTATTCCTTCGAGAAAGTATTTTGGAATCTACCAACTAATCATATTGGTCGTGTCTAATTTGTGAAAAACTCCTTCAATAGGCTCACCCATGTCACTGAAAACTCTAGGAATAAGTCTTCTTCTTGGAGGAGGGGTTTGCAAAGGAGGTGGTTGTACCATTTGAAGAGTTGGTGTGGTTTGAGGTATAAATTGTGCTTGTTGAATAGGTTGTATTTGTGGAATAATTTGCATTTGTTGTATAGGTTGAGCAAATAGTGTTTGCACCATTTTAAACATGGCATAACCCAGTGACTCCATTATCGACATCATTCTTATTGTGGTTGTACGACTTAGGTTTTTCATAATTATTAGCCTAAGAGGGTGCAGATGCTTGCGCTTGGACTAGACTAGGATTCTAACTTGGGCCTGAAGTTTGGTTTTGGATCTGATTTTGGTTAAAGTTTGAAGAAGACAACTTGATAATCCCTTTGTTGATAAGGGCCTTTTTTATTTGTATGTCTTTTTCAATGATCTCCTTGAATGTGTGAGCACATTGAAACTCCAAGTGATAAAATATTTTGTTATGTATATTTTTAGTAAACATAGTTGCCAATTGTTTATCAGGTGAGTTATGATTGAAGCGACTAGCAGGCACTCTTTATCTCTGTAAGTAGCTTTCAAAGCTCTCACCAACTTTATGCTTGGCTTGACTTAAATCCACTACTAAAATCTCGTGCTTGATATTGTAGGAGAAATGTTGTACAAACTTATCTAAAAGGTCATCAAAGTTAGATATTGGGTTATTTGGTAACTTAAGAAGCCACTCCAAAGCTTGTTCATCTAGACTATGAGGAAAAAGTAAGTAGATGTTACTATAGGCCACTAGATGGCAAGCAATAAAAAAATCTTTTAGATGCTCTCTAGGGTCTCTTTTACCCTTATATTTGTCAAATTTTGGTGGCTCATATCTTAGAGAAAATGGTATCTGGAGATACTCCATGTTAGACAGATATGAACACACATCATTCAATTTGAACTTATTGGTCTGTTTTCTTATCTAAATGGTTACAATTGCATCTTTCATCTATTGCAGTTCTTGGGCTAATAAACTTGATGGTACAGTTGGTTGTGGTTGTGGCGGGTGGTCAAAGGTGGATTACCTTGACTGGGGTATAGTGGGGGAATGGAGTACTATGAAATGATGGTTTGATGGACCAATCAACCAATAATATGCATCCACACATTAGGATTAGGTTGTTGTTATTGCATGTGTTGTTGGTAAATATTATGGTTTGGATTCATAATATGGCTTTGGGTCTAAAGGAATTGGAATTGTGATGGAAATATGTGGCTTTGTGGGAGGTATTGTGCCTATTGAGTTGTAGTAGGAACTTATTGTCGACTAGTTGAACTCGACTGTATAAATAGTACTTGTTGTTGACTAAGGTCCTATCTTTGAATATATGGCACATGTTCGGTAAAAGGCAACAATTGCCTAATATGTACTTGTTGGATGTTGGCACCTCTTTGTTGAACAAACATCTATTGTGAACTAAATGTTTATTGAGTGTTTTGTATTTTTCATTAACCAATAGGAACATGTTATTGACTAGATAATGCCTATGACTATTGAGGTACGTTGGTCTGCATCTGTTGTGGTGGAACATTTGTTTCCCCCTATTGAGGTGGCATACTATTCTGCCTTTGTTGAGGTGGTAAATTAGTTTGTATTTGTCGCTTTGAAATATTAGTCATTGCTTGTTGAGGTGGGGTAACATTCGTCACTTGTTGAGGTAAAACATTGGTTGGTCCTTGATTACTTATCACCTGTTATTACATGCTTTAAGAAGCAGTTGGTTGAAGAGTGGGAGTAACCTATTGTGATTAGGAACTAGGCATTCCTACCCCCTATTATTGGAGATTACCCATAGTATTGGCAAGAGGCACTTGTTTTTGGAGATTATTTTGTGGTGTATTTAACCCATCTTGACTTGAATTGGAAGACATTTACATGTTATCCACTATATTTGACACATGGTCCTGAGTAGAAGCCACATTCACTTCTTCAATGAATGGAACATTAAACATGTATACCGAAGCACTTTAGGAAAATGGGTGCATACCCAAATTAATATGACCCAATGAATCAATTGGCACTCCTGCTAAAAGAGTTAGCTCTATAAGCGAGGTATTCGATATGGCCATAGCATTGAAATTTTACACTAGATTAAGATAAGTCTGATACGCTTGCTTCATTTTCATGAATTGGTCCACCATGGGGCCCTTTCTTGGTTTAAAATTGGCATGAGTTCCTGATGGTAACTAGTAGAGGCATGTTTGATGGTTTTGGTATAAGGTACGTTATGAGGCACTCTAACTAGACTAAGTAGGTTTTAATGGGAAAAGTCTTCCAAAAACTTGGCCCCTACCTCTATGGCTCTAACCAAAACTTGGTCCTTATTTTCAAACAAGTGATGATCAAACAAGTATGGGTCATAGGTTGATGGCATGGTAACAAAGTAAGGTTGTTGTTGGACTTGTTCGATAACAGAGGGCACATTAGCAAGGTATTGAGTTGTTTGTTCTTGTTCATGACTTGGATAAGAAGGTGTATTTACCAAGTAGTGTGCTAATAGATCTTAGCCTTGTTTTTCATATTGAAAAGTGTAAGGGGGATACATGTTCATCTCAAAAACTATGTCGTCACCATATAGCTCTTGAAAAAAGGCATCATTCATGACTACACTTTCGTAATCTAGGTTTTACATGGTCCCACTACGTGTGTAGCGAGGCATATCCGAACCCACAACTAACGTCTCATGAAGAAAAGATCTAGAGTTCACAAAACTCTTGAAACGTGGTCTAAAAAGATTGGTCGATGTTTAGTACGTCTTGAAACTTGGTCTAGATGGAAAACTTGATCTATTATTGCAAATGGTTAAAACTTGGCCTAGAATGGATCTCTTCTCCAAAATCATCAATGGTAAGCTTGGTCTTAAATATATCCAAGGTCTAAGGTCTTACAAACTAATGGTCAAATGAAAGGCAAATTTGAATCTTGGTTTTGGTGAAGTGTTTCAAACAAATCTAATCCAGGTCTAAAATGAAAAGATGTTAGGTTTTTGGTAAAAAGGCATAAAACTAGACTTTAAAACAAACTAGGTCCGAAAATTGTAAGGCAATGCTAGGTCTTTGGTAAGAAGGCACAAAGCTAGACTTTGAAACAATCTGGGTCTGAAAACTATAAGGAAATGCTAGGTCTTTGATAAGAAGGCACAAAGCTAGACTTTAAAACAAACTAGGTTCAAACATTGTAAGGCAATGTTATGTCTTTGGTAAGAAGGCACAAAGCTAGACTTTGAAACCAAATAGGTCTAAACAATGTAAGGCAATTCTAGGTCTTTGGTAAGAAAGCATAAAGTTAGACTTTGAAACAAACTAGGTCTGAAAATTGTAGGACAATGCTAAGTCTTTGATAAAAAGGCACAAAGCTAGACTTTAAAACACACTAGGTTGAGGTAAAAACTTGCAATTAATTTAACTCTAAGGCAAACAGTTTGAAACATTTTGACTCAATCTTGGCACATGGACTTTAACACAAACTTGCCCTTGATATAAGACATTCACTCTAGGCACACGCCTAAAACTAATTGGGAAAGTCAATCTCAAGTAATCAAAATAAGAGCGATGAGTAAAGCATTCAAGCCCAAGTGATAAGCAAGGCTCTAATGTAAATTAACCGTGCTTAGAGTTATACTTAAAAAAAGAGTTTTAATCTTAGTTCAAGGCAACAAAACGACTTGAGTCACACGGAAATATACCACCTCCTATATCTAGGCAAAAGGGGTGTTCAAAGCAAGCAAGGAATTAATCCAAGTTACATAATTCAAAGGTGAGAGGTAAACACCCAAGCCAAAATTAAGCAAGACATAAGTGTAGACCGATCTATTTTGAATTTGAATTTCATAAGATAAATTTTAAACATGGTTTAAAAGACTTGGATTTTTCAAATGGAGAACATCATAAACCCAAAGGGATGGCATAACGACATCATTTTTAGATCAAAGGTACATGCGACTTTGAACTTGGTTCAAAACAAGGCAACATTTTTATAATAACATGATCAATGTAATAACGCTCCTTCAATCAAAAGGTATGACAATGATTTTGGATTCAAAACTCAAAGGCAAATACTTAGGATGAAACAGGCAGCGTAACAATGCCTTGTTTAAACAAGTGACACACACAAATGTCTTTGAGATAAAAAGTCTAAGGCAAAAGTGTGACACCAAATAGATAGAATAACGCCTCTTGGGCAAAAGTGTGATGAAAACATGTAATGGTATGACTCATTTCGACTTGTGATAAACAAACAATTTTAATCTCAAAACACACATGTAAATCAAAGAAAATATAAATAGCACAAATTGATCGTCTTATCCCTAACAGGGGTGTGTATCTTCTACCAAATTTTTTATTGATATACCAATGCTTGTGAGGAATTAAACGCTGATCCAAAAATTAAAAAATATGTGTAGGTAGAGTTTTTACGCCCCCCTCTATCTCTTAAGCATTGGTACGTGACATGAACTTACAGTGATGAGCACTTGGCATTTGACATGAAATTTTGCGGCAAATGGGGTTGACTAAAAATCTATAAGTTTTGAATGTACTAAATGGTTCTAAGTGTGGCTAACACAAGGGTAAAATCATGTCAATTGGATTCATACTTGCTAAATTTCTATGCAAGGGTCTATTCCTTTGCATAGCGACTCCAGCTATGTAATGCTTAGTAGAGTTTGATGTTTAACAAGACCTGACCCAAATTTTTTTAAGATCGGAGAGGCCAACCACTCATCCCCTAGCAATCCCAATATCACGAGCCCTAATTTATATACCCCATCATGGAGCGAAGTTGGTATGATGTTGGGAGATGAAGCCCTAGGTCAATGCACCCATAAAAAACTCGTGGGGAGGCGATGAACTCTCGCCTACAAGCCAAATGCATAAAAAGAAATACATGAAAATAGAAAGACTTTAGAGATCACTTTTGATTCACCCAAGTCACTCGGAGTTTGGGGAGAGCATACACAAGATTCTTTCTAACACAACTTTATAAATAATCGTAATAAACCAAGCACTTTTGGTCACTTGAATTCTCGAAATGGGATGGGGGAGAACATACACATTAGAGTTTGTGTTTGTCAAAATTAAATAATCTAATCTAAGTATTTGAAACTAGCGAAATAACAAACAAGAATTGAAAAATCCCTTATAAACTCTAACTAAATATGTAGGTTCTTTTTATTAACACCAAATTGAAATGTGTTTGAATTTTTTGACTCCTTGGCCATGTTTGCACTTGTAAAAGCTTGGAAATACTAAAAGACAAATTGTTAAATGATTTTTAAGCACCTTAACCAAATGTGAATGAAATTTACCCTTTGTGAAATTTTTGACTTGGTAAAGGTAAAATTAATTCAAAAACACTTAAACTTCCTCTTTTTGACTCAATTCTCTGCAAATATGGTTAGTTCATTAATTTGTGTTTACACCAAAGTGAAATCCCTACAAGTTAGCTCAATAAAACATAAAATTTAACTCATAATTTATATAAAAAAATACAGATAAATCATCGACGATTATTGCAAGGATCATTGTTGATTTTAGTAATCGACATTGATTTGTTACAATCGTCATTGATTCCTACAATCACACCAAAGATAGATATGTTTTGAAATAAAAATTCTTGATAAAAATGTTTCAAACTCAAATTTCTTACTTCCCTGCAAGAAGGTTAAATAGATAATAAACAGATTATTAGGCACCAAAAAAAGCAAGAAATAGTTGATTTTTACTATGTTTCTGGTTTTTTGTGTTTTGATGCAAATATCATCATCGATTACTATAGTGATCGTTGCCGATTCTATTACAAACATTGACGATTTAACACGATCATTGTCGATCCCTGTAACTTTTAGTAACTACGTAGTTTTTTACTAAGAGCTCAATTTTTTTCATGTTATTGCCAATTAGATCAAAAACTTAGCACAAAAATGGTTAGAAGAACATTATAAGAAGTAACTAGAAGAGTTTTATAGGGCGTGAGTCCCACCAAGCATCCCATTATGTAATCAATACAAATTCAAGAGGGGAGTTAGTATTGTGTTAGTATGATAAAAATTAAATAAAAACACACTAATAAAACTAACACCTCAACTCTATACATTCAAGGAGCAAGAGAACAATACAATTAACTATCAATAGAAAATAAAACAAACATTATTTACCTTCTTTGAGATCAAAATTTACATGATAGCCATGGAAGAATGTGCTCGATTGTGTGCTCAAATAGTCTTTGACAATGGTGTTCCTTGCATCATCTCTCTTTATCACTTTGGCAATATTGGGTTTATCTTTGCTTTAACATTTTTCTCTCAACAAATGAACATTATAACATTACACAAAAAGACTCCTTGAAAGTATTTTTGCATAATAACATTACACAAAAAAAGTTTGTTGAACAATGAGTGAGGCCTTGTATTTATAGCCTTTCAAACTAACCCTAACCCAAGTACAATTAGATTAGAATTAATCACATTTAAGTTTAGTTCAACCCTAGTTGAGTTAATGAAAGAACAAGCAATTAATATTTGAGATAGAAATCCCATTTATTAAGCATGACTCTTCATTTTTGAATTTAAGGCTTTAAAGGTTATACTTTCAATTCCTTGACTTTGAAAATAATGACATCATCATGACCTCAATTTTATTGAAATTTTCTTTTTACAAAATTCATTTTCACTAATTGTACATGGAAATTTTACTTAAGCATTTAATTTGTTTTGCTTAGTTAATTCATTATGCTTAGCATTTTCACACTTTAGGAATTGTTTAAGTGCCCTGTTTAATGAGTTCAAAGACCAAATTATCAATTTTTTAAGTCGCAAGTTGACTGGGAATAAATCTGTGAGAGGTTATTGTTGCATACAAATTAATATCTCAAATAAAGATGCCTCAACATGATTCTGAGCATTAATGCCCAAAGTGCAGATGAAATTGAAAAATTCAATGATTCCTAAACTTAATTTGCACTATTCAATAAAAATCAATCTAGAGTGTGGTTGGGTGTCTATAGATATCATCAACCATTCCAACTACATACAAAATAGAACCCATCATAGTGAAGTGAAGAGGATGACTTTTGAATAAGCTCGACATTACAAGAATCCTAAGGTTGACCACTTCAAAGTATTTGAGTGTCGTTCTTGGGTACACATCTCCATTGAAAAACTAATATTTGTGTCAAGTACCAAGTGTGCTATCATCTATGAGGATTTGATTTGAATTTATGATTTCACCAAATTCAAGTAATTCATTCACATTGCAAAATTGAAACCTAGCATCAAGAATGATTAACAATTTATCTATCTAGGCATTCATAACAATTAAGACCTATTCATAGGGATTTTACATAAGAAAATCTAATATTACCAATAATCGTCACTTATACACCAATATTTCATATGAAACTACTCTAATGTAATAAGTCTTTCTAAGAATCAACTTCCCAAGTACTTGTCAAAATACGTGGAGGTTTCATAATAAGTTCCGCAATTATGTAGTTAAAGGTGGAAGGTTTTCTTGATTTTAAATCTTATAATCTAAAAGTTTAATGGAAAATATTAAAATATATCATTATAAAACTCCCCACATTATATCTTCTTTTATTTCATTTAGCATAGCAATTAATCAACAATTCGATTTCATAACACATCTTATTTCACTTTGTTGTCTCATTATATTTCCTTGATCCTTATTAATAATTAAATTCATTTTCAAATTATTGAACTTTCATATTATTTAGTTTCCACGTCATCATATTTTCACATTACAGTCTCAATGACCTAGTTCCAAATACAGGTCATCTTATCACAATGTCCACATCATCATATTTATTGTTCGCCACTTTTATCTCTTTAAATGTTCAACTTAGCAAGATATCGATACAGAAAATGTTAAAAAGCATAATGCCTTCCACATACCGCTAATGACCCTACTAACCGCAGATTGATCACAAGAAGACTGCATATGGCTCAGGCTTGAAGCCAAGAAATTGTCCACTAAGAGACACAGAAGGTTGGAAAAAATTAGTTGAGGCAGTCATATAGAGAAAGAGACCAGAGCATGACAATTCATGCAGGTTCTAATACTTTTCCTTTTCCACTCATCCATTTTAAAATAGACAGTGTATCAACTCTATTCAGGCGCTTCATAAAAATATGCGTGAAATATTTTTGATATTAACCTAAAACAAGAGAAACTATTTGAATATCCTAACAAAAATAGTTAAAGATAATGAAGGCCGACTAAGGGGTGTTTCACAGTGGAGGTTCAAATGTAGTAGCAAAGGTGAAGGCAATGTCGTCTTCTATCAAAAGTAGTTGCTCATTTGATGCACTGGAAAGGTGTAATGACATGCAACTAGCACTCTAACTCGGGATTGGAGCAACGTTGTCCATTCTAGTAGCAGGTGCAACGTTGTCAATTTCCCCATAATTTGACAAGTCTTACAAGCCTCTCAGGCCAGATAAAGACATTCTTCATAATCAAGGCCTTCGCCACAGGAGTCATACTCGCCATAGGGTTTGTGCATATTTTACCAAATGCCTTTGAATCTATAAACAAAGAATGCCTCCACCAAAACCCATGGGCCAAATTTCCCTTCACATGGTTGATGTCAATGCTAGCAATTTTGCTCACTCTTGTCATAGATCACACTGCTACAACCTATCATGAGTGGCTCACTATACAGGAAAAGCATAAGCCCCAAAATGATCATCATGATGCTCTACTCGCTCAACCTCATATGCATGGCACCCATAGCCACACCCATGAAGAATTAGAGGCAGGAGTAAAGTGAAAAATATGGGTTGAATTTTGAAAAAACAATCCAAATCTAATCAGGTTCGATATAAATTGTGGTTCATATCCTTTAAAATAATAATAATAATAAGTTGGCTAATGTTTACTTAAGCTCGCTTCTAATTCTCACTAGCCTAAAACCTATATATATTTACTTTGTATCAAACATAGAACGGCAGCAGAAAAGAGCCATGCATGATATCGTAGAATGTTTTGCCTTTGATTTTTATTCCCAAACTGCCAGACATTGCAAGTTGCAATGCTCAAGATGCACATTATATTTTTTGTATGACTCGCAAAGAGATGTAATTTTCATCAAACATGGAACCAATGTACTGTAAATTGTTCCCGAATTCTCTCAACATCTGCTCAGAAAAATATGCAAGCCTCGCTCCTTGGGACCGTTTGTCTTACCCATGTTTAGAAACAAATGTTGTTCAGAGTAAAAATGGAACACCAGAAAATATACACCCATCTGGGAAACCAATAAAAAGGCTAGAGTCAAAATATGGTTGGTCGGACTCTAGTACAAGAGACTCAAAACAGATGCACCATAACAACATCCTCAGCCACCCATTCCTAAAACCCTAATGAACAAAAAAAGACCAAGCCTCCCAAAATGCAAGTAAGAAGGGAGAGCAAGCCAGACAAGTTCATATGTGGTCCTTCATGATGGTAAGTACTCCACCATATTGCTACACCACAACCCAAAGGACAGGGAACAACCCATGTTTGGAAATAGACGAAGCCCAAGCAAATTGAATATAAAAAAAATTGAACTATCTAGCCAACTAACAAGGTTGGGATCAAAATATGGTTTGCCAAAACGTTAAGAGATACAACTCCTCGTTTCCTCTATTACCAGAGCACATTTACTAGTATAATCCCTAAATTCTGCGATGAAAAATACAATTAATGTAACATGGAATCAATGAAATTCTACTTATTGCAAATTCAACTTCTAATCCACGACTCATTAGCACAATGTTTTGAATTTCTCACAAATTCAATTCCTGCTCCAAATATAAGATTAAGGAAATCAAAATGTTGTCGAAGATGACAAGTATGTGGTAAATCATTGGGGATTCAGTTGCAAAGTTTTGGGTTCAAATTCGAACAAGACATGTTTAGTTGAAATTTGGTAAAATTAGGCCAAAAGTTACCCATTCGGGGAATTTATCAAATAAAAGAAAAATTAAGGAAATGTCAGATTCAAAACAAATCGGCCTGAATCAAGCTCAGGGCCATACTAGGGTTTTCATAGTGTGGGGTATAACATCCAACAAAGAAAAAATAGAATAAAATGAAATGCGTGCGCACACACACACACATATATTAAATCTTTTTAAACCTAGCTTACATACGGCCTACTGCAATGAAAGTATATCATTCATAAATTCCAGATTGAAGAGGAAACATATGTGAGAAATCATTTTCCACAACCAAAACATAAAATGATATAAGGTAATTGAGGCAATTCCAACAAAAAAACATTAGTAAGACCATAATACCTTATATTCCACTTAGGTGTTTATTAAAGCTTAAAGTGCCAATTTACCATGAAAATTTCAGACTCGATCACTTAATGACTCTGGCTCTAGTAATCTATCAAAATATGTAAAATCAACCAGTTATCATCCAAATAATTTATACATGAAAGACAAATCAAATGTGCATAACACAACACAAGAATAACATGGAAAAACCTAAACAAGGTAAAAACCCACAAAGCTTATATCCATTTCATTAAGGAACAATTTACATAGTAAAACAAAATTACCCTCACTTCTCTTTACACAACTCCTCCACAAAATACTCAGAGGCACATACATTTGAATATGTCACACAAAGATAATATATATATAGTGAAAGGTTATAACCTAGTTTTCCCATATTTTACACAAGAGTAATATATAACTAGTGAAAGGTTATAACCTAGTTTTCCTATATTTTACACAAAAGTAATATATAACTAGTGAAAGGTTATAATTGGGAATATATAATAGACAAAGATAATATATAATAGACAACGGTAATATATAACTGGTGAAAGGTTATAACCAAGTGGTATGCCTTTTCACTTTCACAACTAGTTTAATTAGTTATTCACATAGATTTGAATATATATAAATTTATATCATTTACACAATATAAATTTTAAATATATGATATAATTAAATAATAAATATAGCATTTATTATTTATACTATGGAACGAAGTGGGTCACTAAAGTAACCTTACAAATATTCATGTTCCAACAAGGAAGACTAATACACCCTAACACAATAGGTGTGTTCAGTTGATTTTATATGCACCGAGTGTTATATAAACTTGGTCATATGATAAAACCTTATATCAAAAGTCATTTATATTATTGAATTTGATCTGAATAAGACTTGAATGTGTGAGTTTAAATCAAGTGGGTTGGAGTCCAATGGTGAGGACAATGTTGTAAAAGGTGCTGCCTACCCATCCACCAAGGTACAAATCCCAGGAAATACCAGAAAGGGATAACGCCGGGATCGTGTCTTAAGCAAACTTGATGGAATGGATATCCCTCAGTGCTTGGCACTAAACTAAAGATGTATTATGTACACCTAATCCATGTAAAAGCAGGTTTCAATCCCAAAAAAAAAATGTGTGAATTTACAAGCTACAAATTGTTGATCAAATTGCAAGCAACAACAAATACAACCGATAAATATTGAACATTACATTTCTCTGTGCAACAAAAAGGCTCAAAACAAAACCAACTAAATTTAAACATAATTAGTCCAGTCCATTTACCACCAAGGGAATGTAAAAACGATTGTCCAATCAAGGTTTCACCCATTAATTTATCTGCTATATCCTCAATTGCATGCCCATTAGCTCTGGAATCCAATTCATAAGCAACAGGTACCTATCACTTTTCTTAAGAAACACAACTCAAACATTTGGTGGTGGCCAGATCTTTGTGAAATATTCTTCTACACGCTTGCTTTGGTTGATGTAGCCATCCAATCCAGCAGCTAGAAGCTCTTCAGCTGCTGGGCCCATGGCTGATGCAAAGTTGAGTTGATCCCATGTCACTAGCTGCATTAAGGAATGGATATCAGCAGTTGCAACACACTGAGTAAGTTTATAATGCTAACAACTGAGAAAAGAAAAAAAAATTGGAAGAAATATCCACCCTACTCGAGCATTTTCTTTCTAGATGAAAAATATTAGGAAAAATGTACTGAGTTTTATAAAATGGTTGTTAACCTCTTCAGCAGTAAAGTTGTAACGCTCGGCTGTATTGGAAGATAATCGCCTTACAAAGGAATACTTGTCATCAGGAAGAATGCTGGACTCTTTAAATGACTCTAATATTTTCAATGGTACAATAAGGTAATCAACCCTGCAACGGAAACTTCCTCATTTAAGATAAGAGTATAGAAAAAACACAATCCAATGATTTTCGAAACCCCATTTTCACAAAGCATCTTAAATACATGACATGAACAAAAAATTTCTCTTCCTTTAGATAGAACAATGGCCAAATACACCGGTCAGAAACAATCAAACAAACTATTTTAGTTCCCAACAATGCTACTTTTGTATGCCAAACTAGACCTCGTGTAAATCAACTAATAATACGCACTAAATTAGTAAAGATTAAATATTATAAAAGACCAATAAACTATGTTCTAACAGGGAATCTGCAAGACAAGTAACAAAAAATATGCGAAAAGAATAACAATTCAATAATAACACCTATAATACAATCATAGCTTAAACAGGGAAAGCCTCACCCAAGAAGGCTGAAAATATCTTGCTTGTTCCGGATTGCAGCTGCCATAAGCTTCGACTTATGCCCATACTTATGGATGTAACTGAAGGACTTGGTTGCCTGCACAAAACAGTGGGCTGCCGCTTATGTCATAATTATATATAAGCATACAAAATATAACAATGGACATTAAAAAATTCTCAGTGCCAGCAGCTTAAGCTTATGCTCATACTTGGGAAACTAATTAACTGATAATGTGTAAATTATTATTGAAGAAACCTAAAGAAGTATATGACAGAATGAACAATTACAGTAGGAAACAAGATCGTTATAACAACAATCTTTTTTGGAAATACTGTGTCAAGTTTGGATGACTGACGCGTTTCAGATCAGCCCCTGTGATCCTTCATCAAAAAAGAAAATTATGTTAGAATAGTAGAGCCATAATTTTTAAAAAGGAAAAATATCACTGTTACAAAAAAATGCCTAAAAAGAACTAAGTAGGCGTTAGATAAAATTTCTAAAACAAATAAAGAAAAAGAAAAATATTTTAAATTCATTAATTAATTAACCAAAAAACTAATTGCTAAAAAGAAAATTGGAAAATAAATAAAATATAAATTAGTAGATAAAATAAAGCATTGTAAATTCATATTATATTATAAATAGAGAAATATTAGAAACATGAGAACATCAAAACTAATCCTACTTAAAAATACTTTTAAAGATTATAAACTACAGGATTTCAAGAATGACTAATTTCTAATCCCCTGTCCCTATTTAAATTATTGGGGTGTTTTAAAATTTCTATAGCTTCCCTTAACTTACGTTTCTGGAAGTGATCTCCGTTACTATAATTCTGGCTTCTTTGATATTAATGGCATGTTTAGACTTTACACAGTGTTTAGCAAAGGCAGATTTAGCTTTCCTTTCTAGACGAATATCAGCAGAATGTTCTTTAATTCTGATTTTATCCGACCTACCTGTTTCTCCTATGTAAAGAATACCACAAAAACAATCCACTTTGTAAACACCACCCCTAAGGTTAGGGTCCAATTTGTCTTTAGCAGACCCTAACATCTTACGTAACTTGTTGATGGGAAGAAAAGTGGAATGAATGTTGTGGCATTTAAGAATTTTAGCTAATTTAAAGGAAATGCTATCAATATACGACAAATAAGCTATAGGACCAGCAGCAAAAGACTCCTTATCCTTAGATCTATTGAAATTATCTTTAACTTGCTTGATAGACTTAACTATTTGTTTATCTAAGTAACCATTCAATTTAAAAACTTTGTAAAGGTGATTGATTCCCTGATGAAGAGAATATTGATCAGAAAATCAATCACCTTTACAACGTTTTTAAATTGAATGGTTACTCAGGTAAACAAATAGCTAAGTCTATCAAGCAAGTCAAGGATAATTTCAATAGATCTAAGAATAAGGAGTCTTTTGTTGCTAGACCTATAGCTTATTTGTCATATATTGATGGCATTTCCTTCAAATTAGCTAAACTTCTTAAACGCCACAACATCCATTCCACTTTTCTTCCCATCAACAAGTTATGTAAGATGTTAGGGTCTGGTAAAGACAAATTGGACCCTAACCTTAGGAGTGGTGTTTACAAAGTGGATTGTTCTTGTGGTATTCCTTACATAGGAGAAACAAGTAGGTCGGTTAAAACCAAAATTAAAGAACATTCTGCTGATATTCATCTTGAAAGGAAAGCTAAATCTGCCATAGCTGAACACTTTGTAAAGTCTAAACATGCCATTAATATCGAAGAACCCAAAATTATAGTAGCGGAAGATCATTTCCAGAAATGTAAGTTAAGGGAAGCTATAAAAAATTTAAAACACCCTAATAATTTTAATAGGGACGAGGGATTAGAAATTAGTCATGCTTGAAATCTTGTAGTTTATAATCTTTAAAATTATTTTTAAATAAGATTAGTTTGGTGTTCTAATGTTTCTAATATTTCTCTGTTTATAATATAATATGAATTTACAACGCTTTATTTTATCTACTAATTTATATTTTATTTATTTTCCAATTTTCTTTTCAGCAATTAGTTTTTTGGTTAATTAATTAATGAATTTAAAATATTTTTCTTTTTCTTTATTTGTTTTAGAAATTTTATCTAACGCCTACTTAGTTCTTTTTAAGCATTTTCTTGTAACAGCAATATTTTTCCTTTTTAAAAATTATGGCTCACAGGGGTTGATCTGAAACGCGTCGGTCATCCAAACTTGACATAGTATTTCCAAAAAAGATTGTTATTAATTTATGTACTGTGAAAGCTTTATATCTTTAAGATCATTATAGTTCTTTCAACCCTTGTTTTCAGTATTCTCCATCCCTCCAACACTGTTTATAGTTCTTTCAACCCTTGCTTTTGGTATTCTCCATCCCTCCAACATTTTTTTGGGTGGAACAAAGTATGATGTTTAATACACCAAAAGCTTGATCTTTGGTATTTCATTCTCATTCTTCGTTGGACACAACTATATAGTGCATTTTATGATATGAGAAAGTCTGTTTTATAAGACCCACATTTTTTTTGATTGAAAAGCAACTTCTATTAATCATACATTAAAAAACCTTACAAAAGTAGAACAGGATCACACCACGAGAGAAGACATCAAATCGACCCTGTAGGTCGAGAAAGGAGAACATGCAAGCTTTAAACCATCATTCTAAAAAAAACCAAATATATAGTAGTTAAATCCATTTAATCTTCCAAAAACTTTTCAATCAAAACACACATAATGCAAAATATTCCAGCAACAATATAAATGCCCCTAGGTTGGAGACCACATAACGAAGGCAAAACACAAGCTAGCCCGGAGAGGCAAGGGATCATCCAACGTGTCACCACATCTACCATCATGAGGAGGATCCCCACCAAGTATGGGCTCCCACTTGTCATTGTTTGCTAACTTTTCTATTTGTTTTCTTTATCACCGTCTAGGATGAGAAAAGGCAAGCACAAGCCATGGGAACTTTTCCTACAGCAATGCCACCCACCCATTGGGCCATGGCGGGAAGCTACGCTGGCCGCGGGAGCAGCATCTGCTATGTCCTCCATGATGACAACCTTGTAAGGACAACCACTGACATGGAGAACCCGACAGTACCCACTTGCAACACATGGGGCACTTCCCTAGTGGTCCAAGAGCGTTTGTAAATGCTCCACAAAGGGTTAGAAACCCCCAAGTGGATCAGTCAATCTCCAAAAGAAATCCTTGATAAAGAATGCACCAAAGGAAATGAGCTTTCTTGGGCTCAACAATAGCCTTCCAAAGATTCGCAATTCTCCTACTCCAAGTGGGATTCAAAGATTGTAAACCCCAAACTCCAAAGGGCATTCAAAGTCTCAAACTGAATGTGTCGGGGAGAGCAGTTGGTAACCAAGCTAGAATTTGTACCGACAAAAGAGGGACTCAACCTGCCTCATCCAATCCTTCCACCACATCATTGGAGACAACCCCAATCTTTTGAAGATGCTTTTCAAGAATGGCCATCCGAGTCTTGATAATGGATTCAAAAACCCCGTTGTCGAGCTGAAATTTGCCTTTAAGAGAGGGCCAAGGGTGTAGATTCTTGATTTGATAGCAAAATAATTTCCTAAAAAGCCGAAGACTCTTAACCCAAGGAACTACGACAAAGGGGACACCATAATCGTTAAGAACTGGGGACCACCAGAGGGAATGAGTGTTAATAGATAAGCCAAACGTGAAACCATCTCCATTCCAAATTAATTTCGGTTTGAGCAACTCCCAAGCCTTCCAAATGCTTTAAGCCACGAAAGTGCCAACTATCTTGATTGACACGCAGGTAATGAGAAGGGACTGCAACCCTAAACCTTGCAAGGCCTTTTTGCCATAAGAAGCCCTGAGAGATACAATGGCAAAGAATAACTTTCCAAGCCCCCCTTCTAGTGGTTTGATAATCCATTTACCAATTACCGCAGAGGGCAGATCCTTAGAGTTTAATATCAAGCAAGCCAAGCCCTCCAACCTCTTTAGGTCTGCAACAAATTTCCCATGAGACTTTGCGAAAGCCTTTAAAACATTTCAAGTTGGCCCAAAAGGAAATCCCCAAAGAGGCATTCCAACTTTTTGTAAGCAACCTTGGAGTAGTAGGCATGAGTGGTACCAAAATCTTAGATCAAACCTGAAAGTTACCAACCATAGACAGAGGTTTGGTAACCCAAAATGAAATATTTTTTCCTACCCTCTACACAAGTCCATATATCAAAGAGAGTTGCCTAAAAGGCATATGGAATTCTTGAGAATTTAAATTGCTCGCTATGTTGAATCCACTTTCATTTCGACCCCTCCACCCACAAAAGAAATGGGGATTAGATTCCTTGTAGCACTAGGTTTTCCTCCACTGGATTGAGGACCTTGAGGCAAGGCAAAAGATCTCAGGGAACTCCATGGCATTCACCACAGAGGACTTTTCGTCTAAGAGGGTGAGAAAAGAGTCATCTGCAAAGTGACCATTGACCAACTGGTGAGAGGAGTCAGGGGAAAAGATGCCTTTCACAAGACCTCTAGAAGTGTAGTCAAGAAAAAGATAGTTGAGACCCTCTACTGCGAAAACATACAAAGATGGTGTTAGAGGATGTCCTTGCCTAATAGACCATAAATGCCCAAACTTCTTAGATTGAACACCATTAATGGTTATGCAGGCACAAGCATCCTAAAAAAACATGTTGGCATTCTACAAAAACCTGGGACCAAAGCCAAGAGCCTATAGCATGTCCAAGATAGAAGGCCATTCAATTTTGTCATAAGCTTTTTCAAAGTCTATTTTGACGAAGAGTGCTTTCTGATTCAAGGTTCTAGCCCACTCCTTGCCTTCCGAGAAAGCAATTTCATTGTCCAGGATGTAACTATTGTGAATGAAACATGTTTGGGCCAAATAATGAGAGGCAAGAGATACCTCAATCGCAAAGCAAGGGCTTTAGCTATGATCTTATAAGGACACATTCAAAAGGGTGATCAGATGCCAATTGATGATGACCTCAAGATCACCAACTCTAGGAATAAACTTAATGTTGTCTTGATTAATAAGGGTCCCTAAGATATTGATTTGAACAGCTTCGAGATAGACATGGTGCAAATTTGGGCCGACAGTATCCCAGAGAGTTTGATAAAGTTCACAGGGGAAATCATCAATACTGTGAGCTTTATCAATTGCCATTTGTGTGACCACCTCGTGAAGGTCCTCGAGAGAAAAAAGGCGAACAGACACGACACTTTGAGCATCAAAGACTTTGCAAGGCACCATTAGAAGGCATTGCTTGAAAGCATGCTCCCAACCCAAAGAAAATGGTTGAGCGACAAAAACACTATGGTAGTGGGCTACAAAACCTACAAGATGTCAAGCAGTCAAGTGAGCCAATTGTTGGCCTCACATATGGATCACACCTTGTCCACTACCTATCGAGAATGGATAAGGGTGAAAATTTCTTTGCTAACCCTGTCACTAATTTTCAGCTAATGCAAACAAGCCCAAAGTTGATTACCACGAGCTCTACAAGCCTCCTTCACTTTGAGTTTATGTCTCTATTTGGCAGATTGCATTTAGAGGTTGTCATTAAAGGAGAAGGCTCCAAATCCTTTGAAATTTGAAGGAATTCACGATTTGAAGTCGAATGAGCCCATTGCCTGAAACAAAAGCTTGTTTTCCATTAACTCTAAGGAAGGTGGTGGTATAAGAGAGATTTTGACACCAAAAAATCCACCCAAGCTCCCCAGAAGATCTTGGCACCAAGTTCCAAATTCTCTTTGTGGTTAAGGATTCATTCATGGCTAAGATGAGTTGTCGAGATAGAAATGCATTCTAACCTTCTTCTCACGAGGCAAGGCCCATTCCATGCAAAGCTCTACATTATTGAGGAAGCTTATCTTTTGTTCTGCATGGTTACAATTCATATGAGGTCCAAGAACTACAAATCGTGTCATGCCCAAAATTTTCGCCCAATAAACGAAAACAAGAATAATTTTTTTTTTTGTTTTTGTTGTACTTCTTTACAAAATAGCATAACCACGCATGATCAAAAGAGAAATATATTGTCATTTTTTCTTAATGCACACAAGTATTTTATGCAACTTTCTTGTAAGTATTACAGAGAAATCACATCACAACTCTACATTGTTTTTAAAATAATGCCTCGTAAGATTTTTTTCAACTGTTAATTCGTCTCACAATCAACTTACTCTACTTAGCAAAAGGATTCATAAGCATTCCAAGACACAATCTCTTTATCAATGAAAGTATTTTAAGAACACTGGTTTTTACTTGTCAAATGGAATCATATATAAATTGAAGGGGCACTTGATACATCTATCAAATGAAAATAACAAACATTGACTAACCTTTTTAACAGCATACTTACTTCATTTAGCAGATGAAAGCATTCTAGCATTCTAAGCACAATCTAGCTTTATTAAACAATTGAGTTACCCCTGCTCCTCAACATGAAAAATATGGGCCCAAAAGTTTGATAAGAAAAGGAACAGGAAAATAGGAAAATTCATGCTCTAAAAGAACTGGAATTTTACAAAACAAAGCAAACATTTTTCAAGAAATGAATTTCAGTATAACTGTTAAATTTTAATTTGCTGCACAGATCTGCACTTACAAGGGGGAAAATCCTTAACTAAACCCCTCTCAAAACAATGTTTAGTTAGACTTAGAAATATGAACTGAAAATTCACAAGTGCAGACACTACGTTTAATTGAAAAATTAAAGACAGTGGACTGTGTAAACTTAACCTACATAAAACGGGGTTGGAAAGCAAACAAATTCCTCACTCAAACACACATAAACTTTGTGTATTACTCAGAAAAAAAGAATTAGAAAATATTGCACCTAGCTGAATGAATCGCTCACCCACCTGGCCTTGCTTTCATAGATGAAGAAGCCTAGAGTTGCAATATATTTAGACAGTCTAATAATAACAGCAAATCTAAACCTAAAATGTTTGTCTCGTAATAACATTAGATTCCTATTATTCTTGTTTCTGAATTAGATGAGTGTGCCATGCTGCGGAGAACAACCACCAAGCAATCACAGGTAAAATTCCAACACTCCCTCTTTGTGAGGAAGTTGTTCTCTACCAAGTCAACTCTTTCCTTCAACATCTTAAACTTCCCCTTAGCCAAGGGCTTTGTCAAATATCTGAAACCTACAAATCTGAAGGAACATACGCAAGGATCACTGCTCCCTTCTGAACCCTATCTTTAAGAAAATAATATCGAATATCAATGTGCTTGGAGCGATCATGAAACATTCGATTCTCAGAAATCTTGATGCAACTTCTGATTGTCATGGTAGACAATTGTAGGCTCCAACATCCCGTCAATCAATTCTACTATCAACTTGTGAAGCCATATGGCCTCACAACTAGCAAATGAGGCTGCCATATACTCTACCTCTATTGAACTAAGTGCAAATGACAATTGCTTCCTATTGAACCAAGAAATCATACTTATGCCCATGCTGAAACAAAATCTTGAGGTGCTCTTCCTAGTACTTGCATCTCCTACCCAGTCAGCAGAATCAGCAAAACCATGCAACACAAACTCATCATCTCCCACATACCTCGTGCCATAATGAACTGTGGCCTTCAAGTATCGGAGCACATGCTTTGCATCCTTCCAATGAATCTGCCTCGGTTTAACCATGAATTGGCTCAAGGTATTTACTGCAAAACAAATATTTGGCTTTGTATTCACAAAATACATAAGAGAACCAATCTATTTATATAAAGAAGGATTGACCAAATCTGAATTTGAATCAGCAGACAACTTCACATTTGGAATTATAAGAGTGGCCAAAGGTTAACAATCCAACATATAAAATCTCTTCAAAATTTCCACAATGTACTTCCCCTGTCCAAGGAAGACCTCACTTGTACCCTGCCAAAACTCTAGACCCAAGTAATAATGCATAAGGCCGATGTCCTTCATGTCAAATTTGTAGACCAGCTTTTCCTTGCACCACGCAATGAGTTTCTCATAGCTACCTGTAATGATCAACTTATCTATGTACAAGATCAAATCAAGCAGATTAGATTTATCATACAAATAATAAAGATTAGGATCTGTGGAAGTTTTGGTGAAGCCAAAATTCAACAAGTACTCATCAATTTGTGAGTACCAAGCACGTGGTTCCTGCTTTAACCCGTAAAGGGCCTTCTTTAACCTGAACACAGATATCTCTCCCATGCACCTCAAACCCCCTCAACTGATTAATGTAAACCTTTTCTTCAATCAAACCATTCAAAAAAGCAGTCTTCACATCTATCTGGCATAAAGGCCAACTAAATACTAATGCAATAGACATGGTGGTCCTAATAGAAGTATTCCTGGGAATTGGAGAAATGGACTCATCATAGTCAACTCCCTCTCTCTAGGAGAATCCTCTTGCTACAAATCCAACCTTGTAATTTTCAATGCTCCCATCAGCGGCATGCTTGATCTTGTAAATCCACTTGGAATAAATCACTAATTTCCCCATTAGCCTCGGCAAAATCTCTTAGACATCATTCTTCAAAATAGAGTTATACTCCTCTAACATGGCATCTCACCATACTTGCTTGACTGCAACCTCCTTACAACTGGAAGACTCTGCATCAATAATAGAAGACATCAATGCAACTGAAGTAGGAAATTTCTTAGGGTGGTGACTCACCCAAAAATAAGATTTTGGCATTCCTACTTGCTCTTGTGCCTGCTGTAATGTCTGGGTGAGCCACTTAGACTTCTTGGCTGAACTGGATGGTAAAGTGGCATTTGTTCCTTCACCAAAACCTTGCATCTAATGCTGATTTTGTTGTAATATGTGAATCAGCACTTTGGAAAGCGCGCTTATTTCCCTCCTCAACCTCCCCTTAAGGCTCCTAAGACTTAGAGGACCATGCATCCTCATCAAACTTCACATCTCGGCTCACCATTGTCTTCCTCTATGTTGAAATGTAAATCCGGTAAGCCTCGGAGGTCTCACTATAGCAAACGAATATACCCTTGATGCTCGAGGGTTCAAATTTAGTCCTCTTCTCATCTGGTACATGAATATAAACAGGACACACAAAAACACAAATGTGTGATACCTGGCTTCTCACCTGCAAAAGCTTATTTTGGTGTCTTTTCCTTCAAAACCTTGTGAGGACACCTACACAGAATGTAGACAGTTGTATTACAAGCCTCTTTCCATGGGAACATGAGCAAATCCATGTTGTGGATCGTGGCTTTGGCTGTCTCAATGATGGGCCTGCTCTTCCTCTTTGCAAACCCATTTTGTTGCGGGTTGTACAGTACAACCAGCTCCCACTTGATCCCTACCTCTTTGCAAAATGAATCAAAGTCCTTGGAGGTGTACTCTCCTCCATGTCAAATATCAACACTTCTGTTTTCTCAATCTTGAAGTCCAACAATCCCTGTACCATGTCCTTCAAGATAGGTAATGCTCCATAGTGAAGGTGACCCAATCGCTTGTGCCATAGCTCACATAAATTGTCACTATCATACACCAGAGCACCATGCTTCACCAGATCAGCAACCTGCATAGGCCACTCACACACCTTTGACCAAAACTTGACCAGGCTCATGGCTGCAATCTTTGATAACTTGTTGGTCATCAAACTCAACCACACACCTAAGATATGTCATGGCTGACACTAAAAGAGGACTCTTAGTTAAAACAGGAACATACAAGACATCATCAAGCTCAAGAACATCCCCTGATGGTAGGTGGAAGGAGAAAAAGCCTGTTCCTATAACTAGATATGTGGCATCATCTCCCAACTCCATTTTAATGCCAACCTCCTTTTCTTTAAGTCTAATGAAAGCCTTCTTGTTAAAGGTCATGTGTCTAGATGCTCCGCAGCCCACATACCATCGTACACCAAAGACAGTGTTAGTGTAAAGGCACAATGCCATGGAAAAGGTTGTCTCAAGCTTGGATGATAACTCATCCACTCTAGCGGAAGCTTCTGCACTCTCTACAAAGTACTTATGTTATTGCTACTTGCCTTTCCCATTCTTCTTTTCAGGACACTGAGATGCATAGTGTCCTATCTTGTGGCACTTGAAGCACTTCACATGACTCAAATCTTTCTTACCTTGGTTGGAAGAACCTGAATCTTCCTTCTTCCCCTTTTGACCCTTCTCAGGTCCTCTTTTCTTACCTCCTCACCTCACCTTCCCAATGGGGGCTACATACTGGATTTCATCCTCTCTGGCTGCAATAGTCTCTCACCTTGTCTCCTCTTGGACAAAGACATCCCACAAATTCTCAAAAGTGGGCATGTCCTCTGAAGCACACACATCCTGTACAAATTGTTGCCAAGGTGCTGAGAAACCATTCAGCATTATGGGAACTAGCTCTTCATCCTCAAACTTCATATGTATACAGTATAGCTATGAGCTGATCTCTCAACTCAACAATTTTCATCAAGCAACTCGCCATAGTATTAGCATCGCTCATGTGGGTGTCAGTGAGCTTGTTCTTCAAAAGCATCCTACGGGATATGTTCACACTCTAATACAAAGCGATCAAGGCATCTTACATCTCCTTTGTCATCTTCTTCTCTACAATGGGTGGGATTAAGTGGTCCTTCACAGAATCAATGATGATTCTCTTCATTTTGGCCACCTTCTTATTGTGCACGGCCAACTGTACAGGATCAGTACAAGCTGTAACCTTAGTCTCAACAAAACCCCAATGATCAACCTCCTCCAACAGAATCTACATTCTGCACTTCCATGGTGTGAAGTTGGTAGTGCCTTACTACCCTGGTAGCCTCTCCGAGACCAAGAGTAGTCATCCTATAGCTTCTAGAACGCACTTGAACAACCAGATCAGTCTGAAATTAAATCAAAATAGCACCTTCACAAGTCCAAGTCCCTGTGACATGCACAACTCAGCATCAATCATTGAAGCTAGGGCATCACCCCTGCCGAGATCCTCTAACAACTCCCTCTCATAGGTAGCAGCCCACTCTATACAAGGATCTCAGATGCACCACTCTGATACCATGTCAAATTCTAATTCATGGTGTGCAGAACTGCACTTACAATAAACAAAACCTTAGCTAAACACCTCTCAAAATAGCGTACTATTAGACCAAGAAATCTTGACTGAAAATTCACAAGTGCACACAACAGTGGACTATGGAAACTAAATCTACGTAAAAACAATGTTGTAAAGCAAGCAAATTCCTCATTCAAACACACATCAACTTTGTACATTACTCAGAAAGAAAGAATTACAAAATACTGCACCTAACTGAATGAATCACTCAACCACTCTGCCTTGCTTTTATAGATGGAGCAGGCTAGAGCTACAATATATTTAGACAGTCTAATAATAACAGCAACTCTAAATCTGAAAAACATGTCTAATAATAACAACTCTTCTAAATTTAACATGTCTAATAATAACATTAGATGACTATTAAACTGCTGTTTGGAACTTGCTAAATGTGCCACGCTGAGAACGGCTGAGCAATCACAGGTAAAATTTATATTAGGTATAGGGGCTGATAATATGTGAAAAGCATGGCCTAAAAGTTTTAATAGGAAAAGTAACAAAAAAAAAGGAAAAATCATGCTCTAAAAAGAACTGAAATTTTATGAAACAAAGCAAAAAAATTTCAAGAAACGAATTTCCATATAAACAAACTTAAGACCCGCGAATATTCTCGAGTTGAAGATATTAATATTAGGTAATGGTAAATAATTTCCGGCTTCAATATTCCAGCCAATATTGGATTGCAAGAATTTGAAAATTGGCCCCCAAAATTTTCTTTTCGTTTTTTCTTGGTTCTAAAGCCTGCATTCAATGCTTTGATATTATACGATACCTTAGATGCACCAATCAAAAGGTGCTAAATAATTTTGATTTTACACATAAATTAGAATACTTGTGTTTTAACTTATAAACATTGTTTGGTTTCTAAACTACAGAAGCTTCTATTACTCGTGCAAACCACTTACAAGTTCAAGTTATCTGGACACCAAAATGCGTGATAAATGATGTGCCCCTGCTTTGACTTGAGTATACTGTGCATGCTTTATTTCTGGTACATATTTATATTTGTATAATCTTCTCGTAGACAAGAAAATATTTTGTAGCTTGGTCTATAACTTTATAAGGTAATAAAATATGCAAAAGGCAGACGAGCTTTTATTTTTTTGTGGAGCAAAAACTCTTTTGCATCCTCTTTTCCTGAGAAAATGTGTATCCATTTGCAATCCATCTATTTTCTCGGCAAGTGCTGCTTACAGGTTTTTCTTGAATGCATATAGAGCTTGGAGTTTTACTCAAACTCTGCATTATTAGAGTTACAATTATGAATATAATAGGCCTTCTTCTTGCCCAACACATCTGCATTTTACCTTCCTTAAAGCATGATTTCTACAACCTCAAAAGAAGTCTACCTTGTCTATGATTTTTAAGTTGTGGCAATAAGCACTAATTACTTTTTTCATCTTTTCCATGTGTAAATCCTGCTTCTGTTAGCAAAAAACATGCTACAATTTACCTTATTCTTGAAAGCTTCGTCAACTGCATATTGCATCGTGCACACGCAATAAAGAGAAAAAGTATGCAAGTGTCCTATCACTTCTTGTGTGGGTTTGAAATCATGGGCATTAATACAAAAACGGCAACTATTTTCAAGAGCTAAAGCTGCAATTTAATATCCATTACTGTCTATTTTTAAGATAATTCTAATGGATGCCCTTCCAGCTTCCACCATTTATTGATCTCCAATGGTTGACTTCTGTAACACTCAAGTCTTATCTTGTGCAGTGGTCAAAAATGCCTCCTCTCATTGTTTCCAATGACAAAAATAGTGCAAGTGACCTACTGTATTCCAAATGTGTTATTATTCTGGGACAAACTACCAAATGGTCCAGCATATGAATCTTCGATTTACACCCATTCATCTTTTATGTTAACAACGTACTTCATTTACTCAAGTCTTCCATGCATTGCTGTCTATTTTTAAGATAATTCCAATGGATGCCCTTCCAGTGTCTACCATTTTTTTTATCTCAATGATTGACTTCTCTAACACTTAAGTCTTACTTTGTATAGTGGTAAAAAATACCTCCTCTCATTGGTTCCAATAACACAAACGATGAAATTGGCATTGTTGCACCCCTAATATTCTCTATTTTTTAGTGTACTTGGGTTAAGGTGGGCTAACTTATGGCATGCTTAACTTTTATCTTTTAATTTCTCAGTTTTATGTGTTTCTTTACTCTGACCTAATTAGGATGAAGAGGTGTGACCCTACCTAATTATGTTTATACATAAAGATGAACAAGGCTCTCCCACATGATCATTACGAATTATATTTTTATTGTAAGCTTGTGGAGGCTGCCCCCTCGAAGTGGCTCAGTTATATATTCAGTATTCTGTTCTTCTTCCATTTATATTGAAATAATTTCATTACAAGCGGTATTGGAGCTTCAATTTGAGTAAAATCTTGATTTTGAAGAATCCCTTATATCTCTCAAACAGCTGCAATTTTTTTTGGAATGTAAGAGATTCATTCAAGGATGCTACATATATTGTCCCCTTTAGGGCAGAATTAGAACCAAAGGGGTTTCCCAACAAACCCTAACAATACATACAAATTTTTGAATTTCTTTTCAAACCCTAGGTACATGAAAATTTCAGAATTCTGAAAGTGCCAATTTAGGGCACGAAAACAATATTTAATTCCTCAAATAATTACCAAAATTAGGAAATATTACAGCCAATCATTATCCATTCAAATTTGATTTCTATCCCAAATTAATGGCTGAAAAAATATGATAAAAATACCAAAAATGTATGTATGCCTTCCGCAGAATAATTAGGCATGAACAAGCCTTGCAAACTTAAGTTTCAACCCCAAAGGGGGGTTGCCACCCTCCCAAACCTGTCCGCTGCCCTTCTAGGGCTTTCAAACCTGCTCACTGCCCCAAAAACTGTTGTAGGAATGCCCTAGACTGCTGTGTTGAACCTGAAAATGGTGTTTAGATGCTTCAACAAACTAATTCTATCCTCTACAACCCCTAAAGTGAGGCTGCCCAGCTGAACGTAAGGGTTTTCGTCCTTACTCCAATCTTCCAAAGAAGGGTTTCGTCTTCAATGGATGAAGTCAAGCAAATCGTGCCCAAACTTATGAATTCAATTGATAAAAATAGCATGAGCCTTCAAAATGAACCTCCTTCCCCTTTTTATATCCTTTCCCTCCAATATACTTTCTAACTTAAGGACGGACTCATATCAAATTATAGAAGTCCCCTTCTTTATTACAAATCAAAATAGAAAGGAGTTGCCGACATATTCACTTTTGGCAACTAAGGTATATTATTATTTTTATTTAAAATATTTAAAAATATTTTTTATTTTAATAATAATATTATTTTATTTTTAGAAAAGGGGACATTACACTACAACCCAATTTTCAACTTTTTGTGATCATTTTTGTCCAAGTTATTGCAATTTTAGTTTTTTAATAAAATCAATCTACATGCAGCAATTTTCAGAATTTTTCTAATTTTTTTACATTTTTAGAAAGAATAGAAAAATTTACTGGGAGTTTATTCTTTAAACTTTTGGATTTGAAGTCGTCCTCACTCAAAAATTGTCAGGTCAAAATTTGGTTTAAGACATCAAGAGACATCATGGTAGGGGCACAAACTAGAGGCAAGGGCAAGAATAGGAACACACCAAGAAAGACTCTAACAAAGAATATACAAAGTCAGATTCGGAATTTGGTGGGGCTTGGGGACATATTGCAAATAACTTGGAGGCAAAATTATCACAGGTCAATGCAACCTTATCAAGTACTACCAACGATCTGAATGGCTTAAGAAACATTATGGCTTCCAAAGTAAAAATAGTGGGCTTGGCTACCAAGGATGAACTAAATAAAATCTGAAAAAGCATACAGAGATGGCAACCAAAGATGAACTAAACGATATGGCTAAGAAAGCAGATGTAGATTGGATTGACTCCACTTTGGCAACCAATAATACAACTTTGGCTGATCTCACATCTTTTTTCAAAAGTCACATCGCATTACAAGGTTCAGTTCAACAAAACCATTCTCTAGTAACAAGTAGTGCACCATCCCTAATGGATCAGGAACCAACCCATTTCCAATTCAAACATTGGGGCAACTCAGCCCACGACCAATGTTAATTCTAGGTCAATCACATTTTTTTGATCTACATCAAACCCCATGAGGGAAAAAGGTTACAATGGCATTCTTGTATTTAGAACCAAATCAATTCATTTGGTACCATTGGCTTTGTGATCAAAAGAAGAAGAATGGCAGTGTCACATGGTTTGTTTTTATGGAGGAGTTGACTGCACACTATAGTAGCACCCTGGTAGATAACTACTTCGGCCAATTAGCCAAGTTACGACAAACTTATACAATCAGGGATTATATTCAACAACTTCAAACCCTATCTTTGAGAGTGGATAATGTTACAAAGGAGAACTTAAGACCCTGTTTTTGGTTGGACTAAAGGACCACATTCAACATGAGTTACACTTCTCTGATCCACCAACCTTATCTGAGTCAATTACTAGGGCATGCAGGGTTGAGGAAAAGAATTTGGCTGCTATGAGACAAGCATTCACTACCATTAGAAATGGTAACACCCTGCCACAGTCTTTTCCTTAGACAACTAGATTTAACGCCTCAACAAACTGAAGAGAAAAGGGCAAAAGGATTACATTTTAATTGTGATAGTAAATAATTAAGGACGTAAATGTGCATGGAAGAATCTATTCTACATTGAAGGAGCAGCTGAAGAGGAGGAAAAAGAAATTGAAGTGGAAGAGGAAGTAGAAGAAGCACTAAAGGGTCCACAACCGACCATCTCTTGCATTTGGAGTACTACCAAAATCAATTAACACCATTATGCTTTTGGTCTCACCAATGCCCCTTCTACATTTCAAAGTTTGATGAGTTCCATATTTTGGCCATTTTTTAGGAAGCTTGTCTTGGTGTTTTTTGATGATATATTGATTTACAATAAAACATGGAAGGACCATCTACACCATATTGATCAGGTTTTAAAAACTCTCAAGCACCATGAGTTTTATGTAGAACCTTCTAAGTGTTCTTTTGTTGTTAAGGAGGTAGAGTACTTGGGTCGCATTGTCTCTCATGGAATCAAAGTGAATGCTAACAAGATCAAGGCCATATTGGAATGGGAAGTACCTAAAACCCTCAAGAACTTACAAGGATTTTTAGGACTTACAAGATACTAATGCAGATTTGTCAAAAATTTATTACAAAAAGATTCCTTCCATTGCAATGAGGCTGCAACCAAAGCATTTGAGAAGCTAAAGGAGGCCATGTGCACCATTCCAGTTCTTGCCACTCTAGATTTCACCAAAACTTTCATTGTAGAGTGTGATGCTTCAAGACATGGTAAGGGTGCTATACTCATGCAAGAAGTAGGCCCCTTGCTTTTGAAAGTCACTGACTAAAAGTTAAAAATTTACTCAAATCCATTTATAAGAAAAAAAATGTTGGCTATTCTTCATGTAGTTAAGCAATGGCGGTCTTATTTGAAAGTCTGAAATGCTTCTTGGAACAAAAGATATCCTCAGAAAAGCAGAATAAATGGGTTGTTAAGATGTTGGGTTATGGCTTCAAAATCATGTTAAAAAAAAGGTAAAGAGAATGTAGTGCCAGATGTACTTTCTCAGAGGAATGAAAACACAAAGGCATTCTTGGGTGTCATTTCCATACTACAGGCAGATTTTGTGGAAGAGGCAAGATCAGAATGGCAACATGGAATCGATACGTGGACTCTCATTCAACAACATCTGCAGGATCCGACCACATCAAATAAGTTTGTAGTTTGTATGGAAGTGTGACTCCCTTTGGTACAAGGATAGAATATACCTTTGCAAAAATTCAGGCCTCGAGTATAATATTCTTGAGGAGCTCCATGCTTCACCGATTGGGGGCCATTCATGAGTCTAGAAAACCTATCATAGGATTAAGCAGATATTTTTAGGAGAGGCTCAAAGGTGACATATAGAAATTTGTGGCCAAATGTTTAGTGTATTAGCAAAGTAAAGGTGAGACTATTAAGAACCCTAGTCTTTTGCATCCACTATCTATTCCTATCTAGAGGTGGGAGGAGATATCCATGGATTTCATCATAGGACTACCCAAATCAAAAAAAAATGTCATCATGGTGGTGGTGGCAAGTACACTCACAAAATATGCCCATTTTTGCACCTTGTTTCATCCTTTTGTAGCAAGGATAGTAGTTACTACCTTTCTAAATACTATTCATAAGCTACATGGGGCACCAAAGATTATATTTGATGATCGGGACCCCATATTTACCAATAATTTTGACATATTTATTCTCTTTTTTGGGTACTCAACTCGCTCATGGCTCTTCCTATCACCCTCAATCCGCTAGACAAACTGAGGTGGTCAACAAGTGTTTGGAGGCTTATCTTGATTGTTTTACTTCTGATAAGCACACAGAGTTAATCGGTTGCCACTAGTAGAATGGTGGTATAAAACTTATTTCCATACTTCTTCTAAAATGCCCCCATTTGTGGCATTATATGGATACCACCCGCCTTCCATCACATATTCCTTGAAAGTGCAACCTAAAGTTCGGGCCATAGAAAAGCACATTCAACACCAACATGAGGTCCTTTCTACTCTCTGAGAAAACATATCCATGGCACAAAACAAGATGAAACAACAAGCTAACCTACATCAAAATGAAAGAAATTTTAAAGTGGGTGACTGACTTTTTCTAACGCTGCAACCATATAAGCAAATGTCCTTGAAGCAAAAAAAAACAATAACAAACTTTCATCTAAGTATTACGGTCCTTATCAAATCCTAACGAAAATTGGCAACGTGGTATATAAATTGGAGTTACCCACGTCAACAAAAATACACCCTATATTTCATGTTTCATGTTTGATGAAAATCGTTAGCCAGCAGTTTCCAATACAGATAGAATTACCAGAGCTTGATGAAGAGGGAAGAATTATCTTGGTTCCAAAATCAATTATTGAGACCCGCATAAAGTGGTTGTGGACGAGGATGATCAGTGAATAATTAGAGTGGCAGAATCTGCCGTGCAAAGATGCAACATGGGAAAACAAACAATTCATGCATAAGCATCCTAAGTTGCTAAGCATTGAGGGCAACGCTTGTCTGAAGGTGAAGGACATGTTACGCCCCTAATATTCTATATTCTTAAGTGTACTGGGGTTAGGATGGGCCAACTTATGGCACACTTAAGCTTTATCTTTTCATTTATTAGATTTATATGTTTCTTTAGGCCAAGGGTGAAGGGGTGTGACCCTACCTAATTATGTCTATAAATAAGGATGAGCAAGGCTCTCCCACATGATCATTGCGAATTATATCCCTTTTGTAAGGTTTTGGGGGCTTGCCCCTCGAAGTGGCTCAGTTATATATTCAATGTTCTGCTCTTCTTCCATTTATATTTGAGAAATTTCATTACAGGCCTATTGTGTTCTGAATGTGTTACTATACTAGGACAAACCACCAAAGGATCATCAAAAAAACGTGTCTTTTTGTATGCATGAGCATATGAATCTTCTACTTACACTCAATCATCTTTTATGTTAACGACACACTTCATTTACTCGAGCCTTCCATGAACCCTAATGTGATCTTGATTATTGATTTTCAGTATAATTGTCATGCAAATGGATCCTCTCCTAGTTTCTAATATTTCCTTGTATTACATTAATATGTCCTCTTTGTTTTACTCTAACTCAACCTTTGACTTGTGCAAACAATCATTTTGAGTAGTTGTTAAAACTGCTTCCCTTTGTTATGATCTCTTTGGGTAATTGGTTTCTTCAAATAATGATTAAGCAAGGTCACCAAGAGACAAAGACAAGGATCGGGACGGGTGTTGAGACAGAGACAGGTACTAGGTATTGAATACTAGGATAGGAATGCCATTTTTCAAAAGAAAGGTTACTGGGAAATGCCAAAAATATATAAAGTATTTAAATATATGTGAATTCAGAGAAATAATATTATTAGTATACAATGCATGAACAACTTTAAAAAGATGGAAAGGATAAAAAAGTAAAATACAAAAATGAAATTAGAGTGTGAGGGTTAGTAGCAATAGGGGCCACTTTGGATTGTTTTGTTTTTTCAATTTCTAATAGGAGACTGTCGTTCAAGTTAAGAGATTGCACAAGGTATGGAACAAAGTCTCATGGTATCAGGAGAAATCTCCACACCCGTCTGTGGTATTGGAGATGCATCCACATCTTCGAGATGTATCCTGGTTCCGTCTCCAAGATTTCACCATGATTTAGCTTTGACTACTCAATAATATCGTTCAGATGATACCAATTTATTCAGGGCCTTGTCCTTCCTTTCCAATAAGTCTCTTCATCTTCACATCACCACAAAGGTGACATCTCCAATAGCTTGATGTCTATCTTTATATATATTTCAATACCATGTTGTGATTTCATCTGACACTTCTATACTGCCAGTATGCTACTGTTGATCCTCTTATTAATACTTCTGATTCCCGCGAATGCACATTCCTTTTGTGTCAAACAAGAAATTTTAGATTCTCTTCAAAATTCAAATAACAGTGTTCTAAAATTTCACAATGTTTGCTCGCCTCTTAGGAATGAACTCTTGTCAAAATAGACTCCTTACACCAAATTTACAGGTAAACTTGGGGCAAATTTTGTAACAAATGATGACCATCTCTTGTAAGATTACATCGACTATCCACCCAAAAATTTACCCTGCTCGATTCACCAGTTCAATTTGTTCTACAGCTAGAATAGGTATGTGATAAGATGCAACTCATAAACGATGCCCACTTAATATTGCTTAATGTCCTTTCTAGTAGATAATCCTCATCTTGATTAGTATGGTGTCGCAGAAATTGATTCAGATATTGTGCACTAGATTTTTGTGGACTGCTCAGTCTGGTGATTAGGGTTGTGTACAGCAATTCATCCTGTTTTGAATATGATGCAACTGAATATGTTCCTGCACAATTTTCCTACACACATTATACTTCAAATTTCAATAAATAAGCTTTTTTCTCCCATTGTATGGCAATTCTACATATTTTCTTTTTAATCAAACATTTGTTATGTTACTGCTTGCAGCAATTATGTAATAACCTCTTCCAAAATTCCCCTGAATTTTTCAATTTGCTTGGTTTGATATTTTGTCATGTTACTGCTTGCAGCAATTATGTAATAACCTCTTCCAAAATTCACCTGAATTTTTCAATTTGCAAGGTCTGAATTTGTTTTCTGAGTTTGTTTGTGTTTTTGTTGATTGGTTTTGATTGGCTTTCGATGCCCAATTGTAGAATAATTGCATACAAACGGAGATTACAAATGCATATAAAGAAACAACTTGACAATATAGAATAAAGTCTTCATTTTCAGTCACTAACCACCATGAACAACAGGTCTGATCTATTATTTTCAGACTGAAATTACATAAACAATATGTCATATGCATTCACAAATCTATGACAAACATACCAGGGCATATAGTGAAGATGTAGTAGCTATATGCTTGCATAATACACAATTTTATAAGGTCGATATGAGCTATGAACACCTTCAAAATGGACTGATATAAATCAGGTCTGAAACTCTTAATGGAAATGGCTGCAACACGTGTTTCGCTGATGATGTTGATGTAGTATTGCTGAAGCTAATAATAACCCTTGAATGCAGCTCTAAAAACCCCACAAATTGGTATGGCCTCTTCTTAGGAATGATGATAAATGACCTAATTCTGAAATGTGCCAATATGAGATGCCAAACCTCCTCAAACCCTAGCCAAACAATATGATATAAGCTGATATAGACCTGCAACTTCAAATCTGAGAATGTGCCAATTAAAAATGAATCAAACTTTGCAAATCTTAGGTGTCCCAACCTTCAAAAATTCATATAAAATCATGCACTTGTCCAAAATTCATGAAATCACTTCAAAATACTCCAAATGCTGTCCTCTATCCAGTAGCCTAGCTTGGATAATTTAACAAAATTCCTTGAAGTCAAATCTGCAATGAAGTCAATAGCAACCCTAGCTGGAATGAAGTCAAAACTCTTCCAAAATTCACCAAATTAGATCTATGATGAACTCCACACAAATTCACAATGTGGAATGGGATCATCTCCAAACCACTCGAAATCAAGGGATCATCTCCTTGATGCAATTGAAAATAATTTTCAGCCCAGAGAAAACTCTCCAATATCAATTTGTCAAAAACTTCAAGATGATACAAATGAACCCAAGAGCCTCTATTTATAATTCCTTTCTTTCTACTTTTGGTGGCTACATTGGTGGAGACTTATTTTATTAATTTACTTTTCCCCTTTTCCCTTTTAAAGTCACTTTATAATTTTCTTCTATTTTTAAAAGTGACTTTAATATTTTATTTTCAAAAAGTGACTTTATAATAGTTTATTATTTTATTTAAGTCACTTTTAATTAAATTAATTAAAAATAAAATAATCCTTTTGATTTAATTTTTGTGGACAACTTTATAAATAATTAATTTAATTTATTTATTACTGGTCGAAAATCGGGGACATTACAAATTACCTTTAATTTCATTTACTGAAACAGTCTTTTTACATTGATTTTTTAAATTTTTGTTGCCTCATAGATAGTCTTTTTGTAGCCAATATTCCAGTTAGATCTACACAATATGCAGTGACTTTTTAAGTATATCTTCATTTTATTCTTATTGTTCTGTAACATGCCTATTTAAACAATAGAGTATTAAAAGTCATCTGCACAATATGTGATTACTATTAAAAATATCTTCATTTTTTAATTTGTGTGTCCTCATAGATAGTCTTTTCATAGCCGATATTCTTGTTAGGTCTGCACAATATGCAATGACTTTTAAGTATATATTCATTTTATTCTGACTGTGATGTAAGATGCTTGTTTAAGCAGTAGGGTATTAAACTTCCTTGAATATATGCACCTATAGGGGATATCCTAACTCGACTTGTCCAACACCAAATTCTGACAAATATCTAACGATGCAACTATTGTCTTAGATTTTGGGATCTATCCTGCTCTAATACCAATTGTAATAAATCACAATATCATTATTTATTTGAAATACACATAAATATGAATTAATGATAACAATTGATGTTAATAATAAGTAGCACATCTCACCGATGAGATGTGGGTGAATTGGTAAAGCAACTTGGTTGTTAAAAGCACCACCCAGGTTCAAATCTCAGATGGTATTGGAGGTCGGTTGTGGCCGACCGTTGGTATTCTCAGGCTGGTTGTGGCCATTGTTGGTATTTCTGGTACTTGTGTACTTGGGGATCTGGGCCCCCAATTCTGTCCCAGAGCGGTTGGGAGCTCTAGTCAAAAGCATATAAGGATAAAGATCCCACCAAAATTGTATCTAAAAAAAAATAAGTAGCACATCTCCAAACATCTACAATGAAACTTCCATTAACAGTTGAACTATTTGAGATGGTCAATGTCCACTTCAATAACCTAGCAATATCCTATAGTCAAGATATCCAATATCCAAATATCTTACCGTGATCCTTTAATTCAATCATGTTTCTTATTAATACATTTAATTGGCATACTTCCCTTGCTAAAAAGGTATTTGGGAGTAAAGTTCCAAGACCTAAAGCATATTAAAAAGACACTCATCACACTAAAGTGAAGCTCAATTTTGATGAGACGACCAAAGGTAACCGAAGACCAACTCGAGGTAATGGTATCTTCCATGACTGCTATGAAAGAACCAAGATAAACTCAATCTAGATCTTAGAAACACAGGAAGTTATATTAATGTCCACAGATGATCAAAAGTAGGTCAATGGGACTCGAGGATACAACAATTAAGAATAGAAAATTCTATGAAGAGAGAATCCTAAAAGCCAAATAAAGGAGTAAAGGTACAAACCAAAGCAACATGCCACTAGCATAGGTGGTAATGAAACCAATACAAATAGAAAATGAAGGGCAAGCAAAAGCCACCAAAAGCATATGTTGATGAAGACTAGAAGGAAACCTCAATTGATAACTCCGTCTATGCCTAAAGTAGAGAAGTTGTCTCCATCATCAATCACTGTGAAAGATTTGATAGTGCTTGTCAAGGAGTACCCAATGTCAAAGGGGCCAGGTTGGGAAATCCTATAAGGAAGCAAGGCACTTCCTCTAGAATCTCCCCTAACATCCAAGGCTGATGCACCACCCATAGTAGAAAAGAAACTTGTAATATGAGTTTGCCCTTGTGGTCTGGGGGGCAGCCAACAAGTAGTAGATCCATGTTGCTATAAAGGGGCAGAGCGACACCATTGGGAAGAAATAGAGCCATGATGTTGAGGGAGAGTAGGCTAGCAGATCTAAGTAGTAATGGTGTGCTGAGAGAAGCACCACCTAACTAATCTATCAGCTCTATTGTGTGAGGTACCAGTGTCCAAAGGGCGCTTAGAGCTGCCAATCTCATGGATGGGTTGGAAGAAAGAGGTGATCAACATGGGGGTTCTATAGCCTCTAGGCTCCCCCTATAGGGTTTTGCATCACAAGGTGACGACCTTGTGAAGATAAAGAGCCAAGACTGTTGTTCTGGATATCTATAAAAAGTAGATAGAGTGTTCCCTGTGTCCCTGTAGAGCCAATGACAGCTTCCCCGAATCTCATTGTAAATGAGGCATTTGAAAATGAAGTGTTCCTAGTTCTCCACCTCCTGGAGGGAGCAAAGATGACAAATCCAATCCTGACGAATAATGTGGTGATCAATTTCAACACGTAACTGGTGAGAACACACTCTCATTTGGCCGAGGGGAAACCTCAAGTCGTGGGACCAATGGTATTAGAGATAGTGAGGACGATGAATAATACCATCCACTACCTATAAGAAATGCTCAACATAAAAAGCATGCTTGGCACTGAGCAGCTCAAGGGGCAAGATCCATGTGGCCTGGTTATATTTTTTGTAGATGTATTCTCTGGCAGCTCTAGTGATGACGTTCTTTGCAAGAAGGAGGTTTGGGGGGGGGGGGGGAGGCGGGGGAAGAGAGGGCTCCAAGGATTACATGAAAGTGGGGAGCCTATCAATAGAGATGCCAATAGAAAGAAGGAGAAACTTAGTCTCAAAGTACCAAAAATTCTAGCATCTAGTGGGGACTTCTTTGAAAAGAAGAGCAAAGTGAGAAGTATGGATATCTCTCACAACCAGAAGCTGAGTCCCTCAAGGATTTGAATTTGTGGATGTAGAAAGTAAACCTGAGGATAGTCTCAAGGTGTAGCAGCTAGGCTTCAAATTCAGCTTAGATGATGCACTGAGAACCTATCTGCTTGCAATGGATCATGTGTTGCAATATGAAAGTCTAGACCATAGTGTTGAGTCTCGACGAGTACTCACGGTTCTAAACCTAAGTCAATCACGCCGAAGCCTAACCGAGTCTGCAAAAAACCCAATTTTTTTAAAAAATTCAAAAAAAAAAAATCACAATAAAATGAACTCATTAAAAGCTAACCCCCCTCTCCTTACTCTCTTTGCAATACTGGAGCCATCAAAGTTGAGCTTTAATACATAGATTGGTCCAAAAACTAGGTGGGTGAGTCTTCATCTTGTGAAGATTATATTTGTAGGAGAGGTTGCATGACCAAGCAATGATTAAATCAAGCCTGATCGAAATAGGAATCAGAGCCTCTTTAGGTGCCTGACATGGGGGATTTCATATAAACAGATATCATGCATAGAAGAATAGACGTCCGTTTGGCTATTTTCAAAAAATAGTTCGAAACTCCTTTAAAATAAGAATGATTGCAACGATTTTGAGGAGGAAGAATACTAGATCTCCTTTGTTAACTCAAAAAAATTTACAAGGGATTTTAAGATCCAATTGACCCAAAGAAAAAAGAACGGTGTGTACATGATTCCTTGCTTGTGTGAGAGGCCATACATTTGTGAACTGGAAGGGCTTTTCAAACATGGGTTGGTGAACATTGTGCAGATTTATGGTTAAATAAGAGCCTCTTTGGATGCCTGACATGGGGGATTTCATATGAACAGAATCCTGCGTAGAAGAATAGGTGTTCATTTGGCTGTTTTCAAAAATTTGTTTGAAACTCCTTGAACATAAAGATTGCAAAGATTTTGAGAAGGAAGAATACTAAATCTCCTTTTTGAACTCAGAAAAACTTACAAGGGATTTTAAGATCAGCTAAAGATCCAATTGACCCGAAGCAAAAGAACGATGTGTACGCAATTCCTTGCTCGTGTGAGAGCCCATACATTCATGAACTAGAAGCGCTTTTCAAACAAGGGTTGGTGAACATTGTGCATATTTATGGTTAAATAGGGTTTGGAAGTCAGCCTTAGCAAAGCACAACATTATCATTGAAGATTCAAAAAAAATTGTAGATGCCCTGCATGATTTAAAGCATTAAATCAAGGAGGCTGTCAAGATCTATGTTAGATCTAATTAACTAGTTTTGAGTGTATTTTTAAGTGGATTTGATATGGAATGCATTTTAATAGTTTTTCCTCCTAAAATTCACTATTTTCAGTGATTTTTTAAAATTTGCAAGTCTTGCCGAGTCCGAGTCCAAGGCAAAAAAAGGCTTGCCAAGTCTTTGCCAAGTCCAAATCTCAACACTATGGTCTGGACCCTTTCAATACAAGCCCAGTCAACGGCTCCCAAGCTAGGTCCCCAAACCTCTAAACCATATAAAACTTTAGGTTTGATGATTGTATCAAAAAGGCATAATTTGGAAGGGACGTCCTAGAAGTGGATCTGGAAACACTAACATTCCAAAACAAAAAGAGAGGCATACCCCTTGCAAGGGTGCAAATGAGAGGCGGACTTCATATTAAAAATGGGCCCAAAAATTGAAACCCCAGATATGTGTAGGCCGATGTGATATTTAGAAGTTCCCTTTCGTAGAAAAACTGGAAACTAGAGAGAGAGCACTTGGAGATATTGAAGATCAAGACCTTAGTTTTATAAAGGTTGACCACAGACTGTCAAAGTACACAAAAATGAGCAAGGGCATCATGTTGTCATTGTAAGCCCTCGATAGAGTGTGAGAGGAGGACAACATCATTATCAAAAAGGACAGCTATACGCACCTCATGCAAAATACAGCAATCATCCATATGGGTACGCTGCCAAATAAACTCATCTAGCTCATCAACGTAGAGATGTTGAACAGGGTTGGTGAGAGAAGACACCCTTGCTTGACCCCAATGGTATTCTTCACATAGTCAGAGAAACCATGAGAAGTATGAAATTGCCCAATACCTATCTCATAAAGCAACGGTAATTAAAGAATCTGAGATGCTGATGTTTCTCAACTTCTGGAAAAGTAGGTGTCTCGAAAGCCTAAGTCTCTAGTGAAGGGATTTACACTAAACATCATATCACTAGTTCATTGGGCAGGGTTCGTGGTGAGTAGGGGATCTAGAGTAATGTATAGTGTGGGCACAAGAGTCAAGGGCAGTGTCCGAGAGGGTTTGACATAAGATCTCATACATGGAATCAATGGTGGGAAAAGGATGGTAGTAAAATCCAAACCTACGAAGAGAGAGACAGGCAGCATAGTCAATGGTGTAGTCATTATCGAAGTGGATTGTGGTATGTTTAGTGTTAGAGGGCATGGTGGAAGGGGGGAGGGGTGAGAATCAATATGGAGGATGAACATCAAGGCAACATGGTTAGCAAGCAAGAGGTGAGAAGAAATAAGGAAGCCACGGATGTGGGGGATGAGGGATTTTTTGGTGAGAACATAGTCCACGATGCTCACACCACCTCCATGGAGAAAGCAAGTGAATCTACCAGATTCGAGGAAGGAAGGCCACTAAGAATGTGGAGGCTTTGAGATTCACCCAACCGAAGGTGTCTCCCATAGGCCATAGCTATAAAATTCCTATCAACAGAGGTTCTCTATAAACCAAACTCCTCTAGATCCAACTCATGAAAACATAACTCACCCTGTGCAAGACCATGAATAGGCATCTGATGGTTCCCCACACAAGCAATAAAGTCACCCAAAAGAATGTTATTACCAACAACGGAGAACTGAGTGATCTTTGGATAGAGGTCAAGATATGGTTCCCCATCAACTTGACTGACAAATGAGATGTGGTGCAAGGGAAGTAGAATACAACTATGAAAATATTCTTGGAAGGTGGACCTCTCTAAACCTATAGCCACATTGATAGCCACATTGATCTAGAGTGGACATTAGAAGCCATACATGAAACTCTAGCCCTAAGGCTATCTCGAATGAGGCAAGCCACAACACCTAAACCACAGACACCACCTAATCTTTGAATATCACAACAAGAAGCCAAAACCCACGAGTACCCCATGATTGGAGGGAGGGCCCATTTAGGGCTCTCATGGGTCTCGGTGAGGAAGATGAGATCCTGAGAAGCAATAACATCCTAGAAAGCACCTGGAGAAGATCATGTACACCACTACAGTTCCAACAAGCAATAGAGATGTCACCGCCATCCACCGAGACCAGAGGTCGTCGTCATGCTAATGGTCTAGGGCATGACCACCCAGGAGGAGGGGAGTCACAAATAATGGCCCTACAATCCTTGACAACAGCCCATTTGTTCTCTTTCTTGGCAGCCACAACTTGAGCACAAGCTTTCCGTAAGTTTATCCACTTGGAGTCTTGGCAGCCACAACCCAAATTAGGTAGGTTTTTTGAGGGAGAGAAAAGAGCTTCTTTTTAGCTCGTAAAGCATGTAAGTGTTTATCCACGGATAGAAATTGGATGATCAAAGTATTGTCAGCAAAGTCCAAGCTTGATTAAGGGAGAGATCCTTAAGATCCAAGGATTCACACAACAATGCGTGACCTACCTGTAAAGGATCAACAGGTTTAAGGAGGCCACAAACATGGAGGTTAGGTGCCTTGGTTTGCGACACCCTTTCTTCTTCAAACTTTGCTTGGATAGCCATCTCAACAACCACATGCGTTTTCTTTCCTTTTACCACTTGTACCCAAGAACCTTGCTCCTCTACCTATTTTTGAATCAACTGTTATTGGGCTAAGGTTTCTTTTTTTAGATGTTTGTGTTGAGTAATTATCTCCGATTGTTTATTTTGAATTTTGGCAATCACTTTGTTAAGCTCTGTAAGACATGGAGAATCATTAGGGGTAGTTGGAGCTTGTTCAAGCTTGGCAATCCTTTCATGTAGATTTGCAATGATATCGTCCTTTTCTTGCAACTATCTTTGAAGTAGGGACACGAGATCCTGAAGTTCATAGCCCAAATTTTCAATACCAGAGATCTATCGACAGAGGCTGAGGTATTTATTCTTGGGCAATGACGCCTTCTAAAGATGTGGAGTTTTAGATTTCTGCATTGACAAGAGTTTCATGTTCAAAACTCCTAGTTGGACCATAGCAGAAGCGACACGATCAGAGGTGATGGCAATGAGGGAAAGATAGATTGCAAAGGGACGGGAGGAATCTGGAATGCAGAGACATGAAGGGTAAATGCACAGCAAAGGACGACGCTAGGGTTAGGCATAAAATGGCTCGACAAGGCAATGAATGAGGTGTTCAGATGCAAACACGAAGTGCAGATGCAACAAAAGATTCCAAGTTCAGACACACAACAAGGTCGACCCAGACCCACCTATTCAAAACATATACGCAAAATGCAAATGAGAGATTAAAACATAGATGCAAAATGTGAATCGTGAATGAGAGAAACACAAACACAGAATGCAAATTAGAGATCAAAAGCATAGACGCAAAGGAAAAAATGCAGCACAAGACAATGCTCAGTATGAGTAAAAATTTAAACAAAAAAGAAAAAATGTTAAAATAATTGAGTGGAGCTAAAGGCTTTGTTGCTCCATGTTTTAGATCCGGCAATATCTAACTCTTGGTTATATATTAATGTTGAGGGGATTCGAATTTGGTGATTGATACAGTTAAAATTTAAAAAATTTAAAAATTGTCAAATTTGGAGGCTTCAATCAATTCTCCAAGAGGTCATTTTAATCAATAACTCCCATAGTATCCCTTCTCATATATCCAAAGCATGATGGGAAAAAGATTGAAATTACCTCACTAACAAGGAAGTAGAATTTATCTCTCTTAAAGGGATTAGTGTTAAAAATTAATAGGATAGTTGCAGACCCTTCAAAATTAAGAAGCTCGTCTTTAGTAAATCACTATTGGAATAATAATGGAAGTAAAGATCTTTACACATACTTGAAACGACATTAATTATTAAAGACTAAGTCAAAGTACACCCCATATATCACATCCATATGACTTTAATTTCGCATGCTTCAGCAAGGCAATGATGGGACTGGTATGATGGCTTAGTTTCATGTATTCTCCGTATGGAATCATGAATAAATATGGGATAAACTCACATCATTTCATTTGCAGTAGGAACATTTATGGAAAGTTGTTTGTTACCTTGTCATTACTTGATGTTTCGGTTTGAGGTTCAATGGAGCTATGGCAGGTCTAGCATCTATTCTTCCTACTATTGGGGCCTCAAGGTTTGTAGTTTGATTTTTCTCTAATAGGTTTCAAGAGAGCTTCAGGTATTTGGGCCTTGATTTTGTGTCTCTACCCTATGTAAGGGTCATTTAGTACATTGATTTCAGCTCTATTTCCTCCCACAACATCCATGGCAAGTGAAGACAATGAGAAGGATTCTCAAGAGAAGGAATGTAACTTGTTATATAAAGCCAAGAGTTGAAGATGGTATAAGGTTACCCCGACGAAAAATAATGGGGTTTACTCGGCCAGAAGATAGGTCAATTGTACAACTAAAGCTAGAGTTCAAGGCCTTTGTCTCCACTCTAGGAGAAAAATAGATGTGCTTGACTCCTCTATTGGGGCTATATGGGCAAAGCCTAAAATTACAAAAAAAATGGGCGACCAAGAAAGAGACAGATAAGATACAAGCCCCTACCCAATCTATTGAGAACCTGGAGATAGATTTCTTGCAATATTTGTCCAAGAGGTTTAGGAACTCTACAACAAGGAAGTGTAAAGAAAAGGCAATTCATGTCAGGCTGAAAATGGATGAAGAGAAAGAGATGGATTTAGCAACAACTTATCCCAGATTCTGGAAACATCCATATCCAGTGCAATGTCCATGCCTTGGCTAAGATCACAGTAACTGAAATGCTGGGGGCAAGGAGTGGTTCATTCTTCCTCATTCACTATGTAGTTAAAAATATTTTAACACATTATGATTCTCAATATAACAATGTTTCTTCTCTGAAAGAATTGTAGGCTAGTTTGATTATCCATGACAAGTTAGTCAGAAAGCACTTGGGGCAGGTTAGGATAAATCTTCCTGAGGAGTCGTAGACAGATTTCTTTCTAGTGGCAATGGTTAGCAAGCAAATGGAACTTCTCAAGCTAAAATGGAGCTTCTTTGTTTCTTGCAGCGATTGCATTTAGTTTCTTTTATTGAAGAAGTCTTTTTACATTTGTATGTTTACTTTTGTTGCCTCACAGATAGTATTTTTGTGGCCAAATAGTCTTGTTAGTTTTTGCACTATATGCAGAAACTTTTAAGTATAACCTCATTTTATTCTGACTGTACTATAACATGCTTGTTTGGACACTAGTGTAATAAAAGTACTTGAATATGTGCACCTTCTTACCATTCGGGAGATATCCTGATTCAACATGTTCAACCCAAATTATGACAGTTATCTAACAACACAGCTGTCTTGGGTTTGGGATCCGTCCGCTTTAAATAGCAATTGCAATGAATCATAGGTTTATTATTTATTTGAATAAGTAAAAATTTAAATTTAATGATGATAAATCATGGTAATGATACATATCACAGCTCCAAATATCTAAAATGATAGTAGAACCACTTCCAATTATCGTTGACCTACTCAAGACGATCAGTGCCCATGCTGATATCCCAACAAAGATATCCAGTATCCAAATATCTTACCATGATCCTTATTCAATAATGCCTTTTATAAACATATCTGATTGGCATGTTTCCCATGCTAAAGGGGTGTGTGGGAATACTGTTCCAAGACCTAAGGTAAATTAAAATACCCCTCGGTACCCTAGACTGAAGCTCAATTATGATGGGGCAGCCAAAGGTAATTGAAAACCAGAGAGAAGTGATGGTATCTTTAATGATTGTTATGGAAGATCCAAGATTATTATCAATCTAGACCTTGGTAAAACAGGATATAATCGAGAGGTGCCAAAGGCTTTTGTCCATGGTTTACATTCGGCAATATCTAAAACTTGGTTAGTAAAAAATAAAGTTATAGAAATTGGAGGCTGGACTCCATTCTTTGAGAGATCAGTTTCATTTGTAATTCTTTCCATGGTATCCCTTCTCACATATCCAAAGAAATGGAAACGAGATTGCCAACTACCTCACTAGCAAGGGAGTAGAATTAGTCTATTGAAGGGATTAGTGTTAAAACTTGCTACCATAGTTGTGGACCCTTCAAAATTAATTATCTTTGTCTTTGGAAAATCATGATTGGAATAATAATGGCAGTGAAGATCTTTAAGCATACATGGAACAACATTAATTGTCTGAGGCTGAAGCTAATTACACCTTGTATTTTGCATTCATGTGACTCAGAGTTCACATGCTTCGACCAACAGGTAATGGGACTGACATGGGAGCTTAGTTTCATGCATTCTTTGTATGGAATCATGAGTGAATATGAGATAAACTTGCACCATTTCAGAGTGTTTGTGGTTAAAGTGTTAAAGGAAAGCTGTCTATTAGCTTGGCATTATTGTTGGTAATGGTAAGATTTTGTGAAGCTATTGCAAATCTGGTATCTATGCTTTGATGCTCTGTTATTCCTGCTCTTGGGGCCTTAATGGTTTGTAGTTTGAATTTCTCCGTAAGCTTTAGTAGGGAATTAGGTATTTGGGCCTGCATTTTTTAATCTATCTGCCTCCTTTCTGTGTGAGGGTCGTTTAGTATTTTGATGTTTAGTTGTCTTTCATCCTACAACGTCTATGGCAAGTGATAACAATAATAAGGGTTCTCAAGAAAAGGAATGACACTTGATTTATGAAGTGAAGGGTTGAAAATGGTATAAGGTTATCCTGAGGAAAGGTATCAAGGCATATCTGACTAGAAGAGAGGCAAATGAGCCACTAAAGCCAGAGCTTGCAGCATTCTTCCCCAATCTAGGATAAAAATGAAATGTGGTTGATTCTTTTGTTGGTGCTAAAGGGGCAGAGTCTGAAATTGCAAAAGAACAGGTGGTCAAGAAAGTGAAAGAGAAGATACAAGCACATACCATATACACTTAGAACATAGAGATGGAATTCTCAAAACATTTGTCAAATAGGTATAGGAACCTTGCAATAACTTGGAAGAAATGGTTGGCAAAGGTTGTTCGCATCAGGCTGAAGATCAATGAATAGAATGAGATGGGTTAAGCAACGACTTATGCCAGATCCAGGGAACAACTGTATCCAAAGCAATGTCCATTCTTTGGCTACGTTCCTAGTGACAATTTTACCCCAAAGGAAAGAACAGATTTATTCAAGCAGTTGAAGGAGCAAATTCTAAAAGAGAACAGATGTTTTGTGGTTTTACAAAGGGGCAAAGATCATTTCGAAGTTCTAAAGGGTTTGAATCCTTCGGACTTTTTGTCCGAAGGGTCACTAGCTGAAGATTCAATTGCTTCGGACATTTTGTCCGAAGGAAATGACACTTGTTTAAAACCCGAAGGATCACTAGGAGAGGAGGACCTTAGTAACAAATATCCGAAGGGTCGAAACTACCAAAGATGCTGAAGGGTTCATTCATTTGTCGAAGGGTCATTTTATCGGCCAAGAGACCATTTGCAAAAAATCCGAGGGGAAAATTACAAGAGGCCGAAAGAAAGAGTCCATTACAAGAAACCTGAAGGGCAGGGTACCCTTCGCAAGGGTCATTTTAAACATTCTCGAAGGGCACCTACCCTTCGGGAAGGTACAGGAGCAAATTCAAAACCTTTGCAAAAAGCCCGGGTGCCCTGCAATTTTTCCGAAGGGCACAGACGAGGGACAGGAGCCCTTGCGGAGGGCACTTGGTCGATGACAGGACCATTGCAATTTTTTCGAAGGGCACAGAGGGAGAGCCATGAGCCCTTGCGGAGGGCACTTGGTCGGTGACAGGACCACTGTGACTTTCCCAAAGGGCGCATTTCGAAGGTAAAGGTAAAGGAAGAACAAAGGAAACCTTCAGGCTTTTTGTCCGAAGGAATTCTTTCAGACAAAAAGTCCAAAGAAATTCGGAAAAATCACAGAGACAGCAAAGTCCGAAGGAATGGTTCAAGCAAAAGGCCGAACCAATTCTTTCAGGGATTTTGCCCGAAAGAAAGGAGAGAACAAAGTGGTCAAGCTTCGGCCTTTTTGTCCGAAGACGAATGCCAGAAGAAATTAAGGGTCAAGACAGAAATCCGAAAGAATTCTTTCAAGAGATTTATCCCAAGGAAATGGACAGAAATGACTCGGAAAGATAAGCTTAAAGTCCGAAGAATCCAAAGGAAAAGACCAAGATAATTCTTGCGGACTTTTTGTCCGCGGGAAAATGACTTAACAGGAAAAGCCAAAGAGCGAAGGCAAAAGCGAAGGGTTAATTCCTTCGGACAAAAAGTCTGAAGAAATTCGAAGAAATGGCCGCGCAAAAAGCCCAAGGAAATAAACCCGAGGCAAAATGAAACCAAAAGCATAAATTCCGAAGGAAATCCAAAGCGACGGGAAAGTTGAAACAAAGCCAAACGGAGGAAATATAGACTGATAATCCAAATACAAAATCCCGCCAGAAATAGACATGAACATGCAAACCAGAACAGGGTAAAATACATGCAAGCAGGAGCTATTTTCGAACACCAGTCAAAGCTTCAGTTGACTGGTTATAGAAGTCCCGCTCATCTCCGGATCAACTCCACACATTCGAGGGACCAACTCAGCTTCAACCGAAGTTCCAAATTCGAATGTCGAGTTGACTGTTCAAGATTTAGAGTTGACTAATTGTTAAACGCCGCATCCACTAGGAGCTTTCCATGCGAGGGAGAATGATCTCTTCGTCCAACTCAGCTTACCAAATGGTTAACTCAGTGTTCAAATGTTCCAACTCAGCATCAAGCAGCTCACGTAGAGTTCTAAAATTGACATTGGCATGGATTTCCATGCAAAGAGAGGTGGGCGGTTCAGAACAAAGACAAGTTCACTTCCTCAAGCGCAAGAAGCTTCATGCAAAGACAAAAAAGAAAACATATTTTATTGAAAGGCCAAGTCAGCGTTGAGTTAACCTAAGTAAATCCTTATCTTCAATTTTTCAACACCAATCTTTGGCCTTTTGTAATTCTCTATAAAATGGCTTTTAGCCTTGATTTAAAAAATCAATCCCTCTCTTGGCTAGACCAGACTCTGCCATTGGTGAGTTGTGTAACCTCTTTGATCAATAGAAGGACTGTACTTTCAAATTTCAAGTGCTGGCATAGTATATATTTCTTCAGCAATTTGCATAAGTGGTAGATTTTTATCCCTTCCCAAATTCGGATTCATACCTAGGTGCTAGATTATACTTATGCAGGTCATGTTCAATGTTCTTTACGTCTTTTGTTGAAGCTGTAAGTGGATGTTAGGTCGCTGCAAAGTGTCTTGTATCGGACCTCTCTCCATCATTTTTCCTCAGGTTTTGGTCATTGGATCGAACCTCTTCATGAAATATTTATGCATAAGTGATTGATTGAAATCATAGGTCTTCATTTTCCCTTGTTTGTTCAGTGTTCAAGGTTCCAAGTTGAGTGGATCAAACTTCTGGTGTATCACCCCTTTTAGGTAGGATTTCCCCTTAAAGTTTCCTTCTCCCTTTTTCATGGTAGTCCACAACATAGAGTAGAGATCCTCATTGATACATCATATAGGAACCAGCCATATCTGGAGGTTTTTCTCACCATTGAGGCACCCACCCTCGTGAAAAGATCCCATTGTTTCAGCCGGATAGAGGACTGGCCATTTCACGCACGTCTTCGATTCAAGGCGCAGCTCCAGGTTGACAACAATTCCTAGATAAATTCAAATGTTGGTGGCAGTAAAGGGTTCATCCTTTCTCATTCACTCTACAGTTAAGAATTTGGAAAATATTACAATTTCTCAAGATACCACTATCTCTACTCTGAAATAATTACAAGCTTGCTCTTGGAGCATGTTAGGATTGATTTTCTAGAGGAATTGAAGAATTGCAGATTTCTTTCCAATGACGACAATGAGCAAAAAAAATGGAGCTTCTTAGGCTAAAATCACTGTAGGTGAGGGTAGAACTGCAGCTCTTTGGTTGGTTATGAATTCTGTTTTGTTAACCCCCCTCCCTCTCCCTCTCCCTCTCCCTCCTCTCCCATATCTTCCCCCTCACCAAGTGGTCAGAAAGGCCTTTTGATAGTCCTTGACCAAGTGGTCAGAAAGGTATCTCTCCCTCCCTCACTCCCACCTTCCCACCCTTTCCCTTCTCTTCTCTCACCCTCCCCCTCTCTCCCCTCTCCCCTCTCCCCTCTCTCTCTCTCTCTCTAGGTCACCACAAGCCATGTATGGGTACAGGTATGGGTTCTGGGATGGAGATGCCATTTTTTAAAACAATGAGTATGCAAGTATTGGGAGACACCAAAAAAAAAAAAAAACATAGATGTGTACATTCAGAAAAATAAAATTACTAGCATACAATGCACACAACTTTAAAATGACAGAATACATGAAAAATTAAAATTTTGAAGTACACAAATGAGATAAGGGCATGGGAATTAGTCAATTAGGTTTAGGCTATGTTGTTTGGATGCGGGTACGGGTACAGATATAACTTGGGTACATGGGTACGCAATTTTTCTAGAACCTTGATTTGGATACGCTGTGGGTACGTCTATATATATATATATATATATATATAAATTCTTATTACTCATTTTTTTAGTAAAACACTTGAAAATACATAGTTTCTGTTCATTCATTGCTTCCAATTTCCAAATGTTCAAAGCATACATTGCAAATACATTCAAATTTTCAAAATGCAAATGTAGAATAAATCATAGATTCATAATTCATCTAGATTGTCCTCATATTCATAATTATAAATGCCACTCCCACTAGCTCCACTTGGGCAACTCCAAGTAGCTCCACTCTCCACCCGTGGGGTTGAATTCTCTTCATTGTCATCAACATCATCCACACCAAGTAATGAAACTTGCGCAAATGTAGATGTGGAGGCATCCAAGTCTGTATTCTCTAGAAGGATATCCCAAAGTTTGTTAGGCCCTCGCATATAGTCCTCAGACTTGTGTGAAAGAAGGCACAAATTGGAATGCACATATACCAAATCCTCAGTTTTCTTGGATGCCAACTTATTTCTTTAAATTTATCAGATTTTCATCCATTAAATTTATCAGATTTTCTTTTAGACCAAATATATTAACATAATATATTAAATATCAATATATTATATATAATTAATTTTTTCTTAATATTTATATAAAAATATATATCTGATTATAATAATTATATAAATATTATGATTATATACATTAATATAATTTATATATATTATATATGACTATATATAAAAATATATTATTATTATATAATATTATGATAATATAATATGTTTTAACTTTTTATATATCATATTAAATATAATATTTAAATAAAATCAATATATTATAAGTATAATACTTATATAAATGAGAATATTATATTAATTATAATATACATATATATTTTATTATATATTTATCTAATATATAAATATTATTATAACATAATAAATTATAAATATTAATATTATATTATATATAAAATTTTAAAACATTAAATTAAAATATCCCTTATTCTTGTTTTTTTAAATTTTTTCCCGAAATCCCTCAGGCACGCCCGGAGACGTCCCGAACACACTCGGAGGCGCCCATGGCCGTGCCGGAAGTTTCCGGCACAGCCATGGGTGCCTCTGGGACGTCCCCGTGCTAGAGGCGTCTCCAGACAGGGGGCATCGAGGGGGGGTTGGGCGTACCACTGCAACACAGGGTTTAGGTAAGTAGGGATTGAAGCCACCGTCCTTTTTAAAAAAAAACCTTTTTTAATAGGAGACTACCGTTCAAGTCAAATGAGTATAGGGAGATACAAAATGAGGTCTTCTGGCATCAAGAGACATCTTTATATCCATTCCCTGTAACGGGGACGTTTAAAGGTATCCAAAGATGCATTTTCCCAGACTCGCTATATTATGTGTCTGTTTGTTCAAATACAAATGTGTATATGTATATATTTGTATGTGTGTATAACATTGGCATATTTATTACGTGGGCACACGCCTTGCCTTTGTTTTGTGACCCATGTGTGCATCCTTGGTTTGGGAGGCGGCTCTACTTCTATGACCAGCATCAATGCAAAACTCAACACTATATTTTGCACCAACACCAGAACCAATTCTTTACTTGAGTAACACCTATACAGCCCTGCTTCAATTGCAGAATCGACATTCTCATCGGAGCATGATGGCGCAAGTGTTAGATCTTCATGGCTGGAACTCTATACCCTTCTCTAGTGGGGCAGAGCCCCCAAGGTGAAGACCGTTACACCTTGATGAAGTTCAACTGTAACCACATAAGACGAAAGGTCACACAAGAAGAAGCAACCGTTTCATCTTCCATAACAGTATCTTTGCCTCCTGCAGCAATGCTACTGATATATAAATGCATAGATAGATTTAGATAGCAAAGATAGATATCCATTCATCTCTTTCAAGAGAATGTCATGCACTGACATTCAAATTAATAAAATTTTGTCACAGTTCTATATCCTGTTATGTCTCATGAATAAAATAATTGTTTCTAATTTCTTGTTTATAACTTCCACATATAACACATCTGGATTCGAGCAATTTAGATTTTTGTCTACCAGATATCTCCTGGGATCCGGATCAATCCTATTCTTATATAGATCTCTCCCTGGTAATTCCCCAAGTGTTCTGTGGTTATTTATGTACAAATAGGCTGTGATGGAGAAGAATACATAAGTTCACGAGGGGCTCTTACAGCATCGAAGATTATCTCTGTGCTGGCAGAAGACAAGGGAGAGATTTTCCTGCTTAAGATACACTTATCTTAGACAGATGCCCTCATAAGAGTTCAAATTTAAGCTCTGCCACTGAGGGAGGGGGTTGATATCTGTTCCTAAAATCTATGGCAATTGGCAACCCTCTTAAGTCCTCTTCAGTTGGTCAATTGGCAGTGGAAGAGTAATCTGAGCTTGGAAAGAATTACTATTAGTCTTGGACCGCTTCAAAATCTGAGAGAAATTACAAAGTTGATGGAAATACTGCTGATATTACTGAAATCAACAACCATTAGGACTCCAGCATTATTGACCACACGGTTTATAGAATACCTGACTGGCAGGGACATGAACTTTCACATGCAAGTGAGACAGCACCCTGAAGCTCAGAATGACTTCTTTGATTATCTCAAGGGTTGTTTCAACCTCTACCTGGTAGGCTTCGACCCACGCAAGCTTTTGAATACAAGTGGCATGACAGAAATTGGTAGGCTATTCATTAGCCTTCTTTGTTCCAAGTTCGATACTTTATCAGTGCCTGTTAAGGGGTTTATTCACTTTGGCCTCTCAGCTGAACTCTATATGCTAAAATCATGGACCTGTTAGATAGTTTCCAGACTGATCTTAGACCTTCCTCTTGGCGTATTCTTTTTAATCCCCCATAGGTTATTGGGTGATCATTTTTCAGAATATATATCATGAGCATTGGCCTTTTGCATTTTATGCCATTAGCAATGGGGATGATAGATAGGCACATAACTACTCTTTTTTTATCTCTGCTACCTGGGATATTCTGCTCTACTGTTTGTCTATTTTCAGATTCAATATTAATATAAATCATTTGCCTATAAAAAACAATCATGAATTGGAAAATGATTCAATGTATCTCCTGAAATGGATGATGTGGAAGCATAACTTGCATGAAGCATAACTTTTGACCTGGGACTCCGTTTGAGCCCCTTTTTAAAAAAAAATGAAGATCTTCGAGAACTTAATGCAGCCTTAAGCCATGCTAGCCACTTAAAGCCATTTTTGACACATTTTCAGGCCTAAACAGGATTATTTAAAGGCCAAAAATTGCATTTCAAGTTTTTTTTCACTTTTCATAAAACTTTTTGAGTACGGTTTTCTTTTACCTGGGGCATGGAATCACCATTTTATGTCACCCATGGGTCTTTTATATGTATAAGGACCTATGGGACTATTTTTGGACCCATCCAAGTTCATTTACAAAAGTTGCTAATACTGGCAGTTTTAGAAAATTGCTAAAATTAGGAAATTCAGATTACCTATATAAATGTTTTAGAAAATGTTTTAGGAAAAAAATTAGGTGCTTAAGGGGTTCTATGAACAAGATATATTTTTTCATTGAAAAGCCCATGCCATATCTGATATGGGAAAAATCTGATTTTGGGGGCATTGACTTTCATTTCTTTTGTAATGCCGTTCAAAGCTTAATGGAAAGGGGGAGTTTTGTCCTTTGTTGTTCTAATGTTATTCTCTGCAAAATTCTGGAAATAATTATAAGCTTTTGTTCCAATCAGGGTTTGAAAATTCTAATAACCTACTAGAAAGTCATTTTTCAAAATTGAGATAAGTTTCCAACATTTCTGGGAACAAGTGTACAAGCAGTAAGACGCATCACAAAGAATCAAAGTTCATCATAACACAATCACAACTCTTATTGAAACTTACCAAAGCTATCCCAGGATCTTCTCCCCTTGTGAGGGCATTTTCTATCTCCAGATCACCAGAATGATTACGAGCCCAATCCTATGCAGGAAAGACACCAAAGTCAGAGAAAAAAAATCATTTAATTCCACAAATAATTCATAAGATAGGTCAGCCTTCACAAAGTGGTTCAGTTCTACCCGGACACGGCCAATAAACATCTGTATCACAGATGAGCCTGCCTGAGCTGCAGCTGCTGCTTGAGGAAAGCTGCACAGCAATAATTGATAAGGGTACCTCAGAGATAATGTGGAAAAATAAAGTCTGAGCTATGCACTCCAACAAAATAAATGCTCATCACCATGTAAAGCTACTCCAGAATGTTTTGACATATGTACTAACACAGACTCCAATTGCTTCAAACAATTCAAATTCACAAGACCATAAGATCTTGCGTGTAAGCGTCCTTTCTTATATGAACTACATATTAACAACAATTGAAACTATTCTTGGAGTTGCTTCACTTTCTCCATTAACCTAAAGACCAACAGCTTACAGTGGCCTGTCCCATACCTAAAAATTTAAAATAAAGTAATAGAACTCACAAGAATGGATTAAAAATGATAAAGAACAAAGCGTTAAATGAAATCGATAATTTTCAATAACTGTGTTTTGTCAAAGGACCAGAGTAGCAATCCAGGGTACCCCTCTGCTATTTATTCATTTCCATGCACAAGCATTTAAAAGTTACATTTCCCAAAATCAAGCTAGAGAGACAGCACCCACCACTCTCACTCTAAATTACCTGTACACAAATGTTACATGAGTTTGAATCCCTTCAGCTTCCAGCAGTCTTGATGCTTCAATTCCCTGCAAGATATAAATCAGATATCATATATTTTAAGTTTTGCATAAACAGATCTGTTGCTTTATAACTCTTAAAATTAAAAAACTAATCAAAACATCTTCATGTTGTATAATTTTCCTGTTGAAGTTGGAAGGAAAAGGAAGCATACTTGCCAAGTTGCAGGAATTTTGAATAGTAGACGCTCCTGGGGTACTTCCACCTCTTTATAAAATTTCAAAAGTTCATGTACCTTTTGAAAATTTCAGCGGAAAAGATTAGTTAAGATTTGAATTCATAGTTATGGAAATATGTATAGATGGAAGTCAGCACAGGTCTGCCCTTTGTTGGTCAGTTAAAATACTGATACGAGACACACATTACATCATCAATAACAGATTTTAGATTTTCCTATTCAGATAAAAGTCCATGATATGTAGTTTTATTCAAACATACTGTCTGATACAATGGTGCAAAGCATTCTGCTTTATGGCATTTTCATTCAACAGTTAAATCAAAGGGTGTTCATTGGCATAGATGAGCCAGAATAAAAGGCAAAAGGGTTCAAATATTTGATCTGATGCTTTGCCAACTTTCAAGCATAAAATGGAAAAGGCACAGGAAACATTTTAGGTCCTGACCTAGCCTGTGCACCTCCTTAGCCTATGGGAACCTCTTACGGAAACAAGGGAACTTTTTTACTTTACCTTTATGTTCTTTAAGTTTTGTACCCCCTTACGTTTCAACCTTGTGACAAAGCTCAGGTGTTATCCGTCCTTGCCAATCCACCTACACCAAGGAGTAGGCAGATACAACGGCCTAATTGGCCCCGTTCTTGAACCATTCAGTTATCAAAATGGATGTCCATATTGAAGGGGTTTCAGATGGGGCTACATTCCCATTCCTCAATCTACTATTGACCAAATACATTGTTGTGTCATTCTTCATGCACTAGTTTGTTTGTTCTACAAGCAATTTTCTATTTCAGGGCTTCAGAATTTGATATCTTGCTGCATAAAAAAAAATCATTGTAACAGTTTCAGAAGTTTCATTTGGTGACCAAGTATCAGAATGGTGTCACAAACAAAGTGGTCGATCTTCTTAGGCATTCTCCATCTCAGGTAGTTAGCATTTTGTATTCTCAGTGTGCAGCCTAAGATAGTGGAAAGGGCTCTAATCCAAGGATACTCAGTGTGGTTCCATTGTTGATGCTTTTCAGCAACCCAAAGTGGTGAACCAGACACCTTTCTGTCACTACAGTTGTCATGTCCCCTTTTTCCCTTAAAGTGCAAAAAAATAAAGTTAATATTTTAAGTTCTTTAAGTGATTTACTTTTTATTTTATCAAAAAATGACAACTTAATATTTACTTTATTATTATTAGAAATAAAAGAAAAGGAAAAAGTAAAATGTGAAAATAAAAGAGAAGGGTAAAACCTAAAAGTGTAACCCTAATCTTAAAAATGACAATTGAGTCTTTATATTGAGAGTTCTCTCTCATTTGAAGGAATCATTGTTCATTCATTATTGAAAAAAAAGAAACTTTTTTCCAAAGTTTGAGTTTTGTTCAATCTTTCCATCCATGGATGAAAACCCTTTGCTGTTCGAATATCTTAGAGGACGAAAACCCTCGTCCATAAGAGGTGATTCCACCTAGGGATCACATTTATGCTCAAAGAATTGAAGTCATTTACAGATTGCTACAGTGTCGCTACAGTAAATTATTGAATCTTTCAGCTTGTAGAGGATTGGATCGAATCTTACTTGCAAGATTTGGCAATGGTTGATCATTTTGTGGGTAGAAGACTCCGTTGGACAACCATGACCTTCCTTTGCAGCTGTATTGATTTCAATCACAACTGTCCACATCTACAGTCAGCACTGACCCTTTTGGAGTAGTTGTGCACTGTCTGGGGTGTTCGCCAACTTTGGAAGCAGATCTTAGGGCCTTCACCAACTGGCACTCCATCTAACTATCTCATCGCAGTTGGAACTGATCTTCTGAGCACCCATTGAGGGATGCCGAATAGGGAAGGACATCAGCGCAGTACGACTGGACTGCAACCCTCACAGCCAGCAGTCAGACTCATCTACAGGCTGAATAACGCTGCCCACTAGGTCTGTGTATTGTGCGGGCATATATTGCTGATGTAAAACAGCATCTGAGGCTCATTTCTTTCAAGTAAGAATCGGTAGTCTGCAATTTAATTCTCATTTGACATTGTCTTTAGCAATAGTTTATGTAATCATTAACTCGAATAGGTTCCGTATTATGAGTTGCATGCACTAGTTTGGCCTTGAATATGTATTTCTAGATTTACTATAAAAATCAAAATTCAGTATTTTTCATAAAAGGGATATTACAGTGATATCAAAACCGTGATCTTGCTAGCTTGTGAATCATGAGGACAGTTCAAGAATCCATGTTAGAAATGTTGCAAGCCATGCAAAAATATCAAAAGGATCTAAAGGCATGCATAGAAATAAAGAAGATGGAAAGGTCAAAATCTGAGTCTCAAAAATCCCTAGAGGAGCAAAAAGAATTCAACATGCAAGTCAAAGGAAATGAGATCCTATTTGAAAAGGAACCAGAGAATGTGGTTGAAAAGACACTAACCACATTGCAGACAAGCGTAGAGGATGTAATGAGGACCCAGAAAAGGTGTGATGAATGGCTAAGAAGAGCTAAGGAAGCTAAGTTCATAGCCACTCAAGCAAAACAACACCTACATAAAATTAAGGGAAAGAATTCTACAATTGTAATGGAGGAGTATGAGAAAGAAAAAAAACCAAAGTCACAAGAAATTGTAGAGATCAATGAAGAGCAACAGGAATCTGGCATACAAATAAAAGCTAGAATTAATCTACAAGACAGCAGTGTGAAGTAACATAAAATTGTGGAGAAGGTGGAATTTGGCTTCACTAATATTTATGCTATAGATTCATGTCACATGGATATGATCACAATCAGCAAATGTCACAAGACTGAAATGACATGCATAGAGGCAATTGAAAAAATAGCCAAGGCTTCAGAAGCGTTAACTCTTAATGCAAACAATGATTTATATGAAGATCGAATCAAAGTAGTGCAGCAGAAGCAGAATGGAGAGGTCACTCCCCATGAAGAAAAGTTTTCATGAAAGCTAGAAGTTGTAAATACAAATTTGGGCACAATTGAAAAAAAATTACAGAGAATTGAAGATCAACAAGCAAAGCAACTTCAAGTGCTCACATTTAGATGGGAATCAAAAAGAATGATATGGGATTCAGGTAATTGCAGGATGGTTCAGGCATTGCTTGAGGACAAGCAATCTTTGAAAAGGGCGGACTGTCATGTCCCCTTTTTCCCATGAAGTGAAAAATAATGAAGTTAATATTTTAAGTTGTCTAAGTGACTTACATTTTATTTTATTAAAAAGTGACAACTTAATATTACTTTATTATTATTAGAAATAAAATAAAAATAAAAAATAAAAGGTGAAAATAAAAAAAAAAATCGTAAAACCTAAAAGTGTAACCCTAACCTTGAAAGTGACAATTGAGTCTTTATGTTGAGAGTTCCCTCTCATTTGAAGGGATCATTATTCATTCATTATTGAAAAAAAAACCTTTTTCCAGAGTTTGAGCTTTGTGTTCAATCTTTCCATCCAAGAATAAAAACTCTCATGGTTTCCAAGGTTGGATTTGAGGACGAAAACCCTCTTGTCCATAAGAGGTGATTCCACCCAGGTATCACATTTGTGCTCAAAGAATTGAAATCATTTACAGTTTGCCACAGTATCAGTACAGTGTCATTACAATAAATTATTAAAGCTTCCAGCTTGTAGAGGATTGGATTGAATCTTGCAAGATTTGGTAGTGGTTGATCATTCTGTGGGTGGAAGCCTCCAATGGATGACTGATGTGACCTTCCTTTACAGTTGTATTGATTTCAACCATAGTTGTCCACATCTACAGTCAATGCTGACCCTTTTGGAGTAATTGTGCGTCGTCTGGGGTGTTCGCCAACTTTGGAAGCAGATCATAGGGCCTTCACCAACTAGGGCTCCATCTAACTATCCCATCCTAGCTGGCACTGACTAATCTTCTAAGCACTCATTGAGCGCTGACATACAAGGAAGGACATTGGCACAGTACGGCCAGACTGCAACCCTCACAGCTAGCAATTAGACTCATCTACAAGCTAACTAACGCTGCCCACTAAGTCTGTGTATTGTGTGGGCATATTGTTGTATAACAGCATCTAAGACTCATTTCTTTCAAGTAAGAGTCGTCAGTCTGCAATTTAATTCACATTTGACTTTGTCTTTAGCATTAGTTTATGTAATCATTAACTAGAATAAGGAGTTCAACTTGGGTTTTCCGTATTATGAGCTGTATGCACTAGTTTGGCCTTGAATGTGGATTTCCAGATTTACTATAAAAATCAACATTCAATATTTTTCCTGAAAGGGATATTAAAATGGTCTTTTCTCTCAGCTTTTTGTTCCCATGGGCCCTTCTCACCAAATTTTACTAAAGGAAGCTCTCTTGTCCAACTGTAGTGAATATTTTGGCATAGAAAAGACCTTGCATCACCTACAAAATTACATTTATCAGCTTTCTATGTGGAAGCAAGTTGAGGATTACATCCTTCGGCACTCCCTTTCCAATCAGTATAAACCTGCCAAGCTTGGGTAATATCAACCATTACTGCTGCCTTCTCAACCTTGGCAATCTATTTCCATGGACTTCATTGGTGGTCTGACCAACACACCATGATTGCATCTTTTTGGTTGTCTGTTAGCTTCCCAAAATGGTGACCTTTATATTGTGCACAAAGACAGTTGATGCTACACAAGGTACAAAGTTGTTCTTCAAGCATGTCTGATGCAATTTCAATTTGTCGATATCATGTCCCCTTTTCAGAATTAAGCCAATCAGAAGACCCGTAGCCTATTCCTTATTTCCCATAGGCTAAAGGATAAAGTTAGGGAAATAAATTAATAATAATACTTTAAATCTACAATACCGGTCCGTGGAATAAAGCAAAGGTATCCGGTCTAGGTACACACCGGATCTGGGTACGGGTCCAGTACATCCCAAAATTTGCCATGGGTTCTTTTGCCCTAAAAATCCTGAAATACAAACCGAGCACTTAAAATTGCAAATACATACTTCAAGCCCTCATTGTAGGAAGCCCAGAATTGCGAATGGAACGCAAGTAACCCTAGGACACGCTTGTCCCTGCAGAAATTTGCAGAGGGAAAATGTGACGAGCTCAACAAGAATGACAGAAAAAGAACAAAAATGGATGGGAATGAACAAAACAGGGATGAAAATGACCAAAGGAGTCAGGGATCAGACGAGGTTGACTATATGAGAGACTTTTGAAAAAAAAGAGACTATATTTGTCCTGACAAGAATTGGCAGAGGGAAAACACAATATGCTCGTAGTCTATAGTGGCCTTGGTGGTGATTTCGCTAAAGACCATGAACATGTTGGTCTTGGTGTAGGTCTCACAAGCCACTTTGTTGTTGGGGTCCTGCTAAAGGCATGCGTCTAACACCGCATCAGATATCTGATCGCACAACTTGTTTGGGTGTCCCTAGTTCACCGACTCCGATGTGAACAAAAACATCTCCATTCTCCTATTCTACAGAGCAACTGCAACAATGATTGTATCATCAAATCTACTATTTACTTTATATAAATTTGTTTTTATTTTGCTTTTTTTATTTGTTATTATTTGTTTTTTAATATCTATTATATTTTAAAATATTTTTTTTATATTTTTTATTATTTAAAATATATATATGGTAGGTTTTCTTTTAAATTTTATGTTTTTTATTTTTTAATTTTAATTAAAAAATTTATATTTATTAATTTTAATTAAAAAATTTATATTTATTAATTTTTTTACTTTTTTATTGGTATTCGCTATGATCGGAGCTATGAACCGGTCTAGGACACAATCGAAGGCCCAGATCCCCAAGTGATCATCTACCGCATATACCAGATATACCAACAACCGACCCGAAAATACCAACAACGGCCACAACTAGCCCAAGAATACCAACAACAACCACAACCGTCCCAAGAATAGCAAAGGCCACATTCGGCTTCATATACCTTGGTGAGATTTGAAGGTGGGTAGGGCTTGAAACAACCAAGCCACTTTACCAACTCACCCGCATCTCATTGGTAATATTTTTACATTTATTATTATTTTATATATTAGTTGATTTTAATGGCAATTATAAAAAAAAATTATTAATTATTAATATTTATGTTTAATGATTATCATGACATTTGGCATTTGGTTAGTATTTTCATTTTGTGATTACTTTCATATTTTGTTTTTAATATCAATATGCATACTATGTGGTTAATCACAATGCCACTAGTTTCCTATTTATTAGGCTAGTTTTTTATATATTTTTTGTGCGGACGAACCCAAGAAGAACCCAAGGGGGGAAAATCGCCATAGCGGCAAACCCAATTCTTCAAACCCGAATCCGAACCCAAAACGAACCAGCATCTTAGCTTTAAGTTGTCCTATGTCACTTTTATTTTATAACATAAAAAAGGTATTATTATTATTAAAGAGGGCCAGAAAGTAATTATTATTAAGTGGATGAAAAGTGATATTTTATTAAAATTATTTTTAAATACTTTAAGATAAAATTGGAAAAGGGAAGTTATTAAAGGAGGAGTTTGTCTCAAAAAAGTCATTATCCATTCTTCAACTTTGATAATCAAACCCTAATCCATAGTTTGAGCCATTGTGTTCAATCTTTTCATCTGAGGACGAAAACCCTCTGATATACAGGTTTGGAGTACCGAAACCCTCTAACCCATTGAGGTGAATCCATTCAGGAATCATGTTTGTGCTGACAAATCAAGATCAAATTTCAGTTTTCAATTTGGCTGGAGGTTACTATCAATTCCCAAAATTGTGTGAGGGTTTGGTATTGTTTACCATCCACGACGACGTTGCGAATTGTGATTGCATTGGTTTCATAGTCTACCATACCACTCAAGGCAGCGATAGTTATATTGGTGGCTGACATTTGTCCCTGTCGTACCATTGGAAGCTTCCTCAAACCTCAACACAACGCTCCTGCTGCTACCGTTTCCCATACAACACTATTGTGTCATCATTGAGGTTGTCGTATTTGAAGAAAGGTCTGAATCGTGGGAAATTCTTGACTGTTGTACATTAATTGGTGGGGAAGTTTACGTATTGGGCTGAGTTTCATCTCAAACAGCATGTCGTGACCTTGGAGCTACCGTTTCAGTTTATATAGCTGTTGTTACAAAGTCTAGACTGCCATACCTTCATCTACAACTAACATAACTTTAAAATCAGTCATCAAACCCTGCCATAAGCTATACTATCCAATGCTGCTCTTCTAAATGTTATGCTATTGGATATTGATAATAAACTAGGGTTTCATATCATATAAAAGGATTTTCTGCAGTTGATGATCAATTAGATAAAAATCCATATTTTCTATTCGATACAATAAAGATTTTAGTAAAGATTTCAATTAAGTTTTCAATATCAATATTGCATGTGGGATGTTTTAGTATTTGTTTGATACCCAATATTGAAAAGGAATCACAGCAAACTTTACCATTAATAAATTATCTAGGAAGGGATATTACAATCGCTCGCTATCATTTCAGATTGTGACTCATGCTTCTCGAGTCATTTTTGTTGATCATTGTGGAAGCTTTTGGGTTGTCAATTGTGATTCTCCACTTCATTTATGGGCAAACTAGTTGTCAGACTAAGGTTGTCTATTACACCTTGGTCCATGTTCTCTGCATTTCTCGTTAGTAAAGCAAGCAGTGGGGCAACCATCTATGTGTTATTCAACATAGCTACAACAGGGCTACCCATGTTGCAACATGGCATTCTTCTTTCAAAGTTTGTTGTGCTGTCTTCATTTGTGCAAACTTTGACCAAGCTTCACACAAATATATCAACACATTCTCCGCCAAACTCAAGCCAAATTCAAGGCACTTTATGATCGACATTGAGTACCTCATTCTTCCAAGTCAGTGATCATGTTTGGCTTCACTTGGATAACAGATCTTTCACAACAAACATCATGAGTTGAAGCCAACCAAACACACTACTCTCCAAGCAATCGGGCCTAATGCCTTTTTCTTAGACCATCCAACTCAAATTGGTATCCATGATGTTTCCAATGTGAGTAAGCTCAAGTTCTGCGAGCCATCTCACTCATTTAGATTAGAGGAGGATATTTCTATGACCCATTTTGAGGATATCATTCCCAATTTTCAACAACCATTGGCCGAGGATCCTTTTCTTGATGTTCAGACTCGCAACAACCGCAAAGGGAAACCCACTACTTAACTTGACACTCGCAAAGGCAGTTTCCCAATGCATGCCAAGAGGTTCTCTTACTAAGGTTTTGCAGAAAAATTCCCCCATCTCATATAAAAATCGGGGAAAACATCCTCTCAACAGGGAGGAAATGATGAGGACATCCATTATAGTTAGTATGTGAACCATAGTTATTTAGTTATAAATCAATCAAATCCATATACAAGTGGGTTAGTGGAATTATTCAAGCAAAGAGTAGATAGGAATAAATTAAAAAGGTGGTGATCTGTTAGAACTAGGGAGTAGGAAGCATTAAATGCCTTTGTAATATTTTTAATCGATAAATATTCATTCAGAAATAGAATTATATCATGACATGCTTTAGTTGTTGCATTCCACAAGAAATGATTTTGATTGGATAGTTGATGAAATGCCATGGCAATGTGATAGGAATGCCAAATGAATTTTATGTAGAAATTAATGCCACCAAGGAAACTTTTTCAGATCCATATTAAATGGATTTGGACAATCCTCAAGGACTTTGACTTTTGTTGGGTCTTCATGTACACCACGTGGTCAGTAACTAAACCTGTCTACTGAATAGAAACTTTCCAGAAGAACTACTTCATTTTGACATGCAATTTATGTTGTCGCTGAAAATCAAGAGGAAATCAAAACTGTTGGGCATGATCCTCCCAGCTGCTACTACAGAATATGCCATCTTATATTACAATGAATTTCCACAAATGTGTGTGAATATATCATTGGTTATTCTCATTAATGTTGTTAGAGCATTAGTAAGACCATAAGACATGACTAGCCACTCATAAAGACCATATTTTGATCTCAAAGTTGTTTCACAAACATCTAAAGGTTCCATACATACTTGATAATAGTCAATAGAGAGATCAATTTTGTTGAAATGTTTGCCCCTTTAACTGGTCTATGAGATCATCGATCCTAGGAAATGAGCATTGATTTTTCATGGTTCTCTTCTTGAATTCTCTATAATCTTGCACAATCTCCGTTCTTTTTTTTCATTAAAGGATACAATTAGGGCTGGAGTGCAACAGGTAGAAGTGCTAGAATGGATTTTACAATCTTCGGGACGCTTTTGCAACTGCTTCTCTATCTTTGCACTCTCAATAGGCTTGGCGAGATATGCAAGAAATCTGAGGAGAAAAGAAACTAGAACCAAATCAATGACGTGTGAAAGAGGAACCAATACCTCAAGCTCTTCAAAAACATCTAAATATGCATCAATAATACCCTGAATACTGGAATGAGGGAGCTTCCCTATATTATCTTCTTTGGCTTGCTATAACTTGTATAAATTATTGATATAACTTGTTTCAGTACTTGCTTTCCAGAAAGTAAAGGAGACTAGGGCAAAGAAGAAGAGGCAAATTTATGTACTTTACCTTCCTTTTGAACTTTGTAGGAGATTAGGAATGGGATGCTGACCATACTCGTAAGGACACCCAAGGATTAGCTCAAAACGACCAAATGAAGTGACACCACATTGAACAGTATTCTTAAAGTGTGTGCTAGCAAAGGGTGTTGAACAGAAATGTGAATCCCAACATGTTAGACCAAACCCAGGTGTCAGGGAGTACGAGGGGTTGTAGTAATAAGCTGTAAAGTTTGTAAGTTTTAACTACCTCTCTCGATGATAAGAGAAATCAAGCAATCCTTTAACTCACAATTTTGAGTGAAGAGCGATTCCTTTAAACTTGTTGAATAACCTTTGAGTATTAGGATAAGTTGGATCTTGAGCAATTAGACTGTCAATTAAAATCTGTGTGTCTTGTAGTTCAAATTGTTGCTCCATAAGGAGAACCTTAGACTCTTTCTTGGCATGAAAAACTTGCCTCATTGAGTCATTAACCACCTGGACCTGCTGCTAGTTACCCAAGTGATATCAGGCATTCAACTCAAACAACCTAGCAAACTGAAATTATTATATGTATGTAAGATGAGACCCAGATGTTTAAAATGTGTTTAAGAAAAAAACTGTATCAATTGTTTTGGGCAATTTGACTGTCAACTACAATCTGTGTGTCTTCTAGTTCAAGTTGTTGCTCTATAAGGAGAGCCTTAGACTCTTTCTTAGCATGAGAAACTTGCCTCATTGAATCATTAGCCACCTGGACCCGCTACTAGTTACCCAAGTGGTAATTTTATCAGGTATTCAACTCAAGCAACCTAGCAAACTGAAATAATTATACATGTTAGATGGGACCTAGATGTTTAAGGTGTGTTTAAGAAAAAAAATTGTATCAATTGTTTTGGGCATTACAGAGGAGCTTCACATTCTTCCGTGGAATGGCTAGTGTTCTTATGAAAATTGCAGTATTTATTCTTTCCTTCACCAGAAAATGAAGAATGTTGCCCCAAACCATTCAGCTATCCATTAGGGTTAAACAAAGTCTCGGAGACAGAAGATTTTGAAAAAGAAGCAATGGCAGTGTTGAAACTAAAATAGAAACTTTTTTCTGACTTAGATCCAAGTTTGTTTTCACAATGTACGGCTATTTTATATGTTCTTTCCAAAAACTCCACTTCAAAGATAGTTATTTCGTTCCTAAGACTAGGAAGTAAACCATAGAGAAACCCAATCTTGAGTGCCTCTTCTAGATATAGAATATCCAACTTGAATCCAAGCTACAATTAAATAAATTGATGAATTAATTGACCTAATCATAGTTACAAAACTCACCAAATATTTGTCAATCAGACCCTGCACCCTTGTGAAGGTAGTTTTAAGCCTTCATGGTCTGCTGAAATATGGAAACAATTCAAGATTGTGGGTGACCTACTAAGTGGATTGAGTCTCTAGATTATGAGGGCTAGCTCCCTTAGGTGTATCAATGAGAATCTCTACTCTGTGTTGCGGACTACCATGGAAAAGGGAGAAAGAAACTTGAAGGGGAAATCCTACCTAATGACAGTGTTACACCAGAATGTTGATCCACTATATTTGGAACCTTGAACACTGAACAAACAAGGGAAAAGGAAGACCTTTGATTTCAATTGATCACTATGCATAAGTATTTCATAAGAAGGTTCAGTCCAATAACAAAAATGTGAGGGAAAACTATGGAGAGAGGTCTAATACAAGACACTTTGCAGCCACCTAACATCCACTTACAACTTCAGCAAAAGACATATAAAACACTGAACATGATATGCATAACATGATAAGCTAGCAACTAGATACGAATCAAAATTTGAAAAGAGAGAAATCTACCACATATGCAAATTGTTGAATGAATGTACACTATGTCAGCACTTGAAATCTGAAAGTACAGTCATTCTATTGATTAAAGAGGTTACACAACTCACCAATGGCAGAGTCTAGTCTTACGAAGAGGGCTGGATTTTTACAAGGCTAAAAAGCCATTAATATAAAAAATTACAAAAAGCTAAGAGATTGACGTTGGAAAATAGAGAGGGAGTAAACTCAAACCTACTCAACCTTTACAAAAGTCTATTTTGTCTTGCATGAAAATTTCCTTGCGTTGAAAAAGAAGAAGGCAAGCTTTGGATGCATGAAATCTACGAATAGATGTCTTGACTTGAAAACCAATCAACTCCAAAACAAGAGTAGTCAAATCCACTCGAACTGCCGGAACGTTTGAAAGTCTCCCATTTGCATGAAATCAATGCAAATGGCAAATTAAGAATTACGTTTGAACCGTCGGAACGTTTCAAGCTTTGAAACAAATGAGAGTGCGTGCATGGAATTTCTTTTGTTTAAGCTTTCCACTACTCGAGTCCTCATGCAAAGCGAGCCTTTGTTTAAGAACTGAAGGTGACGTGTTAGAACGGTCAAATCAAGACGTGTGTATTTCTGTTCATGGTTGTTGCATGCTCTTGTACTCTCGGACTATTTAGGCATGTTCACTGTCTGTATTTGTCTTTTCCACGAATCTTCCCTTATGCCATTGTTCATGTGCATGTTCATCTTGTATTTCCGTCAGGTTTCTGAGTCTAACATTTGTGTTTTGATTCTCCAGGTCATCTTTTCCCGCGGATTGTGTTCTCTACGTTTGTCTGTCTTTACTGTATCTGTTTTTTCTGCGTTAGTCTTTGCTTTCGAGCGGCTTTTCTATATGTCTTAGCTTTGTTCACGCTTTAGCCTTTGGGCTTTTGTTCCTTGCTCGTGGCTTTGTCTTTTCTATCGGGCTTTTTGTCCCTCCCAAATTCCTCCGGACTTTTTGTCCGAAGGAAATTTTTTTCCGTCTGTGCCATTCACTTTTGGTCATCGGGCCTTTTGTCCTCCCAAAATCATTCATACTTTTTGTCTTCGGACAAAAAGTCCGAAGGAAATCCGTCTCTGGGTTGTCTTTTCTCAAAGGGCAAGTGCCCTTCAGGAATTTTGTTTTTGTCCTTCGCTTTATGAAGGTGCCCTCCGCAAGGGTTTCAGCTTCCCAAAAGTGCCCTTCAAAAGAATGGAAAATGTCCACTTCACTGCAAAGTGCCCTCCGCAAGGGCTATTCATCCTCAAAAGTGCCTTTCAAAACTTTTGAAAGGGTCCTGCCACTGACCAAGTGCCCTCCGCAAGGGCAAGTTTCCTTCGGAAAAATTGATTTTGTCCTTCGAAACTTTTGCCAAGGTCTTCTTCGTGCTTGAAGTGTCCCCCGCAAGAGCACATACCCTTCGGGGAATTTGTAAACGTCCCTACACAATGCCCAAATGCCCTCTGCAAGGTCACTTCTCCTTAAAACATACCTTTTGGAAGAATTGTAAAGGCCACGTCGCTGCATAAGTGCCCCCCGCAAGGGCACGTACCCTTCGGGGTTTTTGTTAATAACCCTTCGGAACTTCTGAAAAGTCCACCTTGCCAATGAAAAGCCCTCTGAAATAAATCACCAGCCCAAGACCTTTTCAGGGTTTACAAGCTCCATTACTTAAAAACTTTATAAGACAACTACCTCGCAAAACCTGATCCACTCGTAATTGCATTTGTAGACCCAATCAGGGTTATCGACTTCTTCCACTTATAAAAGCTAATAAGACATGCACCCTGGTAAACCCAAATTGCTCTATAAGTGCTAGAAATGATCATTCCCTGATGGGAATACACCTGTACCTGCACAAAAGTGACTTATCCTCGATTTCTCAAGGGTCAAGACCCGGTTTTCAAGGCAAATGGTCATGGTGAGCGAAGTTTCGAAATGTAATGGTGAGGATTTGACCCGTGGGGCAAAATTGTCAACAGTACTCACGAGCCAAACAGGGTCAGCGAGTAATTCGCCTAATCATAGTTACAAAACTCACTGAGTATTTCGCCTAATCATAGTTACAAAACTCACAGAGTAATCATGAGCCAAACAAAATCAGAGAGTAATTCGCCAAGTTTGGCATGAAAAAACTCACGATTACTCAGGGGTTTGTGCCAAAAACTTGCCAAACACTATAACATAGTAGTCATGCATAAAAATCACCATTTTTGGTATTATACCAACATAGCATTCCATGTGGCGAAAAGCCCATATTTGGAGTCATTGGCGATTACATTGACTGTCGGGAAAGGGTTCAAGGAACCTAGTCCTTATGAATTGAGTCGGCCCTTGTTAGAGGAAGCTGTAAAAAATGAGGTCATTGTCAAGGATCAGAAAATAATTTGGTGCAAAAATGGCTACAGTATTTTTTTCTAATGGGTGGATAGATGGTAGGTATCATACATTGATAAACTTTATAGTGGCTTCAAGTGGCCAATTGGTGTTATTGAAGTCCATTGATGCCACCCGCGAAGAGAAGAATACAAATGCTTTGTGTAATATGTTGGAGGAAGTAGTCATGGAAGTAGGTGTTGAGAATGTCATCCAAGTTGTGATTTACAATGCAGCAACACATGTAACAACATAATGACTTCTTGAGAAGAGGCACCCTACCGTTTTTTGGTGCCCTTGTGCCACCCATTGCATTGATCTCCTACTTGACGACAAAGAAAAATTGGATGGGTGAAAATTGTGGTTGAAGAAGCCAAAAATATTACCAAATGCATCTACAATCACCCTTAGGTACTTAACTTGAAGATAAAGCACACAAAAGGAAGGGTGTTTGTGTGATCAAGAATCCCACGATTCCCCACAAACTTCGTCACACTGAAAAGCATTGCATTGTCACTAACATCTCTTAAGCAGATATTTGTGAACACTCAATGGTTGAATTCTTTGTATTCCAGGAAGACCAAACGGGTAAGGGTCATGAAGACAATTTTTGATGATGTGTTTGCAATGAACACAAATGCAATCCTTGAGGTAGCTTTAAACTTACTACTCACAAACCTACAAATTAGTAAGCTCCATTAGTTTGTAAGTTTGTAAAACTTATACATTTTAATTCTTAGAAGTTAGATTTATCATTTAATTTTTATTTGTCGTCATCATTCAAATTTCTATCAATTTTAATTTTAATGATTCATATTATTTTGTTTTAGGTGATGGAACCTTTTTGGTCAAGGTGCTATGTTTGGTGGACGACAGAAAGAACCCAATGGGTTATTTGTATGAGGCCATGGACAAGGCCAAAGAGGCCATCCAACATTACTATGGGAAAAATAAAAGAAAATACGAACCCATTTCACGCATAATTGATCGCAAATGGAACAAGCAGATCCACCAACACATACATAGATCAGCGTACTACTTGAACCCCAAATTTTTCTTCTTTGATTCCTTTAAGGTTGATGAGGAGGTTATGGATGGCCTCAATACATGCACAAAGAGGATGACACTTGATAAAACCCTTAAGACAATATTTGATGCGTTGCAGATTTACAAACATGTAGAGGGGAGGCTCTTTTCTTCGGCTCTATGGATTCAAATGAGAATGACACAATAGTCAGGTGAAATAAATTGATTCCTTTAATTGTAGTCTCGTAGATGCTAGACTTCTTTAATAAATGCAATTCTAATTTACTTACAAAGTTATGTCTTATTTACAAATTTGTGGTGGGAAGTTTATGGTGCAAAACACCAAATCTTCAAAGGCTAGCCATTTATATTTCGTGTCGACCCTATAATGCTTCCGGTGTGAGCACGATTGGAGCATGTTTGAGACCACTCATAAGAAAAAACGCAACAAGTTGACCCAACAACGCCTCAATGTCCTTGTTTTTGTGTAAAGCAATCTTCATCTTGGCATTAAAAAAATGAAGGGGAAGGAGACTCATGATGCAATTGACTTGGATGACATCCATCCATATTCTAACTGGTTTGTCGAGGATGTGGAGCCCATGTTTACCAAAAAGAAGATCACAGATTTTAAGAGGGAAACAACCTAAGGGGCAACGTTAGCAGGAGCAGAAGTGTAAGCATCAAGAGGGGTTGGAAAGGATGATAACATGCTTGAGGATGAATTTGTTACTGAGAAGGAATCTTTAACGTCAAGTTCAATACCGATGTCAACGACCACGAGGAGCTGAAGGGAGACGAGAAATTTGTAAAATATTTTATGGACTTGTAATTTTCTATAATGATGATTAATCATCATATAATTTGTGTGCATTGTACTCTTTTTTGGTTTAAAACTAATAGAAGATATACATGTGTGTTCTCTAAAATCATTTCTTATGCTTTTTAACAATATTTTGCATGTTATTTAAGTTTATTTTATTGACTTTATATTTTTCTTACTTTGCCAAGTTTTTGCCAAGTCTAGAGTACGAGTCAAAATTTTGGGTTGCCGAGTTTAAGTTTTAAAACTATGGACCTAATAGTTTCATGAGTTGGAACCATTGTGCCAACAAACTCCCCTAATACCCAACAACTTAGAACCGCTTCTTCAAGGCAGATTTGAATTTGACCCAATGGGTGATTTGATTGCCTTCCATGGGAAGCATATTATTATGGTGATTTTTACACCAATCTAGAGGAGTTTCTTCCATATGGATGTTGTCAATTAGACATTTATTTACATAAGTGGTATCAGGGAAAGTGTTGGAAGTATACCTCAAGATTGTGTAACTAAGAGAGGAGCTTCTCACCATTTAAGTTGTCATTTAACTTAAGGATCTTGACTCATGCTTCTAGATGAAAATCAATCTATGGTACTAGGTTGGCCTGTGGACAATTTTGAAAGAATATTTTTTGAAATGCTTTCATCATTTCTTGTATGATTGTTGTCAAGTGTTTTGACATGAACACAATAAGGAGTATAAATGCCTCCAATTTTGAACCCATTGAAACTAAACTTTGTTACGAGTTACCTAGACCTTGTAAAGGTATAGAAAAACAACATATAAAGTAAAATAAAACCAAAAGAATTTAATCTAAGCATGTACCAAAATCGTAATTTAAATCCATTTTGAAGTTTAAATGAAATAACTATTAAATGACCTTGAAAATTTAAGAAATCCACGATAAAGAAATTATTAAGCACAAAGACTACAATAATATATGGTAATTTCACCTAGACGCACAATTCTCATAACATTCAAAGTCGAACCCATTCAAAATAGAAGCAGAAAATGCCCAAATCTATAAAAAAAAGGTGCCAATAAACCAATTGTTCATTTATTGAGTAGCCAGTCTTGAGCTTGTCCCAGGCATCCATTGTTGTACTGGGATTTCAAATATGAGGTTGTACCTCATCTGAGACTTCGAACATGGTTATCAACTTTGCCTTCTGGTTGGCTTTGTCGAATTTGCATTGCTGATCAACGTCAATTGCATGCTAGGTCTATGAGCCATCTACAACTGGCCATATGTCTTCAAATTCCAATGTGTTCGTACCTTAGTCTTCCATGCTGCATAGTTGTCACCTCAAAGAAGCTAAGTGTTTGGCAAAACAACTCTTGGTCTAGATCCAACCATTGTGAACAATCTGACAAAGGGAGATAGATTGGTTTCTTATCACTCCAAATAGGTTCTCTTTTCTATATATTGTCAGTCCAATATACCAAGTCTCTCGATATATGTGTCCTTATATACCTGTCGATACATGGAAAAAGCTCATCATTTCTATATACCTATCAGTACGTAAAAGAAATGTTAACGAACGTGAGAGCAAAGTGCTACATGGTAAAATGACAATGCGGGAAAAGAATTTGTCTGATCAATGGCACCTATTTAGTGGGAATCCTTGTGCATAGACGTAACTTCCCTATATACTAGGATATTCCACATGTCATGATTTATGCCTAACGATCGTGGCAAATGGGTAATGAAGGGAAAGTTCAATGAAATCTATTTGCCTTATTTCTCCAAGACGATTTATAGGGACAATGTCACATTATTGCAACTATATTAGGGTATGGATATAGTATTTCAAGTGCAACGACATGACCCATAAACGTGAACCAAAGGCACCACTAATACCAAACGCTAGGAATAAGATTTGAGAATCCCATTTTGAGTTTTTGTATTGTTCCAATGTGTTTTTTTTGCCAGAAAAAAGAAAATATACAATGCTTGCTACAATATGCAGATAATTAAAATTTTGTGTAAGAGGAAAAGAAAATACCCATTACAATATTGTATTCAACATGATTTACTTACCTAAAATAAATGATTCGATTTTTTATTTTTTATTTTTTTTTGCAAGTCATGTATTAAAAAATCGTCAAAAATCAGGTTCACAAGGTCAACTTCAGATCGCCATATCTCCCTTGATATTGCTCATAATCTTTATTGTGCCCACTTTTCGGAAAGCTCTCAGAGTCCTCTTTCCAACCATGAAAGAATTATCTAAATTGGAGATCTATGTGAGGATAAAACCTTTCTGCAAGATAGTCGTGATTTTTGAAAATAAATTTATGTGATTTTTCAAAAAAAATCCCTACTTTGTTCTCTCTTGCAATATCTCCAAAAAAAGACCGAATCAAGAGAATGAGTGTGCATAGGCTCCTCTTTCTATCTCTCTTGTTTTAATCTTCTACCACGATCAAAAAATATTTAAATGAAGAATCTTGGAGGAGGGTGCCATGGGGCTCCACCTCTTTTTCCTTCTCACTCGCAAACTTCTTCGTCCTTTGAATGTTGTCAATTTATTCAGATCTCTTGCTCTAATACCACAATGAAAGATGCAATATACTAATTAACATTGATCAAACATGAAGGTTACATTTATAAGCTTCATGAGCCATAGTCCATCACACCTAACACATCATGGTGGAGAAAATTATTAAATGTCTACCACAACCTACAACTACCCTTATTTACTAATACACCAATTATTTAATATTGGGTGCATGTATAACTTCCTAGACTATGAGCTAGTAAGCTATTATCCTGACAGATTCTTACAAGAGATCAACAACCTATGCAACCTTTGGAGCAATTTAGATCAGATATGGGATTAATAAAGAGGATCCACTAAGGCTATTCAATCCAAAAAAAATCGTTTTTTAACTTTTCCGGGCCGCTGCCTCTTGATCCACAAGATCTTTGTGGTAGCAGCCAAAGGTCACCGACATCGTGCTTTTGAGTGCTAACAGGAATTTCCTTGGGATGCTACAACAATGAGGGAAGTATCAAAAAAGGATGCAATGCACTGATAAGCTTATGACACTGACTCATAAGTGGATATGGGATCAATAGCTTCTAATGTGCAACTCTATGAATCCGAAGGTTGTTGAAGAGAGTAGATCCAATGGAGGGTAAGAGAAGAAAACCAATGGGACCTAGATCTAGGGCCTTGTATGTAAGAAGCCTAATCCTGCCAGATCTAGTAAGGGTAAAAGATGGAAACCCATGACGTGACTAGAACTAGAAGCCACAATAGTTAAACTCATATACCAAATTACATGAGAACAATGGCAACAATAACATGAACAGAAAGAGATTGTCACAACTGTACATGTACACTCATTTATTTTATGTATATAAATACATAAAGAGTGAAAATGACGTACAAGGAAGCTTCTAAGAGGATGCATAGAGATATAGAGATGTGTGCAGTACATAAAAAGATACAATAGAATAGCTCAGTTAACTATGTCTCGTCATGATAACATGAATTTGCAACCCAAAAACAATCAATAATTGTTGAATAGAAAACGGTTAATTTGGGTTTTCCAGCAGATAGATTCTAATATTATTTTATCAGGGAGCTTGAGGTTTTCACACTAGTAAACAATCACAAGGGGGCCATTAACCAATTCAACATGTTTGACTTCATATTTAACTATAATAGAAACTTTCCATTCAGATCTGATTTGGGAAAACTTGTCCTACTTGGCCTGAGGCATATTCAACAATTATCTTTCAAAATATAACTATTGAGAGTGACATCTTTGGATTATGCACGAATGTTCAAGCCTCTCTATTCCTAGTTAGAGTCTTTTTGGGTTAGTCTCGTAATTCTAAGAAGGCTAGCCATGCTACAAAATCACAGATGAAAGGGGATGCAGAGTAGGCCCCTGTGAATAGAAGTAAATATTTCCCTGATACAAAACTTCCAACAATTGGCCAACTATGTCCAGCGTACCATGGTCTAGTGGCAAGACAGAGCTATCACCATGATAATGACGCTCAAGCCCCACTCAGCATACTCGTCATTTTAAAGCAGTTGAGTTAAAGTGGATCACACCCGAACGAGGCTGGGTGCAAGTCCAAAACAAATTTTGGTGGAATAGAAATCCGTCGGATGTGACTTGTAAGCTGAAAGGTGTTCTAAGCTTGATGATTCATTCCCCAGCATTAATTTATGGCAGCTTGAACATTACAATTTACCTATCAAGATAAAAACAATTGCCCAACTCTATCACAAATAAACATTAAGTGCTTCACTTCTTGTCACTTGAAAGGTTTGTCAAGCACATAGGCACCTGTTGAATTGTAGCATTAAATATACTGCATATGCTCAACTGAGTCAGCTCGATCATTGGCAACATTTAATGATCCACTTTGGGATAGTTTTTCCATGCAGGTCAATCATGAATCATGTAAGAGAAGAATTAGAATGAATTTATGGCAGGTTCAAAAGTGTAAGAATCTTCATAAGGTGATATTTTTAGTGTCAATATAACTGAAAAAGAAAAATAATAAATAATTGAAAGCACCAACTAGATAGCATTATGAATATCAAAGAAAAAATTAACGCTTGAAAACCAATAATTCAAAATTGAGTCCAAATATGATTCTCCTAGCTCCATATATTTAAACAAGCCAAGAGAATAAGCCTTACTGTTGCAGGCCTTTAATCAGTTTGCACAATCTTGGAGTTGGCGAAAGAGAATCAGAATGTATGTAACATGGTTGCAATGTCCATTAATACCTTTCTTATAGTACCATAAGTATCATAGGCTAAGCGGGCGTCCACTTCTGTAGACACACGTCCTGGTACAACTTTTGCCAATTCAGCTCCCACATTTACAAGTGCCTGCGAACAAGACAAAGCAATTTGTTAAAGCTACTACATCTTCCAGTACCAAATGCTAAACGCCAATAAGATGTAAGCAGACCTTGTTAAAGATACAGGACAACCGATCACTGCTCTCTTCACGTGAATAGCATTCACTGTCAACCAGGGCAGTTTCTATGACTCTCTGTAAACAAGGCAATAACATGTATATGCATCAATTGATAAAGACAAGAAATCCCCTTCGGCCTTCAATTAATCAAGTGGGAAAATGATCAGAATTAATCTCACTCCAAATCTGGTCTCAGGAAGACTGCAAATGCCAAGCAGCAGGGAGGAGCTAACTGTGGCTGCAGTGGGAGGAAACCTGCAATGACCCGATCAAAATAATTGGTGATAAATCAAACACCTCACTTCTTTGTCACGTACACAGAGGTGAGACAATTGGGCTTTTAGTGTTTGCAGGGCTGGGGTGATTCCTCCTGTGATTAGGCGTAATCTCCAAATCACAGGGATTGCCTGGCCTTTAGGCAGCCAGTATGTACACCATTGCTGGAAAAATTCTCCGCAGCCGAGCTTTAAACTCTGCAGTCCGTAGTGTTTAAGACCTAAACCTAACCAGCTCAAAATGATCATGAAAAATAAAATCACTACTTAGCGTGCCTGAGAGTAGGAATTAGCTATCTACCTCTCAAAGTCATCGAAAATCACTGTGTCAGGCACAATCTCACTAAACTCACTGATTGCCTCCAGTTCTGTCTTCTCCTGGGCTGCATTAACATCTCATCAATGATCATCCTCACATGACCAAGAACAAGTGCAGACGTTATTATGCCTAATTCTTCTATTGGGTATCGATGATTTAGGATCTCTGTTAACCATTGTCAGTGATGGTAGTACAGTACTTGACCCAATAAAATATAATTCATATAGGATCTCTTGTTTACCTATTGCACAGTATGAAAACAAAGGCAAGACTTGAAGACGATCATAGAATAAATGCACCCACCTGTGTTAAGTGACGAGGGAGAAGAAGCAGTACAGAAGACACTAACATTAACCCTTCGCTTTCCTCCTCTCCAACCCTGTTTTTCACAATCCGATCATCATTATATCCGAACACATTTAGCATCTCTGTATCCGTCTAATATGCATATATAGATCAGATTCCATTTAATCTTATTTACAGATGTAAAATGTATATATATTATACCTGGAAATGAACTTGTTGTGCAGATAGTAGCGGGGAGGGCACTGACATTATCATCGTGGCCATATTCTTGAAGTAGGTGGTACTATTCAGTACCTATCATGCAGTTTTTTTTCCTGTAAACAGAAACATTACGGATATGGCCATTATTAGAACTAAACTGTAATTTAATATTTCGTTTGGTCCGTTGGATTCGTCGCCCCTACTAGAAAACAAGCGCAGTGGTGCGGCTTTATTTAGATTTGTTAGAATTGGAACTTTGATAGCACTCTTTGAAAATCTTGAGGAATGTTAAGAAGTCAATCTTAGCAGTCCGGAAGGGAAGGATTATGAAAAATTTTACGAATTATTATTGGGAGTGTTTTTTTTCAATCAAATAATAATAATAATAATAAAAACACTCCCAATAATTATTATTATTTGCACAGTGAAAATGTTTGTAGTATCGTTGACCAAAGGTAGCTGTCCCACTCCACCCTCTTGTTCATAAAGTTTCTTAGCATATTCAAACCATTGGGTGGCAGTAATATTATTTTCATTTTGCTTTCTCCTTGGTTGGAGTTCTTTCCAGAAACGTTTGGGGTTATTTCTGCCCAAGAAAATTAGCTCCTCTCTCCTTGTGAACATAAAATCAGTTTTTTTCTTCTTTAGGATCTGTTTGTAGGCCTTAATGTCGAGGTTAGTTTTATTCGACTCCCTTAGGTTCCTCCTGGCCCTCTTACATTCCTTGTCAAACCATGCATTGGTTGGAAAACAATTAGTTTCAGATTTTCTATTTTTTGCTCTCTTGCATTTTGAAAGAGCCTCGTGAATCAGATTTGATAAGTCATCACTGTTAACACCATGCTTATACATAGGGTGTCCCATACAAAGTTCCTCAATAGTAGCTCTGAAAGTGTTACTGTTTTCTGAAGTTAACAAAATTCTGCCCTGAGAAGGTGGGTGTTGAGGGCCTTGGATTTTTTCCCCAAGCCGCCTATCCTCTGCCCAATACAAATTTATGTACAACGGTCTATGATCTGATTTTAGATCCCAAATGTGCTCTCCAATTTCAACTTCTTTAATATTTTTATACAAATTCTGCGAACAAATTACATAATCTACCACACTTGCCCCGTTGTATGTGTTGCAAGTCAAATTGTCCGACTTAGCCCATCTAGCCAATGATTGTGTTTTTTTTGGGAATAAAGATATGTGGAGTTTTAGACAAAGCAAGGTGCAAGATCTTTAATTTTAAGAAATTAAATGTAATATTATTTTTTGTGCATTATGATTGGTTAATTTTTTCTTATGTTATCGGTTGCTTCGCATTTAATATATGGATTGATTTTTTTACAGGTATTTGTAGTGTTGCGGTACCTATGGGGACATAGTGATATTCACAGTTGTGTCAATGCTTAATTGTAAGGACAACTTTTACTCAATGACATGTTGGGTTCAGGGATAAATACGTGTTTGTTGAACCTTGTACTCACTAATTCATTCTCATACTAGATTTGTTTATGCACTTGGTAAATCTTATGGAGGTGAATAAAATCGATAGATGTTTGCTTTATAGTTGTAGGAACATAATGATGTTTGATGGTCTGGGATTAATTTTCATGGATGTGAATAATGGCTAATATATCCCTGTGTATGAAAAATCAAACAGATTTCACCAATGCAGGAAAGACGGCTTTGATGGTTTAGTGCAGACAAGCAACACAGTGGGCGGTGGCTTTTGTCCATTTATGGGTTGGTGTTTTGAATGGGACAATAATCATGTCTCCATATAAGTGAGTTATCTATCTTTTCTTTTTAAGTGCAGCGCAAAAGCTTTAATTTTCTTCATTTTTGCAGTTATAGAGCTTTTTTTTTAGAATGTGGGTGTCCCAATTTTGTGACAGAATATGGTGGATAACATAAGATTTATTTTTATGGTTATTAATTGTCATTTCCTTCTTGATGAAGTTCTTTTCATATTGACCTTTACTCTGTTGATTATGTTTGTTGTCGTTACTATTATTAAATGTTCTATCTGAACACCAAAAGGAATGGATTTTAGGGGTCCCTGTAATTGCATAGGATCTTAGGAAAGGCTTGCTCCTTTGAAACCCTAGAGGGAAGGTGGTTTGTAATGGTTGGGATAAATAGAATTGTGGAAGATTCCTTGATCAAATACGTGAAGAAACAAAAATGAGACACTTCAAAAAAAAAATTCACCTTTTTCCTCTCCAAGTTGTTTACAATTGTCTCGGTCAATGTTTGCTACATTTCCCCTTCGCTGCCATTGCCAAATGCTTTTGCTGTGATTGCTATCATTATCGAGGAGGCTATGTTTGTAAAGGCTTTTACAATTTTTAAGATAGTTGATAAGGCCATTGTTTTTATTTTTCTTTCTAGCTTTCTACTTGTCCTTGTTGTATTGGGGTTTGGTTCTTAGTTTTATGTTGGGGTTTTTGTTTTTTCAGATCCCCACACACCAAAACTCAGAAATGGGAAATATATGATCAATTTTTGACCGAGGTCATATTTCTTTGAGGCATTTTCTCAGACAGTTTACATGCCTTGTTTTTTATGCTTCCACATTTCACACACATGTTTATGAGGGCATTCAACTACAATAATGAAGATACCCATGTCTTCTGCGAGTTGTAATTAGGATATTCCATGAGAAGACATTTCATTCACTCATTTGCTTAAACACTCTCTAAACATACACTAGAATATTGCACTTGCCATAAATGCGTATAAGGATGTTTTGTAAAAGTTTGTGTGGGAAAACTTAAATTCCCTCTCATTCATGTGGGAATGGATCCGCTTGCCCTCTAAAAAGGCTTTCTTAGAACTGTAGGTCTGTAATACCTAAAGATATGTAGAGGCATTTGTAGCAGAGTGGTGTGTGGTAAGAACAATGATATTAATCTGTTGATTCTAATTCCCAAACAAGATCAATTCAATGCCCCATTGGTGATCATGCTAAATTTCCATCTATTGCTTCCTCTAGATCAAGACTTCTTGGAAATGTTGTAGTTTCTCTTATTAAAATTCATGCAAAGGGGAAAAAAAACTATTACTATTATGAGGACAGAACGCTAACAAGCCAACTCTGTTCATGTTGGAGCCTTTACCTACTTTGAAATCCTTATATTGTATAAATTTTATGTTGTCAAGGTGTTCTATATTATATATATTAGATTTTTCAAGTCCTTATATAGACCACATAGACTACTAGAAACATCAAAATTTATGTCCCGCAGTCATATGCAAAGAAGACATTATTAAAATAGTAACAATCTATGATTAAGTTGATTTACATGCATAACCATGTCTTTGTTTTGCTTTCAGTTGCGAAACTCTAAAAGGACAGGAAATGAAATGTCATGCAACAACTGATGGAGTAGATAGTTAAAAATGGATAAGCTTTGCACAAGATTCTAAGATACATGTTAACTTATTTGAACAAAGATGACAATGCAAATGTACCCATTCAAACTCTACTATGTTTCTAGCAATTACGAGCAAGCAATAAACACTTACCAATCGAAAATGGCCATACTATTTTATGTAAATGATCACTGGGTCGATCACATTTTTGTACCAATCCTTCTTTTCAATTTCAAATATTTCTTGGTATTGAAACATATTTGTGTTCATGTTTCTTATTTGTATAATCCTCTTATTTGTACAATCTTCTTGTAATTTTTACAATTAGTCAGTTTGAAGTTATAATGCTAATTGTAATCGTTTTTCTTATTTCTTTATCAAGCATAAATGCTTTTCATTGTAAAAAGGTCAGTATGAATTGGCAATTGGTAAACCAGTATCAACTTATGTAGACTGTATAAGTGAATATTTGCACCCATTTATTTATAAAATTTTCCAAAACATATATATGATATCTTGTCCCTTTCATGGACGATGTTCAAATTTTGACATTGCCCAAGTTTTAAACTCTGATTTTCTAAAACAAAATTTTCAAACAAAATCAATGACCATAATGCCCATACAATATCAACAAAACCTAGTTATTATTTCCAATTCTTTTCGTAGAGACTTGGCATTATACATCCTTGTTAAGATTAATCTCTATCAAATTATAAATGTTATTAATATTATAATAATTTTTAATATTTTTTACAATATATTTTCTTAATCGATGTGTTGGGAGTTTGGCCGAATGTCGGTGCAGAAATGTATTGTTAACAAAATACAACCTGATAGGTCTGTCAAATATTACTGCACCTAAACCATAGTACAACACCAACCTCCAAAGCATCAATTACATTCATACATTGTCAGTGCCATTCAATGAAATGACGTCAATGCAAATTCAGCCAACGCCAAAAATAAATGTGAACTGATGTGGTACGGTTGTTGGAAGGACGTCGCCGAAATGAGGTCCTTCCCTCTATAGGCATCGGCAATGATATGGTTACTAAGCTGCCTCAATAAGATTTAAAACATGAAGAAGCACAGGTGGCCTAGACTAATTATGGAAGAAGAGCTAACTAGAAGAAAGAACACTTGGAGGAAGCAAAATGACAAATGGGTGAAGAGGTGGGATATTAGCATGCAGGAGTGCCCAAATACTAATGAAGAAATAAAAAAATATGTAAGAAGAAAATTCAAGTGCATCATGTGGACAAAACAAATGGGTCGTAAAAAGGAATCCTACCTCAAAGAATTCAACCCCACAGGCGATTTTGAAGAAAAAGCCTATATAGGAGCAGACATTAAATGGAAAGCAAAAACGTTGATTGCCCAACTTAGGATGAGCTCTCATCATCTTAGGTGTGAAACAGGTAGATGGCTAACTCCTAAAGAGGATTGGGAGGAGAGAATATGCCTCTTTTACAATAAAGGCATGGTGGAGACGAAACAACACTTCCTCTTGGAATGCGAGGCATACAAAGACATCCGACACAGTTATGGTGAAACTCTGAAAATCACCAATCTGGACACCCTGTTTGAAGCGACAAGGCTGGGTAATACGGTGAACCTCGTGATCAAACTTCACAACAAAAGGGAAGATCTCAAGAAGGAAGTTCAGGCAACTTAGGGAGCATTTTTGTCACTGAGGTCCCGTCTGATGTGGATGTACGCCACTGATGAGTCCCATAAACTGCTGCAGTCTCGTGGACGTTATTAAAATCCTTCATTCATTCATTCATTCATTCATTCATTCATTCATTCATTCATTCATATGACTGAGTACAATTGGGTTTGGCAGTACGTTGCTAATATTTCAAAAGATAAAATTGATCTTCATTGAAAAAGATCGATTTTTAAAGTTCCAACGTTTAACGAATTGGATAGCATTATCTCCTATCCACTCATCGCTTTATCTCCTCTACTACCATCTTTGAGATCCCAGGCAGGAAGGAAGAAAAGGAAAGACATTATTAGCATTGGAAAAATGTCAAGTAGACCATTCATGAGCTTAACAACTATTGTTATGGAAGTGGCATTTAGCATGGTTGTTATTGCAGGCATAAATGCTCAGGAGGTTTCAGCCCCTCCTGCACTTGCTCCTGTTACTACTGCAATGAGCGATGGTAATCAACCTAAAATATCCTTAAATTGTTGGTATCTTGACTGCAGGATTTGTTTTTGTTTCTAATGGAATGGAATGGATATTTCAAGGAGTGCAATAGATCAAGGAATTGCCTATATTTTGATGTTGGTGGCCCTACTTCTTATTTACTTCCTCCACTGATTTTGGATACACAAACATAATTTTCTTCATAATTAGATATCAAGGATGGGGTTGTCAGCTCAAAATCCTATATTCGATCTCGAATCCATTATTCATTATTCATTATGCCTACCTATCCTTGGCCAAGCATGTATTGTACAGCTATAATTTTCAATTTAAAGGAAAAATAGTTACTAATTTTTGTAGGGATATGGTTGTGGCTGCTCTGATCGACATGTAAAGAAATAATTTATTGCAATATACCTCCAATGGATTGTAAAATTGCAGTGGAATCTGCAAAATAAATTATAGATCTCGCTAGAAAAGTAGTATTAGGTTGAAAACTTGCAAATTGAAAACATAGAAGAAAAAAAAATAGCGCAACTTCTTGGAAAGAAAAACCAACTTAAAATTTTTCATTGACATAAAAGATGCGTGAATCTTACAATAAGTAAACCTCCTTTGTTAGCTTAACTCATGCACATGCAATAGTTAGAGAGCATTCGTTATTCAAGCATGTAACAGTTAGATCCAAGATCATCTGTTATTCACGCGCAACAGAGTTAACCAGAACTAAGAGGCAGAGATAACTGGGAATAAGTAGCGCTAACACCCCCCCTTAAGTCTAACTAAGGAGACAAAAAAAATAGAGGAAAGAGGGAAAACCCTATGGGAATAAAACCCCCCCTCAAAAGTACACTAAGTGTGCATGGCAGCTACTGTGTTGCAGTGTTCTTCACACCAAGAAGGTCTCGTAGAAAATGAAACTTTTGCTCAGTAAATGTCTTCGTGAAGATGTCAGCAATATGTTCAAAAGTGGCACAATACTGCAAGTCGATGACTCCATCATGTATCAATTCATGGATGAAGTGCATGTGGATCTCGATGTGTTTGGTCCTTTGCCGTTGTATGGGATCTCTACAAACCTTCAGTGTACTTTGATTGTCACACCAAATGACAGTCGGATGATGAAAGAGGATACCAAGCTCAGTTAGAAAGTGTTGTAGCCAAATGACTTGAATGGTAACATTGACTACACCTCTATATTCAGCCTCTGTTGATGATAAATCAATGGTAGATTGCTTCTTACTTGACCAACAAATGGGCCCTGATCCTAAACTAAGAACATATCCTGAAGTGGACTTGCAATCAATGTTATCACCAGCCCAGTCAAAATCAGTGTAGCCAATGAGATCCAAAACACAACTTGTTGAATAATGAATCCCGTTCCAATGTAGCTCATGCGGCTCTTACATGTATCTAGAAACAGCCCCCACTGCATATGAGAGATCTAGATGAGTGTGAGTGAGATAAAGAAGACTCCCCACAAGTTGACGGTAGTGTGTGCAATCAACCAATGGTGTATCCTTGCCATCTTCAAGCTTGACCCCTGATAGGAAAGGTGTGACAGCTGACTTGTAGTCAGTCATGTGAAACTGAACCAAGAGATCTCGTGCATACTTGGATTGAGCAACTGTGATTCCTGATTGATTTTGGCTAATTTCAAGGGCAAGAAAAAAATGTAGGAGACCCATGTCTGTCATAGAAAATCTATCATGCAAAATAGTTTTAATTGCAGCAATGGCAGTGGGTGAATCACCTGTTATTAGTAGATCATCTACATAGAGTACTATGAGCAATAAAGAATCAGATGTTCTTAGTATATAAACATTTGGATCATATTTGCATCATATGAAATTTTGAGACAGAAGATAAGAATCCATTTTAGCATACCAAGCTCTAGATGCCTGCTTGAGGCGATAGAGTGACTTCTTGAGTCTACATACCAATGAGGAATTTTGTATATACCCTTGTCGCTGCTCCATGTAGATATCCTCCTCGAGATCACCATGAAGAAATGCATTCTTCACATCCATGTGATGAACCTCCCACCTTCTTGATGCTATAATGGCAAGAGCCAATCGAATGGAGTCCATTTTTGCCACTGGAGAAAAAGTCTCATCATAGTCAATGCCATGAACTTGTTGAAAACCTTTGGCGACCAATCGTGCTTTGTATCTGCTCACATGTCCATCTGTTGATTTATTTGTCCTATAGACCCATTTACATCTGACAAGCTTGTGATTGGAAGGAAGTGGAACCAAATCCCAAGTTTGGTTTGCAATGAGGGAGTTGTACTCCTCATCCATGGCTACTTCCTAAAGCGGATTCCCTATAGCTTCTGTATAAGTCTGAGGGTCAGATGCTAGAACCACATAAGCATGCATCGGCATGATGGGCTCAGTAGTTGAGAGTGCACAAGGGACTTCATATATATCAACTAAGCTCCTTGTTCTTTGATTTTCCACATGGGATACTGAATCATCACTAGAATCCAAATCAAGGATTGGTTGTGGATCAACATATGCATGCTCATGTTCCTCTGAATTAGATTCAAAAATATCTGAAATAAGATCAGAATGATTGTATGTATCTCTGAGATCTGTAAGAGGAGGAAGCATAGAGGTGGTGACATGTTGATCTTGAGATGCATGTGGAAGACTTTCATCAAAGTAGACACTCCTCTCAATGAAGAGTTTTTCTGTGAAAAGATCTAGTAGTCTGTATCCCTTTACACCATCTGGATATCCAACAAAGATGCATTCTTTGCTTTGAGGCTCTAAAGCCTTCCTCTTATCTACAGGAATGCATGCCCAAGCACGGGATCCAATGATACGAAAATGTGTCACTTCTGGTTGCATGCCTCTCCATGCTTCAAAAGGTGTTTGTCCTGTGACAGATTTATGAAAAGATCTATTTTGTATATACGAAGCACAGCTGATTGCTTCATCCCACAATTTAGAGGGAAGGGACCTAGCATGCAACATGTAGCTGGCCATCTCTTTCAAAGATCGGTTCTTCCTCTCACTACCCCATTTTGTTGTGGAGTGTATGGAATTGTGTTCTACAATTGTATTCCTGCTTCATCACAAAGATGTTGGACATCATTGTTGACATACTCCCCTCCATTATCTGTGTGGAGGATCTTGATCATTTTCCCAGACTGCTTCTCTGCATGGGCTTTGAAAATCCTGAGATTCTCAAACACCTCAGATTTGAATTTGAGAAAATACACCCATGTGTATCTTGTGCAATCATCAATGAATGTCAGCACATATTTGGCTTTGCTCATGGAAGGTTCAGGAAATGGACCCATAAGATCACTGTGAACAAGCACTAAAGGAGAAGAGACTCTCCATGCATTCCCCTTTGGAAACTTTTCTTGTGGATGCTTTCCAAGAGCACATCCTTCACAAATTCCATCAGAAAAGTCTATGGCTGGCAAGCCTTTAACCATTCCCTGTTTGTTAAGTTGCTGCATGTATCTAAAATTTAAATGACCAAATCTTTCATGCCAAATTCTACTTTCATCATTTGCATGTGTTAGAAGTAAAGTAGAATCTGATTCAGCAACAAAATCAGAAAAAGTGTATAGATGAGATTGATGATTTGCCTTACCAATAACAATTTTGGAGTTGTCTTGCATGTCAAATATGGTCATCGAATCAGGGGTGAATTCAACTCTCCTACCGGTTCCAGTATGTGTCATTTGATACACAGAAAGAAGATCAACAGAAAGCTTTGGAATATGTAAGACATTCTCAAAACTTCCAATTCCAACCTCTACCCTCCCTATTCCAGTTGCCTCTACAGGGGAACTGTCTCCCATGAGAATAGGAGAACCATAATATGGTTTCAAAGAAGAAAGAACATCTTTTGTGGCTGCCATGTGGTGTGAAGCTCTAGAGTATATGATCCATGCATCTGAAGAAGAATGAATAGCAATCAATGCATGAGCATTGTCTCTTGTTTCAAGTGCTTTTTCTTCCTGCTTCTTCTTGGCACTCTCAGGGATAAGGCTACCAAGATTATGTTGTTGAAGTGTCTGAGCCATGAGATCAATGGTCTTCTTCATGCATGATGATTCTGGATGGTACCCATGGTTGCAATAGCTGCACTTTGATTGGCCCTTTTTGTCCTTCTTTTCTTTTGAGCTAGTAGATCCATCTGGAGGTTTGGGATTGCCTTCCTTTCTTGGATATGAATCCTTTTTCCCTTTGCCTTTTAATTGCTGGTTGGATTTGGAATTGTTCTTCCCACTTGCATGCACAACAAGTGCATGAGCTTTGGAATTCTTCAATGTGCCCATCTTTATAAGCTTATCCTGCTCATGTACTAGAGACTCAATGAAGGTATCCAATGTGGGCATCTTCCAAGTTGCTCCTGTTGTGAGCCTAACTGTGTGGAAAGCAGAGACAAATACTACATATTCTAGACCCAACTTTGATAGAATAGAAAGGATTAAGTTGCTTTCTTCCTTGGATTTGTCAATACCAGATCCTTTGAGCTGAAGCAATAAGGCCTTGAACTTTGTGAAGAAATCTTGGATATTATCAAAACTCCTTGGATCTAATGAGTTGAGCTCATTTTCAAGGATATGACCCCGCATTTCATCTTGCTTTCCAAAAAGAGTCTCCAATGTATTCCAAACTTGGTTTGGAGTTGTACATGCCTCAACATGAAACAACAATTCTGGAGAGATGGATAAGCATAGCAAACCAAATGCTTCATCCATGCGGTTGAAGTATTTAGATTTTTCAACTGTTGGATTGGGTTCAACCTCTGTATTCATAACTATCCGATAGAGGCCTCTACTTCTGAGCTAAAGTAGAATCTTTGGCTTCCAATCAAAATAGTTGTATGGTGTGAGAATGGCAGAGGGTGAACATTCCATTTTTCAGCTCTGATCTTCTATATCTGCAAAAAAAAAATTGTACTTCTTTCTGGCAGCCAGGCTCTGATACCATGTAAAATTGTAGTGGAATCTGCAAAATAAATTATAGATCTCGTTGGAAAAGCAGTATTAGGTTGAAAACTTGCAGATTGAAAATATAGAAGAAAAAAATAGTGCAGCTTCTTGGAAAGAAAAACCAACTTAAATTTTTTCATTGACATAAAAGATGCGTGAATCTTACAATAAGTAAACCTCCTTTGTTAGCTTAACTCATGCACATGCAACAATTATAGAGCATTCGTTATTCAAGCATGCAACAGTTAGATCCAAGATCATCTGTTATTCACGCGTAGTAGAGTTAACCAAAACTAAGAGGCGGAGATAACTGGGAATAAGTATTGCTAACATGGATCATCATATATGCATTGTTCACCTTTTTGGCTATGATAGATATGGCCCTCTACTGATTTTTCCCCAAATTAACTATGTTTATTGGTATTAATTCGATCTTTTATATCTGAAAGACCAATTTATTTTTATTAAATTAATCCTTGTACTTTAAAAATATTAAACAATCAAATCCATGACATTTATAAAATAATTTACTAAACATACAAAAGCGCACCCAGAATTTATATTTGTGTTAATGGTAAATATTTAGCCTATTTTATGCACCATAAGTGATTAATACCTCAAGAGAAAGGATTTAACATGGAAAAAACTCGCTCCAATGGAACAAGGCTGAGTATGAATCTTCTTTTGTGTGATTGCCATCATTTCATTTTGATTATGGTTAGTGGTACCAAAAATATTCGAATTTCTAAAATCATAATAGTACATGAATCTCTCGGCATAATAATCCACTAGTCCTTATTATGGCATCGAGACCAAAAGCATTTTGTTTAAATTATAATTATTGTAACCAAAAGCATTTCATTTTAAGTATCACTAGTGGAAACAAAACTATTTAAATTTCTCGTACCATTATTAATCATTATTTCTTCTTTATTATCACATTCAATCCTTCCTACCTATATATTTTGGATGTTGGATTTATTGGGAGTTAAGCTACCAATATATATATCAACTATTGAACCACAACCCTCAAAATAAAATAACGCACTACATCATCTGGATGTTATTATTATTTTTTTAGAATTAAATTTTACTAAATTTAGATGGAAAAGTCGTAAAATATTGTGGTAATATAGCGCAGGGTGTAACTTCAAAGTTTTTTTTATTTTTATTTCTATTGTTGTATGTCTGTATAGCCATTTAGAACGAATCCTCGAAAGCTACAAAAACAATTTTTTTGGCATAGTCACCATGCTGGATGAATTGATATTGTACTTATAGGTTTTTTTGCCCTTTGAATTCAATGACACTATCCTTTTGGCCTAAAAACATTTCTATAATAGTGGCTTCCAAAATTTCTCCAAATTTTTAAAAATACAGATTGCAGTCTATAGGTCATTGACGCTAGGCATACTCGACAATAGAACGGATCTTTGTTGACATGTTAATTTTTGCAACTTAATGCAGAGAAGAACCTGATGGCTTTAGATTTTGCCATGACGGACAAGTGTCATGAGCAGGCTAAATGGGGACCTATGGCCTTTTTCAAATGACTCCGCTTGATGACTTTAAATTTTGTCTCCCAATTCTCTCGAACACCATGAGCCATACACATGACATTTATCACTTACACAAAGCTTCAAAGTGAAAACAATGCATAGAGCATAGAAAGAATTCCCTGACAACCCAAGTGAACATCTGCCATACATGTGGTGCACATCCGATAACTAGGAACAAACAAGGCATAAGCAACACAGCGAAAGATTTTCGACTCTCAATTCAATGATGACCCTCCATCTGCCACCATTTACTTTAATCAGGTTACTAAGAGGAAGTGACTGGTCGAAGTACACATATGAAGCCCGACAAGTTGAGGTTGTGCCACGTGGCATAATCTTGACTTACTTAGTGCTTTAAAGTAATTACAAATTGAAAAAGACAAGTTTGATATAGCTAAAGCCCCCTGGTGGCTCAAGATTGAGACACGTGTCTTCATCTCAGGACCCCAAGGTAGAATCAACGTACAATGGAAAGCGAAGAGGGGCCCAATAGTTGAATGCCAAGATTGAGCCACGTGGCTCAAATTCATAAGATCTAGCCTTTGCGACCTTAGATAAATGAAAAGGTGACACTTGTCATGGAACTATGAAAATAAGTAGCCCAAATACATATTTAAATATGATGGCTTGTGCAAAGCCTAGACTATAGAAAAGAGACATAATCAAATATGGCTATTATGATGAACAACACTCATAAAAATAAATGAATCTACATGCCCAATTATGAATACAAATTCTACTCAATCACCTCCTACTCACCATTTTCACCATAAATATGTTTTGATCCTAACAATGTTAAGTAAAATTATAGTGTTTGGATCAAGCTTAATTTCCCATAGTTTTTCATGGTGGTTTCACCAAAACCATACAAAGCCCACACTTCTAACTCCAATGCCATTTCCATATGCTTTAAACACTTTCTCCATCGACAAAATCTCTCACAACTATAGCTTTTCATAGTAAATTGAACAAACTTCTTTCAGCAATAAAAGCTTTTCCATTTGTGAATAAAGCACCACCACTTTTTTCCACTTTATTTGGTAATTACTTCATCAACTGCCTTATTGCAAGGTTGGCAATAGCTTCGAACAACATTGTAAATTCATAATAAAACTATTACTAAAGGCAAGGACTAACTGCTACTTGGCCTTTGTTCAGAAAGCAATCGATGTTTGCTTGGTCATATACGATAAATGATGGGATATGACTTACAAATTCATAAAGTTCAGGATCTCATTGTTAGTTGAAATAGTAATGCTTCTCATGCTAGGTGACATGTGGACTAACACTATATAACAACTCCTTATTAAAGGATATTGATCTACTTATATGAAAGAAAGCAAGGCATATATGGATGGTAAAACCAAGATAGGTTTGAGCAACAAGTGGAGAAAAAGATCATAGAGCAAATCATTACACAAAGACATAAAACTAGAGAGGCAATTCAATGTGTGCATCAGGTTACTATGCATATTTAATTTCACAGTGGCTAATGTTCTTTTTAAATATTAAATTGCATATGCTAATACAATCAAACCACGTCCTTCTAACATCACAGAACAATGAAAGAGATCTCATACTATCATGATGTTTAATTATATAGATACTAAAATCTAGTTATATATAACATCTCAGTCTTGTACACTTGACAAATTCTAATTAGGTCTCTACCCTTTAGTGCTAGACCTTCGTATTGTCAATAGGCTCACATTCACCAAATTGTTGTGCCTAATTGCTTATTATATGGGTTGACCCTATCATTTTGATGATCCATATCACATGTACACTATAAAAAGCTTAAAATATGATTTATATCCTTCACTATCAGTTTTAGACATTCAGTAGTTTTCTACCCTATCAAACACTATTATTCACATAGAGACACTAGCATCAACACTAGAGGCCATATTCTTTAACTAGTGTTGTACCTCAAAATTCATCTAAATTACAAATTTTTTGAAACATATGGATCGGCCTACTTGTCTTGTCTAACCCTTTCATGAGATATTTTTAAAATGTATAGTATAAATACGAAACAAAGCCTACTAATTATTCATCTAGCAAATACCAAGCAAGCACCTATTCAAGCTCATTCAATCTATTGCACAACTAAGTTCTTCCATATTTCTATATAAGTCATAGGAGTAGTCATATTACAGGTCTAAAGTATTCAAAGGATAACCGATGAGCAATATTTGTCAAGTTACAAGTTAGATCATTACAGGCTTTGCATATAGTATATTACACCCTTGTACACACGCAAGCCCACACTTAGAGAACTACATATGTTTGAGGCCCTCATTGGAGTACTGGCTATGTAGGGAGCACTCATTGATAAAGGGGTCCTTAATAGCTCAGCATCATGATCCCACTAACCCATTTGTGGTAAGGTGGCATGATTTGGGGTGAATAAATAGGGTTTGAGCTATATACATTCATATAGAGCTTGTGTGCATGATCTAGACATAAAAAAAGGTGACAAAAAACCCTAACAGCTCCAGGCAGTCACTTCTAAATATAATGAATATTTCATACAATAAAAAAACGTCGATCCACAGACAAAAACATCGATGCTAGTGTCCACAGGTTGATGGTAGCATTCGGGCCTCCAAAATAATATTTCCAAAATTTGATGATGGGATCTTGTGCATCAATATGCCTATTCTTACACCTGCTCATCTCAGATCCGTCTACCCATCTAAAAACTAAATATTATCTCTCCTTTGTGTTGTAATTATTAGAATATCAATTGGAATTATGCTTTCTATATTTAGTAATTTTTCAAATTCAATATATTATATTATCTGAATTAATTTAATTGGCTTGATTTAGAATAGTTTTATTCATCCATTTGATTAGGCTATTCTAACCCCTTAACCCTTATATGTCCAAACATCAATATAAAAAGGGTTAAATATTTGGTGAACTTGACCTCTTTGTCTTCTCATGCAAATCCTAGCTTGCTCTAGGATGTTCAACCTTCTAAGGTGTATGATTTCAGTAATTTGTAGATTCGAATTTTTCCATTACTTTTATCACCTTTATTTGCATTTATCAAAATGGAAAATGTTAAGTAAACTCATTTCAAAATGAAATATAAAGAAGCTTTAATCAATCATATAAATATAATTAAATAATTCATTCTTTCACTTTTATAGGTTACACAAGAATAAATTAATAAACATGCTAAGGCTATTGCATCCACATCCACTAATGGTGAACCCGTAGATGGCACTACTCTTGCTACATCATCCTCCATGGGAATAATTAAAACTTCAACTCAATTAGCAGTTTCAATCTCGACATCAACACAAGGGGTTTTTTCATCCCCTTCAGTGGCTTCTCAAATCTCAAATCTTAATCCCAATGTGTCTACAATACAAACACTTCTCCAAGTTATTCAAGGTTTGGAAGCTAAAGTTACTAGCATTGAACAAAATGCTTTGAATCAACTTGTGCTATTGATTCACAAGATGTATTTATTTCAACCTTTTAGGACTTAATGAATGTAAATCATATGTTGTTAAAGGGATGAGTTTAGTAATAACCTGGAATAAAAATTGGAAATAATTGATTTGACAAGCCTTTCCCAAAATAACAAAGATACAAAGAAAAAGCACTTATATGGAGTAAAATAAGTATTTATGTGGCTCAGGAGGCAGAAAGAGGCTGGATAAACATGCAGACACCTTTTTTTTTGTGACTATAGCTGAAATCTAGCTTCAAACAGTAACGCCTTTATGTGGACAGTAGTACCATGTGGCACTAGAGTCCAATTATGGTACTAGTGTCCCTCTTGGAGGAGTTGTCTAGAACTTTCAGGGAAGTTACAGGCAATTTTGGGGAACCTATAGGTGGTTTTATGTCTTCCAAGAGTTTTCATGTGTCACTATTTTTATTGAATATCTTCCAAAACCCTAATGAGTACTTGTACACATGAAACACCAACTGGATCAAATGTAAAAGAAAGGGAAAAACTAGGTTGTGGGATATTACGATCGTATAGAGAAAAACCCTTGTTGTCCTGGTCGTTGCCTACATTAACCCCATGCTAGGGATTTTAGATCACAAGTAGTTTTCCCTTAAGGAATGTGCATAATCAATGTGCACGATATGCTAGAATGACTTTCGCTTAGGCCCTTCTTTGATCAAGCATGCAATGTCTAGATGTAATAGTTAAGTAGTATACAGATTATTAAGCTATACTATTGATTTATTTTATGTAATTATGTACCAAAATAGTAAGTGTTAGATGTAAAATGCCTCGTGAGGCTCTTTATATAGAAGAAACTTTGATTTGAATGTACTACCTTGTTTGTTGGCTGACAAGTCATAAAAAGGGGATAAAAGCATAAGAAAAGGCTCAAGGTAGGGTTAGGACCTAAAACATGGGAAAAAATAACCATTGGACACTATATCCATAATTGAACACTAGTTCCACATGGTGTTACTATCTTGATAATGGCGCTAGTGTCCTGAGGCCAAAAAATAGAGTGAAGACCAAGCAGGATAGGATAGGGGCCCCTCTGACTAGGAGGTGACTTAGGACCACTAGGGCAAAAAATAGGAAAAATAAGATATATGAAAGATCAAAAGACCCAAAATGACCATGCAAATAAGGGTTGTATTCATCAGTAAGACCATGTGAAAGAGAAATAAAATTAACCATACTTGTGGTTGCTTGACCAAATTAGGGTGTATACATTTGCCCCCCTTTTATTCTAGTAATACAATGAAATGAAAGTACTAGAGTAAAAGAAAAAGAGGAACACGTACTTGTGCTTAATTATGTGGATGTGTTCTGGACTTGGCTCACTTCTTGGTTAGAGAAGTGGATAGGAGCTATAGTGAAATATGTGAAGAGGAACTCCATAATGTGGATGTCTTTTGTACTAAATTTAAATGGTGAATTGAATCATGAGGAACAAAACGCTATTTTTCCCCCACCCTGATATCTAGGTTGAATATGAGTATGTAAACTAAATGTGTGGAGAAACAAGGCTTGTTTTCCCCCACTCTAATTTCTAGATTGAATCTAAGTATGTAAACTAAATGTGTAGAGAAATAAGGCTTGCTTGCCCCCACTCTGATATCTAGACTGAATCTGAGTATGCAAACTGAATGTGTGGAAAAATAAGGCTTGCTTGCCCCCACTTTGATATTAGGATTGAATCTGAGTATGTAAATTGAATGTGTGGAGAAATAAGGCTTGCTTTCCCCACTCTAATATGTGCATTGAATCCGAGTATGCAAATTGGGTCTAGTGAAAGGCTATGGATCAACCGCTGTAGATGGTCATGTGACCAAAACTGGTGAAATCTTGGTGGCATCTTGGTGGCATACTAGTGATGATCTGAGTGTAACTTAGCAATATAAAAATAGATATCAAGGACTTGTGCTATGCATCATACCCCCAATCTTGATATTTGATTAATATAGCTATGTATTTGAACATTTGTATATCTGAGTGAACCTTTATATCTAAGTCAAATTGTATATCTGCACAAACTTTATCTACGTCAAACTTGTGTATCTAAATATATGTATCTCTAAGTCAAAGTGTATATCTGTGTTAGACTTGTTTATCTAAATATATGTATTTGAGTAAACCTGTGTGTCATAATATTTGTATCTGAGTGAACTTGTGCGTTTGATTATATGTATCTGAGTGAACCTATGTCTTTGAATATCTATATCTGAGTAGACCTGTGTGTCTAAATATATGTATTTGAGTAGACCTGTGTGTCTGAATATATGTATTTGAGTGAACCTGTGTGTCTAAATATGTGTATATTTGAAATAATATGTGTGTATTTACCCCCCTTTTGGTGAGAAAGTTGAAACTAAGGTAAGGGTGTCTAACCATAAGTGGTAATGATTGGATGTGCCATTGTGAATTAGCAGGGGTGATGTTGTTTTAAATTTGAATAGTTTGTTTATTGTGATGAAGTTGATTGTTGAAATTGGTAATGGAATAGACATTTGGTCCATATTGAGGTTATTATAGTAAAATTAGTTTTTGTCATTTTGTAGAGTTAAATGTGATCAGGATATTGGTTTAACCAATATAGGATGAGGCATATTGAGGTCAAGTCCCACGTGTAAGAAATGAATCGTAAATCAAAGTTACAGTTCTCTAGATATCGCACTAGCAAGAAGTTGGTATTAGTTGGTGAAATTGGCATGCAAGGTCAACTTTCGTAAGGTGGCATTTGATAAATATGGCTTAAATAAGTTCTTAAATTAGTTTGATAATTCATTTGAATCATTTAAGTTGATAGTTATTATTTGTTTTAAGCTAGAGAATATGCCGAAGAGATGAGGAACGAATTTGACCTGATATGAGGAGGTGAAGGTGCTTATCCAGGCTAGGGAAGCAGTTACCTTGGTAAGGAGCCTATACTTTTTCCTATTTTTGTCATTTATAGTACCTTTTTTACTAATTTTATTGAAAATATGGTAGTTTTAGGCCATTTTTTGGAATTGTGGCACTTTTATCCTAATATTGACACTAGTGTCCAGGACATGGCACTAGTGTCTTAGACATGGCACTAGTGTCTTAGACATGGCACTAGTGTCTAACACTATTATCCTATATACAGTGCTATTATCCAACGATATTGTCCTATATGTAGTGCTATTGTCCTATATGTAGTGCTAGTGTCTAATAAGCCTAGTTTGTGATGCTAGTTATTGCTAACTGGTGTTTGATGACTGTTGTTGTCTATTGATCTTATATTTTGTATTGCTAATGCCAGATTTGGTTGTATTTCTATAGGTTGATGCACACATGAGAGAGTTTTAAAGTGTCTAGATGATGGATACCTTACATGATCTTCCCCTGACAGATGCCAAGATGGGTGTGGTAGAGAGAACTGGTTTGATTCACGTGGCATCTTTAGATTTGATGCCCTGGGATAAATGCATGATGACTGCACTATGTGGGAGGTGGGATGTAAATACCTACACATTTTAGTTACCTACTGGGGAGATGACTGTCACCTTGGAGGATGTGTATACGATCCTATTGCTACTTATTACAAGGTAGAGATCCATATTATGAGAGGATACAAGTGATTAAGCCATACAATAGGCAATTAGGTATTTTTTTGCTATGTTTACAGGGACTCATCATATAGGGAGCCACAATGATATATTTTTATCAGTGATTGTCTCAATAGATATTATGTGATTGTAGTTGTTCTTAGCGATTTTATTGGCTTCTTTTGTGGCTGTAGCCAGGAGTAGGGTATCAAGTTTATTGGCCATGTCTATATTATTGAGTGATGTACTAAATTTATATTGAAATTATGTTTTGGGTTATGTGTGTGTGTGTGTGTGTGTGTGGATGGTTGTTATATGGGCACTATGTATATTGGTAATCTTGATTTGGTTATATTATGTATGTTTACATGTGTTTAATTATTTTGATTTTGTAAAATGGTGATAATGGTATATGGTATTTGTCTAAGTAATGGCAATGATTTTTTTTTATCTATTTACAAATGTTTAAGTAAACATGTGTAGTGGACTAGGAATGTTATTTATTGGTATAGGTTTTACAAGTGTTTCATATAATATCTAGGTTTAGATCATGTAATTGTCGTATGTATTATCTAAACCCAAATGGTATGGTGAACCAATGAACATATTTTTCATGTTGTGTTGGTGTAAAAGTAGACTCTGGATTGGAAATTGCATGTGATACACTGCTACTGGCTAGGTGTGTAGACTCTGTAGCAAAGAGCTTGATTGATTGTCATTGTAAAACTATGATTTGAGCTCTGTAATCTCTTTTAAATAGCATGATTGGCTACTGGATGATGTTTTGATGTCTATGATCTCTTGAAAATATATTGATTGGTGGTTGAACTAAGACTATACTTTGATCTCTATGATTGTTTCCAAATATCTTGGTGGGTGTGAGAACTAAGGTTGTGCTCTAATATTTATGATTGTTTCCAAATATCTTAAAGGGTGTGCAAATTGAGGCAATGCTATGATTTTTGTGATTATTTCCAAATATCTTAATGGGTGTGCGAACTAAAGCTATGATTTGATCTTTGTGATTATTTTCAAAAATCTTAATTAGTGTGCAAACTGAGGTTGTGCTTTGATCTCTATAAACTCGATGCCATCTCTGTTGAATTTGTGGTGCCTGAAAATGGTCATAAACTGGTGTCCTAGAAACCTCATGGATCACACAAAGAGTAACAAATGGATCCTCAAAGGGAACGTCATGGGATAACTCTATTGTAAAGGAGTGTGATCTAGGAGATTGTAGAGACTAAGATCCTGGTGCCCCCTGTATGAATGTTATAATGATTTGATTGATATACTAGTCAATGCGGTCTTGGAGTGCATAACAATGATTGTCTAAATGTCCATTTACCTTATGAAAATTATAACATGGCTTATTTTGTACCTTGTGCAAACAATGTGCTAGACAATGATTTGTAGGAGGAAGTGTAATCATCTCCTTATCTAATAATGTAAGTAAGATGCCATAAGACCTATCCCTATCTGAAAACTAGATAACCCCTTTGTATGTGTCACGTGTGATACTCACTTTAGGAGGTGCTATGTGAAATGGCTCTTTTCCCTTGTTTAGTATTTTTATCTATTGTTTCTATTTTACTGGTTTCTTAATCAAGAGTGGAGTAGGTTCTTTTACCATGCTAGATGATTATGGTTCTAAAAAACCTACATCCAAATCTACCTCTGAATGTGTAGCAACTAGTCCCAATTCTGTCTCTCATGGTATTGTTGTGTTACATAAATGCTAGAATGATTTGGATGTCTAATATAATAATTTCTCCTTAAGAGGAAAAATGAGGCCTCTAACAAAGATGTATTGTAACTCTATATCAGTTGGTTGGTAAATTAACTGATTCAAACATGATTTAAATCTTAAAATGTATTTAGTTGTTGGTTTTGTCTCACCCTAGTGTAATGAAGGTAGCCTCTCATATGTGACTCGAGGCCCCTTATTCTATACGTAGTGACTTATAAAGACTATTTTTAACTCATCATATCTATGTAGTGACTAACTAGGGATTGCATGATGGAACCAATTTAGTGCTTCCCCATCTAGGGACTTTGGAAATAACTGTAGTAAACTCAACTTGTTGGTGACACATGCCATGAATTTCTCATAAGCTCGAAGGTGCAAGTATGGGTCTCCATGCCCATTAAATCTAGGTAACACTAGTATCTGAAAATTGGGTGGTAACCTTGTAGTGAAGATTCTACATGAAATAGGATTGCCATGGATGACATTAGCATCAGCCTGAGATTGGTATGATTTATTCTCCAATTTGAGATGTTGTACTTGTTGTTGTAAAGCACCCACAACATGCATCAATGAAATTAACTCTTGTGAAGGTATATTATCATCATCAAGGGGTTCATTTAACTCATGAATGTTGTTATTTATCTTATCCATTGGTATATTGCATTGGGAATATTTTTTAGGGAGGATTGGTTTGCTCTTTGTAACCTTTGGAGGTGTGATAACTGGGACCTGGTTAGAGAGAAATGAGCTATCACCCTCATTTAGGTTAGGTTGAGAAACATGTTCTACTGTAGTAATTGATGTTAATGGAAATTTATTGGTATCACTTATTTTGTTAATTTGCAAAGAAATATCACATGCTAATGGACTAGAAGGCACTTTATTATCATGTGAATGTAGGTTATGTAAACTATGAACACAAGAATAAGTGTTTGTCTTTTTTAACATGTGACCTACCATTTATTTGAACACGAGAAATAAGTGAAGTAGGAGGAGAACTATATAGTGTAGACTCCATGTCTTCTTCACAATAATAATAATCATCATTATTCCAAGTTTCATCAAAATCACCGTTTAATTCACTTGTAGAAGTAAGGGTAGCATAAGTATCATTTGCATGCTCACTAAGAGCGAGAGTAAGATAAGTTTTTAACTTTTTACTACTATGCAATGTGTCATCATGTGTGGGTGTAATGCAATGCATTTATTCACTAGCTATGTGTGGAGTGCTTGAATGATTATTACTTTCAATCTTAGAGTTAAGTGTATAAGAAGTAGAAATCATGTTTTCATTTTGCATATTATGACATGTAAGAGAAGAGCTAGAGACATTTGCATGATTAATATGTTGTAAAGAATCATTAAATTGAGCTTGGAATGTAAAAGATGGTGATAAAATAATTTTGTCTACCTTAGTTTGGGCATTGGTAAAAGGTGTAATATCATTGGTACATGATTTTTTGAATTTAACTGACAAGGGTAAAGAATATTCATTGCTCTTGTCTACTTTAATTAAATTATGAAAAAGTGGATTTTGTGTATTACACTTATATTGATTTAATTTGAATAAGGAGGTAGCAAAAGTAATTGAGAAACTAGGATCACATTGGAACAAAGTACTACCAACAAGAGGTTCTTTTGGCATTATATTATTAGTTTGATTTTGAGGATTAATAGATGAGGGAGAGGAAAGAAAAGAAGATGTATCTAATAGATCCTTATCAATATTTTCATTGTCATGCTCATTGTAATATTCATATCCATCATTACAAAAATAGTCATCATCATCATTATAAATGAAATCATTATCATGTGTTAATGTGCAATCTTAAAAAATTGTCCATTCGTTATTATAATTATGAGAAAATTCAGAAATTCATCAACTAGGTAAGCGGTAGGAGGCTTCTTAGATGCCATTTTCAACTTGCCAAAGAAGATAATGTAAATAATGAATAACAAGCACACAAGAGGTAGAATGTAATCTAACATAGGTATATGTGTAACTATGAGAAATATGTAACCCAATGTGTAAAATAAATTAGAATTGTAATTGAAGCCCTGATCACTAATATTTGAATGTATAGGGATGTAATATGTGGATATAAGGTTTGAATGAGGGTTATTTTGTAAAAAAATAAATTACAAGAAAATAATTAAACCTTAATATAGGATTAATTTGAATGAGCTAGGTTATGCCAAAATCAAGAAAAAACAAAAGTTTATAACCCTAATTTAGTGCACGAAAATTGGAAGAAGGTAACCTTAGGCAAAACTAGAGTTTTAAGCAAAATTTGAAGTAAGATGGGTTCACCAAATGTTTTAAAATTTTAGGACTTAGTGAATGTAAATCCTATGTTGTTAAAGGGCTGAGTATGACAATAACCTGGAATGAAAATTGGAAATAATTAATTTGACAAGCCTTTCCCCAAATAGCAAAGATACAGAGAAAGATCACTTATCTAGAGTAAAATAGGTATTTATGTGGCTCAAGATGCTGAAACAAACTAGAAAAATAGGCAAGTACCTTTCATTTTATGACTATAGTTGAAATATAGCTTCAAACAGTAGCACCTTTATGTGGATAGTAGTGACATGTGGCACTAGTGTCTAATTATGGCTCTAGTATCCCTCTTGGAGGAGCTATCTATAACTTTTAGGGAAGATGTGGGAGGTTTTGGGGAACCTATAGGTGGTTTTGTGTCTTCTATGAGCTCTCTTATGTCACTATTTTACTGAATAACTTCCAAAACCTTAATGAGTACCTACATACATGAAACAACAACCAAATCAATGCAAAAAAAAAGGAAAAATTGGATTGTGGAATATTACGATCACATGAAGTAGAACCCCTATTGTCCTGGTTGCTGCCTACATTAACCCCAATGCTAGGGGTCTCAGATCACATGTAGATCTCCCTTAGAGAATGTGCATAATTAATGCACACGGTATGCTAGAATGACTTTTGCTTAGGCCCTTCTTTGATCAAGCATACAATGTCTATATGTAATAGTTGAGAAGTATGCATAGTATTGAGCTATAATATTGATAGATTTTATGTAATTGTGTGCCAGAATAGTAAGTGTTAGATGTAAAATTCTTTGTGAGGATCTTTATATATAAGGAACTTTGATTTGAATGTAAGACCTTGTTCATTGGCTGATAAGATGTAAAAGAGGGATAAAAACATAATAAAAGGTTCAAGGTAGGGTTAGGAACCAAAACATGGAAGAAAATGACCATCAGACATTAGAGTCATAATTAGACACTAGCACCACATGACGTTACTATCTTGATAATGGCACTAGTGTCTTGAGGCCTAAAAAATAAGTTAAAACCAGGAAAGATAGGTTAAGGGCCCTTGTGATTGGGAGGAGGTGACTTAAGACCACTAAGGGTGCAACAAATATGGAAAATAAGACATAAGAAAGATCAAAAAACCCAAAATGATCATGCAAAAAAGGGCTATATTCATCATTAAGACCTTCATGTGAAAGGTTAAAAAAATACATAGTACTTGTGGTTACTTGACCAACTTAGGGTGTATACAGTATTATATAATCATATAACACATGAGATATATTTGCACCCTTTGACAACTCATTTTGTTGCACCCAAATTCACATTTTATGATGGTAAGTTTGATCATGAACATCATCTTCAATCTTTTTATGTAGCATGCCTTGTTTAAGCTTCAAATGATAAACTTTTGACCAAATTTTTTGCAAGGAACCTAAAAGACTATGCTTTAAGATGGTTATATGAATTACCAATCCAATCAATAAAAACATTCAAACATCTAGTGAATTAGTTTTTATTACATTTCAATATCAACATTGCTGAAAATTTTTCATATGTACAAATTTATAAGATCAAACAAGGAACCAATAAACCTATTCATGAATATGTTTTTAGGTGTAAAACAATGTCGGCTAAAATGACAAATCCAATGGCAGAAATAGCTTCAAGACACATTCAAGAAAAATTTGCTTGCACCACTACATTAGTCTATTATCTTCAAGAAGTTTAATTTTTTTAATGACTTATGTCATATTGTCTAAAATCATGACATGAAATTTATTTCATTGAATAAGCATAAGTATGTAGTAAGCACACCAACTGCATATAATACCAAGTTTCATATGAAACCAAGCTATAAGGTTAAACCTACATAACCTAAAAATGAAATAACCACAGTGTTTAATGCAGTATCACAACATCCTAATCGGATTATCTTATCCAATGCACCTAAGAGACAATTTACATGATTACCTAAGTCCTTAGCTTATTACTTAAGAAGCTTGTGGAGTGTCATATCACATCTCTCGATATTCCTATAGAGGTTGTTAAGAGTCAACCTCTACCAAAAATATATGATGTTAATGCATATTGTGACTATCACCAAGGCATTAGGAATTCTAAAAACATATGTTAGACCTTGAAACATAAGATGACAGACCTTATTTATAATCAACAACTTACCTTTGATGTTCTTTCAAAGAATTTAGGGCCACAACCTGGTGACCATCAAAACCAAAATATGTTTGAACAATTCATTACAAGATCCTTTTAGGAAAAATATGGAAGTGCAAATGACATATAATGCACATCCTCCTCCACATTATTATGGGTACCCATTAAATGGGATTGTTGGTACACTTACACGTACTATACCTCTTATGGTCCAAAGACCTTTTATTACATTTGATGATAGTGAAATTATGGACGATGATTCAAATCTTCACTCATTGTTTTTTAGAGCATACATCGATCATCAACGTATCACAGTGTTATGGTTGATAATGGTTTAGTGAAAATGTATGTACTATGACATTACTCACACATTTGGGATATACATGTGATGATTTACACCCTTCAACCAAAATGGTTTGAGAATTTGATGGAACATCACAACAGGTTGTTGATGAGATTGACTGACCTTTACAAGTTGGTCCAACACATGTGGTCACTACCTTTTCTATTATACCATATAGGAGTCTTTGATATTTTATAAGGATTACCTTGGATATATAAACCTACACAATACCTTCCATAGTGCATGGATGTATTAAATGCATTCATACCAATAGGGTAATTATAGTTATTAGAATTTTATATGAACATCCACTTAAACAATAGAAGTTTATTCCAAGACAACTAATTATAGAACTTACTAAGGTTAATCATGCATGTAATGGCAAGTAATAGTCAATCCATTTTCCTATGCAACCGATACTTGAGAGAGCATTGCACTAGAGATGCAATGGACTCCATGAAATCCTCATCTACACCTACATAGTCCACCTGGTTATTAAGAACAAATAAACATGTTCTGATTATAGTTACGTTGAAGAAATCACAGAGCACTAAATCATGGTTCAAAGAACCACTACTTATTATATTACCTCTTCAAAACCATAGAGTCCTATGAGACATACACATAATACCACTGATCATACAGTTTCATACATGACACCTAGACACACCCCTTGGTAGTATCAATTTTCATGTACCATATTTTGAGTTCAAATCTTCCTTTGAGCATCCCTTAGATGAGATCATAGGCTAGACTTTTCTTTCCACATATTCCAAAAAAAACCAAAACTCAAAAAAAAAATTCCAATAAAATACAAAAACATTCAAATAAACTAAAAATACAAAAAATTATTCAACATACACATGTTTACTAACTCCTTGGAATCTATGTTGTTTATTTTATGTTAGTAAATAGCACATCATTTATTTTACATACACACATATGTTTCTCAAGTAATTGAGTGTGATGCATGCATAAATTAGATCCATGATACATGCACATGCATATGTTTTACCTTTCCTCTTCCCACATGACACACTATGTTGGGGGCATCTTGCTTCTATGTGATCATGATCGATACATGTTATATTATTTTGTGAACACTTTTACATTATCATGTTGAGCTTATATACTAACACTTACATATGTATATAATCATGCTTACATCTTATATTGTTTACTTTATATGTCATGTTACATGACATTTTTTACTAACACACATATGTAGGGACTAGTTTGATATGTTTATGTTGGTTATTTGCATTTTATTCATTCACACTATCACTTCCTTGAGTGCACTTCTTATTTGTTGGTATTACTTATGTAAAATTTGAATATGTTCCTTGCTTGTAAGCCCCTGTGCCACTGAGTGTTATTTCTTTGTGGGTGGACATTTGAATATGTCTTCCCGTCGAGTGTGTGGCATTTGAACATGCCCATTATTTGCAGTCTCCTTAGACCCCTTTTATGTGACATTGAGTGCTATTTTTTGTGTGATTTATTGTTTGATGATCTTTTACTATTAATTTATAGAAATTTCCATGATTTATATCATGTATCTTAGGGCTTATTGTGATCACATATTGTGAGTGTCATTGATATATATATACTTAGACATGTTACTCCTATATGTTACATGATTCAAACATAGATAATATAATGATATTATTATTTAAGATAAGGTCACTATTAAATTCCACTCCCCTCACCTCAAAAAGGGGGGTATGTCATACAATCATGACTCCACACATACATAGTGGTAGAATTTGAAACGATTTACATGATTCAAATATACACTTAGGTCAGAATCCTATACATTTTACATTGATTCTTTTATAGATTTAAGATAAATTTATTCATATTTGTGACATATATTATACACAGTTATAGAATAGAGGTTACATTTTGACATATACTTCAACTTAATACACATTAGAGATGCATATGTTATGCAAGCACAAAAAAAAATACAAATACATATTCAAAACATTTTACCATGAAACATCATTTTTACCAAGAAGCACTATTTTGAGAATTTTATATCTATAATTGTTGACTCCTTTGATTATTATCATGGAGATTCTACACCCTTGATGACCTTAAAACTACCATTTTATAGGTTGAGTTGGTTATACCACTTAACTTGGCTTTATTATACATTCACTCTAGTTGTATAATTAATATTTAGTGATCTCAATGGTTGTGTCACAACTCACCCTTGTACCAGATTGGGGGCATAATTACCCTCCAAATTTTCTCTTCAAATATCTAAGGTTCAGTTCTGAACCTCCAATGCTTCATAAGGAAGCATCTTTACTAAAGCAAAGTACTAAAGGGGCAACATGGTTGTATCAACACACATATGTACTTCTTATTTGCTTTCTTTACTTTTAAAGCATTTAATTTATTTAGTTTTATATTACATTCACTAATTTATACTGTAAAATATTTTTGGTTACATGTCATATACCAATAGTAAATTCATCCGGGCTTAAGTAAATGTAATGTGTGTTGTAGACATCTAGGTAAATATTTATTTTCTTTAACCTGGTAATTTCATCCTTATGCATTACTAAATTAAAGGGAGGGCAAATATAAATACTAAAATATTATTATTTATAACATCTCAGTCTTGTGCAATTGAAAAATATCAATCAAGGCTCTTCCCTTTAGTTATATACATTATTGATGTTGAAAGGCTCACATTCACCACCTCACTATGCCTAATTACTTATCTTATGGACTGAACCTTTCATTTTAATGATTCAGATCACTCATAAACTACAAAAAACTTAAAATATAATTTATATCCTTGACTTTCAGTTACAACTATGCAGTAGTTTTCTACTCTATTGGACACTACCATTCGCATAGAGACACTAACATTAATGCTAGTGTCCATATTCCTTATCTAGTGTTTGTAACTCAAAAGTTATCTAAATTGTAATTTTTTGAAACATATGGGTTAACATATTTCTCTTATATAACCCTTCGGTGAGATATTTTCAAAAGGTATGATATAAATACAAATCCTAGCCTACACATTATTTGTGTAAAAAATACCAAGTGAGCAATTATTCAAACTCATTCAATCAATTGCAAAATTGAGTTTTATTATCCTATTCTTCCTTATTTCTATATCAGTCATAGGATAAATCATATTACATGTTTGAAATATTCAAAGAACAACCCATGAACAATATTTGTCAAGTTACAAATTATATCATTATTACCCTTGAATATAGTAGATTACACCCTTATGTACACACAAACCGACACATATGGAAGAACTACATATATCTGAGGCCCTCCTTAGAGTATTGGCTATGTAAGAAGCAATCATTTACAAAGGGTTCCTTGAGGTCAACTCAACTTTGTGAGCCCACTAACCCATTTTTGGCAAGGTGACATGACCTAGAGTGAAGAATTAGGATTTTAGCTATATATAATCATACAGAGCCTATGTGCACAATCCAAACACATCAACAAAAAAACCTAATAGATATAGGTGGTCACTTCTAAGTATAATGAATATTCCATATAGGACATAAGCATCAAGTTTTTTTTAGTGGCAAATCTTCATTAATTCATAAATATTCCATTTTTTAAATTTGGATATGATGCTTTTTTCAGACAAGGAAAAAGCACTAGATTGCCTAAAATTCAGGTTGTAAATAAGATTTATAGGTCGACTCGCCTATCATTTACAACTAATTACATAATTATGACTATAAATTTCCATGTCCTCAAAGAACATTTTCCCTGATTTCACCAACATATATTATATACCACATATGTAATTTATAGAACAACTGCCCAAATATATTTCATAGATGATCAAGATTTGACATAGTCTAAATGATAAACTACACATTCTAGATGCCACACACTCTAGATGATGACCACATGGACTAGATGATGTCCACTTACTTTGGATGGTGACTACAAACTCTAGATGATGACCAAGGGACCTGAATGATGTCATAGGGTCTAGATGGTGACCACACACTCTAGACAATGACCAAAGGGGCTAGACTATAACCAGAGGGACTGGATGATGACTGTAGGAAATAGATGATGACCAGAGGGCATGGGTAATGTATAAAAGATCTAGATGAAAATGATAGGATCTAGAAGATGCTAGAGTGCCTAACTAGGGCCATAGGTTCCTAACATCATCCACCAGGTCTAGATGGATACTATAGGAGCTAGATGACAACCACAGGGTATAGATGGTGTCTATAAGGTTTGAATAATGACTAGAGGAACTAGATGACATCCATAGGGTATAAACAACATTCACAAGGTATGGACAATGTCCACATGTTTTGAACATTGACCAAAAGGACTAGATGACATCTACAGGGTCTAGATGGTGTCCACAAGGTCTAGATAATGACCATAGGTACTTGGCCGTGTCTACATACTCTAAATGGTAGCCACAAGGATTAAACAATGATAAGAGGGATTGGAAAACATCCATAGGGTTTAGACAGTGACCAAAGGGGTTGGATGGTGACCAGAAGGATTAAAATAGTGACCATAAGATCTAGATGATGGCCAGAGGGACTGGATGATATCTACAGAGTATGGACAACAACCATAGGGTCTAAATGATGACCAAAGGGACTAGATGGTTTCCATAAGGTTTAAACGACATCCATAGGGTCTAGAAGATGATCAGAGGTATTGGACAGTGACTACAAAATATAGATGATGACCCCATGGATTAGATGATGACTAGAGAGATTAGATGATGTCCACAAGTTTTGAATAATTTCTACTAGGTTCAGACACCCAAATACACAATGTGTATCCTTGATGTGCCCAAGTGGAGGGCTACAACTTGTCTTACAAAAAAAGTTATGTGTGGTGGCTTATAGTGATAGTGGTAAGAGATCATGCTAATTATCAACAAAAAAGAACATATTATTCTAGTTTAGGCATCCAACAAGTATACCCAAGCAAATTCAACTCACACCCACTCAAAATACAAGTAATAATGATTTACATAATCTTTTTATTTATTGAAATTAACTATTATTTTACATTTCAAGTATAATAACAAAACCTTTAGCATGCAAATCCCTCCATTGATAGTGGTTTACCAAATGAAATAATTAATCAAAATATCATGTCACCATTTGAAAATATTATTGATGATGACATGCCACCACTTAAAGATACTATTGAATATGGCATAGCTCTAGCGAAGGACAAATCAGATGACATGATACAAACATTAAATGAAATTTCTCAATCTCACAAAACAACATATCTTGTGGCAAATACAAATCTATTTTTTTTGCCAAGTAAGAGGAGACTTGAGGACATTCCAAAAGATGATATCTATCCATTAGAAGACACTTCTACTCAACAAACATAAATTTCAATTGATAAAAGTACTAAAAAATCTATGTGAAGATAGGGAAGTAAATGGACAACTGGAAGGTCTTTTAAGTTTGACTAGGCAACAAAATTTCCTTATATTGAACCAATAGAGCTAGAAAATATTAATGATGCCCCAATTGAATGTAAATGTACAATATGTACTTAGAATTTTGGAAAGGACCACAAAATGTAGCCTAAGTTGGACATAATTGAGAAATATTGTGGCAAAGCATGTGTCAGTAGAACAAGAAGATGGAAAAATTAAAAAAACACATAGATGGAAATATGCCAATCAGTGCATGCATATTAGATACACATCAGAGTATGAAAATAATCAGAGATGTATGCGAAATCTGGTTGAGAAAGGAGGAACAATTACAACTCAAATGGGAAACGTTATTTAGTCTAATCTGTAGACACTTATTTTTGGCCACTTTCATGTTTAAACTAGCTACCAGATTGATTCCTAGCAACTGAAATAATTTAAGACTAGAAGTCACTAGATTTCCCAATTTCATCTATGCATGGGATTTAATTTCTCATAAACATGGTGAGGCTTGCTTATTTAGGGTATTACCTTGTATGCACCCATAAACTAGCTTGGATTCAACCCTATTCCACTTTACAAACTAGAAAATTGACATTCTTGGCATGTCAAGTTATTAATGCAAAATATTTAAAACAATTCATAAAAGCCAACAACCCTAAGTAAGATTAATTAAAATATAAATCTCAATAAGTTTACTTAAGTAAAAATTCCAAGTTGAATTAGTGAATTACATTTATCTAAAAGAAGAATTTTACAATAAACATGAGGTCAAAGTCAGGGAAGCTAATAAAATGTTTTATTAATTCCTAAAAAATTAAGAAAAGGTGAGTCACAACCTCATAAATATTTTCTATGGGTTGTCATGGATCATAAATATCTAAAATGAGTTGTCAACATTTCATGGTTGCTTTGACCCAACCCAAAGTTAAACCAACTCAACCTAGGTTATTTTATACTCAACCAAAGTTAGAACTAAACCTAACCTCCCTAGGGTTAGAGTTAGTTTTGAGACCTATAAATACAAGTGCCCTCACTCTACCCAAACAAGCTTTTGTGTGTAAGGTTATTATGTAGGAATGCCTTCAAGACACCATCAAGGTAATGTTATAATGCCAAATTGATATCAAGCCTCACACTAAGCTAAGCCAAGCCAAGTGAAGCCACATGTGGCCTTAGAGAAATGTTGCCATTATGGAGAATGCATTGATCAAGTCTCTAATTCCATAAACCAATGAAGAAAAATTCTATGCCAATAAGTTGACATTAATTTTTACAAGGGAGGTAAAATTATTGTATATTTTTATCTCTTATTTATATTTTTGTTCATTTTGTTATGTCTCCCTGGTACTTATGTAAGAGTATTTTAGTTTCATTGAATTGTTATTGATTCACTAACAAGGAACTAACGACATTTGTGTGCTCTTTGGATTCCTAAAACACATAATCAACATGCCAAAAATATATAGTTCTCAACGATCTACCACATTCTTAAAAAAGGTAGATCTATATCTGATTTTTTAGATTATAAGACTTTGTTTCAACATAATGGACTTCATAACATTCCAAAATCACATTGGTCAGATGGCAGTGCTTGGGACATGTAAAAATATCTTGCAATGATTGAGAAGTAATATTTTGAAAAAAAAGTTAAACATGCAAGCTTTATCTCACTATCCATTGATGAGGTCATAACATTTGAAAATACAACATGGGCTTGTATCCATGTTTACACTTTGGAGAACCATTCAAGGTAACCTCATACATTAGCTATAAATAAAATGGTTGAAAATTGCAATGCTAAAAACCTTTTTAAGTTGGCTATTTCTAATTTGAAGGATATTGTTGGCATGGATAATTATGTTATAGCTATGAAGTTGGTTTGTGTTGGAGTTGATGGTGCAACAGTAATGCAAAGGAACAAAAATATTCTTTGTGTTAGACTATAGATAATAGTTTCCACATATATGATTTCAATTCATTGCATGTCCCATAAAATGAATCTTCCATACAAAATTGTAAGCACATTTTAAAATGTCGTAAAAGTGGAACAACTTATCTGTGATTTGTACGCTTATATGTCAAATAATCCAAAAATATTTTTAGAGTTTCATAAATTTGCACTTGGGGTTACCAATGGTAAAAATATTCTAAAAGATAATGATATAAGATGGATTTTTGTATATGAGCTTGCATGCAATTTTTTTGAAGAATATCCATCGTTGGCAGGTTTTGTATTTAAATACCATATGGAAGTCAACAAGGCAAAAGATTTGTTGTACCGTTTAATAGATTTGAAAATGTTTTTGACACTATATGGTATTCTCCCAATGTTAAAACAAAATAAACTATTTGATGAAACATGCTCAAGAGAGATCCATATATATTGTAGACTTCATACATTTGAGAAAATAGGTTTGTCAATCTCTTGATGTCTTATACTCAGAGTAAAATAGTTTTAAGCAACATGTTTTTACTAGTTGGTAAATATTAATAGATATTAAAGAACTAAAAAAACTATTTGAAATTCAATATTAAGGATCATATTTTTATCTTCATTAATGGAAAGGAGATGCCATTGCACACATTTCAAAAATGAGTTGATATAACAGGGTCAAAAATTGAAGAAGTTCCTATAAAACATATTTTTTATGATACTGTTATATTTGAAACACAAATAAAATTGAGAAAGATAAAAGATAGCTTACTCATGGAAATTGGAGAAAGTTTTCAAAGGGATGAGTTAGTTGAAGACATGGGAGTGGTAAATCCTATATTTTTTTAGAGTTGAGGATAGTAAAGAACGAATTAGTTTATTTTTCTCAAATACATGGACACTCTCATTAAACATTTTTCTAAGTCTGTATATATCAGTGGAGATTTAAATTCAAGGTATTTTACGAAAGGATTTACTGATAACCTAGTCAACCCATTTTAGACTCATAATGATTGATCAATATAAGTGTCCTAATGAGCCAATGGAAAATGGTGTTATTACAAGGATATGGAAAAAATTATATCTCGTTACCATCCTACAGGAAAATATTAGAGAGTATTTTTTATTGTATGAGCTATACCAAATAATGATTTTTGTCTCTATAGAATATGAAAGGGTATTTAGTGCATTATATTTTATTAATCAAAACTTCATAGCAGATTGGATAGAAATTTTGAGACATGTTTGAGATTATATCTTTTGCGTTATCCAGTGGATGCATTTCTCTATGATAAAACACTTCAAATTTGGAATTCGCTCACTTAAAGAAGAGGAATCATTAACACAACAAATGACAGAGCTAATATAGATATTAATATTGTATATGCATCAAATATAGTACATACAAATGATAATTATGAAGAACAGGCTACTCAAAAATTGTTTCAACTATCTGATTTTTTCAACTTTCAATTTTGTAATTACTTTTTATATTGTCCTCTATATCTCATAAAATTAAAAGCAACATACTAGGATAAGTAATATAAAAAATCACTGAAACATTAGTATTATGTGAATTGCAAGACTACATAAATTATATTATTACAATAGTTTTAAGTTATATTACAATGGTTCAAACTTCAAGCTTTGTTAAACTATATATTTAAGTTACATGTATGGAAAATATTTTTTTTACACTTTTTTTTAATATGAAGGGATTGTTTCATGTGGTTGTGAATATTATACAACAAAGAATTATGTTCACATCACTATACATCTTAAGTAGTAAATTTTTAATATAATATAAAACTTGTCATGGATAAATCACACGAAATAAAATATAATAATAGACTTATATTTATACTTGCAAGTTTCATTTCCAATATAACGTGTTCAGTGTCAACATAACATATATAAAAAACATTAAAATCAATTTTATACAATTTAACTGATTTGGATTTCCCATTTCCATTAAAGTCTAAGATACAATTAACAATATGATATTTTCAACATGAAGTGAGGAGACATCATTCAATATGATGAATTCTAGTTTGTTGTTGAGAAGCAGATGTTATTGCCTTAGCTTCCCTTTTCCTTGAATTAGTTTCTAAGACACCTCCTCTAACAAGATCCTTGGCTGTAATATTTATATTTTCAAGTTGTGTCCTTTGTTCTTGCATTTCATTTCTTACCAATAGTATAGAGGGATCTACATCTATTTTCTCCTTGAATAGAACTTCTAGATCCATGTCATGTTCTTTGATTATCCTCCTTAGCGTATTATTTTATTTGTTTACTAGCACAAGTTTTGATTTCAATAAAACTACAGCATTTAGGCTTTTTTATGCTTTCTCCAGATGAATATTTAGTACTTATGATTCATTATTTAGGTTGTTGGAAGTATAATCATTGAGAGGGGGGGTGAATCAGTGATAAAATATTTAACTTTAATTTCAAATCTTTCAGACTGTTAATCAATCAACATATATCAAACTATTAATCAATCAACATATATCAACTTGATCAAGCAACATTAACAAGAGATCTCATTCATTTAATGCATACACAAGATCAAATACACAACACATAGTTCCTATGAGAAAACCTCATAGGAAATAAAACCCATTCTAAATCCTGAAAACACATGGACTACTTGTCTTATAAGATGAATACAAATAAGAGATCCTTTTAGTGAAGCACCCACTTCACAAGGACCACCCACCCCTAATTTTGAGCAAGCACCCACTTGATCTAGATGTTGAGCACCCACGCAACACTTATGAAATCAACAAATCTAGAATTTTGATTGCACTTCAATATGATGGAAACATAATGTATAAAACCTCTCTTTCACCCTTCACACTTTCTCAACCTTGCTCACACAAGCAATGCTTTCAAAGTAGCCTTTTGGATCACCCTTATCTTCTTCACTCATCCTCAACCAAAAACATGTAATAACTTTGTAATCATAATAGAGACATAACCAAAAGATCATACACACAATCCTCACTCTGACTTGCCTCTTTTCTCTATCTTCTGCACTCTTAACACATGTCTCTACTAGTCTCTCAACACTTATTCCACAAGTCTAGAAACCATCACAATTGGTTTCAATTTTTATAGTGTCTACATCAATACCATCAAAACCTTCCTTTTCGGCCACAACACATGCCTTAAACATTAGGGAATCTAATATGGGTCACCTTTAAGCACAACCCTCTTTCAAATAGGCCTAAGTTACCTTTTAATTTCTATGAAGACCCATTCATCTCTTTGAAACTTATCCAAGAAAATTATAAACATAGGAATACTTTCAAATACTTGGACCCATGTCACACAATTTATAGGTCCTCCATAAGTGATAACAACCATCACAACACCCTTTTGCTAAAGCTCAATTCATTCAACTGACATTATATGCACACAACCACCATGAACACACACACAATCACCTTTTAAGCCTTTGATCATACTAAATATGACTGATTAAACTTTCATAATCCACATAGATGGTCTTCATGGAGTCTAAAACACTCTTCAATAGTTATCTCATCTCAAAACATTGAAATACCATCAAGAATAACTCAATTACCCTTCTCGGGTTACTTGCAGAGCATGAATGAACACATAATCAACTTTGGAGATTAATAAATTTAATTGTACAAATATTTATACCTTAAAATGAATATTTCCATATGAACCTTAAAGTCCTCTACAACTTTGATTTTTATTACAATATTAAATTTTGCATAGATCAAAAGTTATAGCTCAAAAACCAAGCACTGGTCTTTCCTTCATTAAATTCAAATATTTGAATTCCAATGAGCGCAGTTAAACTTCAAACACTTTGCCAACATCTCATATCCTCATATCGCTTGAATGAATATACATAATTGATCTCCCTCAAAATTAGCCCAATCTTTAACTATGTTAAATAATTGTCACTTTGACCTCATCTCGTGCTCCCTGGTAACTTTGATTAAATACACATCATTGATCTCCATGGATTAGCCCGGTCTTTACCTTTGCTCACTATTAAACATTGTGCACTTGACATCATCTTGTTGCTTCTTTATAGTTTGGAACATGTTGTCCCCAAAAATGAGTGACATTTTTGGGACAACCTATGAACTATTTTGGTTCATTGGACCAAAATCATCTCTCCCTTTTTCAAAAATTGTTCTGAGCATTCGGGTTTTTCATTTTTCAAAGCTTTTCTAGAAATCTACAGACTCAACATGCTTGAAATTAACAAGTTCAGTAGGTTCAAAGGCTTCTGCAAGTGAGTTCAATCAAAAGAATAAGTTTCTAACACTTAGTCATTTCCAGGATTGGTTCAACGCCTTGGTTCAATCAAAAATGTCCATCGGCAAGCTTCAAAGAACAAAAGCTTGAACTATTGAACCGTTGAACCTTGAACCATAAGTTGGTTCAATCGGTAGGTTCAAGGGGCTGCCCCAAAGGCAAAGGAACAAGTGCCCTTGCGGAGGGTAGTAAGCAAAAGCAGACAAAAGTTGGAAATCCCTCGAGAAAATGGCTAAGTAAAAGAGGCCGAAAGAATTCTTTCGGGAAGATTTTTCTCAAAAAAGTGTTTAAGGCAAAATTCCTTCAGACTTTTTGTCTGAAGGAATTCTTTCGAGCTTTTTGTCTAAAGGAAAAGCCTGACAGAAAAATCTCAAAAGCCAAAAGCCCGCTGAAGAGGCAAGAACCCACCAGGGAAGTTAAACCCTGAAGGCCGCCTAAAAAATCTCGAAGGGTAGACACCCTTGCAGGGGACACTTGACATCGAAAAAAGGACCTTTTCCAAGGACCCGAAGGGACACCTTCCCTTCAAGATGTTCTAAAGGCTGAACAAAGACGTAGAAAGGAATCCTTAAAGACTTAGACACGAAGAGCTTCAAAGAATGAACCGATTGAACCGTTGAACCAAATGGTTCAACGAGTTCACAGGTTCAAAGGTTCAACCAAGTGCGATAAAGATCAAAGAGCTTAGGAAGAACAAGGAAGTGACGGGCAGAGGAAGAACCAATGAACCAATTGAACCTTGAACTCAAGAGTTCAAAGTTCAATGGTTCACAGGTTCAAGCAGTTCAAAGGTGGCCTCAAGCAAAGAAAGAAGCAACATGGATGATTCTAAAGACAAGTTCAATGAAAGTGATTGTTCAACCAGAGAGCAAAGAAGTGCTTAAGTAGGGAAGCGATGGACCAAAAGAGACAGAGTGAAATGACAAAGCGATGAACCAATGAACTTTCAAATAGTTCACAGGTTCAAAGTTCAACACGGTTCAAGCAACTAGTGACCATTGACGGTCCCTCGGACGTGAAATTTAAAGTGAGGGAAAATTCATGGAAATTCAAATAGAGCATGGAATTTAAAGAAAGAACCAAGTGATTGGCTGAAAAGGGAGCCCAAAGACTCAAATTGCTACAGGGGAGAGAGGAGCGAGACCAAAGGACCATAAATATTTTCAAAAGAGTTATTTCCAGTAGGTGAAATAGTGGATCAAGTAGACTTAGACTTTTGAGCACACCAAATCAAGGACGCAGACCCATTTCTCTTCCAAAAAGTAATGACGAATTGGATAGCTACGTAGATATCAAGAAAAGGACTAGACAGTCCATACTAAGAAGAGACATATTAGAGAAATAGACATGCCATAGTTATGGCAATACATTGTTCCCATCATGGTCCCTTTAGACAAAACTGAAGGCACATTAAAGACGTTGATTGCAACACGAGCCGTCCTATGGGAAGGAACGCCAAGCCTTGTGTAGTTTGCTATAAGATTGTAATTTCTCTCATTAGTAGAGGAGACTTTTCATTTTTACAGAAGTGAAACTCTGCCCAGTTGAAAGGAGAATATTGAGACTTTGAATTTAGATTGTAATTTCATTTCATTTTATCTAAATGAGAAAGCAAGTTGTTTGCAGACTTTGTGCTATTTTGGCTTGTATCATTTTAAGAGATTATTATTATGTCTATCTTTTGAATGTGTTCTCATCTATTTAATTTGGCAAGCAGAATTAGTGAAAGTAATAAGGAAGGTACCCTGAAGCCAACTATGGGAAGACTTTGCGCTTTCACATTTGTTTTCAGTGTGTGTTTTTCTTTTCTTTCTATGTTGAGGATTCTGGGATGACTTTGTGCCCCCATTATCCTTTGTGTTATACTCTTTGGGCAGTTGAGGTGGAAACTTTGTGTTCTATTTCATCCTGCTAGTTACTACGCCTGTGTTACTAGTTTCTTGTCCTACCTGAAAGAACTCTTGCTATTCCTGTAAGAACACTTTTGAAAGAAGAGAAGTGCCTTTAGTGTTCTCACCAAGATTTTCTCCTTTGTTTGTGAACATCATCTCTGAAAGAAGAGAGATGGATGGTGTATCCTACCCCTGAGTGTTATTTTTAGCTTATATTTATAGTATATATAGCTCCTGCATATTTATAAGAAACCTCCCCTTGATAAGAGGAGAGATTTATCCACCTCTGATGTAGTAAACCTACACACTGGGCCAACCCATCTCCTTTGTTGTGGTTGAAGAGACCTATTTCGCTCACCAGTTAGCTGGTTTAAAAAATATTCACCCAACAAAACAAATGCACTCCATCAATCTCTTTGAGATTAGCTTGGAATTTAACCACATTAAACAACTATCGCTTTGACCTCTTTGACTCAATACACATCACTGATCTACATCTTTATGAACACCCACTCACTGTTAGATCCTTATCTAGTCCTGGTCTTTAACTTCATGCAAATTTGATTAAGTATGGGAACCATTGCAATCTGTCTAGAGGGCCAACTTTGAATCTTAATAAATTTTGCTTCACTTAATCTCATGTCCTAAAATTTAAACCATGTGATCTTATTTCATAGAGGAATCCATCCATATATCAAGTTGCTCCTATAACCTTCACACGTGAGAAATATTATGCCATCAAACTATGTATTCGGATCTTCTTGAACTTAGACATTAAGCTCAGATTCATTTCATGTTGTAGATATATGATGCGATTAAATGTGAACCATTACATCTCCTTTGCAAATTTGACTAAGTATGGGGAAAACATTACAAACTGCCTGGCAATCCAACTTTGCATAGTTATATCTTTTGTTGCGCTCAACCGCATGACTTGAAACTTAGAACATAAAAAAATGGGACAAATATGATCACACCCATATGACCAACTCCCTCTGACTCATCCATATGTGGCAATTATGATGTCAACAATATGCCTACTCAAAATTTTCTACCATAAAACCAACTATGCCTAGATGAACATAATGAAGAACTAGATGAACACCATGCATTCCCATAGGCATTTTATGCATTCTTGACACCCCATAAGACCTCTAAAAGATGATATTATTAGTTATAACATCCATCAACTTCCTATCCAAGCATATACTAAAGATTCATGCTTGCATACTAGGCTACCAAGCCTATGCCAACACACTATTCACATGCTTGTCTTCTCTCCTTGACATGAAACCACATCAACATGCTATATACAATATGATAAGCCTCAAACAATACTTACCTTAGGTCACATGCATCTAAATCCTACCTTCCATAACTTTAGGCTCAAACTTATTATCATCATGACATCACCACTTTTTCATTGCCTTTGACATCAATGCACACATGACATCAATCTTTGACATCAATGACAACGATTGCCAACAATCTCCCCCTTTGTCATTGATGTCCACCTCTTATTTTCCTTCTCCCCCTTTGCCATTAATGACAAAGTGGAATAAACAGCCACTAAGCTCTTCTTAACATTATGAATCTATTCAAATAAACTTATAGGTGATTAGGATACTTACATACCTCATACAAAATAATTGCTCCCCTTTTAATATGCATCAAACTAAACTTGGACAAATCTGAACCTTAAACCTGACAAACTACTCATAGAGCTTAAAAAGCTCCCCCTAACATCATGCTCCATTTGCTTATGTATGAATATTTAACATAATATCAAAACACATGACTTGGTTTGATTAACTCATCATATCAGTCTTATTTGAATGCACAACTATAGCCAACTTCTTCACACTTTATACTGATTGGCCCAATGATCATCACCTAGAGCATACACACTTGCTTCTGCATATGAAAGATGTCTCTTAAGAAGCATAGGTAGAGACATTCACTTGTCATAGAGGGATTAAAGATCTAAAAACTCAGGAGACTCCCATATCTCTATGCTCTTACCTGACATGTAGTCCTTCCTCATCTTCAAATTGATCTTGAATGAGTTCTAAACTTTCTTCTTTTATTTTATCTCAAGATCTAGCTTAATTTATTGGTCTATTTGGATAGATAAGGCTTGTTCCTTGATCCTAGACCTTGTTCCCTATTCTGTCATGGCAAATAGTGCACCTGGAGCCTATTTTTCATTTACCTTATTAGGCCTCCTTTCACTATGGCTCCTTCTCTTTGTGTCAGGATTGGCAATTTTTGAAGTAGAACATTGATTATTCTTGCAGAACCTTTCTATGTGACCTCTCTCATGACATTTGAAACAAATGAGATTTCTCATACTATACATACCTTGTGTTTGAGATATATGATGATTCCTTAAAGTTTCATGAATATGGTCATTAGGTATCTTAATTAAGATATTACAAAACTTTGAAATATGGCCAAACCCTTGACACTTGTAGCAAATGATGTCATTCTTTCCTTGTGAACTAGTTGATCATATTGCATGATGTTGTTGAACATGCTTATGATTTTTTTTCTCATAAGTCTATGAAAACTCATTCTTTGAGGATCTTTTACTCTCTCTATCCCTATGACCAAATTGATTACAAGTATAGAAGTATCTATTATACTTTGCATACCTCATGGCATTTGGTTGTCTAATCCGATTTGTCCTCATTCTACCTACACCTTCATTCCTTGATTGATGATTGATCTTCAAGGTCTGATTGTCATTGTTCATATCAGCCTTTATCTTGTCTTGAGTTACATGCTCTTGTTCTTCTTTGTTCCAAGATCATATCTATCACTAGCATGATTTTGATTACTCTTAATATTATCAAAATCATTTGAGCTCTTTTTAAAATTCATAAATGACTTCACCTATCTTGAAGTCTTCTTTGATTCAACTTTCAATGACTCATTCTCAACCACATACCTTGAGCACTCATCTTCTTTAGCTTTTAGGTTTGGAGATAAGATTTCCAATTGATAACTAAAATGAATGACTATATCTTCATGCTCCTTGGTGTCTTCAATCGGTCTTGCCTCAAACATACTAAATTGCTCTTCATAGTCTTTGATTTGTGACATCAAATTATTGTTCTTTTTCTTCTCAGTATTTAGATCTTCAAGAGCACTCCTCAATTCATTCTCACAGTCCTCCTTGTCTTTTTCATCATCTGTATCTCTACTCATAGATTGACTTACTTTCATTTGCAAAGACTCTATCTCTATTTGATACATGATACATTCCTCATTCTTACTCTTTACTTATTCATCACGAGTAAAAACTTGAGTTTCAAGTTTTTGTATGATCTCATCATGCTCTTTGACTTCATTACTCAACCTTCCTTCAAATAGTCCACTTTTTTCCTCATAGGATTTGATTAAGACATCTTATTTTTTGTTCTTCTTTTGTAGCAACTTAATTTCTTCCATAGTGTCCATATATTTATCTTCAAGAGTGACTTTCTCATCTTCTTCCCCTGAGCTGTCTCTACCAAAGAAATCTCTACTTCAGGAACATTCACCTTCATCATCACTGAAAGCCATGAACAATGTCTCTTTGTCCTCATTACGTAAAGAATCATCACTATCAGATGTGGTCACTTCTTATTCTACAAATGAGTTACTATCTTCTTCATTCTAAAGGCTCTTACTTCCTTTGTATGATTCCTTCTTTCCATTTTTCTTATTAAATAACTTTTTGTACTTGTTAGGACCCTCAGATTTCTTGTGTTCAACATCATGTGATTTCTTAGAAGCTTCTTTGTGTTCAGGCTTATCTCTACCAGGACATCTAGATGCAAAGTGACTAACTTTACCACATGAAACATATTTTAAGGGAAGTCTTCCTTTGTACTTACTTGAATCTACATTTAGTTTTCTTGCAATCAGGGCTTCAAGTTGATATTCATCAAGATCAAAATATTCAAGACTTAACTTGCTCTTATTGGCTTTTGTCTCCTTTATCACCTTGAAGGCAACTTATTTCTTAGGAGGTATGTCCTCATCAAGTCTCATCTCATAGGCAACAAGAATCCCATGTAATTCATCCATCTTCATCTGAGTGAGATCATGACTTTCTTCTATAGTAGAAACCTTTGAATCGAACTTGAGTGTAAGGGTCCTCAATACCCTCTAAACTATAGTAGATTCATCAATCATCTCTCCAAGACCTTTGATCATGTTTACTACCTCATCAACCTTTAGAAGATAGGATGCCATAGTGTCTTCTTCCTTCATCTTAAGACTCTCAAATTACATTAAGTAGGTCTGCAACTTGGCCAATTCTAAATTTAAGTTTCCTTCATAAATAGTCTATAATTTGACCCAAATTTCCTTAGCATACTTGAAATGGATCACTTTGGTTAACCCATCCTCAAATAAACCATAACTGATAACATTCATAGCTTTTGAGTTATTCTCACTCAGCTTATTGTAAGTATCACTAGTCAGAGAAGTAGTTGGTGCAGTATATCCATCCATAATAGATTGCTAGATATCAAACCCTAGAGACATGATGTATGTCCTCATCTTTACACTATAGATGGCATAGTTTTACCCATTGAAAAATAGTGCTTACGTTGTATAGAAACCTTGCATTGGTTGACTTACCATATTGTACCTAGGATCACCTTCAAGTGGTTAAACTTACAATAAAGGTCCTGATCTGATACCAATTGTTGGAGGTACAATCACTGAGAGGGGGGTTGAATCAGTGATGATAGGTATTTAAATTTAATTCCAAATATTTCAGACTATTAATCAATCAACATTAACAAGAGAGCTCAATCATTCAATGCATACATAAGATCAAACACACAACACATAGTTTCTATAAGAAACCCTTATGGGGAATAAAACCTACTCTTAATCTTGCAAACACATGGACTACTTGTCCTAGAAGATGATTACAAATAAGAGACCCTTTTAGTGAAGCACCCACTTCACAAGGAACACACACCCCTAATTTTGAATAAGCACTCACTTACTCTATATGTTGAACACCCACACAACACCTATGAAATAAATAGATCCATAATTATAGTTGTACTTAAATATAATGGAGACATAATTTATAACACCTCTCTTTCACCATTCACACTTTCTCAACCTTACTCACACAAGCAATGTCTCCAAAACACCCTTTTAGATCACCCTCTACTTGTTTGCTCATCCTCAGCCACAAACCTTCAATAGCTCTATAATCACAATAGAGACATGACCAAAAGGTTATACATATAGTCCTCACTCTGACCTACCTCTTTTCTCTATCTCTTTCACTCTTAACACATGCTCTGCTTGCACATGTCTCTACTAGTGTCTCAACACTTATTCCAAAAGTCTAGAAACCATCATAATTGGTTTTACCTTTTATAGTGTCTTCATGAATATCATCACAGCCTTCTTTTTCAGCCACAACACATGCCTTAACCCTTAAGGCATCTAACATGGGTCACCTTTAAGCACATCCCTCTTTCAAATAGGCCTAAGTTACCTTTTAGTTATTATGAAGACCCATTGATATCTTTGATAATTTTTTGAGAAAATTAAGAACATAAGAACACTTTAAAATACATGGACCCATGACACACAATATATAGGTCCTCCTTAAGTGATAAAAACCATCAAAACACGCTTATTACTAAAGCTCAATTAACTCAAACAACATTCTGTGCACACAAACACCATGAACGAACACATAATCACATTCTAGGCCTTTGATCATACTAAATATGATTGATAAAACCTTAATAATCCACATAGATGGTCCTCATAGAGTTTACAACACTCTATGACAAAACGTCAAAATACCATCAAGAACAACTCAATTACCCTTCTTGGGTTACTTGCAGAGCATGAACAAACACATAGTCAACTTTGAAGCTCAATAAATTTGAATATACAAATATTTATACTTAAAATTAATATTTATATATGTTCCTTGAAGTACTCTACAACTTTGATTTTTACTACAACATCAAATTCTACATAGATCAAAAGTTATGGCTCAAAAACCAAGCACTGGTCTTTCCTTCGTTAAATTCAAATATTTGAATTCCAACAGTCACAGTTAAACTTCGAACACTTTTCCAACATATCATGTCCTCGTATCACTTAAATGAATATGCATCATTGATTTCCCTCAAAAATAACCTAATCTTTAGCTATGTTAGATTAACTATCACTTTGACCTCATCTCATGCTCCCTAGCACCTTTGACCAAATACACACCATCGATCTCCATGGATTAGCCCAATCTTTACATTTGCTAATTGTTAAACACTTGACATCATCTCACTACTTCCTAAAAATTTGGAATAAATGCACTCCATCTATCTCTTCAAGAGTAGCCTGGACTTTAACCACATTAAACAACTATCACTTTGACCTCTTTGACTCAATACACATCATTGATCTGCATCTGTATGAACACCTGCTCGTCATTAGATCCTTATCTGGTCTTATTCTTTAAATTCATTGAAATTCAACTAAATATGGGAACCACTACAATCTGATTAGAGGGATAACTTTGAACCTTAATAACTTTTGCTTCGCTAATCACATATCCTGAAATTTAAACCATATGATTTTGTTTCATAGAGGAATCCATCCATTTATCAAGTTGCTCTTGCAACCTTAACACGTGCGAAATATGATGCCATAAAACTAATTACTTATATCTCCATGAATTTAGACATTAAACTCAAATTCATTTCACACCTTATATCTTTGATGCGATTAAACATGCATAGTTAGATCTCCTTTGCAAATTTGGCTATGGGGAAAACATTGCAAACTACTTAGGAAGCCAACTCTACAAAGTTATATCTTTTTCTCCACTCAACCACATAACTTAAAACTTTGACCATAGCAACTTAAGACTAATGTGATCACACCCATATGACCAACTCCCCCTGACTCATCTATATGTGGTAGTGGTGATGTCAACAAATTGCCTACTCAGATTTTTCTGCCATATAACCAACTATGCCTAGATGAACACCATGCATTCCTATAATCATTTTAATCAATCTTGACACCCCATAGAAACTCTTCAACATGATATTATTAGATATAACATCCATCAACTTCTTATCCAAATATATACTGAAGATCCATGCTTACATACTAGGCTACCAAGCCTATGCCAACACACTATTCACATGCTTGTCTTCTTTCCTTGACATGAAACCACATCAACATGATAGATACAATATGATAAGCCTCAAACTTTACTTGCCTTATTTTATGTGCATCTAAATCCTACCTTGCACAACTTTAGGCTCAAAATTATCATCATCATAACATCACTACTTTGTCATTACCTTTGACATCAATGCACACATGACATCAATGACAACACTTACCAACATAGATTATCATATTTTGACTATAATTTGGAAAATAAAGTAGGTTACATAAAAATTACAAAAGAGTCATTAAATTCTATAAAAAAATTACTACTTACCAAAGCTTTATCTCTCTCAACATTAACAAGGCAACAAAGGTTGTGATATCTTGCCCATATGTTGTAGTATGTTTGTGCCTCTACATTCAAAATTTTTAATGTGTTTGTCATAACATCTAAAAAATTATCATTATAGGGATTGATAATTGTAATTTATCATGATTTAGCTTGATTTGTTAAAATGTCAACTTTTGAGCAATCATTTTGAACCAAATAATATAAAGAATGTCTTTATGAGTGGTTATAAAAATGGTCATTAATTTCCTTAACCAATGCCTTCTCTCAAATCACCCAAACTTTTACTAATTTCAAATCAGTCTATAATATGTCATCTAATAAAGTGAAAACATTATCTACACCAAGATTTTTCAAAGGAAATGATGTCAATTCATCAAAACATTGCTCATCTTCAGGGGTTTACTCAGGTGGTGAAATCGATGAACCACGACCAATAGTTTTTTTTTAAGGCTAAAAACAAGATCCCTGAATAATATTATGAACAACAAATCTATTTAGAGGCATTGTATTAATACCTTCAATGAAAGCATCATCAATATTAAAATTCTAGAAAATTATAGTGGCACCCGTTGTAGTAGACATTCCACCCATAAAAAACCTGGGGAACTCCAATGTTGTTATATGCATTATTCCCCTACTATCTGTTGGTAATACTAAATTCTTCCCCTAGTCTATATAGAGCAGGGTGGTGGTGGCATAATATAGCTTCTTAAGTAACATTTCCCTACAATAAGAAATGCCATCATAAATTAATAAACAGAATTCAACAAAATTTAAATTACATTGAACAACTTAAACTCTAGGTTTGAGACATTAGGATCCATACTTCGAGTTGTCTATATGTTTTACAACTGTGTACATGGTGTAAGATAAGGTGAAGCTTCATTTTTTGTCAAATAATCATAAAATCAATTTATCGTGTTGATGTTCATGTAATTTAATAAAGATCATAATTGCAAACTTGAAGTCACATACCTTGCATTGAAGAAAAATGTTGATCAGGTTGAGTTAAAATGTTGCCAATGTTGGAGGTCACTACAAAATTGAATGAAACATTAATAATGCCACTTTTTTGTTACATTAATTTTCAATAAAATATAAAACTTTTAAGACTTGGATTTGTGGACTTGCCTAGCCAACGTTGTGTGGTAGCAAGTGACATAGAAATCCTCATCTTTTTCCTCCTTGTCAATGGTATTACCGCACCAGAGTCTATGTGATCAACTGAACCCTTATCTGAATCCCCTAAGCCCTTAGGTGGATAATGTTTATTCAATGTAACTTCTCTTCTTAATTGATAAATAGTTTCTCTTCTCTATTACAAAGAAATAAATCAAATCAATTTGAATTGTAACAAGTAAACTAATAGGATAATTTTATTACACAACTACATAATTAACTTTAATTGTAAACTTCAAATTTAACTCTAGCTTAGCAAGGGCCACAAAAATATAATTCATTTTTTCATGCAAAATAGTTGGAACATTTGTTCCCTTTAGCTCATGATATGCCTCGTAGTATAAACCCAAAATAAAATTAGAAATAAAAATTGTGTGTCACTTTGAAAAGCATAATTTAAATAATTGATAATATTATTAGAAATGAATATACACCAATCAAATTATTGTCTGCCAAGAGAACAAACAGTATATGTTAAATCCTAAAAGGGAATGTCTGCTAGTCTTCCTTGTAAAATAATCCTCACCTTGAAAAATTCAATGAGGGATTCTAAATATGGGTTTGTTATATTTTGTACTAAAAGTCCCCTTCTCAAATGATTAGGGGTGACTGTAATGCAAGCTAAAAAGTAATTAGAAATTTAACATGACATTTATTAACTTTTGAATTTCATACATAAAACATCAAATATTAATTAACAAAGAAAACATTACATGTTGAGGTGGAGGTATTGATTATCAAGCCTAACTGAATTTCCAAAAATATTTTGTCTTCCTCAATCAAAAATAGATTTCATTGTTATAGGTTCAATGTTTGTATGTGGTAGCCCTTTCAAGCACTTGATGTATGAACGCAAGGTGCCAAAAGTAATAATCTGAGAGTCAAGAGTATAAGAAAACTCTATGGTAGTAGGTTTTTAATTATATGCAAAAATGTTTATCAAATTCATGTTTATCTCATAATGGGGCATGTAAATAAGGGCTCTTAAACACCATTTTCTATCCAGTTGTTGTAAGTGTCCTTACCTTCTAGCAGCCTCAATATTTTTGAGAAAATAAGATTTTTGTAAATAAATTTTCAAATGGGGGCAGAAGATATGGGGTGGGAAGCCATTTCTGAGATTGAGTGCTAATGATGGGATTATACTTGAGGAATAGATTAATGTTTGAATTAGTGAATGATAAAAATGAGCATATGCAAAGGTTTAGGAATATTTATAGGCATATTTTTTGGATGATGCCTACAAGTTTTAGACACCAACCATAGACACTATATGCTACCCACATACTCTAAACACCATCCACAGGTTATGGATGGTGTCCATAGATTAAAAATGACATCCACAGGGATTAGACACTGTCTAGAGCCTATGGACATCATCTAGAGCCTCTAGACCTTATTTAGAGGCTTTGGATGATGTCCAAAGGTTATGTACTGTGTTCAAACCATGTGGATGCTATCTAGAGGCTCTAGACATTGTCCACATGGTCTAAACATTGTCCACAACCTCTGGATGATGTTCATAGCCTCTAGACAATGTCGAGAGGATTTTGATGATGTCTAGAGGCTCTAGATGGTGTCTATGAAGACTTTACATCATCTATAAGGTATAAACATCATACACAACCTTCAAACACCATCCAAAACCTTTAGACACCATCCACAACCTTTAGACATTATCCATAGCCTCTAGACACCATCCAAAACATCTAAAAACTCTAAATGGTGTTTAGGCCTCTTGACAGAGATGCTCAAATATTGTGGTTGAGTAGCACCTAGGTTTCTCCTTCCCAAAAAAACTACCTTCCCTTTATTTCACTAGGAAATTAAAACATACTTCTCAATATTCGCTAGAAATTTACATAGTGATTTTTCCTAGGGCCCTTAAAAAAATCTTCATAAGCATTGAGCCATAGATAAAAGTGTCGATGCTAGTGTCTATAGGACGATGGTAGTGTCTAGGTCTATATAAATAATATTCCCAAATTCTGATGATGGGATCCTCTACATTAGTTTATCTGTTCTTACACCTACACATCTCAGATTCACCTGTGCATCTGAAAACCAGTTAAGCATTATATCTCCTTTGTGTTGTAATTATCATAATAGCAATTTACATTGTACTTTATACATTCAATAAGTTTACATATTCAATATATTATGTTATCTTAATTAATTTAATTGGACTTCTTTATAATAGTTTTACTCATCTATTTGCTTAGGGTACTCTATCCCCTTAACCCTTATCTATCCAAACACCAATATAAAAAGGGTTAAACAAATTCAAGTGACGTTAGTTTTGTTTAGATTTGTCTAGTTTGTAGTTTGTTGTTTATTACTTATATTTATAAATCCCATAAAACCTTTAGTAAAAGGTGGAAAATTGTTTAAATATTTTATCCCTAATTATTCAAGATTTTTTATTATTATAATACATAGGGTTTAGCCTTTTTTTACTAAACAAAAAATAATATAGTGTAGTTGAAGGATTTCATAAGGAAAATGAATTTGAGTAATTAAAATTTTCCATTCTTATGTTCATATGACCCATAGTAATGGATAAAATTTTAATTACTCAAATTCACATTAAAATAATATATCACCAATGTCTACGCCAACCAACAATTCCTATTGCCTAGTTATTAGGGGAAATTTTTATTGAGTATCAATACACATACCCAATGGACCATTTCTACCGTTGATCAAAATTTAGTGGCTACATTATATATGGGTGTATTCAAAAGGCATTGGCACTATTTTAGTGTAAGTAACAATAGGTGTCAAACCTTATTTGATTCGCTTATCTGTGTACATGCAAGCTATGTTACAAGAGTTGTGCGACTACATTTGTACCTCCAAATTTTTGGAATATGGTGAAAACCTAAAAAGTATTATAACAAATATTTGTATTATGTATTATGTTTCCTTATTTCATTATGATCTAAAATTAACATATGAATGGCAATGATTGATAGATAATCGTCATCAAATTTTTACTAGTCTATAATTCTTTACATTCATATCTTGCTACCTCATATAAGGTAGCTAAATTTTAAATCTATCAAGGCATTATTAATTGGTAAGGCACTGATATTATGATGCCATGCAGTTTCCACTTCAAAGAAATATCAACAAATTGAAGCAAGCTAATAACACATAACAAAGGTGTAGATATGTGGTAGTTGTTGATGGTCGTAACATCTTCTTATAAGTGGATGATTTTTAATTACCTCTCTTTAGAAATTTATTTGTGTTTGTTGTGTTATGTTATCTATTAACTTCAACTATTGTATGGATTCATCGACCATATATAAAAAAAGATGCATCAAGTAAATATTTACCAAGCAATTTCCAAGCTTACAAAATTTGCCATATTATGTAAGTTTTCCACGGTGATTATCATTAATGTAGAGGTTATTTTACATTTTTATTATGTTTAAATGTTAATACACTTGCATTCAACATGAACACATAGGGTGTTTACTTTCAAGGCATTTAATCAACCCCACAATAATCTTGTAGGGTTGAATTCAATTTTTGAAATGGTCAATGACATGTATATTTTTATAGTTAATTAGTGAATTTGGGAGAAAAACACCAATACAACTTTACTAATTTATTATGTGAGATACAAATCCATATCGTATTCACTTTTTGACAAATGGTACGCATACCTTTTTGCTAAACTTACAAATTATTTTAATCTTTGTGCACAAAGTATTTATTTTTTAACTATAGTTTTTTCAACATATTGGTTAGTCAAAAAACACTATAGTTTTTGTTCTATTTGTAACTTTTTATGGTATTGAGTGTCATGGTTGAGACAAATCAGACAATCACACTTATTAGAAATATGTTTGCTATGATAAATGGAATCGGCAAACCCAACCATTAAGACTTGCCTCTTATGATTGCAATTTTTTATTGATATTTACTTCCATTTTTATATAGTTAAGGGGATTGTTTCTTCACCCAAATTGAAAATATTTTTCAAGATGTGAATTGTAATAATTGACCACAATTTATGCGTTCCCAAAACATTCTAATTTATGTTAAAAATTTAATTCCATTAGTTTCTTCCAAGTAAGGTGGGTTGTGGGGCGATATTACACAATATATAGAATATAACTTGTAATATATATTGTTAATTTTATAAAAAAATTCAAAACCATTCTTATAAACTACCTTTGACTATTAATAATAAATAAATAATTTAAAAAATGACTAAAACTGAAGCTCATGCATAACAAATCAAAAATGATAACACATAATTTTTATAGCATTTATCTAAATGAAAATATAAGATTACTTGGTAGGATTAATGCATTCATTGCAATGGTGATTGGCCTAAATATTTAAATACCTTATTCCAGGGCTCATGTTGTTGTATGCCAAAAAATCCAAAAAAGATGTCAACAGTATTTACCCTACACTTCTTCTACAACTTTTCAAAATTTAGGGATCCACCTAACTCGTTAGTGGTTGTCAACCTTGTATTACATCCATATAGCACATGTGTCAATCTATCACCTCCTAATCCACTATTGGTTGTTCCACCACTATATTCGTGACATTATTGTGTGATTTTAAGCTTCCTTAGCCATTCTATTTGACAATGAGGTTAGAATGGAAGTACTAGTTTATTATTAAATTACTTTTAGTGAAAGATAACTTTAGTGCAAAGTGTTTCTAGCAAGGAATAAAATGAGAAAATTAATGAGGAACATTTCTACAATTTTTGGTAGACTCAGTCTTAATTTCATAGGGAAGAAAGTTGAAGATCAAATTATTTATGTTTTTAATTACTAAACAATTCTATAAAGTTGTAGCTCCTAGAGATTAAGTTGTTAAAGGTTGGAGTGAATATGAGTGATAAATTATGTACTATCAGAAGAATTAGTGGGAACTCTAGAATGTTCGCTCCAGTTTCACCTTTTTGTGTCAAATGTGAGTTAATTCTATGTGATTTGTGATGAATGAATTTATTTTGGTTTATGTTTTACATATATTTATTATTTTTAGAATTGGAATGGAATTGAATGGAATTTGAATGAACAATCATTTTTTCTATTTATTTTGTTATGTTGTGGATATTGTGTTTCGCACTTATGGGATAGGACAACAACACTTAATCTGACTTTGGAGTAGATCAAAAGGAGAGCTACCAAATAGAATTAGATAGGCACAATGAAAAATAAAATTCCAATTGTTGTATTTAATTAACAAAATCATCGAAGAAGTTAATCCTATGATATATCAGAGTGACCCCAAAATTATAACAAAAAAATACTAAGATGTGCAGTTAGCATCTAATTTACAAAGATATGCAAAATTTACCTTGATAAAATGGTAGTGAGGATATAATAATGTTGATCGCGTGAATATCTTTGTGATCACTTTAGTTAGATAATATGAAATATTATTAAAAGGTAGCCAAAACCATATAAACAAGACTTTGTTGCAGTTGCTCTTTTCCCTTGACAAAATGAAGCCTCTATTATGCTCTCTTACAATTATCATGTTATATTGACATGGTTTCAAGCGACTTCTATCAAATAACATGTTGTGTATCTTCATCAAATAACCTAAATCTCACATAAACTCAATCAGTAACTAAAAGGGAACATACCCTGTATGAAGACATATACTTCTATAAAAGCTTGTTATAAACTATATATTTACAAGCTCATTAGATAACAAGATCTAGAATAAACAACAAAAAAAAAATCAGCTCAATTAAGGAAACATCTAAACAAAACTAAAGTAATCAAAGGGGAGGACATTATATGATTCACCTCCAAATAAAAATTACAAGAGCCATTAATTTTTTAATCATTTTATTGGCAGGTGCAAGAGGAAGAAGAAGATGACTAATATGAGTTTATTACACATCTTGTGGTTTTTTATTTCAATTCATAAGGATTTCCTCCATTCATAATACCAATAAAATTTTTAAACCAATGATCAAACATTATGGGAAAATTAGAACTTGGGAAAATACTGAATAAAATTGACCTCTCTATCTACCCATATATAGCCTTGACAACAATATGTTTCTTTGAAGCCCAACCCATGTTTGTAATATATTTTTTTGCCTCTTGTTCTATATAAAATTGAAATTTCTTCCCCTCAGATCTGGTAGTCTTGATTCTTTTTCCATTGAAAGTTGTGATAAATTGAATTGAGCTTGTGCTTCAGTAGTGGAGTCTGGTCATCTAGTCTTTTGCATCTCTGCAATAATAAACCAATAAACCCATGAACCACACTAGAATAAAATAATACATGAGAGGTATTCACCTTCATGATTTTAATAAAACAATTTAATAATATTATGATAACATGATTTTGAATAATTACTTTATTTCAGAAGATGCCTAAAATAGATTCCAGGGCTAGATTAAAACAAATAAGGGGTCAACCACAACTCCTTAGTTCATCTGCCAATATGATTATTATAACTATGGTTATGATCATACCTTGATATGGGTAGAAACCCTAGGTTAAAAACTCTTGGTCTAAAATATTTTAAAAAAATGGCTCGAAAATAACAAGATCTCAAATTCAAAAATAATCCCGATTCAAAATAACTGTTGTAAACCTCATCGCAGAAGTTTTAGATATGTAAATATTAAATATGAAATGAGATTTAAAATATCTAATAAATCATCACAAGATTTATACAACAATGACCATCATCCAGGGGTGAATTTTTCTTAAAGGAAACATTACTATGTAAAACAAGCTTACCTATATTAGAAATCATAATTACTCTTTGACTAGTGAAGGATGATAAAACCACTATTCAAGATAGATCAAAAAACATAACAAAAAACTTTTTTAACTCAAAAATATTGAAATAAAATTAAAAAATACAAGAGGTTTATAGAGAGAAAAAAGAGGCCCATAAGATAAAAATAGGGAATTACAGCAAGCAAGGCCTCTAAAATCTAGCAACAAGCAAAACCAACAAAGTGCAAGTCTATTACATTCACTAACTCCATAAATAAGCACTGTAAGGAGGTTCCCATTAATTATTAAATCCATAAAAATAAGAGGGATAGGGTCACCTTGTGTAGCACCACCATACCTATGGAATGCTTTTAAATTTATAGGGTAATAAATTTCTTTGTGGGTTTTGTGTAGAGGGAAGGACAGACACCTGGCTTGCTTATTTTCCTCCACACGACATTCATCTTTGTGCTGAATATGTGATATGTCCCATAAATTATTATGTAGGCACCAAGAACAAGACTATTCCAACACCCGAATATGATATGAATGTAGGCGATAATTTGTTCTACCTATATAATTCCACATCGATTGACATTTATTTTAATATTTGAGTATAAACGTAGTCACTATCAGAAACAAATCCATAACACTTTTGTAATGTCCATATATTTTTCTTTGCACTATACTAAAATTAATATTTTTATGTCCCATAAATATCAAATTTTCTTAAGTGTTTAGTCATATCACTTATTTTCAACCAATGGAAAGATAATAAATTAATTTATTTTATAATTTTTTAACATATAAATTATAAAGATAATCTCAAAACTTAAAAATGTGAAAAAATATAATACTCTTATTAGTTTTTCATATCTGAATTCAAAATAATAATTCATAATGATTACAATAATACTTTCACAATAGGTACTAATAATTAATTTTTGAAAGTTACTGCATACCCATTATACACAATATTATATGTAATTATATATATATATATATACTTTGTGATCAAGGTGAAGAAGCAAGGCCCTTTTTACTCCAAATTTCATTTGGATGAAGGGGATCATTGTAGTTTCACTTATAAAAGATCAAAGAAAGGAACAAAAAGTGTTGGACACTTCTAACAAACAACCCAACAAGTCTAGTTGTTGGCTAAGTACTATTAATTTGACAACTTGTCTGCTTGCACATTTCCAAATGAGAACCCACTTGTCTTCCCTTAATTTTAATAAATAAAGGGCAATATATATTATTCATAAGGTAGTATGAAAATAAACAGAGCTTAATTTTTTATAGTTTGTCTTAGATTTTTTTAAAATAAAATTACACTACATTATTTTGCCAATTTCCATTTGTAAATATGAGTTTCTCCATTTGTGTGGAATGTAGATTTAGGATAGGGTGATCCTGGTGAATAGCCACATCACCTTGTCAATTTATATAGAGTATTGAGCTTGTCATTTTTCCCTCCTCATCAATCCTTTGTCCTGTCATGCTACTTAATTAAAGTCATAGTGTGTCAAAAGGAGGACATGTCTAAGATTCCTGTATTTTTTAGATTTTTTTTTTTTTTTTTTTACCCCACCACCATGTCCAAAAGGATGGAAAACCTTCATAATGACTATTGTTTCATTGATTTTAAGGTATATAAACATAACTCTTATTGGTTAAAGATATATAAAGAGGAAACTTTCAATTTTGTGTTGTATGGATCTTTATTGGATTATTTTAACCTTTGTGTTGCATCTGAGAGGCTCAAAAAACCTTAGGAAGACACTTATTTTATTTCAAATAGATGTTGGATGACAAAGCTACAATATATTGAGGTTTACCTTAAAATTTTCAATTAATTTTTGGCAAACACAAAAAAAACCGTGGGGAATTTCTAGATCTTTTTTATTAAAAAAAATTATAAGGAGGTCGTATTTTTTAAAAAATTAAGAAGGGGTATTTTAAAAAACCACCAAGTGGGGCCTTGATTTAATGCTCAACAAAATAAAAAATAAAAATATGGGGAGGCTTTTTTCAAGTTTATAAAAATAAAAATAATTAAATAAGAATACAAAGCGCTGAGGACACCTTCCAACCACATCTCAACCACTCATAGCTACTATTATTACCTTGCCTAACAGTGGCTCACTTTAAGCACCACCGTGCCACCTTATCTCCCCAAACCCCCATTGTCCTCTAATTTATGTTGCACTCATCTTGTCATCAAAATTTGCATTACCTCCCTCACTTTGTGCAACTCTTTAGTTTGTGCTCAATTTGGAGTAGGGCTCGATAACAATCACCCAACAATGTTGCCTCATAACTCCATCTTCCATTTGTGTCTAAACCCTGGCAGTGCCACACATTGTTGCCTCTTTCCAATGACCCTCTCTACATATTATGTTTTGCATTGAGATTAGAATTTTTGGCATTTACATTCAATTAATTATAATTGAAGCATTGTAACTTATACATTATTATTCCAATCACTCTTTACATGTAAATAAAATTATAATATTTTTCTTGCATGTTGTTCCTTTCATTGTAGTTGTAAGACCTCCAAACAAAAACCACCCACTAAACCAACCACTATCTAATCACCCACCGCCATTGTCCACAAAAAAAAGAGTTTTCAAAAAATTAATAAAACCTGACTTGGTCAATTAAGCTTATAAAATTATGTAGGGTATAGTAGTTATTCTAATTTAATAAAGGCATTACATTATAGAGGAAGGTCTCATGATTGAGTCTCCTTAATTTTTTATTTACAAAGCATTGAAAGGGATTTTAAAACCTACACGAATACTACCGGGTGGGGCACAATTTGACAAGCAGTCAAATACCCCATAAAAAAAGTCTCATATACTTGAATATGTTATTTTATTGTAAGGTCAACATTTTGATTCAACAAGTGGGACCCACCTTTGCATTTTCTGCATTGATACCTCTTTCCGTTGAGAATTTTTTTAGACACCATTGTGTCTTTTAGCTAATAACTTGAGCATAATTTTGAGTTTGTAGGTGATTTTTTTAATGTTGCAAAGTTAATTCTGACCTATTCATTATGCTATATTGAGTCTTTTGATACTCCATCTATAGGTCTAGTTAGTTTAATGTTTCCATAGGTCCAATTTTAAATTGTAATTCATCAAACTTCTAAGTGTTATAACTTTAGCATGCAAAAACTTTTGGAGCTCCATTTTTTTAGAGTGTAATTTTTCAAGATGTATGATTGTAAAACAAAAAATAAAATAAAAAAGATTAATCTATTGCATATAATTTGTAGACCTTGTTTCTTCTCATCTTGCTTCATCTTTGACAATATGTAAAATGAAATATTCAAGGGGTTTTCATGAGCACTATTTTTATGGATATCAAAAATCAAGGGAGGCTATCACACACCATTGTGTGTGCCAAACTAAATTTTACTTCATGTGCATTGTTTATTTGAGAAAAATTATCTTTATTGGTCTTCATTCTTATTCATTCTACATTGAAAATTTATAATCGTACCTTTTATAGACATTGTTTCTAAATTATATAGCACATTAGTCTTACATACTTAGAAAATATAGACCTTGGTTGTTCCACTTAGTTTAAGACATTTTTTGCTATCGAAAGGCTCAAATATGCTATCTCTTTATGTCAAATTATTTATCTCTTAGTCTAACCAATGTTAATATAATGACTCAAACCTTATATCATATTCAAAATACTATAAACTTGTTTATCTTCTATCTCTTTATGTTCTAGACCTGTGTTGTTTTCCAGTTGTCTGGACACTTGTGTCCCATTTTGATGCCTACATGGACACAAGTTTCCTATTCCAATGCAAGTGTCCAATTTCTTAAAATTCATCCAATTTTTAAATGAAATGTATCCCTATTATCGAATTAAGTACTTTAATGTGAGATATTATCCAAATGGATTGATATATACAAGATCAACCCTCATTCATTCCTCACCTAACACAAACCAAACAACTAACAAGATAACTTACCAAAAGCATTCAAGTGAGCAAAGCTTCCCTATTTTCCATTATTTCCATACCAGTCATAGGGAAAACACATGTACAGGTCTGAAGTACTAAAGGATCATCCCAAGAGACATATTTTCTAAGTTACAAGCTAGGTCACTGTTGTACTTATTTATCACATATTACATCTTTATGCACACACAAAGGCACATGTAGGGGAGAACTACATGAGTCTGAGGCCATTTTTGGAGTAGTGGCTATATAGGCAATACCCAATGACAAATGGATCTTTGGGGATAGATCGACACTATGAGCCCACTAAACCCTTTTTCCATAGCCACTATGAATATGAAGAATTGGGATTTTGTTATTTGACAAGGAACAATAGTCTATGAGCCAAATATGAGTGCACCAGAGAGAAAGTGACATAAAACCCAAAACATTCCAAGTGGTTGCATCTAGATCTATCAAGTATTATATACTAGACACCTATTTCCAGGTTAGATAGAAACATCGATGCAACCATCCAAGGTCAACACAAGTGTCAAGGTCACAAAAGTGCTTAATCTAGAATTTGATGATAGTCCCAAAATCTACCTCTAGTTTGATTCCTTCTTGTTCCAGATCCAAATCTGTATTAGCATCATAAAGAACTAAATATATTGTTTTCATTATTATTACAATATCTAACATAACTACACTTTCTATTTTAAACATATCTTAGTATATAAATTTGGAATATTATTTCTCTGAGTTTATAAATTAAATGGATTGTTATAAAGAAAATTTACCACCCTTGTGCCATAGGTTATCTCTATCCTCCTTAACCCTAGATTCATTAATCTATATTTTAGGGTTAAGCACCCTTTACTTAAAATCAAATTGTAATCATATCAAAATTAAAACTCCCAAAACAATTAACTTCAAGTAACTATCACACACAAAATCTTTTTGTGAGTTATTTTTTTTGTAGTAAAAGATTTTATAGGAGTTACAATAAGCATAAAACTTGAGCTAGAAAAATAAACATAACATATCAGATGGATGAATCAGTGTCTTGAAGCCTTGGGCCTCATACGCATGAGTGTATCTAATAGGATAAAATTTAATGTTCAAATTGAAACAACACCTAAAGCATCACAAGATTTTTTTTTTTTAATTTTGATGAAAAGAATGACAACAAATTTATTCAAATGGAAAATTGTTATTTCTTCATTGGATCCTAATACTTTTTCAAGTATTGAAGACTATTTGTTTGAATTTAATATTAGAATCATGATTAGTGGGTTATAGACAGGAAAAACCTGACGAGTAATTGATCTTTATCATTCTTATGAAACTGAAAGGCCCATTTTAGATCTTTGCGACCACTTTTTCTCCACCATGGATGGTTGTGGAGACAGATTTTCAATACCAACTATTGAAGAGAAGAGAAAGATAGACTCATCATAATTAGATAATCTCATCTTGAAATTCCAAGAATTATACTTTAGTGTCCAATCATCCTATAGGGATAAAGAAAAACATGTAATTTACACCAAGTTTAAAAAATGTCCAATCGTGGTAAACCAAAACGAGTCTTCTTTATCCACACCTTTGAAAAATAATACATCTACAAATAATTATACATTTTATGAGCACGATGGTCACTTTGAGTCTTAGTGTTGGAAGAATTTGAGATGAGTCTTCTTTATCCACACCTTTGAAAATAAGACTTCTATAAATAATTGTATGTTTTATGAGCAAGATGGTTAATGTGAGTCTCAGTGTTGGAAGAATACGTCCCTTATACTATAAGCCATGAAGAAGCAAAAAAATTAAATAACCAAGTTTTCATCTTCTTCATTTTATTCAAACATAAATGGCAAAGGCAAATCCCTTTATGTAAATTTTTACACTTTTACAGCAACTCACTCCTCTAAGGATGGTTTGATCTATGACTCTAGAGCTTCCTCTTATGTGGTGAATTAAAAAGATGCATTCACCTCTATTGCTGATTGTGACAACTCAAAAAATTTAGTGGGTGATTTTTCTCCTATATCAATCTTCAGATACGACATTGTTAACTTGCATGATGGAGAGGTAAATAATATTTTTTAAGTACTTAATATCTCTATGAATCTTCTCCATCTATCAAAATTTTCATTCCCACAGAGGATGAACATTGGAATTTCCTCAAGAAAATGTAATTGTTGGAGACTTGAAAGATCATATAGCAGTTGTTACTTCAAGAAAAGCTAATGACATCATCACCTATATCAATTTGATGCCTTTCAATACTCTCATTCTTCCCATAGTCTTATTTTTTAGGTTATTTCCTTAAGAAAATTGTGGCATGAAATATTTGGCCATCTTAATTGCAGGTACTTATAGAAATTGAGAACTCAAAATATGGTCATAGGAATTCTAAAGTGTTTTGCAAAGTGGGTATTTGTCCAAGTTTTGTTCTTATAAAACATCATAAAGAAAAATCTTAGAGAGACATAGTTCCCTTAAGTTTTTTCATAATGACTTTATGTTTTCACCTAAGACATCCTTTTATACAACAATATATGTGCTCACTTTCATTGGTAAATTTTCCACAAGGACTTGGGTGTACTTATTAAATTATAAAAGTAAAAAATGTTATCACTTTTGTTGAGTTCAAAGCATTTGTTAAGAAGCAATTAGGATTTTCAATTCTATAGCTGAGGATAGATAATTGAGGTGAATATGTGAAAAATGGATTTATTAATTTTTATACTACTCATGGGATATATTTGTAGTATTTAATCTTATACACACCTCAACAAATGATGTTTTTGAATGGAATAATTACACATTGAAAGAGATGGAAAATTTTATGATTCAAATCAACAATATGGTCACATGGTTTTGGTCGAAAGCCATCAATTATGAAAACTACATTTAAACTTCACTCCTTATCAAGGTTTACAAAATTTGATACCAGGATAGGCTTGAACTAAAGAAAAGCTGGATTTTTCCAACTTTCATGTGTTTGGAAATAAAGCCTGGGTATTCATTCTTGATGAAAATAACAATTCCATGGAAAAGAAGAGCAAACCATGCATTTTTGTTGGCTATTATGAATATGTAAAATCATGTCATCTATATAACCCTAGTACTCATGAAGTACTTTATAAGAGAGATGTTCAAGTTAAGAGATGCTCTATAACCTACAAGCCAACATCTTCTCCTTATTTTTCTCACATTATACATGTTTTAATTTTCTCTTCTTTTGACATTAGTGACTTATTACATGGTCAAGTAAATGAGGGACCTCATGTTTCACCGAATCATCCTCCACCTCCAATTGAATAAACACTTTCATGATGGTTAAGAAAGAAAAGAGAAACATCTGACACTTTGACAGGTGATCCCACTGACACTCATTAAACCAAATCTAATAATATTATTATGGGTATTATTACTCATATTATAGAATATGAAGAATATCATACCTTCAAACATGTAGTTAGTAAATCTAAATGAGATGAAATTAGAGTTGAATATCATTCGATATCAAATAATGATGCTTGGGACTTACTCCCTCTTCCAAGGAATAAAATTCATCTGATGCAAGTGTGTCTATCAAACCAATCATGCTTCACATGGTTTATTTGAATAGTAAAAGGTGTGCTTGGTTTTGAAAGTGTTATCCCAACTTGATGGAGTTGACTTCTCAGATAACTTTACACCAATTGCGAAAATTAATTCCATATGCCTTGTTCTCTCACTTTATGCATTTCATAAATGGAAAATGCGTCAAATGGATGTAAAAAGGGCCTTATTGCATGGACATTTGTAGGAATAAATCTACATGGATTGACTGCTAAGGTATATTTGGTACTCTTCAGTAGTTTCCATGGATCAAAGATCTCTCTATCATCTCAAAAACATCACTTGGGATTCGTATGCTAAGATAGGCACTTTTTTGTTTGCCATCAGTTTCTCTATAGGACATTCAAACCTCACCTTGTACACAAATATGATTGATGGTGAAATGCTTATACTTATACTTTGGATTTATTCAAATTTTATTTAAGATGTGAAGTCAAGACCCATAGAGTATCTTGAGGTGTCAAATTGGGTCTTCTTCACTAATTCCTCAGTTAGGACTTCTTCACTACTTCCTTAGTCTTCATGTGTCCAAATATAATACCAAGATAAATATTTTAGAACCTAAATATACCTTGGACATGATTCAAACTACAACATGCTTGAATTCAAGGCAACCTTAACTTTCTTTAGTCTAGAGTCACCTTGTCTACCAAGTGTTCTACACCATCCGTTAATGCTACATTGTACAAATAATTAGTACAAAGCCTTTTTATTTGATGCATACCCAAATAGATATATATTTTATTTTTGGACTTATCTCACACTTCATAAGAATCATTAGTAGACAACAAAGTGCATACTTTGATACATTTGAGGTACAATATGATATGACATTGAGTATACCTCAAGGGGCTTAGCAAAGTGCAATTGTGCTCCTTCAATATATGTATGTAGCTAGTAATTTGGCTTTGATAATTTACAATTTTTGCTCTTAAATTGATTTGGACTACTGTAGACTTGACTTGATACTTTTCCTAGTGATTAATATTGAATTTGGAAAGAATAGGGTAAATTTTATCGATGTGCACTTTTGTGATAGATAGATCTATCATCCCCTTGAAATGAGGCCTTGATTTGTTTATATAGTGATCCTTTTGAATAATTTCCTTTAGTTTACTTTAAAAACATGTGTGATGACCCATATGGATATTTAAAATTTTCAAAGGTAGCCATTAAATGGCATGGGGACAAGGTTACACTAGGAAGATATATCTGCAACAACGAACCTATATACATAATGCATACTTGTCCCAAAAAAATAGGGATGACTAGTCCAATTCTAGGTGTAGTCTGAGAGTGATATAAATTAGTTTGAGCAATGAATTAAAAACAATTATGTAGGAGTGACGAAAAGCATAGGGGTCAAGCCTGCTTATATATAAATGGATAGAGGAATGGAAAATAAGAGTCATATATTTGAGCATGAGGCAAGTAGTTCTAAATATGTCAATAATGAATTCTTTCAAGTACCTATGACTAGATTTAGGTATCTAAAATAATTACAAAAATATCATAAGAGATACACTACACTCTATCTCACTACTCAAAACTTATGGTTTGCCACAAATTCTATCTGGTTTGGATAACCTCCTTGTAGATCTTGTTAATTCTCAGAGTTTAAAAAGTTCTTTATATGTACATAATATAACAAACTTGCTAGCCAACAACTGCCTTGAGCTTTAAGTTAATCACTCCTCAATGATGTTCACCCCTTATATAGGCATGCTAATAAGTTGTTAGGAAAGTTAGAACAATTCCTTCTTGTAACTGACAGATAATAATCATCATCATGTGACTCTTTAACTTAAATTTACTTATAACTTTCATGTTGTTGGGACCATTAGTCTCCAACTTACTCTAACACTTGGCACCAACCAACGCACAACACTGACTTGAATGATGCATGCCATGATTCCAAAGTAACTTCACCATAATGACCATGTTGTATTTACCACTATGTAGGATGAAATATCAAATGTATATTGACTGCATAGAAGGATATCCATATAGCTTGTGTAGAAATAATACTTTAAGAAGTTCAAAATAAATATGACACATAACAAATGGTGTGTAGATATCTGAAGTCCCAAGCTCAAGTCTCAACTATTGGGAAAAACATCCACCATGTAACTATAAACATAATACAATGTAAAATATTTTACACAAGACCTTCCCATTTATAAATTTGTGTGTGAGTTTTCAAAATTTTTAATACCATTGAAAAGTTAAAAAACTAAAATATTGCACAAACCCACCAACTCACAAGACTTAACAAGTTACTCTAAGCTTAAGTCCTTGTTCACTTGATGTTTTCAATTATGTGCATCAAAATGGTTTTTCAGAAGTAATTATATGCATGTGTATGGTTGTACAAAACAACTTCAAGGATTGTGCGTAAACTAAGATGTTGCAAAAAAATACTTATTCCTACACCAAGTGTTTTTGATGATGTAAGACTTCTTGTGAACCATGATGCTTTTGCATCATAAAACCTAGGTAAATAAAATGAACCATGAGCTCCTACTCATGTTCATTTCATGAGTTCCTCGAGAATTACTCCATACTTAGAAATACCTAATGCGCTCATCCAAGTTGCATCCTTAACTTCTTGGCATTTCCACTTTAACAAATATTTCTTGTATTGTTTTTCTCACGTCCTCTTGCCAAATTTAGAATCAATCACCTTTTAAATTTATTCTCATTCCATCTTAGACATACAATGCCTCCATTTTACTTCCCATAATCTGCACTTAATCTTTTCTCATTTTTTTATCCCTCAGTAAGGGTATAAATCTGCCACATTGAAAATGGGAAAAATAGCCATCCCATCGGGAAACTCAATCTCATATGCATTTGATGCAAACTTCCTTAACAATGTGCATGGTATAATCTTATTCAACTTCAACTTGTCATATGTCCTATTGAGAACCTTTATTTCCTTATTTTCACCAAGACCATGTCACCCAATTTACACTCTACTTCTCTCCTCTTCAAATCTATGTGTTCTTTATATTACACAATACTTCTTTCCAACAATTAATGTACTTGCTAATATATGTCTCACATATACTTAAAAAAGTCTTTACCTTCAACACTTTTATTTATTTCATATATGATGTCATGTAATTCTACATCTCCTCCTTGACTAATTCCATAAACAGTTTGAAATGGTGTCCTTATAGTGCTTTTATTTATTGAATTTATATAAAAAAATTGAGATTGTGCCACGATAGAGACCCATGTTCCTAGATTCCCTCTAATAAAATATCACAAAAATTTACCAAGACTCATGCTAACCTCCTTTGTCTGACCATTTGTCTGAGGATGATGCTATGAACATAACTATAGCTTGGTATTCAACATCTTCCAAAATGTCCACCAAAAATGCCTAACAAATTTTGTATCTTTTTCACATACCATGATGTGCGAAAATCCATGTAATCTCATAACTTCCCTAAAAACCAAGTTATCTATATGTATAACCTAATTTATTTTATTACACGTAATAAATGAGTCATTTTGGAAAATATATTTACAATTATAAAATTTGAATCATGGCTTTTCTGTACCATAGGCAATCCTAAAACAAAGCACATATTTATATGTTCCCATGGTCTATCTAAGATAGGCAGTAGTTGATACAACCCTGCATTATAATTTATTCCTTTTAGCAACTGGGAAATTCTAAAATCTTACACATACTCATGCACATCCATATCCATCTTAAGTAAAAATTAATTTTTATCTAGCCACACAATTATTTTGTTGTTTCCAAAATAACCTGTTCGTCCTGCACTATGTTTCTCCTTGATTAAATTTTCATGCATAGACCCTCTAGGTATATAAAATTGTTTGCATTTCAATAACCATCCTTATTACATGAAATAATATAACCATGGTGTTTTATCTACACTTAGTGGTTCTGTGCATACTTTCTATGTGTTCTTGAAATCCTCATCTTCTGCATATAACTCCATATAATAAAATCCTATGACTTTCACTTGCATCTCTTTGAACAAGAGACACCTTATATTCAATACATCTACAACTCTATTAGACTTTCCACTCTTATGTTTCAACACAGAGGACTAACTTTACAGAAACTCAAACCATTTTGCGTCTTTGGGTTAACTTACCTTGACTATTTATGAATTACATTGCTTGATGGTTTGAGTATAGTACAAACTCTCTGGCAATAATTAACTCCTCCACTTCTTGAATGTTTTCATTATGGCATAAAACTCTTGATCATAAATGAAATATTTTCTATTTACACCATTTAGTTTCTTGTTAAAGTAAGCAATAGGATTACTTTATTTAATCAACATAGCTCTTATTGTTGTGCCACTTGCATCACAATCACCCTGAAAATACTTATTAAAATCAGGGAAAGCTTACATTGATTATTTAATTAAATTATTCTTTAAACTATGGAAGATATGCTCTTCATTCGTTGTCAATACAAACTCTCTTCTATCTCGTATTACTTCTATGATAGGTGTGCACATCCCACTGAAGTTGTGAATGAACTTCTTATAAATGTTTTTCAAGGTAATAAATTTTTGCACTTCAAACGTGCTTCTAGGTGATGGCTACTCATTTATAGATATAACCTTTTATGGATTCATCTTCAATCCTTTTTCTTTTATGAAATGTAATTTATTCAAATTAACTAGTAAACTTTCTTCTCGCAACCACTACAAAACTTGTCTCAAGGTATTCAAGTCTTCTTCCTTTGTCATGTTGAAAATTGGTATGCCATCCAAATACATAATGCCAAACTTACCAAGAAAAGGTTTAAATGCTTTATTCAAGAATCTCATTAATGTACTCAACAAGTTAGTCAACCCTAATGGCATTGCCAACCACTCATATAATCCCTCTGATGTTTTGAATGTGGTCTTCCACTAATCACCTTCCTTTATGTGGATTTGGTGATATCCACTCTTTGAGCCAATATTTATGAATAACTTCACTCCACTTAAATAATTTGTTAAGTCATCCATACGTGGTAATGGAAAATGGTACTTGATAGTTATATCATTGATGGCCATGAAAATAGTGTGCATCCTCAACTCTCCACATTTATTTGGTGCCAACACTATTGGAGTTGCACATAGGCTCAAAATTTCTCTTAGAAACCCTTTATCTAATAATTATTGTATTTAACTTTGCACTTATTTATTATCTTTAGGTGTTAACCCATTTGGTAGATCATTGGAAATTATCTTCGTAAACTTCTCCAACAACTCTTTTACTTCACACGAATGTGCTTCCTCTTCTCTTGCCTTCCAAACTTGCATAGGCTTAAGAATGATAGCATAACATGCTTTCTCTTTCTTCATTTCTTTCTGATATTGCTTTCCTAAAACTAATAAAATTCTTGGATTGCTTTCCACTTCTCCACTCTTATCCTTCAAAGGATTTAGAGTATATGTCTTACCATCCTTCACCAAAGTAAATATATCATCCATCATGTTACGCTTTCATATAAAACTTATAATTTATTCCTTATAGCCCATGGCATACATCCATGGGCATTATGTTGTACATCACTTCATCCTTGTATGCACTAATCTAGAAAATTACCAAACATTGCTCATTCACTAGAATATAATGTTCCTTTAGAAACTAAGATACCTTAAAAATATTTGGATGTGCAATCTGTTTAGACTAAGCTTCTTTACCATTTCCTTAAAAACAAAATTATTAGTGCTACCAATATCAACAATAACTTTGTAACACTTATTTCCGAACTTGTAAATTGTTTTGAAAATATTCTTCCTCTATGTGGGAACATTCTCCACTTTTATTGGTTTCAACAACACCATATTCATCATAAGAGCTTCTCTGTATTTTGGCTCCTTTGTGTATTTCATTGATGTAATAATCTCCTCATCCACTTGTGGAATATGGTTATTGGATTCATTTATTTTTTTGCCATCATCATGCACATGTGAGAATTCAAACACTTTATCCCTTTTTTCTCCACATCTGAAGCATGTATCCAATAATCCTCTTCTTCCACCTCAGCAGGACATCATTTGACTCTTTTCAAAGTATTATTACTCTAAGAAGTGTTAACTTCTCTTTGTGCATAGTATCCATTGCCACTATTTTCTTGTCCTCATCCATGAAAGAACCTCCCTTTCCCTGTTGTTGTGCCTTATTTTCTTTGAGACAACTTCTCTTTAAAATTTATCGTACATTGATAGGCTTCCTCCACCAAAAGCAACTATATCATTCCAAATTCATCTTGAATGGAAATGTGCAATCCATTCACATACCTCAAGATCGTCTTGTTATCATATTCGTCACAACCTATCGTGATAGTGAATCTATAAAACTCCTCAGTGTAATCTTTTACACTCATCTCATTTTGCATAAATTTATAAAATTTATTGAATTAAATTAACTTGTAATCATAAGGAAAAAAACATACATTTTAGTTTTTCAACCAATTTATCCCAAGTTTTGATTTTATCTTTACCTCTTTGAATTATTTTGTCTACATTGATTCCTACCACAAGGGTGCATTCCCCTTTAAATTTGTACAAGAATAATTCACTTTATTAAGATCTTCCATCTGATCATACTCAAAAAAATTGTCTAAATTAGTGATATAATCAATGAGTTCTCTAGGACACAACCTCTAAGAACAACTACAACCATGGTTTACTATTCCTTCTTGTAACAACTTGCAATAATATTTCTTCTAGTTCATCTCCTAGTTCTTCTACATCAATCTCAAGGCTTCTTCTTCTTATTATTTATTATCACTTTCATCATCCATCACAACTCTTGTCCATTGCCCAGTCTCCTTAGCCTCTAGATGAACTTGCAATCCTCTCATCATCTTGGTAAGTTATAATTTTTAGTGCTCTTGGGGCTCTTCTAATGGGACCTCTATGTGCCATATGTTCCTCAAAATTCACAACATTAACACCTATTGAACACATTCCTTGTTGGAATATGTTTTTGTTGTTTTCTACCCACTCTCACAAATGTGGAAAATATGTTTCACTTCACAAAACTCAACTATGACTTGACTCAACAAGAGTCTCATGTGCTCACTTTGTGAAAAACCTTTCATTGATACTAATTTATGCAATCACGGTTAAGGGGTCCAATGAAGGACAACCTTAGATCATGTGACATATGAATCTAACATATGCCAATGGACTGACTCAAAATTGAAGTGCATAACATAATGAAGCAAAAAGGATCTTTGCTGATTTCAAGAGAAAATATTAAGACTTGCACACACTACACAATCTCAATTTGATTACAAGCTTTAACCTTTTCTTAAAAATAAAATAATATCATTATTAAAATCAAAAGTATTTTTAAATACTTTAAATAAAATTAATAATATGCCTTAGTGGCCAAAAGTGAATATGTCAGCAAATCCTTCCTATTTTTGTCTTAAAAGGGGACTTTTAGAGCATGGGTTAACTTAACCCTTAATGAAGATAAGGCATGATTTTTTTAAAAAGTATTCAAGTGGAACGCCCCTTTTTAGGAAGGGTTTGTTGAAAAAGAAGGGTATAAAAGGGGATTGAGGATCATTTGAGAAGGTTACCACATTTTTTCATAAAATTTATGAGTTTGAGCATGCTTGCTCAACTAGATACCTTGGATGACAAAACCCTTCTTCGTTAATTAGAATTTGGTGAGGAAAACCCTCATATTCATCTGGGTGGCCTCATTCAAAGGTCATATTTGGGCATATTTGATCAATTTGTGATACCTAAAGTTTCACCAACTAGAGCACAATAGTTTACAACACTTGAGGAAGGGGTGAGGCTATTTGAAGACACTTTTTGGAGGGTGGAGATCCAGCTAACAGGTTTTTTGGACCAACAACTTGATTTGGGGGCTTTTTCAAGTGGGGTGACCCACTTGGGAGGCTTTTGCTACTATTTTTGGGGCAGCCAATTTTTTATTTTTGATATACTTTTAATGGAACATGCAACTCATATTTATTCCTAAATTTGCAGGCCTATATTTACATAAAAAATCAGATTTGAATAGGTTTTGGTGGCTACAATTATTTTGGAAGTTTTGGCAATTATTTAATGGTGAAAAATTGTAATTTGTGCCCTAGTTTTCATATTTCTAAAATTCTAATTTTTTTTTTAGGGTTTAATTAAAAGTTAGATATTTCTATTGTTGGTGTTAGGGTTTGTGGTTAATTTTCATATTTACAAATTATACCCTAAAGGGGATATTATAGTGGTATCAGATCCATAATTTTGGTAGCCTATGGAGGTATTAAAAAAATTGCATATCCATACGAATCCGTATGACAATCATACCCTATCAGACATGGTAGATTCTAGTTCGTAAATCTCTAGATCAATGATTGTACCTTTTACAATTAGGGTCTTAGTCAAAGTTTCAAGTTTTTTTTATGTTTTTAGGTTTGAGTTGGCTTCATGCCAAATAATGATAGAAAGATAAAGATAACATTGGAAACCATAGAAGAGATGTTGCAAGCTATGCAAGAATCTCATAGGGAAATAAGGGCAATGGGTCCCAAGACATGGATGAAGTTCGTAGGGTTAAGCCCTAAACCTCTAGAGTCTCTCTTAGCAGAAGAAAAAGGACCAGTAGAAGTGATGAATACTTCATCACCACTAAAGATCAAGCTGCCTATAGAGCAATCCACTATGTAAACTGAAAACAAAGAGCCCTCGAAAGGGAAAGGAATGGATTCAAATGTACAAAATATTGGGGTAAATAATTTTACCTTGATGATGAATAAAAAGGGAGAAATTATGCAGCATGAACTAAATAAAGAATAAAAATCCAATTTACAAGATGGTGAAGAGAATTTGGTGGTTCCAGCCAATTTTTTGGATGATATTGATTTTCAACTTGCTGGAATTTTCATAACAACTAATGGTAAGAAAATTGATTATATTCATAGCAAGTGTTTATTTCATCAACCTCATACGATGTCCTTACAATGTTTTGATCATCATGAGAATCATTCAGATAATGAAGATAAGATGAAGGGTACCAAATGGAAAAAGAGTGTTTTCCAAGAAACCCCTATCCATCTTTTGAGCATTCCAAAGATTGAGCCATTGCCATATGAGATGGATTTTCAAGAAAGTCAGAGGTATGAAAGTGTTATGTATTTTTTGCTTCCTAATATATCTTTTTAGATGTCTTATCATCATGGGTATCATGTTGAAAATAATGATCATATGTTAAAATTGATGTTTCATAGTATATTGCGGTGAAATTATGGTTATCATGGACAACATAGTGAAAATGATGATAGGGTGAAGAACACTTTGAGTGGAAAAGGGTACATATATCATTTCATACAAGTTCCAAATTGATTGTACATGAAATTTTAGGATCCAGGTGATGTTTGGAGATATAAGAATTCTAAAGTCTTTGAGGAGTACAAAGTGTCTATTGTTAATAAATTCTTTATCTCATGCATTCAGATTGAAACAAAGTTGATGATATGACTTTGGTTAGTTGATATTGTTGAAGTATTTTTAGTCACTATATGGTTGACTTTGGCTCCTTTATCACTTCCATTTTTTGAATTTTTTGAAGAAATTAAAATATGATAGTTGTTGTCTTATCCCTTTTGCTATTATGTGCAACAAAACCAACTCCTTAACAATTTTTATGACAGTTACAAGAGTATTTTGGATCATAATGTGGAAGGATGTTTTGCTTACCATCAATAAGGAATTGTTTATAGCTATTATGGAAGAGTTTCCAACCACCACAATATTTATTATGAGTGATAAAGTGCAACGATATAACTACATCCATGTATGGGACAGTAAGAATGGACCTTTGGAAGTCCATCACACAAATGAAAACTATGAAGAAGATGCAAGCATGGGAGTAAATTTGAACAACATGCCTATGAGTTATGGTGAAGATGTTGAAGGAGTGTTGTGGAGATCTCTTGATTTCATTGACATGTTTGTTCTAGGTGCAAGTTTAGGAACAACCCATATGAGTGTTGATAAAAAAACTCTTTTGAGTCAAAGAGTGCATAGTTTGCATATATCCAAGGAAAGTATAATGATCATGACATGTGAAAAGCATGCATGGGGGCAACTGAGTTTGTTTTCAATCCACAGTAACAATATGGGACCCACTGGAGCTCAAGGCTATGTTCATGAAGCAAGTGTTTGGGGTTGTAAGTTCCCAAGATTGATGTGGCATCCAAGTATTTCAGAGATAATAGAAAATGGGCTTACATATGCTTGAGGGTAAGCAAATTTGGGAAGAGCAGACTATGATGTCCCCATTTTTAAAAATTAAAATAATAATATTATTAAAATAAAAATCATTTTAAAATACTTTAAATGAAATTAATAATATGCCTTAGTGGCCAAAAGTGAATATTTTGGCAACTTCTCCTATTTGTGACATAAAAATGGATTTTTGGAGCATGGGTTCACTTAACCCTTAATAAATATAAGGTGTGATATTTTTAAAAAGGATTCTAACTCTCCTTCCATGTGGTGTGCCCCTTTTTGGGAAGGGTTTGTTGAAAAAGAAGGGTATAAAAGGGGAATGAAGACCATTTGAGAAGGTTACCATGTTTTTGCATAAAATTTATGAGTTTGAGCATGCTTGCTTAGTTTGATACCTTGGAAGATGAAACCTTTAGTTGGTAATCATAATTTAAGGATGAAAACCCTCATATTTAGCTGGGTGGCCTCATTCAGAGGTCATATTTGGGTAGATTTGATTAATTTGTGATACCTAGGGTTTCAGCAACTGGATTGCAATAGTTTACAACACTTGAGGAAGGGGTGAATTTTTTTGAAGACCCTTTGTGGAGGGTGGCAATCCAACTTGCAGGTGTTTTGGACCAATGGCCTGATTGGGGGATTTTCTAGTGGGGCGACCCACTTAAGAGGCCTTTGTTGTTGTTTTGGGGTTAACTAGTTGCTGATTTTTTATATATTTTTAATGGAACATACATATAGTATTTATTCCTAATTTTTTATACCTATATTTGCCTAAAAAGTTAGATTTGAAGAGGTTTTTGTGGTTGTAATTATTCTAGAATTTTTAGCAATTATTTAATGGTGAAAATTGTAATTTATGCCCTAATTTTCATATTTATAGATTTCTAAATTTTTTGTTAAGGTTTTATTGAAAAATCATAAATTTGTATTATTGGTGTTAGGGTTTGTGGTTGATTTTTAGATTTGAAAATTATGCCCTAAAGGGGATATTACATAACAAATGAATCCAACACATGTCAATAGACTGACTCAAAATCCATATGCAGAACATAATGAAGCAAAAAGGATCTTTATTGATTTCAAGAGGAAATATTAAGACTTACACACACTAGACAATCCCAATTTTATTATTAGCTTTAAACTACTTGAAAAATTAAATAAATATCATAAGATATGTACTACATCCTATCTCACTACTTATACTTATGCCTTGCCACAAATATCTACTTGAAACAAGTTGGACTCTCTCTAGTTTGGCTACCCTCGAAAATATTGATAAGTCATAATCTTTGCAAAGTTATTTATATTTTCATACTCTAAAAAAATCGCCAACCAACAACTACCTTAAGCTTCAAGATAACATCTCCATAATGATGCTCACACCTGATATAGGCATGTCAACAAGAAATCATTTTGAAGTTAGAATAATTATTTCTTCCATCTATCAGATAACCGTAGTCATCATGTGACTCTCCAAATTCCATTTGGTTACAATCTACAGACTGTCAAGACCATTAGTGTACAACTTGCTACTTAGACTTATGGCTTGCCACAAATCTCTACTTGAACCATGTTGGACTCTTTCTGCTTTGGTGATGCATGGGCATCCTATAAGAACCTCAAAATTTGTTTAATTTTGTCTTAGGTTGGTCTAGTAGGCATCTTACAAGTGATAGAGGTCCTAAATAGTTCATATGTGGAGTCTATATGATCCTAAAGTGCATAAATTTTGAATTATTGGTTTCCTACTAAAATGTATTATTTGAATATTTGAATCTTTCAAGCCTCCCTGAAGGACATTGGAATAAATTATGAAGGTGGCAGATGTATTAAATATGTCTAAAGTTTTAAATATTATATAAGGTCCTATGTCATGGGACAAATATGTCATATTGTGTGAAAATCAAGAAGATTACATTGTAACCCACAAGACTCTATGTGGGAAAGTTGGCCAAGAAGTAGTTATGCACTTTCTTGGAGTTGATAGGGGCTAGGAATCAATATTTGTGTTAATTAGATTTAGTATTACATTTGAGAATAGAGGAATGGAGAATGTATTCTAAATAAGATTTGGAATGAAGACATGATGGATGTGTTTTGTAAAACCCTACTGTTTATATGCAGACCTATTAAGGTCATTTACTATTGCATTCAATTGTATGTGTTTGGGAATTGATAGAAGAGTGAATTTTTAGTTGTTATCAAGTATATTTTTAGGTAAGGCATGAGATATTTGAAGTAATAAAGAAAGAAAGAAACCCCAGTGGAAGGTTATAACAACTCAGACCTTGTTTTTTGCATGTTGGTTAATTATAGATTGAATTTGGTCAGATAGAGAACTAAAACAGATTTGATGATTGTTTCTTATGTTTTTCAAGGATTTATAGAAAGTGTTTGAGTTTATAAAGTGTAATAAGTAACAATAAAGTAGATTGGTATCTTTATGATTGTGTAACAAACCCTATTTCATGGATTGTTCACTATGATTGAGATTGAGTGTCAACTATTATGAATGAAGAGGTATGAAATTAACTATGTATTACGTTTCAATGAATATACAAGTTGTGTGATATTGTTTGGAAGTGTAAAACTCAAATAAAAGACCAAGATTTTGATGGGTGTTGGAAAACTTAAATGCAAACCCTGTTTCCTGTAGTTATATGCTGACATGGTGGACTATGCGTTATTTTCTTGGAAGGTCAATATCAAGGTTTTAGATTTTAAAGGCCATAAAAAATTATTTTAAGGTTAAATTAATCCATTGGATGATATTAGAGTCTTTTGGTTAATCAAATATTAAGTGATATTTTATAAAACTTGAGACAGACCTGTATAGTGTCATTTTGTTTACATATTTAGTTATATCTTGAGTTGGAAATTGCAGACAGTGGATTGTTTGTTGAAATATAAGGGTTGGAAGTCATGCACCAAGTCTAAGTAGACCTTAAACACATATTTTGGTCCTTTGAATCATTCTAAAATGTGTACAAATGAATTATATTTGCTCTTGGGTTGATAACAGTCTCCCTTAACCCTGTCTAGGGTTTTAACACACTAACATGAATATATAAAGATTCCACCAGTGATTTACCATGAAAATTGGTGGAAAGTTGGATGTTGAAATGTTTTAATAGATTTTTTGTATTTTATAGTTATTGAATACATATCTGTACTTTGGTAGGACACTGTGTGTAGACAAGGTCTTAAAAAGACCTAGGAGACCTAATTAAAGGAAAAAGTGAGTAATTTGAGATTATAAAAGGGTCTTAAAAGATGAATGAAGGACTAAAAATTTGATAATATGTTGATATGTATAGAATATTATTGAAACCATAATTAGTTTTTCAATATTGTACAATACGATTTTGTACATAAGGGAAATTACTCAAAATAGGGCTAGTAGGAATGTGGCAATTGTATGCAGAGTGGTGTAAAGGGATAAGTTGAGAGTTGTATAGCCTTGGAGAGTTGATGAAAGGGTAGAGAGGGTAATGAAACCCCTGATAGACAAGTTTAAAACATTTGGAATTACAAGAACCAAGGTAATTTAGCAAACCATTGTATGAAGAGTCAGTTTAAGAGTCCAATGCAAGGGAAGTGGAGTTAGAAACAAGGATAAGTGTGATTTCTTGGTATATGATTTGCATAATTTTGGTATCAGATTTAGAAAATGATTATTATGTATTGTGAAAATATTTGATAACATGTGTTTTGAAGTGAAGTGCAGAACAGGGAATTAGGTGCAATATTCCATGGAGTGAGCAAGCAGGGATGATGATGATTTGGTAAGGATAATGACCCAGATGATTGCTCCATTGGTTATGAGAATGGAGGTTATTGAGGATACTATCAAAAGGAGAGAACAAAGAGAAGAAAAAGATGATGATCATCAAGGTCAATTAGTACTTTTGTAAGCAAGAAATAATGAGAGAGAAAATGGAGAGGTGGTTCAAGAGAGACCACAAGAAAATGTAGCAATAGTTCAAGAAGGCATGGGATAGCACAGTGCAAGGTAGATTAGACAATTGGTCGATGGTAGATTAAGAAGGAATGAAGGTCCAATGAGACAAGGACCAAGATAGAGATTTTAGGGGCAATGTTGGAATTGACAAAGAGGACACAGGGTAGCAGAGTGTTCAAAGAATGTGAGCAGCAATATGTAATAGAAAAAAAAGTGAATGAGGAGAGAAGGCATGACAGGATGAGTCATTACTCATGAAGAGAGTACTATTACAATAGAATAAATTTAAGGAACCAATCCAAAGGAGAAGCCTATATGGAAGCAGATGCAAGATAGAAGGTAAAGTGTGCAATCTAGTAATTGATGAATGTAGTACTAAAAACATTGTTTCATTGGAGATGGTGAAAAATTTGGGCTTGAAACCCACATCCAGAATCATACCAAGTTTCATGGGTTCAGAAAGGACACCAAATATTGGTAAGTGAACAGAGTTGGATTGAGTTTCAGATAAGAATTTATAAAGATCAAGTGTTATGTGATATTTTACCTATAAATGTGTGTCATTTATTGCTAGAGAGACCATGGTAGTTTGATAAGCATGTCATACATGACAGTCAAGCTAACACATATACTATCAAGTAACATGGACAGACATCTATACTTGTTCCATTGAAAGGTGAAGAAGATAGAATAGATGATAGAATCATGATGATGATGACGAGGCAGTATTGGAGTCAAGCAATGTAGAGTTTGAGTTTGATCAAAGCACCCAAGAAAGAAGAAGAGGTGAGTTGTATTTAGATGGTTAATATGCAGCATTGTGAGTCCACCAAGATGGACATGAGAAGAGTTGAACAAGGTTGAAAAGTGATAGCAAGTAGTATTCAAAAGAAGTAAGACATGACACTTATGAGACTGCTTAAGAGAGAAGAAAACCAAGGCAAACATGGCAGCCAAGCTTATGTGATAGAGAACAATAAATTAAATTTAGATATTGTTGTTGAGTTGGAAAGGAAGTGGCTTGGGATTGACACCAGGCAAATGAAGAGGTTGGAAGTTGAATTGTCCAAGAATGAGGTAGCCCATGAGAGAGCCATGAAATCTCCAAATTGTATTTATAATAAGTTGATTTATGATGAAAATGCAGGGTTGGAACAGGCAATTAAAGAAGTTGAGGAAGATGAATATAAAATTTTGCAAAAGAATCTTGAACAAAATAAGGATGTGAAAGAATTGAACCATATGCAATAGGGCCATGAAGAAGGTAACCTTGAAGGAGTGACTAATCAAAGAAATGAGACAATGAAAGAGAGCATGTAACCCGTAGATATGCATGAAATTGAGGTCAGTAAAGGTGTTGAACAACAACAAATTTAAAGTGTACATAAGTATGAGGTATGCAAATAACAAGAAGATGTGGTGCATGAAGTGGAATGGGTAGCACAAAGAGCATTAATGAAGGAGGAAGAGGAGTGCAGACTTACAATAGTGATTGAATAAAGAGTTAAAGAGAAGGAGATTGGTATGTAAAGGTGAAAGAGTGGTATACACCTGCCAAGCAAAAAGAAGGCAACAAGCATATTTTATTTAACAATTTAGTTTTATGTGCAGGTATGTTGATTGAGGAGATGAAGCAAAGAAAGCTTAAATATGGGTCCCAATAGAATGTTCACCTCTATGAGAGGCAAGTAGGAGTAGACAAATTCAATGAGGGAGTTCAATGCATTTAGGCAGTAACATATACCAAGTGCAACATTCAAACACGTGTGGCAAAGTTTTCTCAGCTTGGTAGTATGATGCAAGGACATCCTATAAGGACCCCAAAATTTGTTCAATTTTGTCTCTGGTTGGTCTAGTAGGTGTCTTACAAGTGATAGAGGTCCTAAATAGTCCATATGTGGAGTCTAGATGATCCTAAATTGCATAAATTTTGAATTATTGGTTTCCTGTTAAAATGTATTTTTGGAATATTTGAATCTTTCAAGCCTTCTTGAAGGACTTTGGAACAAATTATGAAGGTGGCAGATGTATTCAATATGTCTAAAGGTTTAAATATTATAGAATGTCCTATGTCATGGGGAAAATATGTCATATTGTGTGAAAAGCAAGAAAATTGCATTGTAACCCACAAGACTCTACATGGGAAAGTTGTCTAAGAAGTAGTTATGCACTTTCTTGGAGTTGATAGGCCAGGAGTCAGTTTTTATGTTAGTTAGATTAAGTATTCCACTTGAGAATAGAGGAATGGAGAATATATGCTGGACAAAATTTGGAATGATGAATGTGTTTTGTAAAACCCTATTGTTGTGAAATGAATATATGCAGACCTATTAAGGTCATTTACTATTGCAGTCAATTGTATGGGTTTGGGCATTGATGGAAGAATGAATTTGTAGTTGTTCTCAATTATATTTTCAAGGCATGAGAAACTTGAAGTGATAAATAAATCAAGAAACCCCAGTGGAAGGTGATAACAACTCAGACCTTGTTTTGTGCATGTTGGTTAATTGTAGACTGAACTTGGCCATACAAAGAACTAAAAGGGATTTGATGATTATTTCTTATGTTTTTCAAGTATTTATGGAAAGTTTGAGTTTATAAAGTTTAAGAAGTAACAAGAAAGTAGATTGGTATCTTTATGATTTTGTAACAAACCTTGTTTCCTGGATTGTTCACTATGATTGAGACTGAGTGTCAATTGTTATGAATGAAGAGGTATGAAATTAATTGTGTATTGTATTTCAATGAATCTACAAGTTGTGTGATATTTTTTGGAAGTGTAAAACTCAAAGAAATTACCAAGATTTTGATGGATGTTGGAAAACTTGAATGCAAACCCTATTTCCTATAGTTATATGCTGACATGGTGGACTGTGTGTTGTTTTCTTGGAAGGTCATTATCAAAATTTTGGAATGCAAAGGCCATAGAACATTTTTTTAAGGGTAAATGAATCCATTGGATGATATTAGAGTCTTTTGGTTAATAAAAAAAAAGTGAGAGTTTATAAAACTTGAGATAGACCTATATAGTGGCATTATGTTTACATAATCAGTGATGTCTTGAGTTGGAAATTATAGACAGTGGATTGTTTGTTGACATCTAAGGGTTGGAAGTCATGAACCAAGTCTAGGCAAATATTAAACACCTATTGTGGTCCTTTGAATCATTCTAAAATGTGCACAAATGAATTATATTTGCTCTTGGGTTGATGACAGTCTCCCTTAACCCTATCTAGGGTTTTAACACACTAACGTGAATATATAAAGATTTCACCGACCATTTGTAATGAAACTTGGTGGAAAGTTGGATGTTGAAATGTTTTAATATATTTTGGGGATTTTGGAGTTATTGAGTACATATTCATACGTTGGTAGGACACTTTGTGTAGACAGGGTCTTAAAAAGACCTAGGAGACTTAATTAAAGGAAACAATGAGCAATTTGAGATTATAAAAGGGTCTTAAAAGATGAATGAAAACTAAAAATTTGAGAATAGGTTGATATTGATAGAGGGTTGTTGAAACCATAATTATTTTTTTGATATTGTATGGTACAATTCCATACAGAAGGGAAATTACTCAAAATAGGGTTAGTAGGAGTGTGACAATTGTATGTGGATTGGTGTAAGGGGATAAGTTGAGAGTTGTATAGTGTTGGAGATTTGATGAAAGGGAAGAGAGGGTAATGAAACCCTTGACAAACAAGTTCAAAACATTTGTAAGTACAAGAACTAAGGTGAATTAGCAAACCATTGTATGAAGAGTCAACCTAAGAGTCCAATGCAAGAGAAGTGGAGTTAGAAACAAGGATAAGTGTGATTTTTTGGTATATTCTGTGCATCATTTGGCTACCCTCCTTGCACATATTACTAACTTGCAATCATTGCAAAGTTATATATATTTTCATGCTCTAAAAAACTCGTTAACCAACAACTACCTTGAGCTTCAAGCTAACCTCTCCACAACGATGTTCTCACTGAATATAGGCGTGTCAACAATAAGTTATTTGGATGTTAGAATAATTATTTCTTCCATCTATTAGATAATCACCATCATGATATGACTCTTTAATTTCCATTTGGTTACAAACTACAGAGTTATAGGACCGTTAGTCTTCAACTTACTCTGACCCTTGGCACTAACACATAACGTTGACCTAAATGACATGTATTATGATGATGGAGCCACTTCACAATAATAACCATATTTTATTCCCCATTTCATAGGACTTGAGATTAGATGTATACCAGTTTTGAAAAAGGATCTTCATACAACTTGCACAGAAATAAAACTCCTTTAATAAGTTTACAATAATTCTAACACACATAGATGGCACACGGATCTCTAAAGTCATAAGCTCAAGTCTGAACTATTAGAAATTAATTCCACCATGTAATTGTGCACAAAAGACGATACATAATAGTTTGCACAAGACCTTCCCTTTTATAAAGTTTGCTTATTTTGGATTCATAGGGAATTGAAGTGAGGTACCATGTCGATGTTAGGGCTTCAGTTTATATTATCATATATAATCTTGTTTGTGCCAAACATCAATAATAATTATTGTACTAATATAAATAAATATATAATATGGTTTCCCTCCTCAAGATTTGAGAGGATCACGTAAAAACAACAATCAGATCTCAAAAAATCAAAGACATTGCCCATGCATGGGCAATGACATAGAAACATTAGTTAACACAAGTAAATCATTAACATTTATGAATATAAATCTTTAGCATAACGAATACCAATGACAATCATGTGTTAATATCATCATATAATGTCATGTAATCTCACATATTCAAGAAGTAACATATCTTTAGCAATTTGGTAAGTGAATAAAGTAACATGATAGAATTATTGCCAAGGATTGAAAGATTAATGTTGATACAAACAATGAAAAAGTTTTAAAAAATAATGTTACCTTGAAAGGTGAGCAAACCACAAAGTGTGAGATAAAAGATTTGATAAGTGAAAAAATTATTGAATGGAGAAAAACTCCACAATATTATTAGAAGCCTTACAATAATGAATCTCTAATTACATAGCAAGTAGAAGATAGAAGAGAAGAAGAATGACGACCTTAAGTCAAGAAAGCATCACAATAATGCAAGAGCAAGTCAAGAAGAGAATAGATTATGTTATATTAAAGAATGAAAGAGGAGATTTAAATAGAGCAAGGGAAAAAATGAGTTAAATAAGAAAAATTTATGTTTGTGTCAAGTGTCTTAATCCTCTTTCAAGTGAAGAGGATGTGTGTGACGTGGAGAGGAGTTACTTGTCAAAGTAACTCCCAAATGCAAAAAGTGGACAAGAGAGGTGAGCGAGACTTCATAATACTAGGATAAAGTGTATTTATAAATATAATAAACACATACATAAACAAGACTTAGGATAAACCTAAATTATTTTAAAAGATCTAAATAAGATTAATTCTCCAGCCCTCCCCCTTAAGTTTAATTTAGAGTTAAAAATGTGAAGAAACATTTTACAAGTAAGGAAAGGAGTTGAAATTGCATAATACTCCTCTTAAATAGAAACTTCTTACAATAGAAATTACAATAATTCAGAGAAGAAAGAAAAGGTGTCACTAAAAGTTGATAGGATGAAAGTGTGATCATCAAGAATATTCCTTAAACAAAGTGGTTGATCTGTAATGGAACAAAAACCAAAAAGGAGAAATGATTTTTGAAACCTTACAAAACAAATAAATTAACATCAATCTTTCAAGTTAAGTAACCAATATGCCATAAAAATATGATCTACATACATAATGTAATAAAAATATATGTATATCAAGGCAAATGAAGTAAAGACAACTTCCATCATAAAGAACAAACTCTACATGAAAAGGAGGTTAGTCAAAATAATCAAAGCTTATCTCCTTGGAAACAAAAAACAATGAATGCATAATAAAATTGAGTTTATCACAACAAAGACAAAAAGATGTGTCGATTGCAAAAGACATTTGTCATGAAGCAATCAAAGAATTATCGCAAAAGGACATATAAAAGTCTTTAAAAGATCCAATATTTTTAGAAATCAAAATAGTTTTAATTTTTAAAAAAAAGTGATTTAGACATTTTCCAACAATGCAAAGTGTCATAATTAAATTTACCACAAAATTTACATGGATGTAATTTTCAACATTCAGAGATACGATACCCGTGTTTTTAACAATGTACACAAAGTTTGTCATTTTTAACTAAAGCATGAACATTCCAAGCATTAAATCAAAAGAAGTTGCATTATAAGTCTATCAATACGGATAACGATATAATTTCAAACTTTTATTAGAATCATTTGAAGCATTATAACCAAGACCTTTATTATTTGTATTAAAATTAACAAAAATATTTCAAGAATTCTAGTTTCGCACTTAGCAAGATTACCACCAAAATACCCCATAGAATGCATTATTTCTAAGCTAGGGTTAGGAGGAGTATCCAAAGGTATGCAAGTTGATTTAGGAGCACAATTAAGATCATAATGAAATACTATTATGGGTCAAAACTATGTACAAATTTTTCATTTAAAGCGTTAAGAGTTTTGCATAGTCATCATCTTCTCATTAACAAAGTTATATAAAGTAGTTGAAGTGTCATTTTGACATGCAATTTGATGTGTATGAGAAGTTATCTTATCATTTTTTAAATCAATTTAGTGTGTAAGTTTATTAAAAACTAAAAAAATGGCTAATTTAAATGTCATTAATGCAATGAGAAGCAAAAAGAAAGGTGTTATAAATTCTACCAAAACTATGTAAAAGTCGCTAAAAATGACAATGCACTTATATAGAAAAAGTTTTAACAAATATGATTTAACCAAATTTGGAAGTGAAATTATCTTTCTTTGAAAAAAAGAAAATCAATTCGATCAATCAAATTGTAAATGGAAGTTCAGAGCAAAACACCAATAAAAAAGTATACTAGTAATATAATCAACATCTCAAGATAAGATATTTTTGAAGTGGAATAATAATAAAGTCCACGTTGTTTTGTTTTGTTTTGTTTTTTTTTTTTTTTAAAAAGTTGTTGGGGGAAAAAATGGATTAATAAAAAAAAAAAATTATAAGCAAACTTCTATTGAATGTTTTGCACAATATAAAAGGCATTAGATGACGCAAATACTAAAACAAGATCACCACTATTTACTCAAAGATTTAAATAAGAGAAGCTTTAAGAAAGACTATAAAAGCATATTAATATCAAGCCTTTATTTGAGATTATGATCTTGAGTGGGAGCATTAAAGAGGGAAGAACTAAAAATATTAATTTTAAAATTAAATAGTATTAATAATTGTTTAATTTGTATTTAATAATCGTTTGTAAAAGTTAATTTTAATATATCATATAAATTGTACGATTATTGAAATATCATTCACATATCTTAAACTCAATTAAATTTTATATTAAATCAATTTAAATTTTAATTTCTTTTTCAATTATATAAATAAAAAAATTGAAAATTGATTTTTTTTTTTTTTAATTAACCTTTCCATCACAACATTTAAACATCATATCTTATATTTATTAAAACTTTAAACATAAAGTGCACTGATTGATTGAGAACCTCAAACATGGATGAAATGAATATAAATTATTTGTATAATAAAAGAAATTATTTATTCATATAATATATTAATTATATTATCAATGAGATGTGGGTAAGTTGGTAAAGTGGTTTGGTTGTTTCAAGTCTTATCTAGGTTCAAATTTCACTAGGATATTTAAAGTTGAATGTGACTCTTGTGAGTATTCTTAAACCGGTTGTAACAATTGTTGATATCTCTGATATATATGGTAAATGATCACTTGAAAATCTGGGCCCCTGATTATATCACAGACCGATTTGTAGCTCCAATAAAAAACAAATACAAATCAATTATATATATATATTATATAACATTAAAGAAAATAAATAAAAAATTGTAAGGTATGTGTGCCACGTCCCAATCACATAATAATTAAAACAAACAAATAAAAAGTGCACTAAAAAATATTGCACATAAATAATTATGTCGGAGGCATTATAAAGATGCTTAGATGAATCATAAATACAATTAAAAATGCAGGTGTATGTAATGCACAGAGATATTAGACGTACACACGAATGGTGAAGGCAAAATCTACAGATTGAATGGCAATACAGATATGAATGATGCCCTGGCAAATGTACGAAATCTAGACTGGCATATGCATGCACGTAGCTTTCAATACATTTTGTGACAAATAATATAAATATACAGAGGCATACAAGTCTTTGTTGAACCAAAATAGAGTTAGTTTTTATGTATTATTTTTATTTTTTAATATATAAATACCTTTAATTTACCCAAAATAACATGATAAAAGTTCAACAAAATAAATTAATATTGATGTAATATTATATTATAATATATAGTAATATACTAATAATATATTATTATATATAGTAATAAATATATTATTAATTGGTTGATAATGGCCTTAAGGATTACTAATTTGCCCATCTCATCGGGGTGTCTCATGGCATCTAGTGGCATGCTAGGGGGCAGCGTGCAATGATGTCTTTTGTTGTTTGGATGGCACATCTTTTGGCATGCGTGAATGGGCTTTTTTACTCCCAATGGTCTTCTTTTTCTGGGCATTCTCTTCTAGCAGTTTCCACAGGCGTCAGTTTGAGATGGATTTGGGCAAAGGTGACTTAGCTTCAAATAGCATACAGCGTAAGGGGAAGGATATAGCAATGAATACAGTGTCGGAGATGAATGATGAACTGGGGCATAAATGCTCCTTAGATGACTTATCTGTAATGGAACTATATTTTTGCCTGCATGACAAGGCTTTTTGCTCTATTTCTTTATTAGATGGGGCTAAGTGACCCTTTTTTGATTATATATTGAGATAGCTCAAAAAAAGGGTCACTTAGCCCCATCTAATAAAGAAATAAAGCAAAAACCCTTGTCATGGAGGGAAAAACAAAGTTCTATTACAGATAAGTCATCTAAGGAGTATTTATGCCCCAGTTCATCATTCATCTCAGACACTGTATTCATTGCTATATCCTTCCCCTTACGTTGTGTGTGTATATATATATATGTGTGTGTGTGTGTATGCCCCAGTTCATCATTCATCTCCGACACTGTATTCATTGCTATATCCTTCCCCTTACGTTGTGTGTGTATATATATATGTGTGTGTGTGTGATACACACACACACACATATATATATACACACACAACGTAAGGGGAAGGATATAGCAATGAATACAGTGTCGGAGATGAATGATGAACTGGGGCATAAATACTCCTTAGATGACTTATCTGTAAAACAGTATATATAAGTTTGAGATGGATTCGGGCAAAGGTGACTTAGCTTCAAATAGCATACAGCGTAAGGGGAAGGATATAACAATGAATACAGTGTCGGAGATGAATGATGAACTGGGGCATAAATGCTCCTTAGATGACTTATCTGTAATGGAACTATATTTTTCCCTGCATGACAAGGCTATTTGTTCTATTTCTTTATTAGATGGGGCTAAGTGACCCTTTTTTTGATTATATATTGAGATAGTTCAAAAAAAGGGTCACTTAGCCCCATCTAATAAAGAAATAAAGCAAAAACCCTTGTCATGGAGGGAAAAACAGAGTTCTATTACAGATAAGTCATCTAAGGAGTATTTATGCCCCAGTTCATCATTCATCTCCGACACTGTATTCATTGCTATATCCTTCCCCTTACGTTGTGTATATATATATACACAACGTAAGGGGAAGGATATAGCAATGAATACAGTGTCGGAGATGAATGATGAACTATACACAACGTAAGGGGAAGGATATAGCAATGAATACAGTGTCGGAGATGAATGATGAACTGGGGCATAAATACTCCTTAGATGACTTATCTGTAAAACAGTATATATATATATATATATATATATATATATATATATATATTCTTTAGACAAGTCTAAAACTAATTGGATGAAAGTTTTAACTGCTTTAAATATATAAAAATCAATTAGACGACTCTAAAACCAATTAGACGAAAATAGAGAATTCTTCAATAAAAAATTGGTATGGAGCTTGCCATGATGATACACCTTTTGATGCTATTTACATCAGTGGTGATAGTGGACAAAGGACAAGGCAAACACTGAGGTGGAGTTGATTGTAGTTTGCATGGTGGTGGCGATCGCAATAGGGAATGACAATGTGCATATCACAATGGTTGTAGTGAGACATACATATCACAATTTTTCCCCTGAATATGCCATGCATTAGACGAGCAAGTACGCATCATTTATGCTCCGGGTCAGACTTGAAAAATGAAAAAAAAAAAAAAAAAAACCCATGAAAAATAGAATAGTTGTAAAACAATGAAATTTGTGCATTGAACAAAGAATATGTATAAAATGTTGCACACATACAATGACAATTTTCATTTTCTTACCTGTCAATTTTGGCAAAATGGCGAGCCCTCGAAACCTTGAAGATTTGGGATTCGCTCGCCATTTCTTTCATTTGCCTTCTTTACATTCGTAGACCCTCATTCCAATCCTTTCCAACTACTTCCGTGACTACACCAAAAATAACCTTGTCATTCATATATATACCAGAATGATGACATCGTTGTTATAGTAACCACATCATTGTTTCAAATGAAGAATGACAACAGAAACGACAAACCTCTCCTTCTATGTATAGATCTATAAGCCTCTGGCATAAATGATAATTACTGCAAGGCCCTAGATGGCAAGAGTGGTGGTATCCATGATCATGACCATGTCGACGCTAGAAGTAGACGACTCCACAATTGCAAATCAGTTGGAAATGATGGTCGAGACAAAGGAAATGCTTAATTTAGGTGCGAGGATAAATTAAGTGATCCGCAACAGAGGTTGAATGTGAAATACAAGCAGAAACAAAAGAAGCCATGCAGAACAAAGCATAGCTGCCATTTGTCTCTTCATGGCTTTCTCAGAGGCCACTTGTTGATATGTATATATTAATAGCTACAATGACTATCATTACACGTGATGGCCTTGAAAATGGTAGAGAACAATGCAGTAGTAGTGTGCATAACGAAAGACAATCACATAAATGCAACTTAATATAAACACATAATGGATTAATATTATCAAGTTAATGTGGTTTCATAAATACAAGAGATGTAATATATTATAACTAGCAATTGCCCCAAAGGTGCAAGTTATGCCAGAAGGGATGTCAATTTATATTTTTTAAAAGCGGAAGAGTGTAAATAGACAATTATACCTAAGTTGAAACCTATGATCATGGACCATGTTTGACCTTTTGTGCATGAAGTATTAGGCAACAATATCCACAGAGACCTCTACTACTAATGCAACAATGGCATATATCCTAGGGTCAATGTCTCACCAAATGCAATGAGTCTATATGTTTACGGAAATGGGGCACTACTCTACAATGCAAAAACAATGCACCATCGCCATTATAGAAATGTCAAACATGTTTATCAAGAACAAAGGTCATAAAACTTACCTTGCGACATGCAATGATGAAAGAGTGAACATCCACAATGCAAGCATGCTTTCAATATGATGTCCAAATTTTGATTGCCAACTAGTTGTCTCCCACCATGCCATGCTCAAACATATAACAAAGTATGCAACTAAAGTTGAAAATAAAACTAAAAAGCTACCACCATATGCTAGCTAGAATATCAGCTACTATTACATTTAAAAGCCAATCAATGATTACATATAACAAGTTCCTCATAGAAACTATTGTTGACCGCAGCATAGGTGCACAAGAGACATGTCACATGCTACGAGAGCTACCTCTAATGGTTTGTAGCAGAGCAATTGTTACCCTATCTATTGGCAAACAAATATTCAAACGTGTTTCTAAATGCACATCTAAGGAAGGAAAACTTCCATTTTTTATTGATGCATATATATAAATTGCCCTTCTTTTCTAGACAAATTGCCACTCATTGAGGTCACCCGAAAATGGTCTTTCAACAATCAAAGAAAAACTAATCAGTGAAGAAATATAACAATTCAACTGTTCGCATATTCCCTCGTTTCTCTACTATACCTCCTTTTGATTCACCATCATATGAACCTTTCTGTTGGGCAGAGCTCCTACTATACAAACCATTTCACAAAATTACGATGGACATTGGTTTAACTAGGTAGGGCATTGTTACAAATTGGGATCAAATCAAAGATTTGTATGTTCCATAACATATTGAGCAGATCTCTATAGATGAAAACAATGATATTGAATTGCATCAAACAATGATGCTAGTGACACTCAAAAAAATATATACAGATAAAAGTGGACATGCATGAGTGAGAACTCAAGTCCCACATGCACCCATCAAGTAACAGTAACATAGATGACATCAACATGCTTGGGCTCCATGACTTCAACACCAACCACAAGTGCAATCATTTTGAAGTGCTACTCAACGTACACAACACCACACCAATTTATAGATTCTCAATGCACAGTCACCCCTAATACATATGCAGAGTGCATGAGGGAGCCACTAGCAAGTGTGTTGTCAAGTAACCAACAAATAACCTACACCATGCCCAAAAAAACATAGAGGATCCACCACTTAGAATGACTATACAAGGAAGAACAGGTACAAGCAAATCTTATTTGATTAGCAACGTCAAACATACCCTGAATGGACTTATAGGAAAAACCAATTCTTCCTTCTTGCTCCAACTAGTGTCACAACATTTAACATAACTGCATCAAAAATGCCTTCAAGTATTCACATTCCTATTCATGAAATGAAGGCACTTGAAGGACAATCTATAACAATTTTCCAAGAAGAAATGAGACATTGAATATGTGCTCATTTGATGAAATGAGCTTCATAGGCCCAAAGATGTTCAACAATATAAATAAACAATTGCGTGAGACATTTCCTCAACATAACAAAGCTTTTAGAAGTTGCTTAGTTATACTTGTTGGTGACCTGGTATAGCATCCCTTTGTAAATAACATACTAATATATGCAAGAAAGTCATTTGACCACACACTTTAGCAAACATTTGACACAATGATAACATTACACAAAAAAATTCGTCAACAAAGATGCATGACAAATCAACTACTATTTGGAAATTTATTAACCAACATCAAAAATGCAAATCCAACAAAAGAATAGTGGAATATGCTCATGTCAAGAACATCGTCCTTCATGCATCCAGAAGAACAAGAAGATTTCAAAGTATAAACACATTTGTATGCAACTAACAAATTGGCAACAATGCATGCATAACAAACAAATGTTAAAATCATTAAGCATTCCAATAATAATGTGTAAAACAACGCAGATAACATGTGACACCAAACCACGACACTCAACTCGAGCAAATTGCGATTCTATGGAAAAGACAAGATTATGTTGACATTCAATCTATGGATGAAAGCAAAGTTAGTTTATAGAGCCGTCAAAGAAATAGTTAACATTATCTACCACCCAAATTCAAACGCACCTCCTTTAACCATCTACATGGTTATTGCCTTTAAGAATGACTCTAATCCCCCATGGGATGTTTACAATCCAACACATCTTCCAATTCCTCATATTGCATGAGGTAATCTCTGCCAAATGCCTATCGAAATGGCATGGGCTCTAACCATACATACAACACAAAGAATATCTCTCAATAAAACAACAATAGATATTGACAACATTGATTGTCAAGTGTTAACTTTCACTGTCATATCAAGAGCACATTCATTATATGCTCTATATATCAACCCTTCATTTTACACTTGACTGCTATGCAAAAATGAAGGATAATATATATACAAATTTTGGAAGAGCTTTGAAAGCAAGACTGAGTGTAATACCTCTTCCACAAAGTTTACAACAAATGTAAGTTTTTTCAATAAACACAAAAATACATTTAAAAAAATTAAAAAATAAAGACAAATCTCTCCCAACGTTCCTTGCACCATCAGGGCAACTACTAGTAAAAAGTACCAATCCCTCCATGGACAAAGGGTGCACTTCATGGAAAATTATATTTCCTACAAATTGGTATTTATTTTTACCAAGTTTAAGATCAATCAAGTTGCCACATCAAATTCTTCCTCCTTCAATCAAACGAAAAAATTAACATAATGTCCAACTTAACTCCACGGTGATTTGTACTTTATATAAGGCATATTGGCAAAAAAATGCTTACCTTTCACACCACCATATAATCTTTCGACCTCGTCCTCCATGCCTCAACCAAGCTCTGGATGAGTTCAAATAAAATTGAAACAAATAGGACCAAGTTCATGCCTTAGGTGACTACAGATGCTCCCTAAATGTCGCTGCTTACTCACTAATCTTGTACTTATTCAACATTATAATCCACTATACATTTATTTCAAAATATAAGCAGAGATACAAACATTCTATATAATTCAGTGAATCCAGTGAAAAAATCAAAAGGATATTCAATTACAAAACATAAATCTCTGCAAAATCCAGAGAATTTGATATGATATTCTTACTTTGAAAAATGTATCGACCCAGAAATAGAATTCGGAAAACCTCATCTGAAATAAATATAAATATATATGTATATATATACTGAAATAATTTCGCAAATGATTGCTGGCATTGCAATTACTTTCTACCGCCGTTCTTATACTTTGGCTTGTTGTTCTCCTCTAGATCTGCGAATTGTTGAAATTTTATGGTGGCTGCGACAGGAGCCCGTCATTTAACCTTTGCATCAGCAGCGGCAGAAACAGCACCCGCAAGAAATCCGCCCCGCACAAAACTCTCGAGACCCGCTACTAAAATGTCACATCTAGCCTGCTGGATGGACAATGGCAGAATGTCATACAGGGTAACAAGGAATACCATGTGACAGCAAAAGCAACTTGCCAGTTCTTTGATGTGACAGCTGCGCACTGTAGACAAAAGGTGCATGTTCGGTTGACATGAAAGTCATCCCCATAGAAATATCAAAAGAGGTGGAAAATAATTTTAGATTTGGCATTCTAGTGTATAGTACCAGGTCAAGCTTCTTCATTGTAAGAGATCCCCTGCCAGCATAAATATCCCAAGTAATGAGCAGAGCAATGGCGGCATATGGTAGTTGTTTTGCTCTCTTTTATTCGTATTTTCAAAATCTTGTATCTTTAAAGGGTTACCCTAGTAAAACTCTAGATTCAGATAGAGATAATGAAAAGTTGTAACTAATTCCCATTGTTAAAAAAAAAAAGAAAAGAGCACATCTTATGCCCTTTGATTACTGTCATGTGCCATTACAGCCTATTCATATTAAAAGCTATTTGGTACCACAATCGATGCCCATCAGAGATTTGACGTGCATTTTGAATGTTTTTACTTTCCGTCATTGCTGACATCTATCAAATTGGGCAAAATGTTAAAATGATATTTAATAAATTTTTGTTAACCATCACTTCTGTTCATACGGAGCTTCAGAGGATGCTACCCTATTGCATTTAATATTTGTAACATCTGAAATACAGTTAATCATTTACTTCAAATTTGAAAATTTATATACTTATCCTTGAAACTAACGGTGAAATATCTCCACGCATCGCCCACACCCATAATTACAACAATAGGTCACCGTTTCAGATCCACAAAACAAATATTTACACTATTTTAAGAGAGCTCTGGTTCATTTTAGTGCAAAGAAAGATATGGAAGAAAATAACTACTTCAAAGGCTTTCTTTGTCATGAAGATTCAACAGGATAGGTGTAGAGCAGCAAAGACACTCCCTAAATCCATTTTTATAAATAAAATAATATTATAAAACAAATTGAATTAGAAAACTGAATCTATAAAGGTAAGTTTGTAAGGTGCACTAATCACTTGGCTAAATTATTTATTAAAATGTAACATGACAAATGATAAAAAAATTTGGCCGTCATTAGATTTTCAATTGAGAGAGGGGGTGGACATCAAATCTCAACACTGATGCACATCATTCATTTTCGAGGTGATGAAAATGTAAATGTATTCAGAGTTCAATCTCCACCAATGCTGCTTGATCCTACCTTCGGCTATGTACACTGCATTCGTCAAAATTATGATATATTAATATCGATTTGCAAAAGGCACAATGTACCGAATATAACATCTAGATTTCTCAGAAGCAAAGATTGGACACTTCTACAATAATAAAAGTAACCACAACAAGAGGAAATGGCTTGAAATACATCTAAGATGTCTTGCCCAATCGCATACTGATGCAACAATCTCAAACTCTGTGTGCATTGGATGCACCTCACAGTCTTTAACTTGAATGGTGGGCAATAGAATGTTTTTCAGTGACCAAACCATTGAAACAGTAATGTGACTCCAAAAATGGACCTACTCATAATTTGATGCTCCAATACCATTTAGTTTTCCCTGCATGCTGTCTTCTTGTTACAGAACATGTCTATTTAACATTTTATTAAAAGCTCATAAAATTTTATTTATGAAGGCATTCATATGGGCTTGTGACCATTTCTAGCAGCCAAACATGCTCAGTAACAACTAAACTAACCTAACCCAGACAAGCGTCGGCCTCCAACACATAAATTACATAATCTACCAGCAAGAGAAACTTAAGGAGTTGCAATTAAATTCCATAAGGAACCTACTAATTTAAGCTTTCTTACCTAGCTATCATCGTTATCTTGAAGTATTCTCAACTCTCTCAGACATCATACAAATCCTTCAGTCCACACATCTGCTAGACACAAAAATTACAATTCCCCAGCATAAAAGTTTAACAAGGCACTTCTCAAAATCTCATTTTGAAACACTGATCAATTAAAAAAAGGCCAAACCAATCCATTAACTGCTTACGAAGTTACAAAATTCAATCCCAGGCACTCAGAGGAAGTTCGATAATAAAACAAAATCACTTGTATCTTACACCATCTTAATTCTATTAAAGAATGTATATTTTGATTTAAATATTAATTCAAATAGTAAAGCAGGGAAGGCCGGGTATGGGAGAGTTCATGTGATATATGGGCCTATTGTGAGCCTGTCAAAGAGTATTCCATGAATTTGGATTTCTGCTAACGTTTATGTCATCTGATACAGAATATGTTCATCCATGGCACACATCAAAAAACCGGAACAAAACCCACAAAACTCCTCACCTTTGATTCCCTTCCACCAAAATTTGTGTGTTTGGTTAATGAATTTCTTATTCTTCCACACGGCCCTTTATAACCTCCAACAAATGAGAACACTTCCAAACTCTGAATAAATTGTGCCACATAGGCTCACGATTGAGCATAAAAGTAGCCAGCTGTAATTCCTATATCAAGAAACCCAAGGGCATCATACAAGTCTCACGCATATCATCAAAATTGCATGGCTAGGGGTACGCCAGCAGCATAATAACATCCATGGCAACTTTGTAAACATTGGACCTTTGTCACACATCAACCAACAATTTTTAAGATAGAGGCATGTTACGCTCGCAATGCCATTGTAAAGCAAACATGTCGAATGTAACTCAACTCGTGTCCAATTTCTTTAATTCAACAGAAAAATCCACATAAAACACCACGAACTAGTAAAAAATGAAAAGTAAAATAAACATGTTTTCCTTTATCCTATCCGAAGCTAAACAATAAATCCTTGAAGAGATCAAATATGTAACAATATGCTCAAAATGGAGCTGTATAGAACCTATGCTAAATTGTTAGGCATTTTTCCTGCAAAACTTTTTTTACCTGAAAGGTAATACAAATATCGTAAATTGAATAACATGGAAACATGCAAAGGCAGCTAAATGCAATAAGTATTTTACATATATTATTCCCACTCCACGGTGGATGGAGGTTTTGAGGTTATGTCATATACAACTCGATTAATTCCTCTAACACTGTTGCAAATCTTTGCAGAAACTTCGGCAAGAAACTTAGGATCAAATTGATACCTGTAACTCAACCAAATATATGCGAATTAGAATTAATAAATCAACCAATCTGACAAATGGTTTCCAAAATAAGGCACAGAGGCACTAAAAGCAGGTCCAAATTAAATAATTAAAACCCTCTTGCTCCTAGTTGTTCCTCAATGTTTGTCAAATTTACAATGGTTCCCAACTGTAACAACTCATATTACAATATCAAAACTCCAAAAACAATTCAAAAAAATCGAATAACCACAGAGAGATAGGAGAGAAATTGAAAATAAAAGCTCACCAATCTGCAGTCATTCCATCTTCACTAGTTATGGCTCTCAATGCAACTACATGAGAATGAGTTCTTCTATCACCTTGCACACCAACAGTCCTCACTGGCAAGAAAACAGCAAATGCTTGCCAAATTGAATCATATAGTCCTGCATCCTTGATTGAATTGATAAATATCTCATCAACCTGTCAAAAGGAGCACCTCTACAATCAGAAACTTCGGCAGGTATCATACGACAGCAATTAGTGTAATCGCATTAATCATATATGTGTACCAGGCGTATCGTCTCCAGAGCATTCCATTCAGTGACATCACCCAAAATGCGCACAGCTAAGCCAGGACCCGGGAATGGATGGCGCTTAAGAAAACCTTGAGGAACATTCATAATCTCTCCTAGCTTTCGTACCTGATGAAAATTTTACAATATTCATAAATCCAAGATTACTAGTAACAACATTAATTAATGTAAGAGCACTTCAGAGAAAAAGATCATACTCCATTGCTAAAATGAATGGTATCAAATAAGTAAACACGAAAGGAAAAGATTGAAGTGCAGAAACCTCATCTTTGAAAAGCCACCTAAGAGGCTCAATAAGTTTCAATTTCATTTCCTCTGGAAGGCCTCCAACATTATGATGGCTCTTGATTGTGTGTGAATGATTTCTCCCACTCCCCGGTGGTGGACATGACTCAATTACATCTGGATAGAGAGTACCCTGGACCAAGAATTTAGGCTTCTTTCCCAATTTAATTTCCAGCTTTAAAGAGAATTCATCGAAGATGTGGACGAATTCCCCTCCAATAATTTTCCGCTTTCTTTCAGGATCAGTTACACCTTTCAGTTTACTAAGAAACTGATTTGTTGCATCAACGCAAGTAACTGGCAAATGAAGATCACTTTCAAATGTGGCCAGAACGCGCTCTCTTTCCTTGTACCTGACAGAATCCCAATACTAAATGTTACTGGGATCCAAAATTACAGGTTCCATTCAAAAATCTTAGATGAAGAAAATGGGAAATTGATTTCTTCTAACCTGTGCTTTCAGTTTAGCATTGTAGCATACTCTTTAACAAAAGTTATACATCATAACATGCTTTTCAGCTCACCTCAGAAGCCCATTGTCGACAAAAATACAGTGAAGCCTGTCTCCTATTGCTTTATGTACAAGAGTTGCAGCAACTGTAGAATCCACACCCCCTGACAATGCACAAATGACATGATCATCCAGTCCAACCATGGCTTTAATTGTTTGTATTTGCTCTTCTAATACATCTTGTAGCTTCCAATCAGCCACAATGCCACAAACATTGAAAAGGAAATGGCGCAGTGTCTCCATCCCATGCACTGAATGGGTCACCTGCAGTGCATGTTTCCAAACTTGAGTGACATTGAGGTCAATGCAGCTACAGAGTAATGAATTTGCAATGGAAATACATACATGCATTTGTCATCATTACATGACGATGAGGTATAAGTATGCCCTAGGGATCTTTATCTTAGACTGTAGGTCCTTTCTAAGCACATATTGTTTTTGAAGTTAACACCTCAATGCACCTAAGATAGATAAAGGTAGAGCTGCTGAGGCACTAATAAACATAAGATTTTTAAAATGGTTTTTTTTTTCAAGTATTTCCAACCAGATCATAGAGCATGTCTTCCTTGTCTAATGGGATAACCAAAAAAATTGTGATATGATCTCCATTTTATGGTTTCTTTTTATTAGAAATATATACCACATGTTTGGCCCAGTAAGAGGTAAACATCTGTACAATTTTGAACACATATAATCTTTAAATTCAGGCTGCAAATATATTAATGACTAAACTCCGCAACTCAATGCAAATACAAATCAAAAAACCTTTGCACTTAAGAGAAAATCAAGATATTATTGGCAGATGGACAACAAAGGTAAATATTACAAAAAGAAAGAAAAAAACAAAAGGCAAAAAGAATCATACTACATCAAAACTTATTTTTTACATCTCGAGAGCCGACACACTAAAGTCGCATTTTATGAAAGTACCTTTTGCAAATTAGTTTTTATGATTGGTAACCGTCTTAAAGCAATGTAAAAAAGGATATTATTTCAGGAAGCTTTGTGTCATGATATCATCAGTAAACATTTATATTAATTTACTAGCATCTATACTTCTTACCAGTGGTTTTTCACAGCAATGTCTCTTAGCAACAGTTAAATATGAATGATTCTCTTCTAAAAAAGATCTTGCGTTTTGACAACCCATCTGCCTTACACAGTTGACTCCAGATGAACCCTACACATTACTACACTGAAGAAACTAATATCGAAATCCAGATTGTTTTTATTTTGAGCTCGCAAGGCTCAGGGTTCAAACACACACTCATACTCATAGTAACGCATTCACCGAATTTAATCGTAGAAATTTAAAATTCGCCGAATGACAAGAAAATCTTTGAAATTCGTTCAAATTCGGGATTAAATTCATGATTAAATTTGTGATTACATTCGTTCAAATTCGTGATTAAATGCAGTATTCAGTATCCAGCATACTTTTCATAGTTTGTTTATTTCAATCAATTTAGTATAAATTTTGGAGTCTGGAATTTTGGACAGATCCTGTTCTATTTGAAAATGACATGAAAAACCCAAGTCTGATTTTCCTTGTATGCTTTTGTTTTGACTCAATGTGGAATTTAGGAAAGCAGATTATCATTAAATCATTTTGAACAAAACATTAATAACTTTAATGAGATACTTGGTGGAAACATGAAAGTTATTTTGACATGTTTATTTATATGAAATGTGATCTTTTTTTAATGGTGTGTTGGTATATTTCTTAAAATAAATATATTTCTATCAGCCAAATTTAATCACGAATTTTATCCCAAATTTTTTGGTTCTGAATTTTTTCCTTGGCGAATTCAAACACGAATTCGAATGCAGTGACTATGCTCACACTTACTAGCCACCAGAATTCATGCCGTTTACAAAGAGGTCCTCATTAATGAACCCTACATGTTACCACACTGAAGAAACTAATCTCAAGAGTCAAAACCAAGATTGTTTTTATTTTGAGCTGGCAAGGCTCAGGGTTCAAATGCACAACCACACTTACTAGCCACAAGAATTGATGCCGCTTACAAAGAGGTCCTCACTAAAATTTAAAACAAATAGATTTGAGTTTTATAACTCGCTTGTACATTTAACAGGGTGTAAAATTCTCTTCCAATGGATACTATTGGTGAAGGATTTAATTAATTATTTTTATGCATGTTGTACAGAGATAAGTGGAAGGGAGAGAGACATGATGAATGAGATATATTATTGTAATTTGAGGGATTCTAGAGAAAGTGTGATGAGCAGCAATATTAGTGTTAAGATGGTAATAGAAAGGGTTAGTTTTTAGTGCAAAATTGCAGTTAGAATTGGCATCACCCATCAGACAAACATAGCCAAACATCCTGTTGCACGATCTATGAAGTCAGGTACCCACAATCACTGTTGAAAAAATATGTAAAAATGACTAATAAGGGGGGAAAGGAGTCGGAACTGAAGCCAAAAAGAGGGCCGACAAAACTGCAGTCACACCAAGAACTTGGCTCAAGATCTCAGAGAAGTCTTTGTGGATCAAAAGCAGGAACTGATCTAGACTCATCGGCACTACAGGGGCTTTATCTACAGATAGTAGTTGTTTGTTCCCTTTCTTTGGTTGTGTGTAATGATAAGGAACAAACACACCTGTATTTTGTTGTGTGTAGCACAAGGGCTTGTACATTGGAATTTAACCCCATGAATTTATACTAACAATTATTTATCATTTCTGAATAATTATTTAATATTGCTTTTGCATGTGCATATAACACATCTAGATTCTAACAATTTAGTGTGATGTTCCCTGGATATCTCTTGGGATCTGGATCACTTAATTTAAAACCTAGCATAATGGAAGAGTTCTACTAACATGCACGAAACATGCATTACACTAGACACAGATCCCTATGCCTAAATGTTATATATAGTAATATAATAGTACATAGTAACTATTACATATTACTAAGAACACTACTTTCCCACACAGGGAGGACGCTGTCCTTTCACCAATAGGTGATTTCTACCTTCTTCACCGGAACACACATGCATTCATACGCTTTAGATTTTCTTATATAGCATGCTATAGCTAAAGTATAACTCTTTAACATAACCCGTGTTAACTAATAACATAGAATTTAATATCACTCTTGTTTACACTCTTCTCCCTTGAAAATTAAATAGGAATCCTAGCATAATCGTTTCATCAAATCATGATAGGTGTAGGTAATCTTGTTGCCTGTAACATTCCCTTCCTTATCAAACATCTACGTATCATTTGAGGAAACAAAATATCATAATAATGCCGTTGTATCTGCAAGACATTGAACGAACTTAATTAATAAGCTGCTTCCTTATGATAAAACTCTAGATGAAAATCATATAGTTTATATGGTTGTCTAATATACATTCAAACATACTTAGCTTCTTTCAATAATAACTTGATCACAATTTAAGAGTGAAGTTTATATTTGGAAAATTCAAAACTAAGTCTGCTTAGCTATGGTGTATCGATGTAGATTCCATGTCAGTTTTGTTTCTTGTTACATGAAAGTATTCTCTTAAGACATAAGTTTTCTCTGCTTCTTCTGGATGCATAAGAAATATGCTCATGATACGAAAGAGTCTAGCTAATGTGTATTCAAGTAGATTATATGCCATGTCCATATGCATTTGCTTTGCTTTACGATACATAAGAGCCTAAACTTTCTCTTGATAAATAAGAATTTTATTTAAGTGCATGACAGTCTGCTTTGCTTGACCTTCAATTTACAAAATAATCAACTCAGATAACGACAATTTACAAATACAATGAAGGTCCAACACAGTATTCAACAATTTATTGGGCAAGCAGGCACCTCGCACAAGATTGGGGCACTGGAAGCACCCAACACCAGTTCATCTGCTTGATAAACCCTGCTCTACATGTACCTCCACTCAGTTGCTTACCTGTTTCTGTTTTCCATTCGCTGTCCTCCCCTTTGTTTGCCCGCATGGATGGCAAAAGCTCCGTGGCAGTTGTAAAACCACCGGTCTGCTTTAACCAGTGGTATCTCAACACGCGCCTGTATGAGGAAACCAAAGGATAGGATTCAAAGGAGAAACAGTCCACGTGGATTTGCCACTTTGACTGCACTCCCAGGTCTTTCCAGCAAAACCTATTTTCCCACTTTGCCTATAAAAAAAACTTTGTTAGCCACTCCACAGGATCGGAAAAATCATGTATTGCAGTCCTTCTCTGCCATATAAGGATCTTCAACCTCAGATCAGATGTTAGTTCAATTCAATCCCTGAAGTTTGTTCTTTTTCCCTTGCGAGTTTTCCATTTGATATTGCAGCTCATTCTCTGCCATATAGCGATCTTCAGCCTTAGTTCTGCTGTTTTCTGCCATTTGTGTTAGTTCAATTCAGTTCCTGCAGTTTGTTCTTTTGCCCTTGCGAGTTTCCCATCAGATACCTGCGCAAAATATTAAACCTGGAGGCTGCAATCTGAGGACCCTCAACCTTGCTCTCCCTCAATCTTGGTTTGTCATATAACATTTGACAAGTCAAAGGTTCCTGATTTTTAGTTTTTTATTTTATATAATATATTAGTGTAGACTGTAGAGTGATGTTGTTAATGAACATATATAATTGTGTGTATTTCTCCCTTCTGCTTGTTTGTCAATCTCAATCCTAGGTGATTTCCCTCTTTTTGCGTCGGACTTTGTGAGTTTTGGGTGAGGTAGTCTCCACCTCATACTCAATAACAATCCTCAAATTTCCCTGCAAGTTCTAATTTTGTGCAGGTTTACCTTTTTGTCTTGAGCTTCTCAAGTGTTTGTTCTTCCAAGCTCATTTCGTATTGCCTAAGACCACATGAGGCTCAAATTACACTCTCCCATAGCGTTAATCCCAAACATCTTTACATCCATACATCATCTTGTCTACTTGTTTGTTAGCACCCTTCTCTTATTATGAATGTTTCATATATGCAAGCTCATAGTACCAAGCTCATTCTCATATGCTCTTACCGTTTCCTTTCTCTAATTTGCTGTTTACATCCTCTTGATCCTTCATTTCAGGTTTTCTCTTGCTGTTTTCAGGCTTCGTATGTATATCTTTGTCATTATGAACTTTCAGCTATTGTGTTGGTTAAGCAAGGTAAGCCCTCTCCCTATTGTTGGTTCATTCTTCTCAATAATTTCCAGCTTATGGTATGCTTTTGTTTATTAATATTGAAGAGTAGTTAAAATATATAAATTACTTAAACATCATTTATCAAAATAACATCGTTGTTTTGCTTCTTTATATTGCAAGTTAAGTAGCCTTGTTGTTCGTCTAGATTAAAGATTATCGTGTGCATGTAGTGAAAAATCTAGCATCTTCCATTTGAGTAGACTTTGTTTTGTTTACTTCCATTTGAGTATAATTTTTTTTGTTTACTTTCGTATATGTGAATTAGTTTCGTTCCCTTTCCTGCAATTTACTTTGTTGGTAGATTAGAATATGCTATTTTGTCCATCTTTATTGTTTATTTCTTCACCTAACTCAGTTAACCAATTCTTTGATTAGATTGTTGGCATTTATTTTATTCTCGTCACCCCATCATTTAATGATGCTTTCGAGGTAAGTGCAACCCCACAGAGCCAGAAATACTCCACATTTTGTCATACATGGTCCTTCTATTTTGATAGAGAGCAGTGTCGATCAAAAACTGTCTATTGGTTTTCAGGTCCACTCTTTATCCCCACTTGATCAGCCCTCAACTTATCTTGCCCTCAACGATCATCTTGAGGCTGTAGTCTGCTGGGCACAAAGAGCCCAAGGTCAAAAACAGTTGTTACAAAGGCAAGCCCAACCGCCAGTTAATCCACCTCATTAACCCAATCCTTGGAGTTTGTTTTTCTCCCCTTCTTTTGGTCGTCTCAGCTCGTTCCTAGGAAGTTGAATGTGCAAGGATAATGTGTAAATGCACCAATTACTAAAGTCGCCTTGTCTACTGTTTACAATCTCTTAACTTCGGAATTTTTTTGCTTGAACACAATCCATGTGATCTGGATACTAGGAGATAACCAGGGGACAACATTCTAAATTGTTAGCATCTAGATGTATTATATGCATGTGCGGAAGAAATATTAAATAAGTATTCATAAACGAACATTCAGATGGAAACACATAGGCAAGATAATAGAACTAGAACAAAAAAATTTAATGATCTTTGTGTTTTGTAAATAGCATACTCTTGGACAAGATGTGCGGCTGTCTATATTCCACTAGCTATGTCTATGCTCTGATATGCTATACTAATTATCTATCTGGATATGTATACATAGAGTTACAAAGCCGCAAATGCTAAATAACCATTATGGAAGATGAAATGGTTGCTCTTCCATGTGACTAACTTCATTTTCTAGCAGTTGGGCAGGACAGCATCAGAATGTAACGGTCAAATCTGGCCCATGGGATGTTCCCCTACACCCCATGGGATCACTACCCCTTGAGTCATATGGGGGGCTCTGCCTCTTTAGAAATGAAGACAACAGTGTTGTAGGCACTAGGCAATACCAAACCACACATTGTGACTGGACCTTAGAAGTTCAGTTTATAGATGTTTGGAACCCTAACAAATCCATTGATGAAGACCACACAAGGTTTGACACACTTTGATGGCGCCATGTCCGAGCTGCCCAAATTTCCCTACACCACTAAAAATGTGCGGGGCATCTGGTGGAGAGATATATTGACAATCTTGGTAGTACTATGAACCTTAGGAGAGTGTTCGGCAATACGGTACACCATGAAACACAAGTCGATATTACCGTATGCCATGAGAATGGGCTTTGCAGTATTGTTGGAAGTGTATCTTTGAGAATCCACCTAGATCACCATGTTAATCAGACAACATGTTCCATAGTTAATGCTACGACGATTTGTTGGTTTGAAGACACGTGATGCAACATATTCGTCCCATGTTGGCATCATCTTGAATGTATAGGACGTTTCAAGGATGGGGATCAAATAGGAAACACACTCCCCACATTCTCAAATAGCAGAAAAAATTGGGGGTGTCCTAAATTTCAAGAACGTTTGGGGACATCGTGATGTCCACAATGTCTTTTTTTTTGTGTGTGTATTTTAAAGACTTAAATATTAATTTTTAATTTTTATATATTATTAAATATTTTAATAGTCATTCCGCACTGTCCCCAAAATATGGGAATTTTTTTTCCGTCCCAAAAATCCCATCCCCTGTCCCAGAGACTTGGGTAACTACGGTTTGAAGTAACTACCCAACATCAAAGGAGGTTGTAATTTATGAAGGGCAAGGTTCTTCTAGCTTGTATAAGAAGCAAGGTTACTGTGGTTCTAGAAAAACCAGGATATTAGGACTGCAATTTATAATTATGCTTTCATATGGTTCAACAAGATGGAAGCCTGGAACTAAAGGTGAATTACTTAAGTAAGCAGCTCAGCACACATAGCATGAGCTTGTATAGACTTTTTTTTCTCATTTACCAGAGTTTGATCATGCAGATGATTCTACAACCATCAATGGAGATGAGAGGCCTTTTCTCGAGTCTAAAGCACATGTAGAATAGCTTGAAAAATATTGCGGAGCTGATAGCAGTCAGTCTAATAATGGCTGGTGGACTATGTTTTTAATGATATGGCAGAACCTGGTCATTGGCATCACACACTCCTTTAATGATCAATTCTCCCACAGAGTTTAGATGAGTAGTGTTATAATCAGGTTTGCACAAGGCAAGTATAACGATTCTTACCAAGAACAAGAAGTTGCAATGGATTGGTGGATTTCTCCAGACAGCCAACACTCACGCCTAAGATATCAATTTGGATTGTCACATTACTTGTGGTAAGTGGTAACTTATTTAAGGATCTGAGGAACCTACTTTCAAAGAGGGTATTTCCTGTGAATGAGGGTATTTCCTGTGAATGACCCCTTGTCTACCATCTGCATTCTAGCATTAGATGGACTCGTTGCGGCCATTTAGAGCATGGAGGACAGGGCTAATGCTGCATTACTACTTTCTAAGCCTGCATATGTGGGAGAGATAGAACGGAATGTGTCCTTTTATAATTTCTTCTGGACCAGACTGCATACTTATCTTCCGAGATATTCTTGTTGTGTATGTACCCTTTTGGCAGATAAAGTGAGAGAGTTTTGATGATCCTAACCTTTGGGTGAAATTTGGTTGTTGCAAAAAGTATATCAAGAGGCGATTGACAACTCAAGTAGAACACTTTAATAGGAACCTGATGAAAGGCCTTGCAATCCTACAAGGGATGCATTTAAATCCAAGGAAGCTTGATCCTCAAAGTGTTGCTAGTTGTTTCAGATGGACTGGATAAAGACGTTTTTAGTGATTTCTTGGGTGATCATGAAAAGCTTTTTGCAGAGGTATTGCATGACTTCACAAAGTGTAATGTCCCCAAATGGAATAAATCACTCGAATATAGAATTTATGCAAACCCTAGCCAAGCAATATTTTTTTCTGATTTTTCCAGCCAAACCCTAGGTGCCTAAAACTTACAAATTGCTAAAGAAATAAATTATGAAACCCTAGCATATAAATTATTGAATGCTGTAATGATTTTTAGGGCATCAAATCACTTAATAAAATCAGTCATAATGGCACTAACATTTGGTAATAAATTCTCAAACCCTAGGAGAGGGTTTCCCTTTGTAGCATAGCCCTTAACAGGGTCTTCTACCCTAGTGGCCAAGTCGTCACCCTTGACAAGCTCACAAAATCTGTTAATGGCCTCCGCAAGCAAGCCACAAAACCCTAACGCCCCAAAACCACTTGCCAAGGCAAGTCACTCACCTTCTTAACTTGCAAAACACAATCACCAAGCTCAACAAGGTGCTCACCTAAATCAAGGTGGTGTTTCAAGACACCTTTGTCAGACTAATTACATGCAACCATGCAAATCTGAAACACAATTACAACCCTTGAATAAAGCTGCCCTTAATGAAGGAATGGAGATTTGCGTCCCCAAACTCTTGGTGCACTTGAAGGTTTTCGTCCTCAAGTCACTTTGAACAAGCTTGACATACTTGATCATCAATTCAATATCACAAAATTGCATAACCCCAAAAATGGATCCTTTGCTTGCAATAAACACCCTCCCAAGGGGTGAACCATGTGAGGGAGTCCAATGCATGAATTAAAAATCATTGCAAACCTTTAATTCCTCTTTTCCACTTTTGGATCCCACCCAAAGGGTAGTGTTCCAATTTGGAACAACTCAAAAGCCGACAAAGTCACAATTCATTCTCCAATTATTAAATTAACTTGCCTTAATACATAATAGTAATTAAAATTGATTTTGGAGCAAATAATCTAATAATTAATTAATTAAATTGCCCTATTTGCAAGAGTGATAAAAATCACTTTTTGAGCAATTAATTAATTAAAAATACTATCCAATTATTTACCTTAATTTTTAAAGTGGTAAAAACCACTTCTCAGGGAATTCAAAAGATTAATCATGATAGTTCCATTATTCTAATAATCAATTAAAATTGCCTTAAGATAACAAATGATTAAATCACTATTCGGGCAACTCTAATTAATTATTATAATAAATTCCCCAATTAGCATCCCTTAAGGCCTCCGGAGAAAACTAGGCTAAAAGTCTTCAACCTGTTTTCCTTTATTATGAAAAAGGGGACATTACACAAAGACATTTGATTTCAGGGCATAAATTTAGAGACAGCTTTGTGGCTGTTTCTTGAGTCATTCCACTTCCCTTGAAAATCGAAGGAAATGCAATGGGTACTCGAGGAATTTTCAGAAAGATATTATGAGCAGTCATCCAAAACTCTTGCCAACAAGGATGCAGGTTTTTTATTTTCATATTCTATTATCGTGCTTAAAACAGATTAAGGGAGAGGACCCAATAACTGTGATAGGACATGCACAAAAAAGTACTTATTTTAAAATAAAGTGGGACTTATAGTTGTTCAACTTGTATTGAAGAATGATGTGTAACAGCCAATCACAACATGCCACATGGGCTGCATGGGTATCATAACACTATTCACATGATTTAGTACCAACTTATTTTATAATAAATCAAATCAAAATCTATGTTTCCCACCAATTGAGCACACAAAATAAAAATGGTCTATTAATGACAGCATAATCTTATTGGTTGACCTTTTCAGCACAACATTTGGGCATTGTATGTTGTACTTCTTAGACCCTAAACACAGGGTGCATGGGTATTGGGTCCTTTCCCCTGGCACAATGTCTAAAGATAAAAAAGCTGACTACAGAGGATTTCACCACAAATAATAGACACACCAATACTAGGAAAGACCTTCCTACAGAATTTCTATCTGAGCTTTATCACTCGATTATCAGAAATGTAATGTGTACATTGATTGAAAAAGGTGTAGGATTTCTTTATGCACTTTTCCTGTTTAAAACAGAGCCGGAAAAAGAAATGGAGGCCACTGAGTCTGCATTGAATAGTATGAACGCTCGTAGGTAGGAAGAATATTGCCTCTGAGTAGCAGCTCCAGAGCACCTTCGCTTTGTGCTTCTGAGTTAATCTTTTAGTATCATTCTTTCTATATTACTTTTGGATTCGTTAATTAACAATTCTGGGTCATAGGCATTTTAAACCGGTGAAGTGACCCTTGGAAAAGGGTGCCTTTGTTCTGTCTTATCTGGTCTTGCTAGTATCATGTTTTGGCCAATTTTGGGTCATGAGAACTTAAAATATCAGGCATAATTTTGGCATAGTTGGATTCTACATTATAAAGTTTGGTTTCAGTTTAATAGGAAAGGGTCCCAAATCAAATCCCTTTTTATCTTTATTTTAAAAAGACGCATCACGAAATCAATCGTGCATCCAAATTACATGGTTAAAATTTTGACAAATCTTCTCATCTTATACATAGCCAAAATTATTAAAAAAACAAATATATCCAAATTGAAAGCTTAAAAACTATAGTCAATAATGGAAAAGAAACAGGAGATGACTAACTCCACACTTTTATTATATGATGGCATCAATATTCTCTGGCAGTATATCTACAGAAATGAAAAAAGAAACATACATACCTCGGGATGGTACTGAAGGCCATAGAGTCTCTTGTCAGGATTTTCTATTGCAGCCACAGCATTCTGCAGACTTTTTGCCACAACAGAGAAGCCGTCCGGCAGGGTGACTACCTCGTCCCCATGGCTCATCCACACAGCCTGCCTCTCTTCCGCATTATGCCCATACAAGCTACTCCCTTTCTCAATACATATCTCCATTCTGCCATACTCCTGGCTTTCTGCAGGCTTAACTTCACCGCCCATCATCTGCACCATGAGCTGAAGACCATAGCAGATGCCCAGCACAGTGATACCATGCTCCAAAACATAGTCCCAGAACCCATCTGCCAAAATGGGGGCGCCCTCCTGGTGCACGCTGTGAGGCCCCCCTGACAAAACTATCACAGACGGCTTGGCGCCGGTTATTGCAGAGAGGGGAGAAGTGCCGGATATACACAATGAGTATATCGACAGCTGCCGGATGCGCCGAGTTATGAGGTGGGTGTACTGTGAGCCAAAATCCATGACCAGAACCACATTTTCTTTAATGATACTCATCACCTCGTTGGCCATGGCCGCCGCTGCCACTGTCGGTACTGCAACCCCGCCTTAATATTGTATTGCATTCATTTAGCGACAATATTAATTTTATAGGCTATTTAGGTTTTGTGGCGCCATTCGAGCGATTTTCATTTAAAGATTTATTTGTATGGATCCTGTGTATATACTTGGTCAACGAGAATAAGTTAGTAAACAAGTTGTATATGGTATTTTTGTTTTTACTTCTAAACTTGAGAAGAGATCGTGTGGGGGCACTTTTGATGAAAAAGCAATGGACCTTTGCTAAAACTTTTATAGTCATACAAAATCTCAAAGTCTTTTTCTTTTTTTAAATTTCTTTCTTTCAAAATCTCAAGTCTTATGGGATGTAGATTAATGTTAATATATGTTTTACTATTTAAGTCGGATATGTTTCTTCACTCTATCTTAATTTTAGTAAAATGATTTTATATGAACAATGTATTTTATTAAATAATATATAAATTAAATCAGAACATTTTTACTTAAATAAATTGTAACGTATTTATTTATTTGTAGTTGAGGGATATTCTAAAATAATTGGAAAATATAAAAGGAAAAAAATTGAGATAAATATTTGAATCGCATTAAATTTGTAGGTTATTTAACGTTGAAATTGGGTGGAAACAAGTCTAGAAACTAAGACGAACACAACCTAAAAATTTCAAAGAAAATTGATAGCATTCAATTTTTTATTTATTTTTTATGAAATATATTTATATATTAACTTAACAAAAATATACAAATAATTCACCAAAAAATAAGGAGGTATGAGAACACACCACAACACTAGGCAAAGCCTAGGAGCAAAGTATCAAATCCAGGCAACGCCTAGAGGCAAGTCACAAAATAAAAGTCATAAGAGAACACTATTAAGCAGCTAGAGCAAGGCCCGAAGGTGGAGGATCCATATCATCCGGACTCCAGCCAGAACTTGGCAAGTCATTACCATCTAGAATAGGCTCCCAACCAGTAGCCTGAGTTGTGTTCATTTCATCTTTTGCTTGAGTCCGAGCAGGTGAGATAGCCAGCGAAAGCATGGGAAACTTGTCCAACATGTCAGCACGACCTCCAAGTGGCACCCCCAAACATCTAGGTGCAGAAGAGGAGGAGGAGCGCCCCAGCTGTCCTGCCCAATAGGGGAAGGAGGCGGTAGCTGCCACCCAGCACGTTGGTATAGGGTGTTGCTATGAGAGCGACGCTTGGAGTGACTATGGTGATGTCCACCACGAGGTGGACGAGGCACTTTGTCATCCAATCTGGGATCCCCGAGTAGAGAAGGCATAACCTGAGCCATAGCACAAGGAGCATCTCCCTAATGAGACAAGATGTCCTATAGATATCCAAGTTCCATGGCCACTTTGTTGGCTTGGACTTGTATCTGCAAAAGAACATTGGAGATAATGGAAGATTTGTGCAGAGGAAAAATATTACAATCAGAAGAAACATGATTAAACACAAAATTATTTCTTTCTTTCCAAATCCATAAGAGAATCTCCACTCTAAAAGTACGTCAGACTTGAGCTAATATGGTGGGCATCACGAGCTTGTCCCCCAAAAGGATGTGCTACCATGAGAAGAAGTCAGTCTGGAAGGGCTTGAAGAGATCATGGATCTAGGACCAAACCTTTTGAGGTTTTAAACAATACCAAAAGAGATGAGGCAGGGTCTCAAGATGTCTATAGAAGGGACAAGTAGGTAATTAAACTCTGAGATGAACCAACTTTCTACCAATAGGTAAGCCTTGGTGCAGTATACACCAAGCAAAATGGGAAAGCTTGGGCTCCACGCAAACCTCCCAAATAGTGTTGAAGCAAAAGCTCCATGTTTTCACATATGAGTACAACCCCTAGTGGTTGTTAAGTTTGTCAACCATGCGCAAATGTGGGGTAAGCTAATTATAGCCAATTCAAGGAGTGTAATTGTGAAAGGGGGTTTCCACAAACCATTTCCAATCCTTCCACCATGGTCTAGCAGAATTGATCAAGATTTTGTGGAGCATGGAAGCAGGGACAACACTAAGGATTTCTTGGTAAGATTCCTGGTCTACATTGGCCAGCTAAAATTTGGCTTTCACATCCTCTTAAGGTAGCCAAGTATGAGAGCATCTGTAGAAGATATCCTAGATAGTGTGGATTCCTTTGTGATACAGCTTGAGGGCATTGATCCAAGGAACTTCTTGTTGACCAATTTTGCCCACAGGCAAAATCTCGGTCAACTTCTCACCTGTTGTTTAAGGCCAATTCATTTCGGGTTCAGCAGGTTCAATGAATTCAGTTCATAGCCGGGTTCAATTGGTTCAAAGGCAGAAGTTCAACAGTCTTAGTGAAATAGCCGCTTGCCTTCAAACAAAAAGCGCGAACCATGGAAAAGAAGGAGCCAAAATGCAGCGACCCGCCAGTATGTTCGCCCAAGGGGGCCAAATAAGCCATAAAAGACAAGAATGCAAAAGAAGACAAAACAAAGTGACAGACAAGGAGAATGACATGGCGCAAAAGTGACAAGGCAGCCCAAGTGCCAAAGTGCAAGCGATTAATTGCCTGACAGTCCCCAAATGGTGCAAATAGCAAACAGTGTAGACCGCGCATTTTTAAAAGGGGACAAATTTCAGTTTGTTGGTAGAAAAGAGGCGCGATCCACGCTTCCACATTAAAGCTCGAATGCCAAAGTCAAATTTGGTGATTATACAGCATGGTTCCAGCAGGCTTCTTCTAGGATGATGACAACACAACAGTGTTTCCTCTTTCAAATGGGACGCGACAGGCCAACTTGTCAAAAAAGCACCAAGTTTCTTTCTCTTTTCTTCTATATATTGTAACTTCTCATTTTTGAGAAGGATCGGTTCTTCCACATTTGTAAAGAGCGCAGCTCTGCAAAATTTCACCTGAATCAAATAAAATGTAGTTTTACCTCCATTTGGATAGATATCGCTGAGTGTGCCTCGAGTGTTTTTTTTGTGTCCAGTCATTGCTTTTTGATGCTCTCACAAGTTCAACACCAGTAGACCTGTTATCTACAAGGCGCCATTTCTACCACTGAAAGGAGAAGAGCATACATTTTAGAAGATCAGAATAGAAGGAGTCACTTACAGTGTGCATTTCATAGCACCTCAGTGATTTTTTTTGTCTCCTGTGTCTTCATGTAAGCCTCCCTGCCAGTCTTTTGCAGCCTGGTCCTTCTGCCAAATGTGTAGTGTATGTATGCATTTGTCTGATTCTGAGAGTGGATGTGTGAAGGTCAACCTTTATTTTGGTGCATCACCTCTTTTAGAGTAGGTAGTTTGTTTTCTATGCATTTCTTCTCCCTTTTCATCTCCCCTATATTATATATATACCTGTTAACTTTTGCTGGAAACAACACGATGCATCAAAGGGAGCTAGCCCTTATCTAGAGAATATCCTCTCCTGCTTTGCCATCCCACAGGCGAGAGAGGAGTTTCCATGTTCCGAGGAGAAGGCAGGAACTTGTTTTCCTGCCACTGGGTGCAATCTCCAACGTCAACAGTTATGGCACGCCCGGTGGGACACAAGTTTTCAACGCAGTAAAGTTTCAAGATTGATGTTGGGCTTGTTACAGCAAATCGAACACCAATGGCAACTCTGAGTTGAATCTGCTAGTTAAGCAGCCTGGTGCCATCAAAAATCTACTTTCTTTATGTATAATCCCTTTGCACAAAATCATGGGCCTTATATTCCTTCATATTACCATGATCAGACTCAGCCTCTTTATGGCGTCCCCTCAAGCAGCTCTCCTAGTTGCCCTGCAACGATAAGGAAAATGAGGCTGTAGTTTGAGAGGCAGATAATGGAGATCAATAGAGAGGAGGAGGAGTACAGATATCAATAGGAGCTGATGTATAAGGAGTGTTTGTTTAGGCAAGCACAGGCTTCGCAATCCATGGAGGAGGAAACAAAATGGAGAAATCCATTTGTCCAAGGCAGTCAGCCTTGTGTGCCCCCTCATATTCTAAAAAAAGCCCCTTCGTTTGCACCATATCCTTTCTATCACATAGCGCTTGCTCACTCCAGCTCACCAAATGCATCTGCTCGCAATCTCGTGCGCCTGGCTTTCCAATATCAAAGGGCATCAGAGCAAACCCCCATAGAGACCAATCTTCCCAATCCTTTATATTGTGAATCTTCCATTGGGGGGAATACCACCAGCCAACACATCCCTCTTCTAGAGACTCTTCCAGTGCATCAACAGTCTCTTCCTTGCATCCCTCAACCTCCCCAAGTCCTTCATCATAATGTGCAGATTCTGAGTTGGAGGAAGGAATGCCAAGAACCAGCCTAGAGCCTTGAAGAGGATGATGTTGGTGATCTCCAAGAAAGGCTCCTTCAAGAACATATAGCTAGGAGAATTGCAGAGTTGGAGTCCCAAATGAGATTCTTCAACCAACGTGTGGTGGACCTGTCTAAACCTAGCTCGTCCACACACCTCCAAGAGAGCTATCAGGCCACACCTGATATTGATGAAGTGCCAACCAAGTGGAAGGAGGAGAATCATTCAATTCTAGCTCAAGGATTGCCTCCTCTTCCACATGTTTTCTCCACTTCACCCCTTCTCGAGGAGGAACCTGTTTTGTAGGAGGCGAGTGAGGAGCAGAAGATCCAATATGCAGTCCTTCAAGACGCTGTCACGAGCGACGATGAAGAAGAAATCATCATTGATGCTCCTTGTGAAGTCACCATCAGTAGTGGAGAAGATGCAGGTCTTGCACATGTGCAGATGTTCCAGCAATATGAGGAGGAACAAATGCATGGTGAGCTCTCTTCCCTTTTGTTTGATGAACTTCCTTGCTGTTTTGATGATGAGGATGACTACGTTGAGGAGCCTAAGTTGGATGAGGATCAGGAGAATATCTTTGAACATCTAGAGATCCTGATCTTTGAGGAGGAAAAGGAGAGGTTTGTCTTCCTTGAGGAAGGCCTCGAAAGAGCAGAGGATGAGTTTGACAGGATCTCCAACGAAGTAGAAGGAAACAAGTCAAACCATGATACAGTGTAGAAGGAATGTGCAGATCAAAGGGCTTATGGTGATAAGTCGACAGCCATTGATTTCTTGGTGAAGAGCACCAATTCGAAGGACCAACATTCAACAGGCTTCTAAGGACAAACAGATTACATATATGTCGGAGGCATGTTCGATTTTGATCCACTCAGATTCCAGCCAACTCAAGTGACGGGCAAGAAGAGCAAGTCACCAACTCTCTTCTTCATTCAGCTACTTGCCTGCCGCCATAAGTCTTCTTTCCAGGAAGGGGACTTAAGAAATTTTCCCTTTGATCCAGGAGGGAAGCAAATTTTCCTGGTTAGCTGTATATAATAGTTTGTTTTTAGTTGTTTTTCCTGTTTTCCCTAAGTACAGTTGCACAGGTAGTGTTTTTAGCCTTGTGTGTTTCCCTTTGCTTGGGGTAAAGGCTTCATATTTGATTCTTGAATCTTTCAGGCTATTGATAATTCTTTCATAGCTACATCTGACTCCGTGCCCAATGGATTTTAAGGCAACTGGTTCTAAGCATAACAGGCATGCTTCCCCTGTGAGTCGCCAATCTGTTGACCAATTTTGCCCACAGGCAAAATCTCGGTCAACTTCTCACCTGTTGTTTAAGGCCAATTCATTTCGGGTTCAACAGGTTCAATGAATTCAGTTCATAGCCGGGTTCAATTGGTTCAAAGGCAGAAGTTCAATAGTCTTGTGAAATAGCCACTTGCCTTCAAAAAAAAAGCACAAAACATGGAAAAGAAGAAGCCAGAATGCAGCGACCCGCCAGTATGTTCACCCAAGGGGGCCGAATAAGCCAGAAAAGACAAGAATGCAGAAGAAGACAAAACAAAGTGACAGACAAGGAGAATGACATGGCGCAAAAGTGACAAGGCAGCCCAAGTGGCAAAGTGTAGGCGATTTATTGCCTGACAGTCCCAAAATAGCGCAAACAACAAACAGTGTAGACCGCGCATTTTTAAAAGGGGACAAATTTCAGTTTGTTGGCAGAAAAGAGGCGCGATCCACGCTTCCACATTAAAGCTCGAATGCCAAAGTCAAATTTGGTGATTATACAGCATGGTTCCAACAGGCTTCTTCTAGGACGATGACAACACAACAGTGTTCCCTCTTTCAAATGGGATGCGACAGGCCAACTTGTCAAAAAAGCGCCAAGTTTCTTTCTCTTTTCTTCTATATATTGTAACTTCTCATTTTTGAGAAGGATCGGTTCTTCCACATTTGTAAAGAGCACAACTCTGCAAAATTTCACCTGAATCAAATAAAATGTAGTTTTACCTCCATTTGGATAGATATTGCTGAGTGTGCCTCGAGTGTTTTGTTTGTGTCCAGTCATTTCTTTTTGATGCTCTCACAGGTTCAACACCAACAGACCTGTTATCTACAAGGTGCCATTTTTGCCACTGAAAGGAGAATAGCAGACATTTTAGAAGATCATAATAGGAGTCACTACAGTGTGCATTTCACAGCACCTCAGTGATTGTTTTTTGTCTCCTGTGTCTTCATGTAAGCCTCCTTGCCAGTCTTTTGCAGCCTGGTCCTTCTGCCAAATGTGTAGTGTATGTATGCATTTGTCTGATTTTGAGAGTGGATGTGTGAAGGTCAACCTTTATTTTGGTGCATCGCCTCTTTTAGAGTAGGTAGTTTATTTTATATGCATTTCTTCTCCCTTTTCATCCCCCCTATATTATATATATACCTATTAACTTTTGCTAGAAACAACACGATGCATCAAAGTGAGCTAGCCCTTATCTAGAGACTCTCTCCTCCAGCTTCGCCGGTCCCACAGGTGAGAGGAGAGTTTCCATGTTGCAGGGAAAAGGCAGGAACCCATTTTCCTGCCACTGGGTGCAATCTCCAATGTCAACACTTTTGCCAAAGGAACCCCATTTTGAAAATAGATGGTGGACCACCAAAGAGAGTGGGAATTAATAGAAAGCTCGTTGCAAAATCTAGAACCATTCCAAAGGAGCCATGGCTTGATCTTTTCCCAAGCTTTCCAAATGTTTTTGGCCACGAAGGACCCAATGATCTGAATGAGAGATTGGATGAAGAGCAAGTTGGGGAAGCCAATTCCTTTCCAATCTTTCTTACCCTTAGGCAAGCTTGAGGAGATGTAGTGTCTGAATAACACCTTCCAAGCTTATGGGCCCTCGATGGCCCTCACAACCCATTTGACACAAAAGGCAGATCCTTACCTAGCTATGTTGAATAAGTTCCACCCCTCTAGCTTCATGTGGAATACAACAATATTCCCAGGTTACCCTGTGAAAACCTTTACCTTGGGGAGAATTGGCCCACATGAAATCAGTGAGAAATTTCTTGAACTTCTGGTAAGATTTTTTTTAATGGACCTAGCATGATGAGTAATACACATGGGTAGATGCAAGAATCTTTGAGCAGATTTGAAATTTCCTTGCTAATGAAAGAGACTTGGTCATCCAATAACCTAGCTTCTTAGCAACTCTGTCAACAACATATTACCACAACAAATGTGTTGAAGCATCAAAGGCTAAAGGGATGCCAAGAAATTTAAAAAAATTGTCATGTTGGGTCAATGTCCAACCATACTTAGCTGCCCACAAAAGTGGAGGGAGGTATGACTGCCTGTAGTATTGAGTTTTTTTCCATTGGATGCTAGAGATAAAAGCTAGGCAAAAGGTGTCAAGACATTGAAGGGCATTGTCCACGTTGGCTTCATCTTCAATGAGGGTAAGGAAGGAATCATCTATAAAATGGCCACTAAGTAATTGCATGTCCTCACGAGGGTTGGTTGCATCGGGCGGGAGGTAAATTACGTAAATAAGGCCACAGGATTGGGATTTGCTAAGAAGGTATCCAAACCCCTTAGCAACAAGCACATAAAGGGCTGGTGATAAGGGGCACCCTTGGTGAATGAAATGATAAAGGCCAAATTACTCAAAGGTGACTCCATTAATGGAGAGGACAACAGAGGCATGTATAAAAAGCATTTGAATGGTTCGAATGAAAATGGTTCTAAATCCTAGAACATGAAGCATGGATAGGATAAAAAGTCATTCAATGTGATCATAAGCTTTTTCAAAGTCATTTTTGATGAACAATCCTTATTACTTGGATTGTTTGGCCCAATCCATACCTTCCTAAATAGCAATGATGTTATCCAAAATGTAGTGGCTCCTGATGAAGCCAGTTTGTTCTAGATGCACAATGAGAGGCAATAGATTTTACAATCAGATCGTCAGTGCCTTGGCTATGATTTTATAGGAGACATTGAGGAGGGTGATGGGCTACCAGTTATAGATCAAATTTGGGTCTCCCTACATGGTATGAATTTAATATTTCCTTTATTAATGTTTTTACCCAACGTGTGTTTGTAAAATGCTTCTTGGTAAACCTTGAGCAAGTCATTACCCACAAGATCCCAAAGGGTTTTGTAGAATTCGTAAGGGAAGCCATCAATACCAAGGGCTTTGTCATTAGTCATATGTGTCACTGCTTTATGCAAATCATCTCTAGTGAGTGGCTTATCACAAATCACCTCCTGAGTAGGAGTGAGTTTGCAAGGCACAATTAAAAGACATTGTTGAAGGACAATTTCTCATTCAGTCGATGGGGCTCAAGCTTGAAACACTTGTCGATAATGATGCATAAATGCTTGCACTATCTGCAGTGTTTCTGAGAGTTGTTACCAACCTTAGTAATAACTTGAATTTGTTGTTTCAATTTTTTGGCTCATAGCATTTGAAATAATTCTTTAGAAGCTTTGTCCCCAATCTACAACCAATGAAGCCTGGCTTTGACTTGGGCTCTCTAGGCATTGTAGTTATCTATAATCTAGATGTGATGCTGCAAGGAAGCAACTCTCACCTGCAAGATCTCATTAAAGGGATCTTTTTCCAGAGCTAGGGTTGCACAGCTCAACTTTGAAGAAGTAGCAGAGTAGGAGTGTCTTTAAATTGTGGCAAGTTGGTGGCCATAGATCCACAGGAAGTGGGTGGCCCTTCAAATTTTGTCATCCCACCAAAGAATCCAACTAGATTCTTGAGGACATGGGTCTAAATTACAAAATCTCTTAATAAGTGCCATCGTGAGCCCATGCTTGAGCAGAGAGGTGTTGAGAAAAAATTGCATTTTGTGAACCTTGGGCTTTATGAACTACCAAGTTACATTAAACTGAATGGGGGAGTGGTCAAAAAGACCAAAATTTGGCAATGTTTACATTAGTGGGAAGAAGCCATTATCAAAAGAGAAGTATGGTTGGGAAGACATCATTGCCATGTCAAGATGCTTCAAAATTTGAGTGGGGCCTTCCCTGAAGTTACTCCAAGTGTACCAAATTCCATATGTAGGTTGACATGAAGTATTAGGGTCATAAAGACCCCATTTAGTGCACATGTAGAACCATGCCTCCCTTTCACCAATTGCCCACTTCAGGGGCAAGTGGCCCATTTTATCCTCGAGAGTTGCCACCTTATTAAAGTCACCACATAATACCCAATGGGCTTTAGGGAGATCATCTACAATCTACCACCATAAATGGGTATGCTCCAACATGTCATTCGAGGCATAAATATTAATGAAGCCAAAAGAATGGCTTTCAATATTAAAAAGAGCCCATACTAACCAGTTGGTGGGGTCCACACTAGATTGTACTAAGTGTGGCCACCACCTTGGAAAAATTAAAGTGATCACCCCTCCATGTCCCACAGCATGATGACTATGCAAAATGATACTATCGTGCCAAATGGAATATTGATAGCTGTCAATAAAAAATCTACCACCTTGACTTTCTGTAAGCAGAGAATGTCCATCTCAAGAAACTTTTATCTAAAATGACGCATGACAAACTTACGTTTTGGGTCTGTGAGACCCCAAACATTCCATGAAAAGTAATTCATAGATGATGAGAGTTAAGGGACATGTCCTTTGAATCTATCCCTTCTAGGGTGTCATACCAATTCTATAAAAAATACCCACTATTGTTATTCAAGAATTCATATTATTTCTTCAAGTCAAGGTCAGCCAGAAACTCTCCTTCCTCCACCTCGTCATTCCTCCTAGGAGGGTTATGAAAGTGTTTAGGTGGATCTTGTCAAGAAGGAAGTGGAAGAGTGGCAACCTATGAGTTTGAAAATTTGGGAGAGTTGGGCCTAGAGGCCTCAAGACCTCTGGGCCATAGTATGAACCAAGGCTGGACAAGCGAGGAACCAAGGGTTGACTTAGTGGCAAGCATGGAGAAAACCCTAACAGAGCAAAAAAAACTTGGCTTACCTCAATCACTTCACCATAACATTCAAATTTTGACTAGGAGTAGAGTGTTATACTTGTAGTTATTGCCAAGTAAGTACTTTAGGGCTAAGATATGATCTTGGTCACTGTGTCCTTTTTTTGAATAAATTTGATGACTTTAATCCTTTACTTATGGGCTTCAAAAACTTTGCTCAAATTCTCAAAATTCATTATGCATCACCTAAAAAACCTCTTCCTTAAAACCCTAATCCACCATCAACACCCTACAAAACCATAAAAAATGGGGGGTGTGGATTCATGAGTTTGTCTCAATCCTACTCCCTTTAGGGAACAGGGCTTGAAAACAACACAAGTATAGATGCAACTTAAAAAAAATAGTCCATTATAATATAAATATCCCAACCCTTATCATTATTAAAGTATGCAACCAGCTGGTAAATGTTATATGCTCTTTCACTAATGTGATATCTAATTTTGGTAGAGGGGTTTTAATCTAATCAATGCAATCCTTTATTCTTACAACTTCAATTAATAAACCTTGAATCTAGCTCCTTGTATATCCCTTAAGGCACTCATGTACTTGTAAACTATTGAATTCAAATTATGATCCTGTTGACATGCAAGCCAACAAACAATGGGCAAAGAAAGCTAACAAAACATGACACAAACATTAAAAAAATAACAAGATAGGGTCAAAAGAACCCACAAAGGCAAAGCTACGCTTCTGATTAGACTAGGAGCATAGTGATACCCTCCTTGAAAGAAGAATAGAGAGGAACACACAAACACAATTGTTGTAAGAATAAGAAAGACAAGGGAAAAATGCCAATAAGAGCTTAATCTAAAGCAATGATTAGTAAACACATAAATACACTAAACTCTAATTACACTTAAACAAATTTGTAGGTTGTGTAACACTGAAATTGGGTGGAAACAAGTCTAGGAACTGAGATGACACAATGTATAAATTTCAAAGAAATTTGATAACATTCAAATTTTGACCAAGAATAGAGTGTTACACCTCTAGTTAATACTAATTATATACTTTAGGGCTAAGATATGATCCTAGTCATTGTGTCTTTTTTCTGAAATAAATCTGATGACTCTAATCCTTTGCTTTTGGGATTCAAAAACTTTGCTTAAATTATCAAAATTCACTGTGCATCACCTAGAAATCCTCCTCCTTCCTTGAAACCCTAATCCACCCTCAATACCTTGCAAAACCATAAAAAATTGGGGGTGTGGATTCGTGAGCATGTCTCAATCATACGCCCTTTGGGGAACAAGGCTTGAAAAATAACACAAGTATAAATGCAACTTGAAAAAAATAGTCCATTGCAATATGAATATCCCAACCCTTATCATTATTAAAGTATGCAATCATCTAGTAAATGTTATATGCTCTTTCACTAATGTTTGATATCTAATTTTGGTATAGGGGTGTTGCTCTAGTCAATTCAATCTTTTATTCTTGAAACTTCAATAAATAAACCTTGAATCTAGTTCCTTGTGTATCCCTTAATGCATTTATGTACTTGTATACTTCTTGAATTCAAATTATGACCTTGTTGATGCACAAGACAATAAATAATGGGCAAGGAAAGCTGACAAAATGTGACACAAACATCAAAAAAATAGCAAGATAGGGTGAAAAGAACTCACAAAGAAAAATCTACGGTTATGGTTAGACCAGGAGCCCAGTGCTACCTTCTTTGCAAGACCCAAGAGACAGTATAAAACATAGGGGGAAATAATGAAAACCAAAGAGGAGAAAGGAAACAAATCAAGAGAGAGAAATAATAGGAAGAATATAAAGAAGTCATCGCAAACAAAGAAGAATAGAGAGGAACACACAAACATAAGTGTTGTAAGAATAAGAAAGACAAGGAAAAAATGCCAATAAGATCTTAATTTGAACCAATGATTAGTAAACACATAAATACACTAAACTCTAGTTACACTGAATCAAAATTGTAGGTTATGTAATGCTGAAATTGGGTGGAAATAAGTCTAGGAACCGAGATGATATAACCTATAATTTTTAAAGAAAATTGATAGCATTCAAATTTTGACCAAGAGTAGAGTGTTACACATCTAGTTACTGCCAAGTATATACTTTAGGGCTAAGATATGATCTTGGTCATTGTGTCTTTTTTCTGAAATAAATTTGATGATTCTAATCCTTTACTTATGGGCTTCAAAAAATTTGCTTAAATTATTAAAATTCATTGTGCATCACCTAGAAATCCTCCTCCTTCCTTGAAACCCTAATCCACCCTCAACACCTTGAAAAACCACAAAAATTGGGGGTGTGGATTTGTGAGCATGTCTTTATCATACTCCCTTTGGGGAACAGGGCTTGAAAATAACATAAGTATAAATGTAACTTGAAAAAAACAATCCATTGCAATATGAATATCCCAACCCTTTTCATTATTAAAGTATGCAATCAACTAGTAAATGTTATATGCTCTTTCACTAATGTTTGATATCTAATTTTGGCATATGGGTGTTTCTGTAATCAATGCAATCCTTTATTCTTGAAAATTCAATAAATAAACCTTGAATCTAGCTCCTTGTATATCCCTTAATGTACTCATGTACTTGTATACTTCTTGAATTCAAATTATGACCTTGTTGATGCACAAGCCAACAAACAACGGGAAAGGAAAGCTGACAAAACGTGACACAAACATTGAAGAAATAACAAGATAGGGTGAAAATAACCCACAAAGACAAAGTTATGCTTTTGATTAGACTAAGAGCCTAGTGCTACCCTCCTTACAAGACCCAAGAGACAACATAAAACATATGCAGAAACAAAAAAAACCAAAGAGAAGAAAAAAAACAAAGCAAGAGAGAGAAATAATAGGAAGAAGATAAATAAGTCATCACCAAAAAAAGAATAATAGATAGGAACACACAATCACAAGTGTTGTAAGAATAAGAAAGACAAGGAAAAAATGTCAATAAGAGCTTGATCTGAACCAATGATCAATGAACACATAAATACACTAATACACTAATAAATAACTAGTCTTGTACCAAAATTAGGTGTCTACATAATGTACCACTTTAATGTGTAAGAATGCATACATATCAAATTAAAATAAACAAGTGTGAATATGGGTGTTGTGTGGTCACCTCACTACCTATTGAGAGTTCTCGAAACTAGTTTATGTATAATAGTGAGTTGAAAATAAAAAAAGGAAAAAAAGATCCCTTGATCCCCATAATGACAGTGTTGGGAAAATCTTAAAATTGTCATGAATGCCCTCTATGTGAAAACATATGTCCCTGTAAACACAAAAAATATATGCAAGTAATTTGTGATTATATATAAATTTGTAATCAAAGAACTATTAAAAATGAAAGAAAAGAATATCAGAACGAATGCATCTGATCGTGCAAAATTATGGTATTGTTGTAGACACATAATTTTTATACAAGGCTTGTTATTGAAATATTTTTAATGTTGTTTTGTGTATATAGATAATTGGTTCAAGTTAAGGTCTTATTGGTTCTTTTCCATGTGTTATTTACCCCTTCCTTTTTCTTTGTGTGGTCATGTATTATTATATTTCTTTTGTTTTCCCTCTCCTCTACGATTTATGTGTGTTTGAAGGCCTCATGTGTTCTTATTTCTATCCCATGTTATTTTATTTACTAAGTTTAAATCGATGACCTACTAATTGTGTCTTGTACATAATTGATGGCCCATTGATTGTGTCCCTTTCTACTTGGTGCGTCCTTTTGCCCTCTTTCACTTCTTTTCTATGTTTGGACCCATGATTTTTTTATTCTTGTGTGTTTTCTTGGTTGGCTTATGTGCTAGTAAGTTCTTAATTCAAAATGGAGATGTATGTGTATATAAAGCCACTTGGAGGCATTTCAATAAGGAGGCATCAAGAGGACTCAAGTCTAGTCACACACTAAATTGTTATATATCTACTCTTAAGAATTTGTAACAAGGTTTTAGTTGTATCTTGTACCAAAAAGACTATGTGAATGTCATGTAGTTACATTAGATATACTATGAAAAGAAGGTGTAGACACCTAAAATTGGTATAAGATAATTTGACAACATCAATTTTGGCACACATTGACATATTTCGACTCTATATACACATTTGACTCTTATGCACACTTTCTCCTATTTGTCTACCCACCTATATTATCTTGGACATCCCAATATACTAGATAAACATATTCAGGATCTCTAATCTATGCAAGAACCTTCTAGAATCCTAAATAAACTGTATCTATATCTCAAATCACTGATTTTCATTCCTAGGTAGTACGACAATAGTCAAATAATTGTAGTTTGTCATAGGTGTCTACATTTATTGATAGTATATAAGAACACTCAACATCTATTTTTCAAATTGGGAAGTCTTCACTAGGTTGACCTGGATGTGTTTCATGAGTTGGTCATAGTGGGAAATATCAAAGAGTTAGCTATAAATACAAATCAATCTTAAGGATATACTCACCTTGTTGACCATTTTTGGTCTTGTAGGCCAAAATCGGTCTCCCTTTTCTGTTCTTGCCATTTCCACACCTAGACATGAAGGATAATGCAAAAATATGCTTCTGTAACTCATTTTCTCCTCTTAGCATATAAAAGGGCTCAACTTCAAGCACTTGGTACAGAAGGTATAGGTAGAGTTGGAAGGAGTGATTATACAGGAGTTTGCAAAAGGTGCTAGTTTCATGAGAGTTCCAAAGTTGAGTGCAAATTTTGTCTCAAATGTCCAAGGAGCTCCATGATGTGTTCTCAGGTCTGACAGAGTAAATAAACTACTTCAGAGGGCTTTTAATCGACAAAAAGACCAAGTTCAAAAGGCTAAAAGATCATTTTCAAAAGCCCGAAGGGCAAGTGCCCTTGCAGAGGGAAGGAAGGTGCCAAATGGGGCTACTCAAGCAGGTTTCGAAGGACATCTTGGGACCCAAGTGCCCTTGCGGAGGGTAGGAAACACTTAAAAAGGGACCAAAGTGGACAAGGTAGAAAAAGGGCAAAGTTTCCTTTCGGAGAAAGACAAGGCAAAAGACAAAAGATTCCTTCAGACATTTTGTCTGAAGGAAATCCAAGGAGTAGACAAAGGTTGAATTCCTTCAGATAAAATGCCTGAAGGAATTCCTTCGGACATTTTGTCCAAAGAAATTCACAAGGCAAAAAACCAAACAGAAGAAAACCCTTCGGAAAGAAATCCGTGGCAAAATGGCAAGGGCAAATTCTTTCGGACAAAAGTTCGAAGGAATTCCTTTGGAAATTTTGTTCAAAGGAATTTGCCTGAAGGGAAAGCTTAACCGAAAGAAAGCAAGTGGCAAAACATAAAGAAAACATTTCCTTCAGACAAAATGTCCAAAGGAATTCCTTCAGACATTTTGTTCAAAGAAATTGAGAGGCCAAGGCAGCCCGAAGGATCCTTAAGGGCAAGCACCCTTGCGGTGGACTCTTGACTGCCAAAAGTGGGAATTTTCTCCAAGCCCCAAAGGGACACCTTCCCTTCGGGAGGGTTCAATGACAGAGGCCCGAATAAAGAAAAAGAAAGGGGAGATATCCTTCAGGAAAAAAGTCTGAAGGAACACTTCGAAAAGTGAAGCCGAAGGAATTATAAAGGGGTGATGGGCCCACAGAAGTCAAATTCACGATGATGGAATAGCTATTGGCTTTCAAATCATGATAGGCACGTGAACATCAACTTTGAGGCAGTAAGTAATCGTTGATGTTTTAATGATTGAGCATGAATCTGAATGAATTCAAAGGGCTTAAGGCCAAAAGGAAGAGACTATCGAGAAAGGAGCCCAAAGAGCCAAGGATTGACAGAAGATAGCCCCGAGAGCTAAGAAAGATAGGAAAAAGACAAAAGCTAGGAAAGGACAAAAGCCAAGCACAAAAGCAGACAAAATAGTCCATGTGGCAAAAGAAGGTGTTGGCACATGGAGTTATTCTAGTGGTTGAAACAGTCTCCACGAAGTGGTCATCAAGGAGTGCGAACAGTGAAGGCGCGGCCTATTTTTTCTCATTTGCATTGATGAGTAGATAACCGCATGAATGTCTTTAAGAAGTGGTCTTGTTTACAGACAAAGGGGCGCAGCCCATGCTTTCACAATAATGTTTGAATGCCAAAGTCAAGACTGACAACTGACACATCATGTTCTTTCAGCGATTCCCTCTTCCCAATGTTTTCAATGTGGCATGTGCCACTTGTAAAAAAGGGTGCCATTACTTCCTCTTTCTATATATATATATATATATATATGTATTATAATCTCTCATTTGAGAAGACATCTCTCATTTTGTAAGGTGAAGCCCTACCAATTTTCACCTTGAATTAATATAATACATTTTTTACTTCTATTTGGCTAGATATATCTCTGAGTGTGCTTGAGTATTAACCTTGTGTTCAATCATTTTCCATAATGCTTTCACAAGTTTGATACCAACATACCTAGGATAGACAAAGCACCATTCGTGCAGGTAACAAGAAGTGTTGTATCTGGAGTGTAGAGGCAGAAGAGGGTTACCAGACAGTGTGTTTTTCTACAGCGCTTGTGGTAAGTTCATTTTCTGTGTCTTCATTAAGCCTCCCTGTTGAGCTCCTTACAGTCTGGTCTTTCCAACAGATAAAGTGTATGTATGTCCTCTTTTGATATAAAGTTTGAGTAAATGAGTAGATCAAACTTTTTTTGTGCATCACCATATTAATCTAGGTTCTATTTTCAGTAATCCTTCTCTCTTTTCAACCCCCCCACTATATATATTAGCAATAGTACTGGAATAACTTAGAGATGCATCAAAGGGAGATAGCCCTTATCTAGAGATTCTCCTCTCAATTTTGCTAGACCCACAGGCAAGAGAGGAGTCTCCATTATGCTGCGTGGAAGACAGAAGCTCAGCCTTTTGTCAAGGGTGCAATCCACAGCGTCAACACACCTAAAAACATCTTGTCAAGTCCCAACAATTTTGAGAAATCCATTAGCACTCTCTTGAGATGTTATCACAAAGGCATAGATATTTAAATATCCCTCAAAATAATAGTCCTAGAGCTAACTCTAAATACATATGTAAGTCAAAGTTTCATGGTGTTGAGTATCAAAATCTAAACATTGCATTACATTTTAGATTGATCATAATGATACACACCCCTATGTGGGAGAAATATGTGCGGTTTGAGCCCTCTATGCAGTATTAAAATGTAGGAAACACTTAGTCACTTAGTTGGGAATGGTTGGGATTGTCCAAACCAACATACTAACCCCTTTTTTAAAGGTCATCTTAGTATCAAAAGTGTGATTAGGCTTTCAAAACAAAGAGAAGGAAGATAAAGATAAATGCACAGGTTTGAAGGCAAACACACACACACATGAGACATCTATAAGTGTAGGGATAATGGTCTAAGGCATCACAAAGATGCGCAATCAATTATGATATTATTAGTAAGGGTTGGATAATATCAAATGTTGTAGGGATCTAAGTTTTGTAGGTAGTGTTATGTAGGGTTTGAGTTCTTATTTCTTGATTTGAGTGGTTACATAGTAGAAATAGGGAAATTGCAGAGACAATGACTAACATAATGGATAATATAATGTCAACATAATCTAAACAACATGTTTCATGTAAATTTTCACTTAAGGTCTAAAGAAAAAGAGAAAAGAAACTTGATACGGGTATGGTTAAAAAACCTATTTGGTTATGCATGCATTGAATCAAAAGATTATGAAGAGCTCTTTTTTGGCTTGGGAGGAATACTTGTAGATAAGAAATCACTAAAGCAAACTTGTTTGTTAGATAGATAGTTGGGTGGATTGCCTAGCGATATCTAGATCTTAGAAGTGAGAGCTTCCTCATGGGTTGTCAGTCCACACATTTTAAATAATTAAGTTGATAAAATTAAAAATAAGGTACTTGCATCAATTAAAGAAGATTACTAAAACCAAACACAAGAATGCTTGCTAAGAAAATAGACTAGAAATGATCAAATTAGTGATAAACTAATTAATACTAGTGCTAAGGGGTCAAGGTATGCTTCAAATTTTTTGAAAGGGGTCTGTGAGTGGTCAAAAACACCAAAAAATAGATTTGATTGGGTGTAGGTGGGTGAAAACAGGTTACTAGTTTTTGGTGCCATAGGTGACCATCGACGGTTGGGGTCTAACTGTTGATGGTTGACTATGGAATTTTGGGTTTGACAAACAAATGAATGATAGGATCTTATAGATGGATTACGAGAGTTGGGCAAGGGCTAGATTGATTATGAAGTAGAAATAGAGAATGTGAATATTGACAAACAAGTACTTATCTTACCAGAAGTTGGTTGGGTGGGTGGTTGATGCAATTAGCCTATTGGTGGAATCTAGTTTGATTCCAGTAGAGTAACGATACCGAAGAGCTTGATTGAGAGGCAACAACAAGTTGGCTCCCAATAATATGGATGATAATTCTTGATAACACTAATGATGCTAATTAACCTGATTAACCCACAAAAGAAAACTCCTAAATGCTTAAGCTCCTGATAATTATTATAGATGGAGATAACCTCCCAAGCCTCTTTCTCTTATAGGCACAAGCAAGAGGTGGAAGTGAAGGTGCAACTGGGCCATCTAAATATAATTTATCCATGTAAAGGCTCACAACTGGAATTAGAGATGTTATTTTTAGAAAACCAATTATGGATGGTTTGCATATTATTTGTTAAGAAGTGGATCCTGACCGTTGATAGTCAGGGGTTCCTAAAGCTGATCCTTGATGGTCACCTCGATCGTCAACAATATGGGTCTAGAGGAAAAGGGTTTTGAAGGTCAGGTTCACTTAGCTTGGTGAAACTAGGTGCAAATGGGTTTGGTGAGGCCAGATAGGTGAAGGTTGGTCCCAAGGGGGTCCAAGGTAGGTATAAGGGTATTTTCAACATTTGGAAACGTAGGTGTGCAAATTTTTGGTGTCTATATTTTGTCTTTTTTTGTTGTATATCTTGTGCGAATGAGTTGAAAAACAAAAATAGAGGATGCGTCAAGGGTTTGGTTGCTCTGAGTGTGGAAGGAGGTGTTCCCCCTAAAACTAGGAGTCGGTGAGGTGAAGCTGAAGCAGGTATGGGTTTGATAAGTGGTAGATGGTGAGTCACGAGGTGGTGACATGAAGTCAAGCATTTGAGATGCAAACTTGCACACCAAATGTGATAAAAAGGTGTGATAACTAAGATCGTGCATAGACTAAAATTACCAAGGTTGGTAAAAATAAGGGTTGGTGTTAAGAATACAAGTAACTAGTATATTGTGTGACCGCATTTAGGTGTGGCAATTGAATATACCTATTAGTCTCTAAAGCATGGCTTAGTGTTTTCGATGGGTATCCAAGGCAAGAAGTGCTCCTAGGGAAAACACAAATGGGTCAAGTGTCATGAGTATCCAAGGTAGGAAGTACTCTCGGTGAGACACAAGCGAGTCAATATGCACGAGGTGGCATAAAAGTCAAAAAGGGTCAACATGACAATGTTGTCACTATGATCAAAAGACTAGATAGTAAGTGTTGTAAAATTGTGTGCCAGAAGGGCCAAATAGACCAACAACAAGGTGATGAGGTGGTCAAGTTGGTGGGAGAAAAGCATCTTCAAAAGTGTTCAAAACTTGGGTTTGGTGTGCCAGGAATGGTAGGTTTCAAGTAAAATGTTAGGGTTTGTAGGGTTTCTTGATCATCGATGGTCAGGGTCTCCAAAAGGTGACCATCAACGGTCACCCTGACCATTGATGGTTAGGGGAAATCTAATAACCTGGATAGGTAAAAAGTAAAAACAAGACTCATTTTTACTATTGTTGACTTTGGTGTGGGCAATTTTAGTGCTTTGCAAGGAAGGTGTTTACTGAGGTGGGTGTTGCTTGTTGACCAAAGGCATGTGGGTGATTGTGTGGGTTTAAGATGCAAGGAACATGAGGATGCAATTAAACACCTGCTTGTGAGCTTAAACCATGAAGGAGGTCACAGAATGAGGTACGAGGTGCATTGAAATTGTCAGAGTAGGCTTATTTTTGCATTGTTGAAGTTGCTTGGGTGCATTGTTAAAGTTGCTTGGGTGGGTATGTCTAAAAGTGTGTAATTTTGCCTATATGCCCTAAGTAAGGTTTTTTAGGTTTTTGGGTAAATTAGTGGGTGAAATGGTAGATTACAGGGTGGGTGGGTGAATTAGGTAATATATTAGGTGGTTAGGGTGCTTAGGCTAGGTTTTTGAAGTGTTGTTAATTGATTGTGCCTATGGAGGGTTTGGGCATTCTGATCATGGAATGCTCACAAGTAACCATCAATCGTCAGGCATGATCATCGATGGCCGACACCCTAGGAAGTAGGGGTCTGTAATCGTTGATGGTTAGCATGACCATCGATGATTGGGTGGGATAGGGTAGGGATTTTGGCTAAGTGTTTAGGATAGGTTTTTGATGGCCAGGTTTTAATAAGCTGCTTAGGGTGTGGTTAGGGTTAAATAGATTGAGTAAGGGTAATGGGTGGGGGTTTGTTTGGTTGCTAGGGTTAGGTGTTTTTCAAAGTGTGTTAAATGTCAGGGTTAGGTCAAGTATCGAAAAGGTAGGGTAGATAGGCCTATTAATAATAAATGAGCCCAATGTTTAGTTTAGTGCAAGCTCGAGAGTAGATTTAGATGCATGATCATGTGCCACATATCTTCCTTATGCTTCTCAAGGAGATGAATGCAAATGATTGGGCACACATGGAGGAGGTAGGGCTAAAAGTGATGGGGCACTACCAACATGTGCCTAGAGATGTATCGATGATTGTAGTACTCATCGAAAGATGGGATCCTGTTATTAATACCTTTTTGTTGTCAATCAAGGAGATTACTATTCTCCTAGAGGATGTACATAAGATCACTTGAATCCCACTACGTGGTGAGGTCATCTACCAAATAGATCAAGAGGAATGGGATGATTATATTAAGTATCTATATGGAGATGATAATGACCAAGTTTAGTGGCATTTTAGAGGGTTTAACTACACAAGGTTATATGAGAGAGCTCTAGAGGAGAGGAGATTAATGATGATGTTGATGGTTGTGATTACACGATTTGGGCTTCTGAATTTGAGAAACAAGAGGTTTCCCTATGTATTGCTAGTTGTATTGGTGGAGTTATTGCTTGGGAGGACAATATTTGGTTAGGTACCCATTTTGTTAGTTTAGATTTATAAGGAGTTATGGGGATTCAGACACCATCAGAGATATGGTATTAGTGTGGGCTTGTTTCTTCATTATTGGGATTATGAGCACATCCAATTTTTGAGGCTGATGGGATTGCCATGGGTAGGGTACATGCAGTTGGAGTTCCTTATTGGTTTTATGATATGGAGAGATGATTATGATGTGTTAGGGGCAAGAGGTGGGGTACATGATGTTGATTGGTTCAGAGGTGTCAAGGTGCATTGGTAGTTAAGGACATCACTTCGAGACCATACTTATGGTTCTCAATTTGGCCAGGCTATAAGAGACAAGCCCTCACTATGTAGAGTTATAGGTAGATAGTGGGCTATTGAGAGGGTGAGGTTGAGTTGATTCCATTTGATCAGGTATGGTACCAGTTTGGCTTGCTATAAGGTGTATCAAGTCCACATCCCCAATATAAGAGGTAGGACTCAAAGGTTTAGTTATCAGTGCCCTAGCCTACCCTGATAGTTCTAGATGGTGGTTTTGAGTATCTTCCTACTAGGGACCTTATGGATGATGCATGGTACACATATGGTTATATGGCTTGGTACTAACTGATATGTGCAACGATAGATGTGGGTGGAGATGATAGAGGGGTAGTGCCTATGGATGTAAATCTAGTCGACTATGATGGATAGGTAGGGGAAGCATTAACTATGGCCTAGGCTTAGATATAGGTGTTTTAGGGATAGATGGCCACATTATAGGGCCAAATCACCATATTGCAAGGTCATCTTACCACCATTATAGGTGAGAGAGACCAAGCATAGACATCCCTAAGTATAGTTACGTAGGAGAGAAACCTATTGAGACAGAGGGTTGGAGTAGGTGTAGTAGTAGGAGGGCCATCAAGGATAGTGCCACGGTCATGGTACCTATCCACTATAGAGGAGCTCAGATATTATGAGGTGATGGTGCTAGACCAGTTTCCCCAAGCCATGAGATATGTAGAGTATAGAGCTAGTTTAGTCGGTGGGCCCTTGATAACTACTCCAGATCAGTGGGCTGGTATAGTGGGTCAGGTAGGGGTCCCAAGGGGACCACCACCAGGTATAAGTGTAGGCATAAATAAGGTCAGTGGTAGTGGTGTAGGCCCATGATTATGTTCAGATACATTATTGTGATGTACTATTTTGATACCAACTTACGTGCCAATGTAGCGAGGTGTATATTTTTTTGAGAGACTTGATACATTGTTATATATATATATATATATATATATATATATATATATATATATATATATATATATATATATATATATATATATATATATATTGGATGATTTGATGTATATGATGCATGGTTTTTGATGTTATACATGATGGATGCTTATGGTTCATGTGGTGCTCATGTTTATGATTATGGTTATGGCTTATGGTTCTTGACTTGTGCTAGATGATGTTAGTGTTTCAATTAGTAGTTTAGGCATGTGATTCTAGAAAGATAGTTATGATGTTGTGATTTTGTTCATGGATATGATAGGATTTTTTATTTGTGGATGTATGTTATATGATAATGTAATGGCTTTGTTTATGGTCATATGGATGGAATGGTTAATGGTATATGCTATGATGTCTTGCTCATTGATTTGGTTTATGCTTATATTGGTGTAATGATATGATTCTAGGCTCATATGATGTGATAATTGTAAATGGATAGGTTAATGTTTATGGTCTATTATGACATGCTTACATTGTATTTGGCACATAGAGAGATATATGGTGTTGTTTGTTGACACAATTGATAATGTTCACGATTTTGATGTGATGTTTGTTGTTCATGATCATATAGGTAGAATGTGAATATGGTTAAAGATAAAAATACATGAATTAAGTAGGTAATGAACTAGATGTGTAGGAAAGTGATAAGAGTCATGAGAGGTATATCCACATGAACTGATAAAAGATAAGAAAAAGGAACACGATGCCTTTTCATTGGTAAGGACTAACATGAAACCCAAAGTTAGATTGGCGTAGTGAAGATAAGACTTTCAGATGCTTCACATTAGCATGCTTAGGTTGATAAACAAGTATCTTGATCACATTGTGTCAAGTAAGTTCATAGTCCCATGCATATGATATGTGGAGGGAGAATAGGTGAAACTAGAATCGTTAGTTAGACTAGTATGCCTTTTCTATAGGTTTCCAAAGAGGTAGTATAAACAAGTCTATGTTTATATATAAAGTGTAGAATGATCAATGTGGGAAGTCTACTAAGGAGGGTTGATTGTGGCTTTTTAAGATTATTGCTTTTATGAGAGTTGATTATGGCTTTTAAAATTCTTTTATTTTTGCTTGGGGGTCTTTGCTATTTTGAATTTGCTTTAGGGTTGGGGAAGCTAATCGATGTGGGAAGATTCTAAGAAATTGATAGCTTTGAAAAATTCTTTACTTAGCCATCCTTCAAGGGAGTGGTCTAAGTTTAAGTGAATATTCAAATGCTTTTGATAGATATCCTTCAAGGGAGCAGTCCACCTTACGTTTGGCAATTTTAGATGATTTTAAAATAGTTGTCTTTCAAGGGAGCAGTTTGCGAATGCTAAGAATGAGCCATAGTTTGTTTATGACTTTTGAGATTGATTTTGCTTGACATAGACTTGTTTATACATGCTCAAGGATTGGTCTTATGAAGGCAAAACTAGGTTGACACAAAGGTCCAGTTGGTGAAAAAAGGGTATAGGTGACAATGACCATAGGAACTAATCTCAAAAAGATGGGAAGTACTATGAGGATCATGCCATGGATAGAAATGTGGTACCCATAGTTTAATATTAGGCTATGACTGTGATGGATAATCACATGATTTGGTTGTAGTTAGTTGCCCCAAAAAAGAGTGAAATGAATGTGGTTGTAGGGGATGAACTAAAGTTAGACAAATGATGATTGTGATCCCTATTTAACAATAAAAGGGACACAGATGTGAAACATTAAGAGGCTCAAGTTTTAGTTTGCATTCGAGAAAGGATAAATGATAGGCCCCTGATCCATACTTATGGATTATGATGTAGGGTCCAAGCCAATTGAAAGAAAATTTGCCCCTTTTGCTTTTCTCCATATTAGTTACATGTTGATTTTCCTTGGGAACAAGATCTCCAATATAAAATTCTCAAAATTTTAGGTATTTGTTATAGGCACATTTGATTCATTCTTGATAGACACAGAGATGGGAAAGGGCATCCAAATGACACTCATCAAGTAGCTCAATTTGAGCTAAACGTTCCCGATGATAGTCATTTTCCAAAATAAGATCATGCAAAGATATGTGAAGAGAAGGTATTTGGACTTCAAGGGGAAATACAACCTCAGCTCCAACACATGAGAGAAAAAGGTGTAGCACCTATAGGGGTTCATGTGCTAGTATGATATGCCCATAAGGCAAAAGGGATGTATAAGTGCCAATCCTGACTCGAGGCATTAACCATTTTGGTAAGTATGTTATTAAGGGTTTTGTTGGAGGCTTCAACTTGTCCATTTGCTTATGGGTGACAAGGTGATGAAAAAATAAGTTTAATACTAAAGACATCATAAAGGTCGTGGACTTATTTGTTTTTGAAGGATTTGCTTATCGGTGATGATCTTATGGGGAACACCAAAATGGTAGATGATGTGATGGGTGATAAATTTGACAACATTTTAAGCTTTTATCAAGACAAGAGGAATAACCTCCACCCATTTGGTAAAATACTTAGTCATAATAATGATATAATGATGTCATTATGAAGAATGAGGGTTGATTTCATCGATAAGGTCCAGACCCCATTGTGAAAAGGGCCAAAATTCCATAAAAATGCAAAGACTATTACTAGGTGCATGATGTAAATTAGCGTGTTGTTGACATTTGACACACTTTTTCACATAATCATAGTAGTCATAGTTAAGGGCGGGCCAATAATAGCCCAGGTAGAGGATGCATTTGGCCATAGCGTCCACTAAAGTGGCCCCCATAGATACCCTTATGCATTTCTTTGATAGCGGGAGAGGCTTTTTGACCATGAAGGTAATGGAATAGGAGGCCATCAAAACCATGTTTGTAAATAATTCCTCCCATAATGGTGTAACAAGAGGTGATTTGAATAAACACTTGATGGGCACTCCTAGAGAGGCCAAAGGGAACTATGCCAAGGTGAAGGTAGTCCAAGGTTCGCTAATACCAAAGGTCAAGCATAATCTCTTTCACACTAAAGATGGTTAGAGTGTCTGATTTTATGTAGGAAGGTTCGGTTATGTAATGGAATATGGAAAAAAGTTTGGAGTCCAAGGGTGATGATGAGATATGAGAGGCAAGAGAAGCCATAGTGTCAGCAAACTTGTTGGTAGATCATGGGGTGGTTTGAATATGGTAGTGTTAAAATGATGCTAGGAGTTCTGTAACTAGTTGTCTATACAATTGCAGAATCTCATTCTTACAATGGTAAATGCCAGTGACTTACTTGACCATAAGTTGGAGTCACCCAAGGTACTAATTATTCTGACTCCTAAGGTTAAGGTAGTTTGGAGACCTATTACTAGGGCTTCATACTCATACACATTATTGGTACATTCAAAGTCAAGTTTAAAAGATAAAGGAAGTGGTTCACCAACAAGGGAGATAAGGATGATACTGGCTAACCCACCTCGCTAACATTTGGAACCATAAAAAAAAATGGTCATGTGATTGGTAAAATCTGCTTGAGATAGACTTGCGATTAACTCATTTGGAAATTAAAGAGGGGGAGGTTGGGTGTTTGTTAGGGGTGCATCGACTTGCCCCTTGATCAAATTTTGCTAAAGGAATTCGAGGTTAAACTTAGCTAAAAGCATGGGCCACTTGGCCATACATTGGTTTTGGTATGGTTTGGAGTGCATGTACTTAAGTGGGTCAGTATTAGTTATGACAAAAGTTTTATGGTTAAGAAGGTAGTGGTAAAGTTTGGTAGATATGAAGACTAAAGCCAAGCATAATTTCTTAATATATGTGTACCAAGTCTCGTACTCAATAAATGTGTAGCTAATGTAATAAATAGCTTGCTCTTTGTGTTGTTCATCAAAATGGGCAAGCATTGCCCCTAGGGAATGGTCAGTGGTAGAGGTATAAATGTAGAAAGGTTGGTCATCCTTAGGAGGTGTGAGGATAGGTGGAGATAGAAGGTACTCTTTGAGTGCATTGAAGTTCTTTTGACAGTCAACATTCCACTTAAAAGAGATGTCTTTTTTTAAGAGGTGGTGAAAAGGTTGACATTGATCAGAGAGCTGGGAGAAAAAATAGTGAATGGATTGGAGCTTCCCTTGCAAACTGTGAAGTTGCTTAAGATTGGTTGGAGGTAGCATCTCGAGGATGGCTTTGATTTTGGTCGGGTCAACCTTGATTCCTCGAAGGGAAAGACTAAAGCCTAGAAGTTTACCTGAGAAGACCCGAAAAATACATTTTTTAGGATTGAGGTGGACATTATAATGGATAACTTGCTCAAAGATAATCTTGAGAATGGTTAAGTGGTGTTTTCAAAGTTTGGACTTCTCAAGAAGGTCATCCACATAGTCTTCGATTATTGTATAGATAAGGTCATGGCACATTGGTAGGTTGCAATAGCATTCTTAAGATCGAAGGGTATGACTCTGTAACAGAAAGTCCCCCATGGGGTGATAAAGGCAATTTTGTGTTGATCTTTAGGGGCAATCAAAATCTGATTATAACCTAATAATCCATCCATGAGTGACAACATATCATGGCCTACTATGAGATCAATAAGTTGGTTAGTGCTAGGCAGAGAAAAATCATCCTTTGGGTAGGTGAGGTTGAGGTCATGAAAGTCTACATAGATACGTGGTCCCCCTGTAGCTTTAGTGATAGGCACGATGTTTGAAACCTACTAAGGATAATCAATGGGTTGAATGAAGTTGATAGAAATGAGGTATTGGAGCTCTTCTTTGAAAAGGAGAGCTATGTGAAGATGCATTCGACAGATTTTTTGTTTGACAGGCTTTACATCACGATGAGTCATAATGTTGTGGGTGGCAATGGTTGGGTCAATATCGGGCATGTAGACATATGACTAGGTGAATGTGATACTGCAGTCTTGGACTAAGGTAGAGAAGTCCTATAGTTCTTTAGGGGTGAGAGTTTGGCCTAATTTGATGACATGGGGTTTGTTCAAAATGCCTATGTCAATATCAGAGTGGGTTCATTCAACATGGTCAAGGTCTCTAGAGGTAAGGATTTATGTGTGGACAAATTAGGTGCACTAAGGTAGGTGAGATTGGAATCATCATCCGTGGTGGAGGGGGTGTTGGTGAGGAAGGGGTCTCTTATTCAACAATGGTAGGGGTAGTTTGTTGGGCTTTCTTATTATTGGGTAGAATGAAGCCAAGGTCATGCTTCTCATGAGGCTTTTGGGTCTCAATCGAGGTTAATGTGTGTGGGCCATGCTCATATCATCCTAAACCAAATCCCTTCTAGGCACACCTGTGAAGGTATAGTTTGGTGAAGTCAGAGTTGTCCAAGTGAGAGAAGTTAGAGGTAAATGGTTGAGGTGAAGGGTGGGTGGTGTCAGTGTTATGTGGTTTGTCAATTCCCCCATAGATAAAGGGGGTTTGATAGCTTAAAGGCCCTAAAGAGGTAATGGCTTCAATGTTGGGATCATAACCTCACTGATGGTTGTGTTTTCTATACTCTTGGGGAGTATGGAAAGTGTCGAGGGCAAACAGATTGTATTCTCTAAGGGTAAGGCATTAGAAGGTAGATTCTAAGGGATCAGTTGTGGGTTTTTAGTTTGTGGGAATAAATAAATTAGTGGATGCCTCTGTGGAAGGAAAAGCAATTGCTTCATTTTCTATGGGTGAGGGCTTGGTGGTGATTGTTTATAGTGCTTTAGATGGGGGTAGGAGAATGTCAATAGGTTGGTAGGTCATATTTCATGCTATAAAAGGGATAGATTTAGCTTGTATGGTAACAACATGACCTTCATGTTCAAACTTGACACAACGATGGAGGGTGGAAGGTACACAACCCATGGCCTAGTTCTAAGGTCTCCCTAGTAAAATATTATACTAGAATTCACCTTCAACCCCATAAAAGAGTTTGGGGAGCATGCGAGGTCCTAGATGAATGTGAAGGATGATGGTTCCCAAGGTAGTGGTCATGGTGTCATTAAAGGATCTAAGGATGGTTAAAGTTTCAGACATGACATTGTTTGATAGCTTGAGTTGCTCATAGGCATGGGAAGAGAGGATGTTGATACTACCCCCCAATCGATCATAACTCACTTGATGTAGGTTTAGTTGATGTGGGTTGTAATAAAAAGAGGGGGATCTAATTCCTCAGGATGGATAGAGGGTATCTGTAAGTCATTGAAGGTAACAAAGCTAGAGAGCTGGAGAGCACCTATGAAGGCCTCTATAGGTTATGAGTCTCCTAATCCAACCTTAATAGCTTGTATATCCTCTATCATGGCTTGATGATGGTGGGGTGAGTTGGAAATGAGTTCATAAAGGCTCATCTTAGTTAGGGTTTGGTGAAGTTGTTTAAGAATGACCCTCCTGATGGATTTAAAGGGGTTAGCCTCTGAGGTGCCTAAGATGGTAACTTTGGGCTTAGTTAGAGACATAGAGGTTTGGATCTGGTTTGGTTTAGGATGCATTGGTGGGTATGTCCATGGAATTTATCCTTTGTTATGATCATGTGACCACATTAATGGTATGGATAGAGGGAAAAGGTGGGATCTGAGGTTGGGTAAGTTGTTCATCACTCGAAGGTGAGAGTGGGGGATTAGGAATGTGTTGGTAACTAGATTTTAGGTTTATTGGTGGAGGAATAGATGGAATTTCATCTACTAAAATATCATCCTCATCATAGAGTTGGTGGACAATGGTCTGGAGAGCTTTGTAATTCTCTGTGTCATGCCTAGTTGTCCTGTGATAGGAGCAGATTTGATGGTTGTTGTACCAAGATGGCTTCAAACTGAGAGGATCAAAAGGTCTGATAGGAGGTAATGTGAGGTAGGAGGTCTATAATAATCTTTAAATAATGGTCATATATGATTCCTCTAGAGGTGGGAAAGGTCTTGAGACTATGGTTTTAGTTGGTAAGATGGGTGTGTTGGTGGCAATAGGTTTGGTGAGAGATGGTTTGGGTAAGGTAGTGTTTATGGTTGATGGCTTTGGTTTGGGTATGTTGGTCATTAGGGTGATCAAGTTTGATGGTTTGAATATTGGTAATCTAAGAAAGACTAGTGCATTAGATAATAAGTGGGTTGATGTAATCAATGACAATGGGCAACATATGTTAAAAGGGGGTTACTTTTAAAGCAAAGTAGAAGGGTGAGGCCCTAAGATAGAGGGAAAGGTAGAGGGAGGTAGAGTCTTAGTCATGTAACCCTTCAATGTTTTCATCCTCTTGGTTGGTAAGGGTCAAGACTTGGGTATAGGCTTGGGTGAGGTTAAGTCTACTTTCAAGGATGGGTGAACCAAACTCTAAGTAGGGAAGGCATCAAGAGTTTTGAAAGGTTTGGTTGGTGATGTAGTGACTATTTTGGTTGATTGAGAAGGTGAAGGGTTGGTAGAAGTTTGGATTGGTTTAAGAGGTGGTGGATAAATGATGGATTAGTTGGTTAGAGTCATGCTAAAATGTTTAATTTTGTTGAGGTAAGGAAGCCCTGACTATTTCCTAAAAGTGGTTTGATTCATGTCTGGTTTTGTAGCCATACCTAAATTTTGAACAAGTTTGGAAAAAGGTTTATATACTAGTCTAGCCTCTTGGGTAGCGGGTGTTGAGGATACACATATGGGTTGAGAAAGAGGGTTGATATCCTCATTTGTTTCCTCAAGCAAGGGAGGTGAGTTCGGGTTAGGTGGTCGCTTTGTGAGGGGTGTTTGTGAAAAAGTTGCTCCCCTGGGCATGATGTCCATAATTGTGGCTTGGTCTATAGTTAGGGGATATGGTGGGATAGGAATTTTTATTTGTTTGGGTTGGCTATCCAAAGGGGTGCTTGATGATTCTAAATCCTTTATGAATAAAGCTAAGGAAAAAGGAACCTCCTTAATTTGGGCCTTTGAAAGAAGGGAAAGTGACTCTGCCACCTCAGTAGATGAAGTGGGGGAAAAGTAGGTAGGTTGGATGATAGGCGTATCAAGGTTCATATTGACCGTGTCGGCATCATGAGAATATTCATCTTGTGTCCTTGGCTTTGATAGGGGCATGGTTAGGAAAAGGTTTCTTGAATATGTCAAGAGCTTGATTTTGAGGGGCATTGGGATTATCTAACATGAGTTCCCCTTTGTTGATAAGACTCTAAAAAACATTTTTGAAAGTATTACATTGGTTGATGTCATGTCCAATCACCCAATGAAAAGCACAGAGGTCATTCTCATTGTACCAATCAAGTTCTAGATGAGAAGAATCAAACTACTGGGGAGGTTTGATGGGTGGACGTTGTATAAGGTTAGTTTTTAGTAGCTTCTCCGAAACTGAGGTATAAGATTCTCCAAGTGGAGTGAATTATTTTTGGTTGCTTTGGTTTGTGTTCCTTGTGTTTTGATTGGAGGTAATGGGAGAATTTTTTTGATTGACATTAGGCAGAGGGATGGTTTTAAGGATGATGGTATTCATTGTTCCCTTGGTCTTGGTTTTGATATTGGCTTGGTTGCCTAGTTTGGAGGAAGAGGTTTCATTGGTGTTGAAGGTAGAGTTCTTGTTTCGTAACTTTAATTTACCCTCATATATGGCCTGGTTTTCTGGCTTATGTGCCATGGTAAAAGCTTCATCAAAAGATCTGAAGCTCTGGACACATAGTGTAGAAGATATATGTTTAGCGTAAGCTTGAGCGAAAAGTTTTATAAGTTTAGGTTTAGGCAAGGAAAATGAAAGTTGATTAATCAAGATTCTCCAATGAGTGATGAAATCAACAATGGACTCATCATCAAATTGCCTAATAGAATAGAGGTCTGTGATAGAAATCTTCTTGGAAATGTTAATGGAAAAGTGATCTAAGAAGACTTGTGCTAGTTAGGTGAAAGAAAAGATGGAATGCTTGGTGAGGGCATTATACCAATTGAGTGTTAGATCAGATAGAGACATGGGGAAGGTTTGAAGGAGAAGGGCATCATCATAAGCAATCATGTAACATGCATGCCTAAAATCCCTAAGGTTTTGTTGGGGTTCCTCCTTGCTTTGAAATTTGGTAAATTTTGGAAGATCCCATTGAGGAGGGTAAGGTCTAATGGGGATAGAAGGATGAATAGGTTTGTTACAAATCTGATCGTAGGATAGGATGTTATGAGCCCCTGAAATGGATGACTCAAGGTTGGTCATCTTGTCCATGAGTATTTTCATTAGGTTGATTTGAGGTGGTGCACCAAAAGGATTGTAAGGATGATATTTTGGTTGAGGTTGGGCAACATATTGGTAATTGTTTAGTGGTTGAGGGGCTACCACATATTGGAATGTGGATACTATAGGTTAGGTAAGGTAGGTTGATGATTGTGGTTGGGTAGTGGGTACATATCCTTATGGGTTAGAAATATATCCTAGATTGGGTGCAATGGGTAACTATTGAGGAGTCCTTATGGATTAGGCATGGGTGGTAGTTGATTTGGTGATGAGAGGTGAGCTAGTGACCTTTGTGCTAATGGGTGGTGAATAGAAGGGATAGATACCCCTAAGCTTGATAAAGGGGTGTTGACTGATGGGTTAGGTTTGATAGAGGGGAGGTTGGTAGTGATGGTGGTGGGTGCTCCAACAACAAGTGGAACATGATAGGTTAATGGCTGGGTTATCCCCAAGGTAGAGGAGTCACTAGTAGGGGTGAAAGGTGTAAGGGTAGTTGTTAGTTGGATAGGTTGGTTTTTAGTTGTGGCATCAAAGGGGTTAGTAGATGAAGATGCCTAGGTGGTGATCATGACAATAGGGATACCTTTCATAAGGTGGGATGGCATGCCATAAAGAGGATCCTTAGGTGGAGTTGAAATTGGGATATGGTGAGGTGAGGTATTAAGATAGTGTTGAAGGGTAACTAGATTATTATCTTAAAATGTGGTAAAATCCATGTTTCCTTGGAGAAATACCTGGGAAAAAGTAGGTCTTTCTAATGAATGAGGTGAATATTCTACCTTAGAGATGTACTCCATAGATGAGGAGGTATAAGAGGTTGATTTAAGTGATGGGTTTTGTTCTACTAGGTCTCTTCATTATTGGCGAGTGAGAACCATGCAAGAAAAAGGGGATAAAAAACAAGAAAGAACTCACCACTCAAACAAGAAGAAGACAAGAAAATGATCAAGGCAATCAAGACACACACTATGAAGTATGTTAAGCCTAGAGGTTAGTTTTAATCTTGCTTTTGGCTTATGCCTTAGTTTATGTGATATAAGTTGGCTTGTAGATCAAGTACTATAAAAGCAGTCTATGGTTAGTTTTGGGTTGTTTAGGTGCTCAAGAGAATATGTATTGGAACTAATACATGGCTTGGTATTGGGTCCTACCCCCTCACTTCATAGTCCCACAATGATAAGGGTGTTTGTTAGGTGCTTAGCCAATATATATTGATATCTAGAGTTTATATTCAACTAGAGAGTTGAGTTAGTTCTCCCTTGGTAATGACCTCCAAGTAGGATTGTCAAGAATGGGTAAAGTGACCACTAGGTGATGAAATCCCAGTCTAACCTTGTCTCAAATTATTTTGATGTTTGATTGATGAAAGTGGGTTGGATAGTATGTGTAAAAAAGTGATGCTATAATAAGATTATTGTGCTTTAATTCAAAATGAACTAATGTTAAAAGCAAGCAATGGATACAGTTGATTTTAGACCCAAAATAAATTTTAGTTTCAATTATGAGCATAGATAGAGAGAAAATCATACAAATGCAAATAAAACACAAGTAAAAACTCTAGGTCCCATCGGCTGTGCCATAATGTTTCTTGTAAATTTTCACTTAAGGTCTAAAGAAAGAGAGAAAAGAAACTTGATATGGGTATGGTTGAAAAACTTGTTTGGTTGTACAAATGCTAAATTATAAGATTGTGAAGAGATCCTCTTTAGCTTGGGAGGAAGACTTGCAGATAAGAAAGCACTAAAGCAAACTTTTTTGTTAGACAAATAGTTGGGTGGATTGCCTAGTGATAGCTAGATCTTGAATGCGAGAACTTCCTCAGGGGCTATCAATCCACACATTTTAAATATTTAAGTTGATAAACCTAAAAATAAGGTACTTGCATCAATTAAAAAAGATTACTAAAATCGAACACAAGAATGCTTGCTAAGAAAATAAACTAGAAATGATCAAATTAGTGATAAACTAATTAATACTAGTGCAAAGGGGTCAAGGTATGCTTCAAAAAATTGAAAGGGGTTTGTGATTGGTCAAAAACATAGAAAATTGGGTTTGATTATTTGTAGGTGGGTGAAAATGAGTTGTTGGTTTTTGGTGCCAGAGGTGACCGGCGATGGTTTTGGTGACCATTGGTGGTTATACCTGACCGTCGGTGGTTGGGGTCTGACCATCAACAATTGACTGTGAAATAGATGAATGACAGGATCCCATAGATGGATTCTGAGAGTTGGGCAAGGGTTGGATTGATTGTGAAGTGGAAATAGAGTATGTGAATATTGACAAACAAGTACTTGTCTTACCAGAAGTTAGTTGGGTAGGTGGTTGATGCAGTTAGCTTGTTGGTGGAATCTGGCTTGATTTTGGCAGAGTAACAATACTTAAGAGCTTGATTGAGAGGTGATAGTAAGTTGGCACCTAATAAGATGGTTGATATTGCTTGATAATGTTGATGACATTGATTGACATGTAAAAGAAAACTCTTGAATGCCTGAGCTCTTGATAATTATTATAGATGGAGATAACCTCTCAAGCCTCTTTCTCTTATAGGCACAAGCAAGATGTGGAAGTGAAGGTGTAACTGGGCCATCTAAATATAATTCGTCCATGTAAAGGCTCACAACTAGAATTAGACAAGTTATTTTTAGAAAAGCAATACAAGAGGTTTGCATGTTATTTGTTAAGAGGTGGATCCTGACCATCGATAGTAAGGGGTTCCCAAGGCTAACCGTCAATGGTCACCTCGATCGTTGATGGTTAGGGTCTAGAGGAAAAGGGTCCTAAAGGTTAGCATCACTCAGCTTGGTAAAACTAGGTGTAGATGGGTTTGGTGAGGCTAGATAGTTGAAGGTTGGTCCCAAGGGGGTCTTAAGTAGGTCCAGGGGTATTTTCGACATTTGAAAATGCAAGTGTGCATATTTTTGATGTCTACACAACACTCTTGCATAATGCCTTTTTAAATTTCTAATATTCTAATTGCACTTCAATATTTTAATTTACATTTATATTTGTATGATTATATCCCTATTTTATATAATCTAAATATTTATAGTTTTATTTCATTTAGATCATGTTAAGCACAAAATAAGTAAAAAATGGTGAATCTGATCATTGGCTTGAGTATGAGAAAACCTTAAGTCCTCTCTACTCTAGGGTTTCATAATTTATTATGGTTTTAGATCTATCCTCTACTAGGGTTTGACATTCAAATTTGATTTCTAATTTCCCACTATTCACATAAGCAAAACCCTGTGATAGTTGCAATGGATGATAATAGTTTCTATTTTGTTATTCAATCTATGATTATCATGATTGCATGTTTCTTTCCTAAAATATATGATATGCTTACAATTCATGCAATGAAATGGGTGAAATTTATCTGCAATAAGACTAAGGATGTTATTAATAATGATTAACACTTAGGTCTCCTTAGTAACATGTATTGCATAAATGTCAAATATGAGATGCTTCTGATTACTGTTCGATGGGAAAGGACATGTATGACTCATTTTGTTACTCCTCCCCTTAGACCTCAAGGTAGTGTTAGTCACCAGCCCTCCCATATTATTCACCTGAGGGTTATATTGGATACAAAAGTCTATGCTATGATAACATGAAGAGGTAGGATACATATTCATATGGGACAAAGTGGAAGTTGTCAAAATTTCCCTCCTAATTTTCCTTCACCACCTAAGGTACCAACCAATGCAACTAGATATTTTTATGTCATTGAACAACTTAAGAATAATCTAACTAAAATCTTTATATTATAATTTCTCAAAAGATCCACAATTTATAAGGACATTCTTTACACAACACTATGTGATGCAACTTTATCGAACAATATAAAACCAACTTATTTTGCATGTATCGATAATACATTGAAGGATGGTGAAGAGACAATTTATTTTGAGAGATAATATTTTCCTACTCAATATACTGTAGATCAAAATCTCACACTTTTTATTCAAGTAAGAAGCTTAAATAAGGGGGTTAAGTATGTGATTATAGACAATAGATCAGGATTGAACATATGCAATATCATGTTTCTTCAAACACTTGGTTTCAACATAGACAATATGCATAAATCAAACAAGAGTATAAAAGGTTTTGATAATGTACTTTGCCAAGTGCTAGGAACAACCACTTTGGATGTGATAGTGGGGCCTAAAATGTTAACTATTATATTTTAAGTGATGCCAAATAAATTGTAGTTTAATCTACTCTTAGGTAGATCTTGGATTCATTCTATGGAATCTGTACCATCCACCCTATATTAATGCCTAAAATTTATACAAGAAGGATGTTTGCATACACATCATATGGATAATAAACCTTGCAAGTATTATAAAGTAGTTAAACTTAGTGATGGATGTATACTGCAATCTAATGCTCCTTACTCCTCCATAATACCTCCATTATATATCATACTAGTAGAATGAATACATACATATGAGGTTGGAGAGTCAAGCAAGTCTAATGAAAATATATAGAGTCTAAATATGTCATTTAATCAAGAGATGGTGAAAGATTCACCACACATGTTTGAAGAATAAAAGGAGAAGATACCAGATCTTCCTTTTTTAGTCAATACAAAAGATCGTAATTGAATATTTATGAAGGATGATAGTGATGATGATGAAAATGAAATTCCCACAAACATAGATGATTATCTATCTCATCTAAAATTTAAACCTATAGGCCAAAAAGAGTATCGATATGATTCAAACATGGCGAGCACAGATAAATTATGAGGTCTCCATGCACAGCCAAATTTAGATAAAGGAAAGTCACTTATTTCAAGCAATCATGAGGATACAAATGTAAATGTGTGTTGTTACATTAATTCATGACTAGAATCTCTCACAATAAGTGTTCCATTAAGACACTATTTTGTGAAATATAGTATGATTTGATGATAAGAGGTATTGCACACCACATGATGTATCAATGATTAATTTCCAATGTTCATGCAAAATTTAGTCAATAACATAAAATTCATGGAAATAAGACCTTACACGTACCATGATACAATATTGTAAGTAACTAGTTTATAGATCAAATTGTTTGACCCTAAATTCTAGATTAAGAAATCTAGGTTTAAAGGGATAGAGATAGCCTAGGGTATAAGGGTGATAAATTATCTCTATAGTAGGCCAATTAATTTCAAACTTAGATAATAATATTCTAAATTTAAATATTGAGATATGCTAAAAATAGTAAGTACAACTAGTGATCATTATAAAAATAAAATGAAAATAAGAGTAATTAGTTGGATTACTATACCCCTTCAGATTTGATATGAAACAAGTTGTAAATAGTCTGGATCTGGATTCTAGATCAATCATCAGATTATATAAATTTGACCTTTATGGCTCAAACACTTGCATCGATGCTTTTGTCTAACCTAAATATAGGTGTCCTATATGGAATACCTACTGGATTTGGATGTGACCACCTAGGATATTTTGGGTTTTGTGTCACCTTCACTCTAGTGTGCTTAGATCTGGATCATAAGTTATCGCTCTTATTGAATCATCAAAACCTTAGATCTTCATATTCATAGTGAATTTGGGAAAATGGGTTAGTTGGCTCACAGTGTTGAGTTAAACCTAAAGACCCCTCTATTAGTGGGTGATTCCTACACAACCACTACTCCAAAAAGGGCCTCAAACTAAAATGGTTTTTTTAGAATGTGTTAGTTTATGTATGAAAAAGCGTACAATATGTGGAAAATATGTATAACAGTGACCTAACTTGTAAATTAGCAAATATGACTCATTGGTTGTTCCTTCAGTAACTTAGAATTGTAGATGTGTTATCCCTATGATTGATATGAAAATTAGAGAGAATAAGGAAGCTTTGCTCACTTGAATGCTTTTGGTAAATTTTCTTGTGAGTTGTTAGGTTTAGAATGAATGAGGATTGATCATGCATATATGCCAATACTTTAGATAATATCTTGCATTAATTCACTTAGGCCAACCATAGGGATACATTTTATTTACAAATTGGATGACTTTAAGGCACTAGACACTTAATATGGAATAAGACACTTGCATTGACGTAGGCATTTGATTAAGATGCAAGTGTTTGAGTAGCTAAAAATAGGCACTAGTCCAAAACTTTTAAAGATAGAAGATAAGAAAGCTTATAGCATTTTGAGTATGATAGAAGGTCTGAGTCATCATAATAACATTGGTCAGACTAAGAGATAAATAATAGGCACAAGAGATAGTGGATGTGAGCCTTTCGGTAGTGGGAAAGGTCTAGAATTAAGAGGAACAACTAAGGTTTGTATTTTTCAAGTGTACAAGATTGAGGTGTTATATAATTCAAATTTAGTGTCTACATTTGCCCCCCTTTAATCTAGTAATAAAATTTCTAATTTAAAGGGGAAAAAATTGCCCACCTAGGTGTGTATAACATACCTTGCCTTTGTATGAACCCAACTTGAGTGATTTTCTAATGACTGACATGCAACCAAGATCATGTTATAGTATATAATCATTTCATATAATCTAAAATTGAAATGATTGAAATAGAAAGAGCAAGGTTTAAGAGTACACCTATGTATTGATGGCATCGCCTTGCCTTTTGGCAACTTGATTTGAAAATATGTATCATTATAAACCATTAAAAATGATATTAGGACAAATATAAATCTGGAAGTGCACATATATAAAGAGATTAGAGTAAAAACTTGCCCCCGACCTTAAAGAAAAGGTGAGTTGCCACCTAGTAGTTGAGATTAGCTCAACCATGCAACCCAATCATACTTATAACCTAGTGAGTGTGAGTTGCCCAAGTCAACCCACACTATAAATATGATGAGGTTGGATGATGTAATCAAGTCCAACCTATAAACTTGGCAAGATTGAGTGATTTAATAACCTCAACCATACCAAAAGCAAACCAGTTACTGTAGTAGATTGGCTCAATAATAGTCTGACTTAGTGATTTAAAGTTTATAGAAGTATTTTAAAATCTGAAATTGATTTTGATTTTACAATTTAGGTGCCATTTGCATAGAATATGCACCTTATATATGTATCATGTTAAAACTTGGGTATAATAATGGTACCAATGCATATAATTTTGCCACAACGTTGTATTTGAATCATATAATTGTGCAACTTGGCCAATTTACAACTGTTTAAGTGTGGAGAACATGTTTCCAAAACATGCCCCCATTAAAATTTGAAACTAAGAGCTAGTATAACTCTGGATAACATGTTTCCATAACATGCCCCACTATATATCTAAATCTATGAACTGTGAAAAATGTGGATGCCCTTGCTAATATGTCCCTGACTTTTTAGGTGAGGGGAAATAGAAATTGGTAGTTAACTTACCTCAAAAAGATAAGATAACCATATAATCTATGTATGAATGATGTAACATATAGAAGGAACATGTCTAGGTAGCTATATCATTGAAGCATACAGAATGTGATCACATCAAGTCCTAAGATGCATGATATAGATCATGGAAATGTCTAGATGGTAATAGTACAAGCTCAACAAGTAATCAATCACACACACAAGAACACTCAAAATCAAATCAAAACATAATGGTCCAATGAGACCTCAAATAAGGGGCATGCTCAAATATCACACAACATAAGAGACACAACCTAGTCACATGTCCACAGAGTAAGGAATGACATATTCAAATGTCTATACAACAAGCAATGCCATATGCAAATGTCAAAGTAGAAAAATGAATACATGGGGACCGCAAATAATAGAGCATATTCAAATGTTCAACAAGAAAGACAAGACACTCAAAGAAGTATATAAAATAAAAACATAAAAAACTAATATAAACATAATATACTAGCCCCCGGATATATGTGTTAGCAAAAAATATCAAGTACATAACATATCAAGTACATTGTGAAATATATAAGCATGAATAAAGGCATGTGAAAGTATATAAGCTCAAACATGATAATGGAAAGTGATCACAGAATGATATAACCTAGGTGTATTGTGATCATGTATAGGTCAAAGTGATACTAAAACATAAGGATCTCATCAAGGAGATGCTTTTGTGGAGGCCCTATATCATGTGTGTCATATTTATATGTTGTGTAACCAATATCATTAAGATCATACCAATATTCTATATTATTTGGATCATTATCATCGATGTAATCAATATTATAGGAAAACATTTACCTCTTATGTTGTTCTTGAACATGTGATATACCATTTTGAGTATTTGTATATTAATAAGGAATCATGCCATACTATGGTTGTGACCTTTTTGATATACCATTATTTGTATTCATGTGTATCTCAAATGTTAATACCTTATGAACATCTAGAGCTACATGCTTGGATATGATTTTATTTGTATTTGGTTTTGTATTAGGAATAATATCACCACTATCATAATCATTTGGAATTATGCCCTCTTGTTATTTGGTGCTGACCAACAAAGGAAACACACATGGTTTATTTTCTAGTGGTTTTAATATCATTGGTTCCTTTGGTAATTATATATCATTTTGAGTTTTTTAGACCTTTGGTAATGGTATTTTTTATATTTATTTGTTCTTTTGACCCTACTCTTGCTTTGAATTGTATTTTGGTACTCATACTTGTTGTTTTGGCACTTGTGATTTAGGAGAGGTACTCAAAATGTGAGTGGTTTGCTGAAGTAATATATCAATGATAGAATCCCCACTATCTTTAAGGATTTGTCTTTTGTTTTGTAATGCAAAACAATAATTTATATGATGCCCATGCATTCTATGATATGCACAATAGTATCTAGATCACCTTATAGGATGCGTAGGAGGTAGTTTGATCACTTTTTCTCAAATCATTTCTCATAGGATTTCATTTGGTCTCTTAGTAACATTTGGTATAATATTTGGATCACTTATTTTAGATTATTTTTTTATAGCTTTTCATTTGGATGTAATTTTTTTTGGGTACAACATTGCTATATGAAGATGCAAATACATGATCAAGACTAGAGTGTTTTAGATTTTGGGCATAAAGAATCTAATTTTCTAATAATTTGATCTTTGAAATAAAGTATTAATTTTGATTTTGTAACTCTTATATTAACTTGCTCATAAGGATGATTTGATATCTTATGGATTCACAAGCACAAACCCTAGGTGTTTCAAATTGAACATGCATACATATACCATCTTACCCCTTGAAGGAGTGATAACATGGACCTAGTTAGAGGGATGGTATCTATCACCCTCCTTAGGGTAAGGAGGAATAAGAAGATCCTTTTTAACTATTTTAAATGTTCTAAAAATTGATATGAGAATAAGAAAGAAGAGACATACAAATGTTAACATTCCAATATGATATAATAAGGATATAATTTTTTTATAATATTAGTTGAGTTTTTTGAAAAATTGAGATAGGTTTTTTTTGGAAAAGAATGAAATAAGACAAACCCAGAAAAACATGGAACTAAAAAGATAGTGTACAACTTGTAGATCTATTTACTAAAAATAATAAACAAAATTTGTAAAGTCCATTTAATATTTTCAAAAATAAAGAGATTTTTGTTTATGTAAATTGAATTTTGAAAAACCTCTGAATAATTTTAAAATTGATCTATTATGAAACATAAATAGGCCAAACAATGTGAGATGCTTCACAAGCAAAACCCTAGAATATTCTTATTAGAGAATCAATAATTTTGATAAAACAATAATTTATTTTAGAGATATGAGAGAGGTTTTTGAATAAAACATAATTTTTGATGAAAAATATAGATTAATTAGAAAATAATTACACCATTCACCTTATATTTCAATATTTATTAAAAATATTAAATTGTTAAAATTGAAAAATCTTTATTGAATTTGAACAAACAAAAAGAATAAACTCGAGTAGAAAATACCTTTGAGGAAATTTAAAATGGATCTGTTTGGATGTTGAAATGCATAAATCAAGGAAGAATCAAATTTCAAGAATATGCACATGAAACCCTTATAATCAAAAGAGGTTAAAACATAGGGTAAAGTTTCAGATCTGAAAAGCAATCACAACAAGCTAAAACTCTAAAAGTTTGAAAACCCTAGATCAGGTTAGGTTTGTAAAGGAAAACTTAGAGGTTAGGTTCACCAAATGTTTAACCCTAAAATCTAGATTAAGGAATCCATGGTTAAAGGTATAGAGATAGCCTAGGGCATAAGGGTGATAAACTATCTCTATAGTAGGCCAATTAATTGCAAACTCAGATAAATAATATTCTAGATTTGAATATTGAGATATGTTAAAAATAGTAAGTACAAATAGTGATCGATATAAAAATGAAATGAAAACAAGAGAACTTAGTTATATTATTGTGCACATTCAGATCTGATATAGAACATGCTACAAATAGATTGGATCTAGATTTTGGATTAATCATTAGATTATAGAAATTTGACCTATGTGGCCTTGGACGCTTGTGTCAACCTCAAATGGTTTCATCAACTCTTTTGTCTAACCTAGATGTAGGTGTCCTATATGGAATACCTACTAGATATAGATACGACCATCCAAGATATTCTAGGTTTTATGTCACCTTCACTTTAATGTGCTTAGATCTAGATCATAGGCTATTGCTCTTGTCAAATCATCAAAACCCTAGCTCTTCATCTTCATAGTGACCTTGGGAAAATAGGTTAATGGGCTCATGGTGTCGATCTAACCCTAAAAACCCCTCTATTAGTGGGTGTTGCCTACATAACCACTACTCAGAAGAGGGCCTCAAAATGATGTAGTTCCCCCCTAATGTGTTGTTTTGTGTGTGCATAAGGGTGCAATATGTGGAAAGCAAGTGCAATGGTGGCCTATCTTGTAACTTGGAAAATATGACTCATCGATTGCTTCTTCGATACCTCAAACCTGTAAATGTGTTTTCCATATGAATGATATGGAAATAGGAGAGAATACAAAATCTTTTCTCACTTTAATGTTTGATTTAATGTTTTTGGAAAGTTGCCTTGTGAGTTTTTAAGTTTGTGTTAGGTTCATAATGAATGAGGATTGATCATGCATATATACTAATCCATTTGGAGAATATATCACATTAAATCACTTAGGCTGACCATAGGGATAATTTCATTTATAAATTGGATGACTTTAGGGCATTATAAACTTGTATTTGAATATGACACTTGTTCCAACATAGGCATCTGACTAGGACACAAGTGTCTGAGCAACTAGAAAGCAGGCATAGGTATAGAACTTACAGATATAGAAGATAAGCATGTTTATAGAATCATGAGTAGTATAGAAGGTCTAAGTCATCAGAATAACATTGGTCAGACTATGAGATAATCAATAGGCAAAATAAATAGTAGATGCAAACCTTTGGGAAATAAGAAAGGTCTATAACTGAGAGGAACAACTAAGGTTTGTATTTACCAAGTTTACAATACTAAGGTGATATATAATTAGAATTTAGTGTCTACACAAACCAAGTAATCTATTAAAAATGTTATTCAACAAAAAATTGATTGCCTACCTTCCACTAGACATTGATCTATAGTGCAATTATCACATCAAGAAGGGAGGTCATATTTTAGTTATCATAAAATAACTGGACATAGAACAAATAGTTATGAGCCATTACAATAAAATATTCTGAATTTTAAAGATGAAGGTGTTATCATAATGATATAAATACAATAAAAAAACCTAACACAGATGCACCAATCTCAATTTCCAACAAGTGTATAAGCATCCACACCCATTGACTATTCAAATATTCATTGAGGGTGACTATCATCAAGAAGTTCAAGTTGATGAAAGAGAGGAGGCCAATACATGTACCATTCAATTTATATAATAGTTGGGCCACATAATAGATGAATTACAACATATTATAAATTGTGATAGATTAACATGCTATATTAAATTATGGATTTCTTATGGTCCAAAGGTTATGGGCACATTGATATTTTTATGTGTACATGGGAAGAATTGTGTTCTACACTTGGATAACAATGGTCAGAACAAATTCAAGCCACTGTTGATGCTCTAAATAAGTGTGTTACATTCACGTTTGAATATGATGGAAATAATGAACACCAAAATATCCAATATTCAAAAAGAAATGAAATGGAATTGCTTAATAAGATGACCCTTGATCACTCACATAATGTTGAGATAATTTTTTTGCTTATGCATAGGCACCTTGAGAAGGCAAAGCGAAAGATGATATACATACTAGGTATGATGACTCTAATGACGATGAGTTTTTGACATTTGATATGATTCTATATCTAGAGAGAAACACTCTAGTACCAGATCTTAGGGATACATCTATGCATCCCTTAGATGTGATCTTTTGACTGTAAAAAATCAAACAATTCAAAAATTCAAAAAATTAGAAAAATCAAGAATTCAAGAATTCAAAAATTCATTTCAATTACTAAAAAGGATATCATATATTCAAAAATTAAAAAACCAATACCTATCTATGAAATGCTTTGCTAGTACACATTATTAATTGATGTTATATACATGGTGAATTACATATCCATTTTCTATGCATGTGTTATTTATGGTATATATGAATGAGATGCAAGACATACATGTTACATATGATACATGAACATAAAAATGCATGGCCTTATTTACACTCATGGGTTATCTGTCTACATTGAGGGCATCTTTGTATACTTATTAGGTTATATCTTTCTATACTAGACTATTGATCATAGTAGACTGTTATTTATGACTTGCTTCTCCTTATATTTTCTAGAGTGTTATTTCCTATGGATATTGTGATTTGTTGTATTGGATGATAATATTGATTTATTATGTGGACTATCATTACTTGCTCTATGGGTGATTGATATTGAATATTATTTAGATTGTGTGATCATTGATGTGTGATATATTATGTAATTTTATGAGTACATTGATTGTGTCTTGTCATATCATGTGTTAGTTGTGTTAGAGTATTCCCTAGTTTTTTCCATGACTATGTTATGTGTGTGTTTGGTTATAATCGAGTCACAATCGAGTTGTGTCTTACATGTTTGTATGCTTCATGATCATGATATTGCGTACAAGTGCGTGGATACATATATGACTATGGTTGATATTGGTGGCATGATTTTTATCATGTATCTATTATGATACTTAAAACTACATTCCTAATTGATCTATCTATTAACATGACACTTACATTTCCATTTCCTTGGATTACATGTTTCATATGTACTTGAATGATAAAATATTTTTAATATGTCACATCTTATCATGTTTGTATACATACATTACATGATGACACTTTTATATATAACAAATGGTGTAATAACTCTTTCTTTTGAGATGAGTGATTTGTATGCTTCATCATTCATATCAAAAGGGGCCACATAATGGGATTATCTTAGATATTCAAGCCATGATAGACATATAGGTCATATTTTGGGTCACATTATGTGATATATATGGGACTTATTGGACATATTAAATATGTGAGGCATATGTGGGATGTTTGACATTATTATGATGAACATTTGGTGCATTATATGGCATATTGAGACAAATTATATGGGCCAAATTGAGCATATTTATTAGATTGATTATATTAATTAGCTGAGAGACATTCCATGACATTATGATAGAGAGATTATAATCTTCTGTATTACTTTAAGGTACAAATGGATTAGATTTAGGGCATGAATGTTGTTCATGAAAATACTTTTCTATTTATATATTATGGATCAATGGGGAATGATGGTACTATGTAAGCACTTTGATTCTATAATATGTTTACAACGATTGATCTAGAGTTCTAATTTGACATACAAACCTATTTTGGGATTCCACCTTTGTGTATGAACCTAAATTTAGGGTTCCATGAAAGAATTATGATGATATTTAGAGTGGTGTATTTGATTTTTCTATAGTGATCATATTTTATAACTCCTCCTTCTCTAATAGTTGTTGAGGCATTAACAATCCTCAAGTCATGTTTCAATGGGTTGTATATCCTTGGGGCATAATTAACCCATAACATTCTCCAAACAAGTTCAACAAATTGCATCTTCATTCTTTACCCTCATATGTATTCATTCCTTGAAATTTCAATTTCGAGTAATTCAATGACATAAATTATTTCAAATTTTATATCATGAATGGACTTTGATCTATATATGTTTACTTGCATATTTTGTATGGAGAAAAAGGCACATTTGGGGCATACCTGTCAATGCTAAGTGCAGTTAATCACATGTACTAAATTACTTCTTTTATTCTTTTAACCTAGAATTTTCAATACTAGATTAAAATGAGGGCATTTATAGACACCCAAATTTGTTATTAAATAGTTTTACAACATCAACTTTGGAAAACTTTAGCATACTTAATCTTTGCATACACATTTGAATCTTGTTCACACTTTCCCCTATCCATCTACCCACATTCTATCTTGGTCAATCTAATTTAGTAGATACACATATTTAGGATCACCCTAGTTTGTGTAAGAACCTTCTAGAATCCTAAACAAATGGTCTTCATATCTCATATCACTGATTTTCACTCCCAATATTGTGTCAATAATAGTTAAACAATAGTAGTTTTTTGCAGTGTTTGTGTCTCTTGGTAGTGTTTAGGAACACTCAAAAACTATTTTTCGAATTGGTAGGTCCCTATTAGGTTAGCCTAACATGTTTATGGTTCAATCATAGTGGGAAGTATCAAAGAGACATATTTAAATACAAATCAATCCTAAGGTTATACTCACTAGCATTAGTTTGGAAAGTCCTAACGAATTTGAGAAATATATTCACACTCTCTTGAGACATTATCATAAAAGCATACTTATTTGAATATCCCTAAAAACAGTAATCATAGAACCAAATCTAATAAAAATTCAGGTCAAAGTTGCATGGTTCCAAGTGTTAAAATCCAAACATTGCATTACATTCTATATTGATTTTGATGGTGCACACACACACCTAGGTGGGAAAACTATGTGAAATTTAAGCCTTTTTTGAATATTAGGATATAGGCAATACTTAATCACTCAACGGGGAGTGGTTGAGGCTGTCCAACCAAAATATTAAGTTTTTTTTCAAGGTTCATCTTGGTTTCAAAAGTGTGTTTAGGATTTCAAAGAAAAGAGAAGGGAAAAAAATATCAACTCATAGGTCCAAAGACGAACACACACACACACATGAGGCATCTATAGGTGTAGGATTTATGGTATGAGGCATCACAAACTTGCACTGTCAATAGGGAAAATACCAATAGATCTTGGATAATACTAGTTACCACAAGGGTCTGAGTTTCACTGATAGTGTGCATGGACGATTTGAGTTCATGTTTCATTGTGTAAGTAGTTACAGAGCAAAAATAAAGCAATTTTAGAGATATGAACAAACACGGTGAACATCAAAATTTTAGAAAGATCTTATTACCTCTCTTGCATAGTTTTTTATCAAATTATAATCTTCTAAGTGCAATATCATTCTTTGTATTTACATTAAAATTTATATGATTATTTCCCTATTTTACATAATCTGAATAGTCATAGTTTTACTTCATTTAGATTGCAATAATCACAAAATAAGTAAAACATATTTTTCACACAATTCCATTAACACTACAATGGAACTACATTGTGTAGATTATAAATACAAGAGAGCTTAGTCAATCTGTGAGTGAACAAAAATAAAAATGAACTTGAAGAACTAACATCTCAACCCTAATCCCTAGGTTGAGCTATGTGGAAAATAAGTAAGTAATGCACATTAGAAGATAAAAAACATTTATACCTCCTTATAATATTTGCTTGAGAATTGGTTTGAAGTGGTTAAGCTTGGATTGTAGGCTATAGAGTCTTTGGAAATGCTTGATTCTTCATGTGGGAAGCATCTCTCCTTGTTTACACTTGATTCTTGGCTTGGCTTGGATTTGGTATGAGAATTGGTTGGAGTTCCTCATATAATTCAATAGAGTAAGTTTATATGAAAAATCTTGAGAAATGAGAGGGGTGAGGCTTGTATTTATAGATTTATTGAATCATTGTAAACCATTCATCTCATCTCAAGATGGAGGGTTGATAATAAATCCTCACCCCCATCAATATAGGAGGTTGAAAGTGTAAGAGACTCCATTAATCAAGACTTGGAGTATGTAAGAGGGGTGTAAAATAGTAAAATGATAACCCTTTTATGTGTGTAAGTGAGGTGTAAGAACTTATCTTAGGTGTGTAAGTAAAGTGTAAGACATGTCATAAGCTTTGCTTGGTTGCACACTTTGCCTTATGATGTCATCTATTTGTGAGGAAATATTCTAATTTTAAATTTAGGAAATTATGATAATTTCAAATCCATGGATTTTCCTATTAGAATAATGATTAAACTTGATTAAGTGGGATTAATCAATAATTAGAAGAATCATGGATTTTTGCAATGTTTAATTGTCAATCTGTCAGGGGAGAAATACCTACAACAATCAATATGCTCTGATACTAACTGTTAGGTGACCCCTTATCCAGTGGAAGCACAATTGATTACTTTCTTATAAGCAATTAAACACGGAATTATACCAGAATGATAAAGTAACTAGAAACTTGAGACAACAAAGAATTTGAGAGACAATACACACTCTTGTATTAAATATTACTAGAAGAAAATACAATAAGGAAGATGCCACTTCTTCCTCCACCTCAAAGGCTTGCCACACCTCAAGACCTTCTTCCCTCTCTCTCTTGCTCAACACAACAACTCTATAGCCTGAGTTATTATCCCTCCTTGAATGCTTCAGCTGATCTCCTTGACCTTGCTTGCTTCAATGCTTTTACTTGCCTTCTTGAATAATTACAATACATGCCTCATGGGTCTTTAAATAGAATCCCATGGTTACAAAAATAGAAATCTAACTACAATAATTAGACACGCAGCTTGTGACTATAATTAGTCATTTGACATGCAAACACTCGCTTCACTTAACTGACTGTTCGTCAACAACAGTTCTGGAAATACACAGGCGACCAACGTCGGTCCCTGCTTGTCTGGTGCTGCCGACGTCAGCCGACTCTCTGCCATCACCGGTCTCCTTCTCCACTGCATCTGACCGACGTCGGTCATACTGCCGACGCCGGTGGCTCTGGTTCTTCAACATCCTTCCTTGTGTCTGTAAATAGTTGAAGCTTTTAGCTCCACACCTTAACAATCTCCCACTTGGAGATAAATAGCTGCAACTTGTACCTATACCTGTACACCATCTATTTTGTTCCTTAGGCTCTGTATCCCTCTTCAATGTCACTCTTGAAGACCAACCACCACGCAAACCTGTGATGCAATACCTGTATCTTATGCCACAAGAATTTTGCTACTCCCAAATTCTCCATGACATACTTCTGAACTAACTCTACCCTTAGCTTAGAAAACTCCCTGTATATGAAACCCTGCAACAAGTAACACAATACAGTAACAGGATAATGTAACTAATATTATCCAACCAGGTAAAGATAAAATACAATGGTCAAACCTCCATTGTTCTGCAGCTTACTCAAGACCATATACCATAGCCTTCTGTCTCATGTGTCCATCCACTCTCTTCTCTAAAATGGGAATCCATCCCTCTATCCAGTGCTTCCTTCTAGCTGACAACTCTACCAATAAATACCTGTTTGGTTCTTCTCCAAGGACTCACACTCCTCATCCATGCCAAGCTCCCACTGTTTCTAGATTCTACCTGCATTGCTTCTTCCATCTTCCTAGTTCATGACTATCAATAAGCAATATAAAGAAGGTGAACAATGAATATGAGGTTCACATACCTTTCCTGACCTCCACATGGGTGTTTGAGACTTATTGATTCACCCAACATCCATTCCAGTGACCAATATCGGCCATCTCCCAGTCTGCTCTTGACCAATGTCGGTTCCCTGCACTGACCCTGACTGCCGATGTCATTTCCCTAGTTGACGCCGGTGTCCCCACTACCGACGTCGGTCCTTATGACTGACGTCGGACTTCTCCTGCCCGACCTACCGACCCTACTGGTTTGCACATGACCGATGTCGGTATCTGGATGACTGACGTCGGTGCCAAGCGATTGACATCAGTGTCTGTGTGTTCCTGTAAGTGATGAAATTTTCATCCGTGAGCTCTTCTTCGATCAAACCTCTGTCCATGCTACCCTGCTCAGATTTATTCAGCCCCTGTGACTGATCTCTGTCCTTCATCTCCTCCATAAACACCAAGGCTTCTTTATTCTTATCAAAAGCATCAAATTTCCTCTTTCTGCAATGAACTCTATATATGCTTTCCAAATTTGAACACATACCTTTCGATTCAAGAACTTCCATTCTCTTCTTATTCATGTGACCAAGCCTATTAGGCCACATCTTCGAATCTACACCAGAAGTAGAATAAATAATACAAGTAGGTAGATAAAGAGTACCTACTTTCTTACCTCTTGCTAGAACAAGTGCTCCCTTGGTAACCTTCTAAGAGTCTGTTGTGAGGGTTATTGTGCATCCCTCATCTCCCAACCTTCCTACAAAAATCAGACTCTGCTTCAGAATTGGAACATGCATGACCTCTTTCAACACCCATGTGTTGTCAATCTGCAATCTCAGCTACACTTTCCCTTTGCCAACTATCTGACAAGGCGTACCATCCCCTAAATAGAGCACTCCAAAGTCTCCCTGTTCATACTCATAGAATAAATCTCTGTTTGGGGATGCATGAAAAGATGAACCAGAATCTAAAATCAAAGTATGAGAGCATCCTGTACCATAATATTTGCATCCTTTGCTTCTTCAGTACCTGCATGTTGATTCTCTTTATCTCTCAACCAACACTCCTTCTTTGTATGTCCTTTCTTTCCACAAAACTAGCAGGTAATACCTTTGGACTTGGGTCTCCTTCCCATCCTTGATTTCCCTTGCTCAACCTTCTCCTTTTGCCTTTCCCTGCTTTCTACACTTAGAGCATTCCCTGATGATTCACCTGTGCTTCTCCTGCGTATTTCTTCATTCAAGATCACACTCACAACATCATCAACTTTTAAGATTTTAGAAGCAGATGCAGAATTACTTACTGCCATAACCAAACCGTCCCAACTTTCAGGCAAAGAACATAAAATCAAGAGAGCCTTTACCTCATCATCAAAAACAATATTGACTGAAGCTAGTTGGTTTACCAAACCATGGAAATCACTGAGATGAGTATGTACCAATCCACCTTCCTACATTTGCAAAGTAAATAGCTGCTTCATAAGATATACCTTATTAGAAGCTGAGGGCTTTTCGTATAAATTTGCCAAGGACTTTATCAACTCTTCCGTTGTCTTGCACTGTGATAAGCTGGAAATCACAGACGATGCACGGCTCAACCTTATGGAACCGAGAGCCTTCCGATCAAGAACACTCCATTCTTCATCCTTCATATCTGTGGGCTTGCATGCAACCCCACCTAACGGTAAGTACAAATCCTTCTGATACAAATAGTCCTCAATCTGCATCCTCTAATGTTGATAATTCTTGCCGTTAAACTTCTCCATTCGTAGCTTACTTTCTTCTGCCATTACTAAACTCCCACTCAATCAGAAAACCCTGTGAATGACCTGTAATCAAAAAGAATACCCTGCTTCCTGCAAATCGTAGCTCTGATACCACTTGTCAGGGGAGAAATACCTACAACAATCAATATGCTCTGATACTAACTATTAGGTGACCCCTTATCCAATGGAAGCACAATTGATTACTTTTTTATAAGCAATTAAACATGGAATTATACCAGAATGATAAAGTAACTAGAAACTTGAGACAACAAAAAATTTGAGAGACAATACACACTCTTGTATTAAATATTACTAGAAGAAAATACAATAAGGAAGATGCCACTTCTTCCTCCACCTCAAAGGCTTGCCACACCTCAAGACCTTCTTCCCTCTCTCTCTTGCTCAACACAAAAACTCTATAGCCTGAGTTATTATCCCTCCTTGAATGCTTCAGCTGATCTCCTTGACCTTGCTTGCTTCAATGCTTTTACTTGCCTTCTTGAATAATTACAATACATGCCTCATGGGTCTTTAAATAGAATCCCATGGTTACAAAAATAGAAATCTAACTAAAATAATTAGACACGCAGCTCGTGACTATAATTAGTCATTTGACATGCAAACACTCGCTTCACTTAACTGACTATTCGTCAACAGCAGTTCTGGAAATACACAGGGGACCGATGCCGGTCCCTGCTTGTCTAGTGTTGCCGACGTCGGCCGACTCTCTGCCGTCGCCAGTCTCCTTCTCCACTACATCTGACTGATGTCGGTCATACTGCCGATGCCGGTGGCTCTAGTTCTTCAGCATCCTTCCTTGTGTCTGCAAACAGTTGAAGCTTTTAGCTCCACACCTTAACACAATCAAGCACTCACTTAATTTTCCTATGAATACACTTGATTTTTTTTTATTTAACTCAAGACACATTTGGTAATATTAATTATGTAATATGATCCATTAGTCCAATTAGGGATGTGTCATTATGATTTTGGGTTAAAATGATAGTTATGCAGGTAAATTGGGTCTAGCGGTGATTTATAGTTAAACTTGCATGCGATTATGGAAACTCAATCTTGACTATAGTTTAAACATAGAAGTGGTTAAGATGAAGTGTCTACATTTCCCCCTTATTTGAGAAAGTGTTGTGAGATGATAGGCACAATACTGTCTTTTCAAAGAAAGAAAAAGTCATTTAGAAGAAATTTGATAATGCTTAAAGAATGATGTTTTCACACTTATACTTTGAAAATTATGAGTCAATAAAACCATATTGATGCCCCAAAGGGTGCTTGATTATCCCTACATACCCCCTCGAGGGGATGGCCGAGGAAGTAGTGAAAATTGATGGGCCCTTGAAATGCAGAGAAAGCCCTATCTGTAGGAAAAAGAGGTCGATAAAAGGAATAATGTTGAATAAAATGGTACAAAAAATGGTTAAAGGAGATAGAAATGGGCCTCCAAGGAAGAATAAAATGGTATAATATGATTCTATGTATTGCTAATCTGATACTCTTAACCATGTGATATGGATATCGGAGCATGTTTGATAAATGCTTGACTTTTTATATACACTCACTTGTTGTTATGTATCATGAGTAGCATATAAATTAGCCATGGGTTTTAGGGATTTGGTTGGATAATAGTAGACAAGGATATATTTTGATGCAACGTTGTTTGTGAGACTTTTAACACTTGATTTTTGATGTAGCACCTAATGGTTATGCACCATGATGACCAGGTTGTAATGTGTATAAAGATTGATCCCTGATCCAATAGATAATTGAAAACAATGCACAAATGATAAAAACCATGATGATAATGCTGACATATGTTAATAAATGGACTCAAGTAAAACTATATGATAGGAAGCACCATGATGATGACCTTGTCGACATAGTGGACTAAGTCGAGGTGACAATAGAAAAAGGAAATAAACAAGCAAGCAAAGAAGCAAACAAACATAAACCAAAAATAAAAGCAACATAAATCATCATGTTGCTTAAGAGGAAAAGAAACGAAATGCACCAAGAACAATAAAAAAATCATCATCATTGACAAACACACAAACACACCATAGAATAAATAATTAGTGAATCATTTGTGCATGTGTGAAAATAAGGTGTTACTCTTGGTTATTTTACCCCTAAGATCTATAAGACAACTTGATAGGACAAGATGGTAACTTGGACAAAAAAGGGGAATAGAAGAAAAAATAAGGGGTGGCTGAGCTATCTCTAAATGCCCCATGCAAGTGGATGTAGCCTACATAGTCCAATGGAATTTAGGCCAAATGTAGTTATCCTAGGGATATGGGAAAGAAGAAAAAATGATAACAATTAATAGATTTATTATAGAAGAAGAATAGCAAAAGAAACTCATAAAATTATGAGAGCATTTAGATAGAATGAGAAATAATAGAATGATAATAAGATTGACCGAGCTGACTTGAGATGCCCCATGCATCTAAGCATTGCCTACATAGTCCATGAGGACCTCAGGTTTATGTATTTCTCCCAGTAATGGGAGCATAAATGAAGGAATGGTAACGGTAATTTAGAAATGACCATGGTTTGATAAGGGGTTCCCACCTGACAAATGTGTTAAATTGCACCATCTAGAATAAAGCCAAAGGCCACTAGTGAATAACATGATAAAAAAATCAAATATTTTATGGCTTAGTATCTCTCATGGATATTTTAAACCATTTTTTTAATTATTATTTTATGTTGTTTTTGGGATTTTCAAAATTTTAGGGTTTTTCAGACTGTTTAGAATGTTTTTGGGTTTTTGGCATCTCAACTCAATGGAAGATTAGAAGATGTACAATGTTTTAACTTGTAAGATGACGAGAGTATGGAAAAGGGTTGACCAAGCTGACCTTAGAAATTGAGTACTACCTACATAGTCCAAATAGACCTTAGATCAATGTAGTTTAACCTTAAGTGAGAGATATTATGAATCAATAACAAGGTGGAAAATAGAAATAACACATGAACATAACAAATGGTATAGGATTTAACAAGAGATAAAAGCTGCAATTCAAAGACCATCATACAAGGAAATGATGCATAGGTGTGTTGAGATACTATCTTCAAAGATGTGTTGATGGTGACCATATCTAAATAATCTACTTGAAACTTTATATGAATTATGACATCTAAAATTGTCTTTTGTACTTATGAACTAGAATCAAGATTAAGATTGGTAATAGGACAAGGGAATAAGATTAGGATGGACTAACTCAATTAGAATCAAAATTAAAGGAGGGTGTTTTTAGGTCATGCTCCCAATTAGGGGTCCTCATAGATATTGTTAAAGTAAATCAAGTGTAAAAATGCTTTAGATGCATAATATTCATCGGCTCATTTAGCTCTTCCCCATCTGGGGTTTCCAATCTATATGCTCTAGATCCATAGTTTTTGGTGCTAATGAATGGGCCTAGCCAATTAGGCTCAAATGTTCCCTTTTTTTCATGGGTGGCATTGAAATTCTTTTGATTTTCTTCCAGGATTAGGTCACTAAGTTTGAAGCCTCTATGTTTGATACGCTTGTTGTAGCTACAACGTAACCTGTTCTGATATTCCTGGAGATTGTTCAAAATAGCTACCCATTTTTCATCTAGTAGTTATAATTATTCAAGTCAAGAGACTTTGTATTCCTTCTCATTAATGATATTCTATAATGAAATGTGCAAGAAAGGCAACTCGATCTTGATAGGAATAATAACTTCAGTGCCATAAACAAGGGAGTATGGTGTCGGTCATGTTCGTGTTTAGGTATTGGTATAATAGGCCCATAGGGTAGGAAATAATTAAAAATTATAATCATGGCCAAAGTATTAATAGTCTTTTAAAGGACTTGGATTAGGGTTTTGTTAGATGTTTTGACTTGGCCATTGTTTTGAGGAAAATAAGAAGTGGAAAAGTGTTGTTTGATATGGTATTTATCATTGAGGGCATTGATGTCCTTATTTTTAAAGGAGTCATCATTTTTAGAGATGAGGTCATAGGGAATGCCAAAGTGGAAAATGAGATGATTTAGGATGAATTTTGAAATATGCTTACTGGTTATGTAAGTGAGTGGAATGGCTTCAACCCACTTTGTAAAATATTCGGTTGTAGTATGGATATGTTTATGGCCATCTAAAGAAATAGGATTGATTTTTACTTCTAGATTGAGTCTTCAAATTTAAAATGGACATGGTGTAGTGATTAGTAGAAGTGGCTAAGCTGGCACATGAATGAGATTGGCATGCTTTTGACAAGCCACACACTTTTTTACATATGCACATGCATCAACCTCCATAGTGGGCTAATGATACCATGTATGCAGGAGTTTCTTAGCAAAGACCATTCCATCAATGTGGACACCGTAAATCCCCTTGTGCACTTAATTAAGTTCTAATCTAGTCTTTGTCAAAGCTAAATAATGAATTAGCATTCCATCTTATTCTTTATGATAAAGTGTGACAATGAGTATGGTATAATGAAAGGTATTATGAACGCAAGCTTTTTGTTTGTTAAGGGAAAGGTTAAAAGGGAGAATATGATCATGAAGGTAGGCATATATATCTAAGTACCAAGGAAATTTGGGACAAAAAATATCACATACCATTTCAGATTCAAAACGTTCATGAGTTGGCTTTAAGAGATGTTCAATAAGGAACTAGTAATCTAGAGCATGATCTACAATTGTTATTAGTGAACCAATTATTTCCATTACATTAACAATCTTGTTGCTAGCCCTTGGAATCTATTCAAATTGGATGTGTTCAAATCTCTATTTAAGATGGTCCACCATATGCTTGTAGGGAATAAACTTGTCATATTTGGTCTAGTATTGCTTTGTCACTTGATTAATAATTAGCTAAGAATCTCCATGACTTAATATGCCATTGCACTACTAGATGAAGCCCTAAAATGAGTGATTTATATTCTACTATATTATTAGTACAATAAAAAACAATATGGAATGCTTTGGGAGTAAGATACCCCTACGATGTTATGAATATAATATTGGCTCTAGATCCATGAGAAGTGTAGGAACCATCAAATATAAGGGTCTAGTGTTGAGGCTCAAAAGAAGTGTCATCTAGAGTCATGATTGACTCATCAGGGAAATTGAGCATGGGTGGTTTGGTATCTGATAAGGGTGATTCGACAAGTTTATTTGTGCCTACCCTTTGATAGCATTTTGATAGACACATGCAATCTAAAATTAACTCAATAGAATGATCCATTTGGCCATCTGACTAGTCAAAGCTACCTTCGAAAGTAGGTATTTGAGTGGGTCCATTTAAGCAATGACAATGGTCTTGTTTTTGAACATATAATGACGTAAATTTTACAATACAAACACCATTGCTAAGCAATATTTCTAAACTAAGTTGTAATTATGTTCATAGGAAACCAATGTGTGGCTGAAGTAATATATAACTCTTTCTTTTCCCTGATCATTATGTTGTGCCAGGAGTGCCCCAAAAGCACATTGAATTTATAAAATGTAGAGAAGCAATGGTTTTTTAGGTGTTGGTGGAGCTAGAACATGTGGATTTTCTAGATATTCTTTTAATTTCTCAAAGGCCTATTGATAATTAGTATTCCATGAGAAAATGATACCTTTCTTTAGAAGATGAGTAAAGGGATGTCATCCATCTGCCAACTGAGAAATAAATCATCTAATATATTAGATCTTGCCCTATAGGATACAAAGCTACTTTAGATTATAAGGTGAAGGCATTTATGTTATGGCCTACCTTGAAGAGAGATAATGAAACCTATAAATTTACCAAAAGTAGTGCCAAAGATGCACTTTTTAGGGTTAAGTCTTACCTTGTCTTCATGAAGCCTTTCAAAGATTCTTCATAATACATATGGATGTCTTGATCTGGTCTTAGATTTGCCAAAATTATCATCCATGTAATCTTCAACATTATCATGTATCATGCCATGAAAATTATAGTAATTACATGATGGTATGTGGCACAAACATTCTTGAGGCCAAATGGCATCACTTAATAGCAGAATGTTCCCCATGGAGTGGTGAATGTTGTCTTGCATTGGTATTTAGGTGCTATTTTAATTTGATTATATCCAAAGAATCCATCCATAAGATATAACATTTTTGTACCCTACTGTGGAATCCATAATCATATCAATGTTAGGCAATGTAAAGTCATCCTTTGGGCTTGCTTTATTGATATCTTTGAAATTAGTACATAATTGAATTTATTATGTCTTTTTGTTGACTAGGATTATGTTGGATATCCACTCTGAATTATTGATAGGATGAATACACCCTACCTCCAATAGTTTTCTAATTCTTTCTTGAAAAGTATGACTATGCGAAGGTGCATTTTTATTAGCTTATGACCGATTGGCTTAGAATAAGGGTGTACAACAATGTGATAAATAACTAAAGCAGGGTCCAATCCAAGCATACCCGAATAAGTCCAAGCAAAAATATCAATAAACTCTTGAAGGGGGATAATAAAAAACTCACATTCCTCTTTAGTGAGGGATGCTCCAAGTTTGATCCATTTAGGATCAAACGGTCTTCCAATATTAACTTATATGGTATCCTCCACAAGCAGTGTGGAATCAACTTCTAGAATAGTATGCAATGTGGTACATTTATCTTCATCTGTGTCTGGTGGTTCGACTGACTTGTCAAGTCTATCCATGTAGGAAGAATCTAAATTTCCAAGGTCTGGTAAAGGCCATTTTATAAAGGCATGAGGGAAATCCTAAGCTAATTGATTAAATGCTTTCTGTTCCTCTAAACTAATTCCTAATCGGTATGGAGTTCGAGGACTGGAGGAGGCCTAAAATTCATTTGAAAATTTGAAATAGGGTGAACTTACCCATCCAATGGTGCCTGAAACAAGTTATCACCAGGGGACTCATCTTTTTCTTTAGTTTTTCCCTGGTCCAAATGTGCCTCAAAGAGGTTTTCACCTTGGGACCTCAATGTTTGATTTTATTTTTATGTTTCTTTATGTCTATGTAAATTCACATGCTCTCTAAAATAAGCAACATGGTCTAATGTAATAACAGATCCTTGTTTGTGATCACCAAGTGGAAAACTATCTCTGAGGCTTAAGTATTTAGAAATTGCCTCATCATTTTAAAAATTATCCAATGGTATATATGATTCTTATTGGTCTTAGTCGATCCATTGGGGATGATGGAGGAAAAGAGGGGAATAAGATGGAACATAAGTAATGGTATATACGGTATGAGGGTCATATAGGTTAGTTTGATCCAACTCATCATAAATGCTATAATAGGACTCTAAGTCATTGTCAGTATTGTCAGTGTTAGATGATAAATTAGTGTCATTCTCAAGATCTAAGGGGTCACCCCCAGGTAGTTTGTATCCAGTACCTTGAGTTCTTTTATTTTAGGCAATTGATACTGGCTCAATAGGTCCTCATTATTTTTCCCCTAGGCCTTTTCCCTTATAGGCTTGATTATCAATTATCCTATTTGGAATAGGATACTTTGTGTTTTGGTAGTAGTTGGAAAAATTGTCACTATATAACCATAAATCATCATTGGCCTTGATTTGTTCTTACTCCTGCAAAGTGGTTTTGATGAAAACCATAGGTCCTTCCTAAGGAGAACCATCCTTCTTATGCCATTCCATTTTAGTAGTTTTTACTTTAGGTCTACCATATGATTTGGGTGTCTTAGGCAACTTGGATATATGAAAAGCATTGCCAATTTTGCATTCCCCAAATCTATTGTCTTGAATATTAAAATGATTGGCTATTGCAATAGGTACTATTGATGAAGTGAAAGCAAGAGTACTTGGATCCACATAATTTGACTCAAGTAGTTGATCAACTACATTTTTGTCCTTTTTAGGGATGAACTCTATGTCAAGGTGATAGTTATACCTTTTATACTCCACTTCAGAAAGTTTACAAAATTGGTACGATTGTAGGTCACCAAGAATAGTAAATTCTAATCTTGAATAATGAAATTTGATACATTGATGGAGAGTAGAAGGTAAAAAATGTACTTCATGAATCCATGATCACCTAAGGAGTAAATTATATGATAGTTCCAAGCTAAAAACATGAAAAAGAGTATCATGGGTTAAAGGCCCAATGATAATAGGCAAATAAATGGTGCCCTCCTATTCCCATTCCTCATTATCATAGGCTTTGATAGTGATGGTATTTAGCTAAATATTTGTTATTGTGTATGCCAAGTGTTTGACCAAATTCAAAGTTATTATATTTATCCCTAAACCACTATCTATGAGGACACATTTAATTTTATTCTAGGAAATGATTGCTATTACATAAAGCAGGTTATTATGCAAAAGTCCAAGGGATGACATATCAGTTTGATCAAAAGTGATTTGTTGGCATGGATCCAAATGAATCACAAGTGTTTGAAATTTATTAGACATAATGTCACTTGGGATCTTAGATTGACTTAGAAGCTCATTCAATATGTTCTTGTGGACATTTGATGTACATAAAAGATTTAAAATATAAAATTACACCAATTTTTTTTTGCAATTGTTCCACAATATCATAGGGTTTATTATTAATAGTTATAATAAGCTTGGTTTTATAAGGTGGAGGGACTTGAATGATATTTTTAGAAGAAGGTATAAGACCTTTAATGGTAACCTTAGAGCAATGAGTTGTGATTATGCATCCTTGAGTCAGCGGGGTGTTACTATAATTAGAAGGAAAGTAAGGGCCTAGAATGGTAACTCTTGGCTATTGATTAGCATTTGGACTATTATAAGTCAAAGGAAGATTACTGATAAATATAGGTGGAGGTCTTAAAATGGATGATAGAGGTCATCAAGTACTATTGGCATTTGGCTTATGGTTGATCTTGATGGTGGCTTTATGTCCACTAGTAATGCGACCTACCACATTAAGAATGTAAGGGACATTATTGTAGTTAACTTGATTGGAATGGGCATCCTAACCTTGTTTCTAATTTTATTTTTGTTGATTCTACCTCTAATTCTGATTGTTAGGAGGTTTTTTTTGATTCTAGTTTTATCTTGATGTTGATTCTAGTTTTGGTTGCTGTTGGAGTTATGCTATGGAAAAAGGTTTTGATAGATATTAAAATTTTGATTAGACATTATGGCCACATTATCTAAATATATTTCACCAATTTCAAGTAAATCTTGGATGAGATGGTGAAGCTACACATATCTATGAATGGAATTTCTTTTAACTTGATGACAATTGCAAAAGTCATTCTCCTGATACCAATCAGGTTTAGGCTAGTTTTCTAGAAGTGGTTTGGGCACTATCTAAATGATCACAATAGAGACAACTAGATTTTGGAAAACCATCTCAATAGGCTTGCTAATATTACTAAAAAATCTATTGTGATAATGACCCCTTTTTGGAGGGGGATCTTTGTAAAGTGAGAGGTTGAGCAAGTGGATTTATTCAAATAGGTGCTGGTTAGAAAGTTTGCACATGCCAAGATTTAATTACCCATCTCCTATAACATTCATGTTCTTGTTGAAAGGTTTAGGCTTCTTTGATGTAATTTCTTGTGATTGTGTATGAGATTGTGTCTGATCCTTGTTATAAACTTAATTATGAGAGTAGATCTTGATTATCCCTTTGTCGATGAGGGCTTGCTTGATCTGTATTCCCTTGGTAATAACTTTGTCAAACATATTAGCGTAATAAAGCTTAATATTATGAGCCATCATATGGTAGATTGGTAGTAAACATTATAGATAATTACTTATCTAGGAGATTATGTGGGATTTGGCTGGCCAATGAGCACCATCAATATAAATTGCTATTAATTTTTTCTCCTCCTTGTTTAACCTAACATAGATCAGCCATAGTTAATTCATGTTCTATATTAAAAGATAAATACTACACAAATATCATTAATAAGTCATCAAAATTATCAATGGAATTCTTATGTAGACTAAACAACCATTCTAAGTCATGCTCTGCAAAACTACAGGGGAACAACTGACATAGGTAGATACTACTATACACAACTTCTTAACATGCGATGGGAAAGGTATCCGAAGATAGGTCATATCAAAGGGATAAGAACATATGTCATCTAGTTTAAACTTCATATTTTGATTTCTTACTTAAATGGCTGGAACTGCATCTTTAACATCTTGTAAGTCTTGAGAAGTGGGACCAAAATGAGAGGAAGTGGACACATTTTGGTATTCAAAGGTAAATTATTTTGACCTGGATAAAGAGGTGGTATAAAATGTTGGGGAATATGTATGTGGTTGGTTATACTAGGAATATTTAATCTTTAATTAGAGTTATACTATTGATAGAGAACTTGTTGATAAGGCCCTTGCTACTAAGTATGATGTTGATTTGGAGGGAACTGAAGCCTGAATGGAGGAATGGTTTATTGGGTATTTAATGAAACTTATTGGGATTGGAGGGGAATATATTATTGATTCTTAAAAATCTGTCAAGTAGGGGAAACATGTTATTGGTAAAATAAAACATATTATTGTCTCAAAGAGGCCCCTTGTTGAATAAAAGTGATAAGTGGTCGACTAATAGAAATATATTATTGATTAGACAATAATTATTGGGGATTGTAGCACTTGTTGAAGTGGGGGATTTGTTACCACTTGTTAAGGTGAGGTATTGGTCACCACTTGTTGAAGTGGTGTATTGTTACTTGTAACCTATTATTGTGGATGTTTGGTCATCACTTATTGAAGTGGTGGATTGTTACTTGTAACTTGTTGTTTTAGATTAGGCATGGTCATAATGTGTTACTATGAAGCACCTAGAATATTGGGAGAAATGGTTTGTTGGGAATTTTTAGGAACATTCTTTTATGTTGTAGAGGGAACTTGATGTGGGTTGGGGTATCCCTTTTGAGAGTTATCTACCACATACTAGAAAGAATCTATGGGAAGATTTGAATCAAGGTTAGTTACTAGATTGCAGGAAGAATCTAAATTGCCAAGGTCTAGTAAAGGCCATTTTATAAAGGCATGAGGGAATTCCTAAGCTAATTGATCAAATGCTTTCTGATCCTCTAAATTGATCCCTAATCGGTATGGAGTTTAGGGACTGGAGGAGGCTTAGAATTCATTTGAAAATTTAAAATAGGGAAAACTTCCCCATCCAATGGTGCCTAAAACAAGTTATCACTAGGGGACTCATCTTTTTCTTTACTTTTTCTTTGGTCCAAAAGCACCTCAAAGAGGTTTTTACCTTGGGACCTCAATGTTTGATTTTATTTTTATGTTTTTTTATGAAATTAAATTTGCATGCTCTCCAAATTAAGTAGTAGAGTCTAATGTAATAGAAAATCCTTATTTATGATCACGAAGTGGCAAACCATTTATGAGTCCTGAGTATTAAGAAATTGCCTCATCATTTTAAAAATTATCCAATGGTATATATGATTCTTGTTGGTCTCAGTCAATCAATTGGGGATGATGGATGAAAAGAGGGGAATAAGATGAAACATAAGTAATGGTATAGATGGTATGAGGGTCACATAGGTTTGTTTCAACCAACTCATCGTAAATGTTATAAGAAGACTCTACGTCATTGTTGGTATTATCAGTGTTGGATGATAAATTAGTGTCACTCTCGAGATCTAAGGGGTCACCCCCAGGTAGTTTGTATCCAATACCTTGAGTTTCTTTGTTTTAACCAATTGATACTAGCTCAATATATACTCATTATTTTACCCCTAAGCCTTTTCCCTTATAGGCTTGATTATCAGTTATCCTATTTGGAATAGGATACTTTGTGTTTTGGTAGTAGGTGGAAAAATTCTCATTATATAATCATCAATCATCATTGGCCTTGATTTGTTCTTGCTCTTGCAAAGTGGTTTTGATGAAAAACATAGGTCCTTTGTGATGAGAACCATCCTTCCTATGCAATTCCATTTTAGAAGTTTTTAATTTAGGTCTACCATATGATTTGGGTGTCTTACACAACTTGGATATATGAAAGCATTGCCAATTTTGTATTTACCAAGGCCATTGTTTTGAATATTAAAATGTTTGGCTATTACAATAGGCAGTGTTGATGAAGTGGAAGCAAGAGTACTTGGATCCACATAATTTGACTCAGGCAGTTGATCAACTACATTCTTGTCCTTTTTAGGGATGAACTTTATACCAAGGTGATAGTTGTACCTTTCATACTCCACTTATAAATGTTTACAAAATTGGTACAATTGCAAATCACCAAGAATAGTAACTTCTAATCTTTAATGATGAAATTTGATACATCAATGGAGAGTAGAAGGTACAAAATGTACTTTATGAATCCATGATCACCTAAGGAGTAAATTGCATGATAGTTCCAAGCCAAGAACATGGAAAAGAGTATCATGGGTTAGAGACCCAATGATAATAGGCAAATAAATGGTGCCCTAAGATTCCCATTCCTCATTATCATAGGCTTTGATAGTGATGGTATCTAGCAGAAGATTCATTATCGTGTATCCCAAGTGTTTGACCAACTTAAAAGTTATAATATTTAGCCTAAAACCATTGTCTATGAGGATGAATTTAATTTTATTGCAAGAAATGATGGCTTCTATATAAAGTAAGTTATTATGCAAATGTTCAAGGGATGACATATCAATTTGATCAAAAGTGATTTGTTGGCATGGAGCCAAATGAATCACAAGTGTTTGTAATTTATCAGGTGCAATGTCACTTGGGACCTTAGATTGACTTACAAGCTCATTAAATATGTTCTTATGGACATTTGACGTACATAAAAGATTTAAAATAGAAAATTATGTTGATGTATTTTGTAATTATTCCACAATATCATAGGGTTTGTCATTAATAGGAACAATCAACTTGGTTTTTTGAGGTGGAGGGCCTTGAATGGGATTTTTGGAAGAAGAAGGTATAGGACCTTGAATGGTAACCTTAGAGCACTGAGTTGTGACTATGCATCCTCGAGTCAGTAGGGTGTTACTATATTTAGAAGAAGGAAAGTAAGGGCCTAGAATGGTAACTCTTAGCTGTTAATTAGTGTTTGGGATATTATAAGTCAAAGGAAGATTATCGATAAATGTAGGTAGAGGTCTTAAAATAGATGATAAAGGTCATTAGGTACTGTTGGCATTTGGCTTATGGTTTATCTTGATGGTGGCTATATGTCCACTAGTAATATAGCCTACGACTTTATAAATGTAAGGAACATTATTGTAGTTAACTTGATTAGAATGGGCATCCTAACCTTGCTTCTAATTTTATTTTTTTTGATTTTGACTCTGATTTTGACTATTAGGACGTTGGTTTTGATTCTAATTGTTATCTTGATGTTGATTCCAGTTTTGGTTGCTGTTAGAGTTATGTTGTGGAAAAAGGTTTTGATAGATACCCAAATTTTGATTAGACATTGTGGCCACATTATGCAACTCTATTTCACCAATTTCAAGTAAATCCTTGATGAGATGGTGAAGCTACACACATCTATGAATGTAATGTATTTTAACCCAATGATAATCACAAAATTTTATTCTCCTGATACCAATCAGGTTTAGGCTAGTTTTTTGAAAGTGGTTTGGGCACTATCCATATTATCGTGTTAGCGATAACTAGCTTGTGTAAAACCATCTCAATAGGCTTGCTAAGATTACTAAAAAATCTAATGTGATAATGACCTCTTTTTGGAAGGGTGTATTTTTAAAGTGAGAGGTTGGGCAGGTGGGTTTATCTAGATAGGGGGTGGTTAGAAAGTTTGCACATGCCAAGAATTCCCCATCTCCTATAACATTCATGTTCTTGTCGAATGGTTTAGGCTTATTTGATGTACTTGCTTGTGATTGTGTATGAGCGTGTGTCTGATCCTTGTTCTAAACTTGATTATGAGAGTAGATCTTGATTATCCCTTTGTCAATGAGGGCTTGCTCAATTTGTATTCCCCTGGTAATAAATTCTTCAAATGTATTGGCGTAATGAAGCTTAAGATTATGAGATACATCATACTATAGATTGGTATTAAACATTATGGATAATTACTTATTTGGGAGATTATGTGGGATTTGGCTGGTCAATGAGCACCATCATTATAAATAGTTAGTAATTTTATCTTCTCCTTGTTGAACCTAACATAGATCAACCATAGTTAATTCATGTTCTATATTAAAAGAGAAATGCCACAAAAATATCATTAATAAGTCATCAAAATTATTAATGAAATTCTTATGTAGACCAAATAACCATTTTAAGGCATGCTCTACCAAACTATGGGGGAACAAGCGACTTAGGTAAATACTACTATACACAACTTCTTGACATGCGATGAAAAAATCTTTGAGATGCTCCTTGGGATCACCTTTCACTTTGTATTTTTCAATTTTGGGCATCTTGAAATGATGTCGGAAAGGTATTCAAAGATAGATCATATCAAAGGGATAAGAACATATGTCATACAGTTTAAACTTCATATTCTTATTTCCCACCTGAATGGTTGAAACTGCATCTTTAACCTCTTGTAAGACTTGAAAAGTGGGACCAAAATGAGAGGAAATGGGCACATTTTTTTTTTTGGTATTCAAAGGTATATTATTTTGACCTAGATAAAGAGGTGGTATAAAATGTTGGGGAATTTGTATGTGGTTGGTTCTACTAGGAATATTTAATCTTTGACTAGAGTTATACTGTTGATAGGGAACTTGTTGATAAAACACTTACTACTGAGTACAATGTTGATTTGGAAGGAACTGAGGCCTAAATAGAGGAATGGTTTGTTGGGTATTTAACAAAAATTATTTGGATTGGAGGGGAATCTATTATTGATTCTTAAGAATCTGTCGAGTAGGATGAACATGTTATTGGTAAAGTGGAACATATTATTAGCTTGAAGGGGGCCCTTATTGAATAGAAGTGATAAGTGTTTGACTAATAGAAATATGTTATTTATTAGACAATAATTGTTGGGAATTGGTTGGCACTTGCTAAAGTGGGGGATTTATTACCACTTGTTAAGGTGATGTATTGGTCACCACTTGTTGAAGTAGTGTATTGTTACTTTTAACTTGCTATTGTAGATGTTTGTTCACCACTTATTGAAGTGGTGTATTGTTACTTGCAACTTGTTGTTGTAGATTAGGCATGGTCGTAATGTGTTACTATGAAGCACCTAGAATATTAGGAGAAATGGTCTATTGGGAAGTTGTTGGAACATTTTGTTATGTTGTAGAGGGAACTTGATATGGGTCGGGGTATCCTTTTTTAGAGTTATCTACCACATACTGGAAAGAATCTATGGGAAGATTTGAATCAGGGTTAGTTACTAGATTGCTTTCAAATATAGGTGTTCTAAACAAATATGTAACTAATTTCTTGTTGGCAAAAGGATTGGGATTAAACATAGGATAAGTAAACAAATCTATTAGTTGTGTAGTTGAAGGATTCAACTCTATTAGTTATGGATTTTCAATATCCAACGCAGTAAGAGAGCTAGGGAGAGTAGCTAAAGCATCTTTAGCTTATGGGATTTGAGTAGCAATGAGTTGGCTTTGAGAAGACTAGTCAATAATTTGACCCTTTCCCTTGTTGGATACTATACTAGATTGATCATAAGATGGTATATAAGTTTGAGCTTAGTTAAAAGTGACTTGATTGTCTAATAATGCAAGAGGTGTTTTTTTGGGTACTCTAACCAAATAACACAAATCCTCTATGGAAAATCCAGGGGAAAATTTACCCCCATTTCTAACAAATCCAACAAGATGTTCATATTTTTTTGTCAAAGAGTTATTGTGAAGAATGATCTTATCCATATTTTACACTAGGTGGTACATTCACAAGGGACATTGGATTAGTTCTATGCTCTATATCAAATGGTATGGTTAGTATTGGCATTATTCAATACTAGATGGTAGGATCATATGATATGGGTTATGTTTTTCAAGTTCAGTGTAATAGGGCATGGTGGTAATGCATTATTGATCTTCTTCATCCTCTACATAATAGTATTACCCATATGGATTGTATATTACCTCTTCATCAAAGGAGGGGTTATATATGGCCCAACTACATGTGTACTTAGGCATGTTTAGGTTTATGATATTCATTTTGAAGGAGGTTTGGATACTTAAAAATTGTATTGATTCAATATGTGACTTTACTTTGAATAATACTTGGGAATGTTTTGAAGTAAGACATCTCACTTGTGTCAAGGTAAATGTCAAATTGGAGTGCACTGATCGAAGGGTAAACTAATGTAAGTGGTTTCAACAAGCAAGGCTATATGAATCAAATGTGTTTCCCAAAAAGTGCACACAAGCTTTAGGTACAATGGTTTCAAGTGTGAATGTTTAATGTTTGTATTTTAGAAACATTTGAATTTGATCAAATTAAAAGGCTTAGATCTTAGAAACTTGACTTAGAATTTTAGAACTCTAAAATGTGTCGAACATTAGAACAAAGTTGGTTTCATACAATATTGAATCAAGTTTGAACTAGGCTTAGATCTTTAACTTATAGAAGGGGTTAACTTATTTTATCAACCTTAGAACAAGTGTGCCTTTGGCTTTGTAAAAGAGATGACTTTGGTTGATGTTAGAACATTTTGTCTAGAGTTAAGACTTGACCTTAGAATAGGAATTGGTTTATCTAGAATTGAAATAAGACTAATGAAATAACAACATAATTTGAATAATTGCTAGGCTTTGGCTTCAAATTATTGAATTTCAAATTGTAACTTAGCTTTGGAATTAGAACTTGGCTTTGAGATTAGAAGTTGGCTTTAGAATCAAAATTAAACTTGAAATTTAGCTTAGGTTTTAAGCAAAATGGATGGCATAATGACACAATTTATACAAGAATTTGGAACCTTGGTCTTGTTTTGGTTTGAGATTTGTAATTTGAATTGAAACAAGGCTTTGGTTTAAATTAGGTAACCTAATGACGTGGTTTGGACAAGAAAAGTATGTATTTGGACCAAGTTTGACATTTCATTTTTGGTAGAGTAATGACTTGTTGTGTGTTTATAATAATGGGTTGGATTTGGAATTAGTTTGTTTGAGTTGGTTTCAAGTATAAACAAGGTTTCAACATAATAATCAAGAAACAACACACGAGCCTTATAAGACAATTCTAATGACTAACACATGCTTGCATCACATCCATTCAAACCTTTGATATACTTTCCTTAAGAGAGGATTATAAAATTTAATATTATTTAAAGAAATTATTACAACTATCAGTGTCATTTTTAATCCCACCTTTCTCTCCAAAGGTTTATACAAGTAAGAAAATATTTGGGGGTTGTTACTTTGGCACCCCTACATCAATGAATATTTCATGACAAAATAAGGTCTTAAATTTTTTTACTTGGATTTCTAAATGGTCTTAATATACCTTACGGTATGTGGGCACAAATATATATGTCAATCAGATGTCGATATTTAATGGATCATTCACCCCAAAGGGTCTAGTCCCTTCATGACCACTCTAGCCGTAAGGGTCTCAATAAAGTGCAACCCAAAAAAAAGCTTTGAAGGACCTTTTAGCTAAGATACTGTTGATGTAACCTCATGTGTACCCCATCGGATAACAGGGTTGGTATGATGTTAGGATGTGACTTCCTAGTTGTTGGAAATATTGTCATTGATGTCAAAGGTCTAACATTATTGGTGATATAGGCCCCATTGCATTTAATGTTGTTTATCTTGGCTAATGTGAGTTAATATTTATTTAATATTAACAAATATATTTTTGCTTGCATATGAGACAAAAGAAGGGCCCATGGAGAAGTCAAAGAGCCGTAGGGTAAAGACAAAAGAAGGATGGGACGCATTTTCCCATGAAGAGTCATCTTGGGGAATTCCAAGAGTCACCAAGTGAAGACAAAAGAGGAAGGGCGAAATTTATCATGAAGGGAAACTTTGAGGAATATGAAAAGTCACCAAGATAAGGACAAAAGTGGGAAGGATGTTTTTGCTCATAAAGGGTCACCACATGACTTTTCAAAGGCAAGGATATGAAGTGTCATACAAGTTTGGCACCATTTTCCATGAGGATTGAAGGGTCACAAATGGGGAAGGCCAAAGGTCATTTGGAAAGCTATTAATAAAGGTTTGAGAATCCATTTTTAATATGAGAGATAGAGGTTGATTTGATATTGTAATATCTAGCTTAGAAGAGCAATTGTGAGAGATGAATATGATTTGTATTTGTTATATCTAGCTTAGAAGAGCAAAGGTGAGAGAGAGTAAAGAGATGTTGTATTGAACTATCATTTGTTGAGATAACAATATTGAGAGATAGGTGTGTGGTATACACAAAGGGGTTGGTGCTCTTGTGGGTTGGTGCTCACGAGTTGTTGCTGAGTTGGTGCTCGGCAAAGGGGTTGGTGCTCTTGTGGGTTGGTGCTCATGAATAGTTGTTGGGTTGGTGATTAGCAAAGGGGTTGGTGCTCTTGCAAGTTGGTGCTTGTGAATATTGTTTGGGTTGGTGCTCATTCATATACTTGAGATTGTTCTTCGTGGTTTTTCCCACATTGGGTTTCCACGTTATATCCAGTGTCTCTCTGTATCTTGTGTGGTGTTTATTGTTTGAGTTTTATTGCATATATTCAATGTTTGATTAAGTGGAATTTGAGTAAGGGAAAGTTTTATAAGATATATGATATACTGATTCACCCCCCCTCTTAGTATATCCCATGCTGAACACTAGTCAATGCACCCTTAGGACCTATGGGAAGGTGATAAACTCCACCCCACATGTTCAAAAGAAAAAGAAGGGTAGAAGGCAAATAAGAAATTTGAGTTTTTGAATCACCCAAAATGGGAGAGCATACACACAAAATAACTTCAGAAGACACTCAAACAAGAAGCAAAAACTTGTATGAAAAGAATGAGCTTTGGAACATAAACAAGTTTTTTTTTATAAACCAAATGAAAATGTGAATTCCCTTTAAGCCTAAATTGTGATGTGTAAGAAAAAGAAATTGAATTTATTAGAATAAAAAACACACTTTTTTGATCAAGGTCCTACAATAGAAATTATTAGAAGTTTAAAAACATGGTTTTGAGCTAACAAGGAGCATGAAAATAAGTTTGTTTAAGTCTTGGTTTTCTTTACCAAATAACAATTTTGTAGTTTTGTACGACGATTTCACCACTCTTACTACAAAGTTTTTTGTTTCAACATAGAACACAAAGATCAGAATTATTTCATAGTTATGCAGAATGATTTTTCCACTCTTACCACCAAATTTTTTGATTCAACACAAAACACAAAAAGATCAAAATGATTTCGCTACTAATAATGACTATTTCACTGATGTTGACTTCAATTTCACTGAAGATGAATGTAATTTTGTTGAAGTTGGCCATGATTTCACTAAAGTTACCCTATAGACAAAAAAGATAATGAGAAGAAAGAAAACAATTTTGCTAAGTATGACTATGATTTCATTGAAGTTATCTACGATTTTGTTGAAGTTATCCATGATTTCCCTGAAGATGACTATGATTTCATTGAAGTTAACTTGAAGACAAAAAAGGAAATGAGAGGAAAAAAGATTTCATTGAATATGACTATGATTTCACTAAAGTTGATTATGATTTAATTAAATTTAACCATGATTTATCTGAAGATGATTACAAGTTCACAATTAGGTAGAAAACATAGAAAATAGGCTAAAATAATTTCACTGTTGGATGGTAGAAAATAGGCTAATTCTGATAATTAGAGGAATGCAAATGGTATAAAAGAGGTTGTGAGGCATGTAGAATCCTTTGGATCTTACTGAGCATGACATTATATAGATTAGAAATCTAAGAGGTGTTAGTCAATATGTTAGTGAATAAAATCAAAACAAACTTGAAGAAATAACATCTCAAGCCTAATATTGATTTAACTTTTTTGGGAATAATGGAGTTTTATTCCTATTTTAGTTAGGTCTAGATTAGTAAATTAGTACAAAATATAACAATAATTACAGACCTGTTTTGTGTAATTGTTTATCTTTTTCACCTTTTTAAAAATAGCAATAAATAGAAAGAAATATAACTTAGCTAGAAACAAACTAAGATGGCTGATACAGAGGTTGAAAATGATTGTGCAGGACTGGGAAGGTATCATAAACTTGAATCTAGCTTTCATTTGACAAAAGGAAAGGATCACTAAAAAGTGGATGCTTTAGTATCTGACGTTGTTGTTTGTTCCTGTCACTATTGTCCGAACTAATCATAAAGACCTAAAACTTTCTAGGTAGTTACATTGTGCTTGTATGAACTTGCCTGTGAAAAATTGAGCACTAGTTATCGATAGAACTTGTTATAGAACTAATTTTGTCTCAAAACCCTAACCCTCTATTATGCTTGATAAAACAATATTTGAATCACTTGAGAGAGAGGGGGTGTTAGTGTGTAAGATATAATGAACATGCAATCCACACCCCTTATGTGGGCATGCTACCTACATACCAATACTCTAAAGAGGGATCAAGTCATATGTAGTTCTCCCACCTAGTGTGATTTGTGCAATAGAGTGATGTGGCTAAAAAATGCCAAATTGATAGTGTATGAGGTGGCTAGGGACTGGTATGAATATTTGAGTAGGTGTATAGCTATGTTGGGTGACTATATGAAAAGAATAAGAAAGTTTGCCTTAGTGATTTGTTTGTATTCTTGCTTGCTTTGTAAGTTTGGTCACCTCCTTTGTAAATGAGCTTTGAGTGGGATTTTATAGGGAACAATTATCATGGGTCAGATGTATTCACACTAAGCTGACCTAATTAAAGATAAGGACTAAATGGAAATGACCATTGGGGATCAAAGTGTAAATAGATAGGAGCACCAAAAATGGGACACTTTAGGGTCCAGTGCTGTAGTCTAAATTTGGTGTTCCTATCATATAGTCTCAGGACCTGGGAGAACAAGATTGGCACAAGGAATGCTGCCTGGCTGAGGTGGAATCAGGGTTTAAAAGGTTCTAGATGATTGGTAATGAGTGAAAAGGTGTATAGAAAGGTCACAAGATCATGCAAAAAATACCTATGGATGGGGTCTCATAAACCACACTCAACTACAAGTTTGGACATTTTATATGACTATATTTACCCCCCATTTATTCTAGTGATGTAACAAAGTGAAATACTAGGACAAAGGAAAAATAGATAGTGTACTTGAAATTATCTGTAAGGGCGAGACCCATGAAGATGTGTGATGTTGAGTGTGTATAGAGAGAGCACAACTTGAAGCATGAATTTTCAAAATAAAATAAGGAATAGATCAGTTCTTACTAGACACGCTATGTCTAAAATAAGAATATGTAAAGGCTGGGTAAAAGAGAGAGGAAGAGAAAGGAATGAATACACCTCATTAGGTATGCAAACCAATACAAAACTTATGATGTTGAGTGATGATAGGTATGTGCCGTACCAACAGTAATATTATGAACGGGGCTAAGTGTTCAATTCCCCAAGGGTGGCTCAAGAATATAAAGGCTAACCCTTTGGCTCTATTATTGTCCACTAAGTGAAGTTAAGTGATCATGCATGTGTTAATCAATGTTTAGACTATGTGTCCAATCCCTCTGAGTAGGTGGCTCAAGAATACAAAGGCTAGCTATTCCTTTGGCTCCATCGTTTCCCACTATGTAGTGAACTATGAACTGATACCGATATGAATATGTGTTGTATGAGATGGCTTATGAATCCCATGAATGCTATATAATCTATCAATGTGGCATGGATAGCTGAATTTTTACTGATAATTAGGCTAATCTTGACTACTTTGAAAGGTGGAGATTAGGTTTGTATAAAATCCACTCCAAAACTAAGAACTAGGCTTATATGAAAGCCACTCTAAAATGATGCCAACCACCTATAGATGGAATAAGGCATGCATCTATTGAGAATACTTGGGTAATATAATGAATTAGAAAGAAAAGAAAGTAAATAAACCACACACATTTCCTCTAATCACTATTGTCTGTAACATGGATTTTGATCTAGAAGTTATACCAACTACCCAATCTAAAACTATAAGCGTGAGCCATCATGCTGTGCATGATTCCACCTATATCTAGATAATATAAGTAAAATTATACTAAAACTACCCAATCTAAACTAAATTGTAGCTGAAAAAACTATAATTGACCTTACCTTTTTGTCTATTTCTAAAAATTCTAGGCATTTGGATAAGAGTGCCAAAAAGTGGACACTTTGGTGTTCAATGATGTTGTCCAATTCTAGTGCTCTTATCCTTTACTATTTTTGATGATTGTTTTATATTCATCACTATTTTTTTGGTCTATTTTATGTGTTTTGAACTCTGATTATTATTCTGAGTATTCTAGAAATTGATTTTTGACTAGTAAAAGGCTCTGATCTCTATGACAAAACCCTTATTTATTGCCCCCTCTTTTGAGGGTAGGAATGAAGAGCCTACAATGAATGCCCTCATAAGAAAGAGCCTTGAAAGTGTGTTATGCTATGAAATACATGATATAGTAATGATAATCTAAAATATGTCTCAAGATATAACATAGTTTGTATTGGAGATTATTAGATCAACAGGGGTATGTCTAGATAGATGTAACAATGTAATAACATGTGTAATATATTAAAATAAAATTAGAAATTTGGTTAGTTTTTAGTTGTCAAGGAGTGATGGAGCATGATTTCCATCATGGCATCCAAGAAGGCAAGATAATGCATGATGTGGATCATGACATAACAACTAAGAAGCAAACAAGCATGCAAGGCAAGAAGCAAGAAACATATAAAAGGGGCCAAGCAAACAAGGGACATGGGCACATGTCACTCAAGCTGGGAAATCAAGCATACAAGGCATATTCAAATTCCCACATACACATATAATGGCAAACAAACAAGATTGGCACAAGGGCCACAAGCACATACAAGAGTACAATCAAAGGACATTGATAAATGTCTTAAGGAACACACAAGTAACATAATAGGAATAGAAAAATTCAATCACATATAGCTACTCAAAGTAATAAATAAAGGCATGAAAATGATAGAAATACTATCACATCTAACTAATCAAATCAAGAAGTGAAAGTATGCAAAACATGTATTACAATACTAGGTAGATGCTAAGAAATACATAAGTGTTATATACTATTGAGTGTCGATAGAATAATCTGTGTAAGCTAGTAAGTAATGCTCATCAATATAATAACTAGAGTATGTGGTGTAAGAATGACATGACCTAGATGGTGTAGTCATGTAGAAGATGCCTTTGATGGGTAGATATGTTGATGTATGTCTCAAATGTAGAAGTAGGATGCCCCTTCAATGGGTGGAGTGAAGCAATCAAGGATCTAGGTGTCATTACACACACTCAAAGAAGATCAAGTGAAGCATGGTAATGTAGATAAATTGATAAAAAATAGCATATAATATCAAAATATAAGTCTAGCATGGTAGTAGAAATGTAAAGCATGGATAATGCATACAGTTGAAAAATATTTTTGGTGTTTTGAGTTATTTGAATGTTTTTGTATTTTGACATGCTATATTGTTTTTTGTATTTTGAAATATTTTATTTTTTTGGTATTTTAAAATATTTTATTATTTTTGGTATTTTGAAATAAGCTATGTACAAGTAAGCTAAAAAATTATGTACAAGAAACCAAGAAAAAACTATGTATAATTAAGCTAAGAAGAAATGATATTAATCGATGAGTCTCATAAGAGACTCCCCATCATGGTGTCCCATATCAAGAAGAGAGATCATGCATGATCATGAAACATGATGGAAGGGCTAATACTATGACTTTGAAATATATGTATACTATAAGTGATCTAAAATATCTATAGTAGAAATTGATTATGGGGTCCCCCTAGAACTCTGAGAAATGGATGTAACTGTTGGGCTCTTAGGGACCCATTTGATAGTAGAAGAAGCTCCCTAAAAATGTGCTCTATGTGTATAGGTATGAGACCTCAATGATACTACCCTGGGTGTGAATACTGTAGCTAAAAACTATCTAAAGTCTTAAAACTATCGTTGATGTAGTGGTCACTCTAAAAGAGGCCTCCATGGAAGTGTATGAACTCTTTGTGCTGACGAGGGAGGCTTCGATTGTGTCTAAATTTTAATTGGAGGAAAAACTATAACTAGTGGAAAAGCTAAAACTAGTGACTATAGAATAGGAGATGGCTCTGAAGTGGGGAGTGGTAACTCATATAAAACTCTACTAACTATAACAACCTAATTAGCGGGAATGTATTTCACACATCTATAAACTATAGATGGTACTACATGAAGAATATGGATCCATGGTCGACCAAGCAACATATCAAAGACTCCTGCACTCAAAATAATAGTAAATGATGTGGCCACATGTGCTAGACCAACCTATAGAGGAAGTAAAATCTCACCCCATGAACTCTATATGTGCCCATTGAATCCAATGATAATTGTGTCTGTTGGGGTGATATCCTGCTTTGAATGCCCCAAATGCTAAAGTAATGTCATAGTACACATGTTCACATTGGATCCATTGTCTATGAGAACACTATGAATGAAATGGTGATCAATGTAGGCTTTGATAAAGGGTGCATAGTAATCTAAATCATCCTCAACTATCACCTACTCTAAAAAGGAGATCAAAGGTCTAGCTAGAACTCTAGAATTATACACACTAATCATGTTGCTCAAAGGATGTGACTCAAATTAGGTGTTTGGTATGTATATGGTGGAGGGTGTACATGATATGCATGGTGAACACCTGATGTGTCCCCTATCTCCTATTTATAATGCTATGGGAAAGGATACGAGAAAATTTTTAGAGCCTTATCCTGTGTTTGCTTTACTTGAGAAGACTCAATCAGAGTGCCAAGATCAATAAGGTTACCATCTATCAAGTCCTATATCTTGTGTCATAAACTAATGCATCCATTCCTTTTATGTCTTGGTGCCCTATGAAAATTGTATAATGCATTTTGAACATATCCATATGGTAGAGGCTTTGTTGTATCAACTTCTTGAATAGGAGGGAGAGATATGATATTACATTCTATTAGCTACTGTAAGACTCTAACTAGAGATGCTTGTAGATTGGTAAATACTCATCAAGGAGGCACTGATAAAACCACTCACTAAGGGGGATCTAACTTTGCATTAACTATAGGTTAATTTTGACTTTTTCTATCATTAACCTTTACTCTATATGGGACTTTACTATTACTCTTGTTTGTTATTTCTGATATGATTGTGTACTTGAGTTTGCTCATTGAAATTAATTTGACTTCACTTTCCTTTAGTGTATGACATAACTCAGTTAAGGAAGAATTTTTTTTGAGCATTATTAACTCATGCAAAGGTGGCAAAAGACTCTATTTGAAAATATCTTATAATTCTTGATCGACCATGGGGTTAGTCATTTTAGCCAAGATAGTCTTATATCTATGAACATAATCTATGAGATGCTCATTTAACCTTTGATTCTATTATTCAACTTGGGCATAAGGCACCTTGTCACATATGTTAATGCTGAAATGAGCTAGGAACATGTCAGCTAAAATATTGAATGCATTGACTGATTGATTTAGTAGACTATAAAACCATTGTAGAGCTTAATCCTTTAAACTTCATGGAAATAACTTGGTTAGTAACCAATAATTTGGCACATATTCCAAGCATGTTGCATGAAAATATCTCAAGTGTGTCTTTGGATCACCCTTTCCATCATTAGAGTGAGCTTGGGTTGAACAAAACCTAGTGGCAAGGGTGTAGAAGTAATATTGCATGCCAATGGTGTATGAAGTAGAGCAAAATAGTTTAAAGCCTATGTTGGTCTAAAGGCACCTTGATCAAGATATAACACCTTAGATTGAAGAGATTTGATCTCTTGTATAAGGGAAACCACATCAGTAGGTGAAGATGTACTAGTCGTAAATGGTGGTACCACATAGGAAGGTTGGGCTGCTATAGGGGGTTGTTGAGACATATTTACCCTCGTAGTTTCATTGGTAACTAGTTGTTTAGTAATTTGAGCGGATTGATCATTGTTTGATTTTTGTTGTTTTTCTTGTAGTATTTGAAGCACATCATCTTATAGATCATAATTTTTAGTTAAAAGGTCTTGAAGTTCCCTCTTATTAATTTTGTCAAATCTGGTATATTGGGCCATTATTAAAGTAGGAAAACAAAGTGAAAGTGGATTGATTTTTTTTAAATAAGTTGTAATAAGAAAAATGCAAGGGAAGAAAAGTACTAAATATAGGAAATGTAAAGTCTTAAAAACAATAAACTAGAATATGCATAAAAAGGATACAAAGCTCACTAACATATAAGGTAATACCTCAAGAAGCAAAGGGACCTAGTATATTCAACTAGGGTTTGAAAGAAATGATTTTTAAAATTACTATGGTTAATTTTAAAAATTAAATGTGAAATTTTGATTTATATATGCAGGGAAAAAATTAGAAAAATATTGTTAAAAATAGCAAAGAATTTTCCCTAGGGTTTCTAGGGTTTTTGTGTGCAAATGAAGTAAGTCGAGTTCACCAAATGATTTGACATTTTTGAGAATAATGGAGTTTTATTCTTATTTTAGTTAATGGTATAGATTAATAAATCAATACAAAAAATAAAAATAATTGCAATCCTAATTTATGTAATTGTTTATCTTTTTCACCTTTCTAAAAATAACAATAAATAGGAAGAAATATAAATTAGCTAGAAATAGATTAAGACGTTTAATACAAAGGCTAAAAATGATTGTACAAGACTAGGAAGGTGTCATAAAATTGAATCTAGCTTTTGTTTGATGAAAGAATAAGAGCATCAAAAAGCAAATGCTTTAGTGTCTAGTGTTATTATCCATTCCTACCACTATTGTCCAAATTAATCATAGAGACCTAAAAGTTTTTGGGTAGTTGTGTTGTGCCCATGTGAGCCTGCTTGCAAAAAATCAAGTGTTGGTTGTCGATGAAACCTAATGTAGTGTTGATTTTATCTCAAAACCCTAACCCTCTATTATGTTTGATAAAAGGATATCTGAATCATTTGAGAGAGGAGGGGTTAGTGAGTAAGATGTACTAAATGTGTGATTGACACCCCTTGTGTGGGCATGTTACCTACTACATACCAATACTTCAAAGAGGGATCAAGCCATATTTAGTTCTCCCACCTAGTGTGCTTTGTGCAATAGTGTCATGTAGATGCAAAATGCCAAATTGATAGTGTTTAAGGTGGCTAAGGACTGGTATGAGGATTTGAGTAGGTGTGTAGCTATGTTGGGTCATTATATGCAAAGAATAGGGAAGTTTACCTTAATGATTTTTTTGTATTCTTGGTTGATTTGTAAGTTTGGTCACCTCTTTTGTAAATGAGATTTGAGCGAGATTTTATAGGGAATAATTGGTCATGGGTTAGATGTATTTGCACTAAGGTGATCAAATTTAGGATAAGGACCAGATGGAAATGACCATTAGGGATGAAAGTGCAAATGGACAAGAGCACCAAAAATGGGACACTTTGGGGTCTAACACTGTAGTATAAATTCAGTGCTCATATCCTATAGGCTCAGGACATGGGGGAACGGGATTGACATAAGGAATACTACCTAGCTGAGGTAGAATCAAGGTTCATAAGGTTCTAGATGATTGGTAATGAGCAAAAAGGTGTCTAGAAGGGTTACAAAATCATGTAAAAAGGACCTATGGATGGGGTCTCATAAGCCACACTCAACTACCAATTTAGACATTTTATATGACTACATTTACCCCCACTTTATTCTAGTGATACAATGAAGTGAAATACTAGGATAAAGGAAAAATAAATAGTATACCTAAACTTACCTACAAGGGTGAAGCCCATGAAGATGTGTGATGCTGGGTGTGCATAGAACACACAATATGAAGTGTAAATCTACAAAATAAAATAAGGAATAGATCAGTTCTTACTAGACACACTATGTCTAAAAAAAGAATGTACAAAGGCTGGGTAAAAAAGAAAGAGAAAGGAATGAATACACCTCATTGGGTATGTTAACGAATATAAAACCTATTGTGATGTTGAGTGATGCTAGGTATGTGCTGTACCAAGAGTAATATCATGAATAAAGCTGAGTTTCCAATTCCCCAAGGGTGGCTCAAGAATATAAAGGCTGACCCTTTGGCTCCATCATCACCCACTAGGTGAAGCTATGTGACCATGCATGTGTTAATCGATGTTTGGACTATGTGTCCAATCCCTTTGAGTAGGTCGCTCAAGAATACAAAGGCTAGCTAGTCCTTTAGCTCCATCGTTGCCCACTATGTACTAAACTATGAACTGAAACTAATATGAATGTGTGTCATATGAGATGGCTCATGAAGTCCATGAATTCTCTATAATCTATCAATGTGGCATGGATAACCATATATGTACTAAGAACTAGGCCAATCTTGGCCACTCTGAAAGGTAAATATTAGGATTATATGAAAGACACTCCAAAATTGAGAACTAGGCTTATATGAAAGCCACTTCAAAATGATGCCAACCACCTACAGATGGAAAAAGGCACACAATTGTTGAGAATACCTGGGTAATATAATGAACTAGAAAGAAAAGAAGGCAAATGTGCCATGCACATTGCCCCAAATCATTGGTGTTTGTAACATGGATTCTGATCTAGAAGTTGTACCAACTTCCCAATCTGAAACTGAAAGTGAGAGCCATTATTCCATGCATGATGCCCCCTATATCTAGATAATCTAAGTAAAAATATACTAAAACTATCCAATCTAAACTAAACTATAGTTGACAAAACTATAATTGACTTTACCTTTCTATATGTTTTCAAAATTTTTGGGCTTTTGGCTATTTAGATAGTAACACCAAAAAGTGGATACTTTGGTGGCTGATGCTGTTGTCCAATTCCACCACTCTTGTCCTTTAATATTTCTAATGATTGTTTTGTATTCATCACTAGTTTTCTAGTCTGTTATGTGTTTTAAACTCTGATTGTTGTTTTGAGTATTCTGGAAATTGATTTTTGATAATTAAAAGGCTTTGATCTCTGTGACAAAACCCTTATTTGTTGCCCCCTCTTTTGAGGGTAGGAATGAAAACACTAATGAATGCCCTCAGGAGAAAAATCTCTACAAGTGTGTTATGCTATGAAATACATGATATAGTAACGATAATCCAAAATATGTCTCAAGATATAACATAGATTGTATTGGAAATTGTTAGATCAACATGGGTATGTCTAGATAGATGTAATAATATAATAACATGTACAATATACTAAACTAAAATTAGAAATCTAGTTATTTTTTAGTTGTCAAGGAGGGATGGAGCTTGATGTCCATCATAGCATCCAAGAAGGCAAGATAATACATGATGTGGATCATGCCAAAATAACTGAGAAGCAAACAAGCATTCAAGGTAAAAAGCAAGAAGTATACAAAAGAGGCCAAGGGGCCACACAAATAAGGGACATCGGTACATGCCACTCAAATTAGGAAAGAAAGCATACAAGGCATGTTCAAATGCCCTTATACACATATAATTACAAACAAGTAAGATTGGCATCAGGGCCACAAGCACATACAAGAGTACAATCAAAGGACATTGGCAAATGTTCTAAGGCACACACAAGTAATAGAACAAGAACTAAGAAATGCAATCACATCTAGCTACTCAAAGCAAGAAAGGAAGGCATGCAAATGCTGAAAATACTATCACATCTAAAAAATCAAAATAATAAGTGAAAGTATGCAAAACATGTAGTACAAGACTAGGTAGATGCTAAGAAATACACAAGTGCTCTATACTATTAAGTGTCGATAGAATAATCTATGTAAGCTAGTAAGTAATGTTCATCAATATGATAACTAGAGTGTGTGGTGAAAGAATGCCATAACCTAGATGGTGTAGTCATGTAGAAGATGCCCCCAATGGGTAGATATGTCGATGTATGTCTCGAATGTAGAAGCGGGATGCCCCCTCAATGGGTAGAGTGAAGTAATCAAGGATCTATGTGTCACTACACACACTTAAAAAAGATCAAGTGAAGCATGGTAATGTAGATAAATTAATAAAAAATAACATAGAACATCAAAATGTAAGTCTAGCATGGTAATATAAATTTAAAGCATGGATAATGCATACAGTTGAAAAGTGTTTTTGGTATTTTGAGTTATTGGAATATTTTTGTATTTTGACATGTTATATTATTTTTGGTATTTTCAAATATTTTATTGGTTTTGGTATTTTGAAATATTTTATTGTTTTTGGTATTTTGAAATAAGCTATGTACAAGTAAGTTGAAAAATTATGTACAAGAAAGTATGAAGAAACTATGTACAATTAAGCTGAGAAGAAATGATACTAAATTATGAGTCTCATAAGAAACTCCCTATCATGGTGTCTTATATCAAGGAGAGGGATCGTACATGATCATGAAGCACGATGGAAAGGTTAAGACTATGACTCTAAAAGCTATGTATGTTGTAAGTGCTTTGAAATATCTATAGTAGAAACTGACTGTGGGATCCCCTTAGAACTCTGATAAGTGGATGTAACTGTAGGGATCTTAAGGACCCATCTGGTAGTAGAATAAACTCTCTAAAAATGTGTTGTGTGTAGAGGCATGAGACCTCATGATACTACCCTAGATGTGAATACTGTAGCTAAAAACTATCTAGAATCCTGAAACTATCACTGATGTAGTGGTCACTCTAAGAGAGGCCTCCATAGAAGTCTTTTAACTCTCTATGCTGGTGAGGGAGGCCTCAGTTGTGTCTAAATTTAAAATGGAGGAAAAACTATAATTGGTGAAGATGCTGAAACTGGTGACTACAGAGTAGGAGATGGCTCTGAAGTGGGGAGTGGTAACCCATACAAAACTCCACTAACTATATCAACCTGATTAGCGTGAATGTATTTCATGCATTTGTGAATTATAGATGATACTACACTAAGCTTATAGATCCATGGTCAACCAAGCAACATGTCGAAGAGTCTTTCACTTAGAATAATAGTAAATGGTGTGGCCACATATGCTATACCAACCTGTAGAGGAAGTACAATATCACCCAATTAACTCTATATGTTCCCACTAAATCTACTAATAATTATTTCCATTGGGGTAATATCCTACTCTGAATATTCCAAATATTGAAGTAATATCATAGTGCATATGTTCACACTAGATCCATTATCTATGAGAACACTATGAATGGAATGGTGATCAATGTAGGCTCTGATAAAGAGTGTATCATAATCTGAGTCATCCTCATCTATCTCCTGCTTTAAAAAGGAGATTGACGGTCTAGCTAGAACTGTGGAATTATACACACCAATTTTGTTGCTTAAAGGATGTGACTTAACTAAAGGTGCTTGGTATGTAGCTAGTGGAGTGTGTGCATGATATGCATGGTGAACACCTAATGTGTTCCCTAATTCTTATTTAGAATGCTATGGGAAAGGATTTGAGAAAGTTTTCAAAGCCTTATCCTATGTTTGCTTTTCTTGAGGAGGCTCAATTGGAGTGCCAATATCAATAAGGTTTCCATATATCAAGTCTTATATCTTGTGTCAAAAATTGATGCATCTATTTTTTGTATGGCCTAGTGCCCTATGAAAATCATATAATGCATTTTGATTTTATCCACGTGAAAGAGGCTTTGTTGTATAAACTTCTTAAATAGGAGGGAGAGATATGATATTGCATTCTAGTACCTGATATAAGACTCTGGATGGAGATACTGGTAGATTAGTAAATACTAATCAAGGAGGCAATGATAAAACCAATCATTGAGGGGGCTATAAATCTGTATTAACTATAGGTTGATTTTGACTTTTGCTATCATTAAACTTTACTTTGTATGGGACTTTACTGTTTCTCTTGTTTGTTGTTTTTTATATGCTTATGTACTTGAGTTTGCTCATTGAAATTAATTTGACTTCTCTTTCATTTAGTGTATGACATAAATTAGTGAAGGAAGAAAACTTTTTGAACATTATTGACTCATGCAAAGGTGGTAAAAGACTCTGTGTGAAGAGATCTTATAATTCTTGATTGGCCATGGGGCTAGTCATTTCAACCAAGATAGTCTTATATCTAAGAACATAATCTATGAGATGATCATTTGACCTTTGTTTCTATTGTTTAATTTGGACATAAGAAACTTTGTCATATATGTTAATGCTAAAATGAGCTAGGAACATGTTAGCTAAAACATTGAATGCATTGACCAACTGATTTAGTAGACTATGAAACCATTGTAGAGCATAATCTTTTAAACTTCATAGAAATAGCTTAGTTAGTAACCAATCATCTATCACATATTCTAAGAATGCTATGTTTAAATATCTCAAGTGTGTATCTAGATCACCCTTGCCATCATATAGAGTGAACTTGGGTTAAACAAAAGATAGTGGTAAGGGTGTAGAAGTAATATGGCATGCCAATGGTGTATGACGTAGAGAAAAATAGTTCAAAGCCTATGTTGGTCTAGAGGCACCTTGATCAAGATGTGTAACCTTGGATTAAAGAGATTTGATCTCTTGCATAAGGGAAACCACATCAGGAGGTGAAGATGTACTAGCCATAACTAGTGGTGCCACATAGGAAGGTTGGGCTGCTGTAGGGGTTGTTGAGATATAGTTTCCCACATAGTGTCATTGGCAATTGGTTATTCAGTAGTTTGAGAGGATTAACCATTGTTTGATTTTTTTGTTCTTCTTGTAGTATTTTAAGCATATCATCTTGCAAAACAAGATTTTTAGTTAAAATGTCTTGAAGTTCCCTCTTATTAGTTTTGTCAAAAATGGTATATTGGGCCATTGTTAAAGTAGGAAAACAAAGTGAAGGTGAATTAATTTTTTTACAGTAAGTTATAATAGGAAAAATTTGATGGAAAGAAAGTACTAAATATAGGAAATGTAAAGTCTTAAAAACAACAAACTAAAATATGCATAAAAAGGATATGAATCTCACTAACATGTAGGGTGATACCTCAAGAAGCAAAAAGACCTAGTATATTCAACTAGGGTTTGAAAGAAATGATTTTTAAAATTACTATGGTTAATTTTAAAAATTAAATGTGAAATTATGATTTATATATGTAGGGAAAAAATTAGAAAAATATTGTTAAAAATAACAAGGAATTTTCCCTAGGGTTTCTAGGGTTTTTATATGTAAATGAAGTAAGTTGGATTCACCAAATGATTTAAATTTTTTGGATATAATGGGGTTTTATTCATATTTTAGTTAAGGGTGTAGATTAATAAATTAGTAAAAAATATAGCAATAATTATAGTCTTAATTTGTGTAATTGTTTATCTTTTTCACCTTTCTAAAAATAGCAATAAATAAGAAGAAATATAACTTAGCTAGAAATAGACTAAGATGGCTGATACAAAGGATTAAAATGATTGTATAGGACTGGGAAGGTGTCATAAAAATGAATTTGGATTTCAATCAGTGAAAGGATAGGATCACAAAAATATGGATGCTTTGGTGTCTGACATTGTTGTCCATTCCTGTCGCTATTATCCAAACTGATCATAGAGACTTGAAATTTTTTGGGTAGTTACACTTTGCCTGTATGAGCCTACTTGTGAAAAATTGAGCATTGGTTATCAATGAGACTTGTTGTAGAGTTGATTTTATATCAAAACCCTAACCCTTCATTATGCTTGATAAAATGATATTTGAATCACTTGAGAGAGAGGGGGCATTAGTGTGTAAGATGTACTAAACATGCAATCCACACCCCTTGTGTGGGTACGCTACCTAGATACCAATACTCTGAAGAGGGATCAAGCCATACGTAGTTCTCCGACCTAGTGTGCTTTGTGCAATAGTGTGATGTGAATGCAAAATACCAAATTGATAGTGTTTAAGGTGGCTAGGGACTGGTATGAGGATTTGAGTAGGTGTGAATCTATGTTGGGTGATTGTATGTAGAGAATAGGGAAGTTTACTTTAGTGCTTTCTTTTTATTCTTACTTAATTTATAAGTTGTGTCACCTCCTTTGTAAATGAACTTTGAGTGGGCTTTTATAAGGAATAATTGGTCATGGGTCAGATGTATTCATCCTAAGCTGACCTAATTGAGGATAAGGACCAAATGGAATGATCATTGGGGCTCAAATTTTAAATGGGTAGGAGCACTAAAAATTAGACACTTTGGGGTGCAATGTTGTATTCCAAATTTGACACTCCTATCTTATAGGCTCAGGACATGGGGGAATATGATTGTCTTAGGGAATGCTACTTGGCTGAGGTGGAATCAGGGTTTAGAAGGTTCTAGATGACTTGTGATGAGCAAAAAGGTGTCTAGAAGGGTCATAAGACCATGCAAAAAGGACCTATGGATGGGGTCTTGCAATCCACACTCAACACCAAATTTGGACATTTTATATGACCATATTCATCCCCCCTTTATTCTAATGATGCAGTAAAGCAAAATACTAGGATAAAGGAAAAAAGATAGTGTACTTGAACTTACCTACAAGGGTGAAGCCCATGAAGATGTGTGATGTTGAGTGTGCATAGAGAGAACCAAATGTGAAACATAAATTTGCAAAATAAAACAAGGAATAGATTAGTTCTTACTAGACACACTATATCTAAAATAAGAACATACAAAGGCTAGGTAAAAGAGAGAGGAAGAGAATGAAATGAATACACCTCAACCGGTACGTGAACCAATATAAAACCTATTATAATTTTGAGTGATACTGAATAATGATGGGTATGTGTTGTACCAAGAGTAATATCATGAATGGAATTGAGTGCTCAATTCCTTGAGGGTGGCTCAAGAATAAAAAGGATAGCCCTTTGGCTCCATCATTTCCCACTAAGTGAAGCTATGTGATCATGTGTGTGTTAATCAATGTTTAGACTGTGTGTCCAATCCCTATGAGTAGGTGGCTCAAGACTACACAGGCTAGCTAGTCCTTTGGCCCTATTGTTTCCCACTATGTAATGAACTATGAATTCATACTGGTATGAATGTGTATTATATGAGATGGCTCATGAAGCCCATAAATGCTCTTTAATATATAAATGTAGCATGGATAGCCACATGTGTACTAAAAATTGAGTCAATCTTGGCCACTCTAAAAGGTGGAGATTAGGCTTGTATGAAATCCACTTCGAAACTGAGAACTAGGCTTATATGAAAGCCATTTCGAAATGATGCCAACCACTTGCAAATGGAATAAGGCATGCGACTATTGAGAATACCTAGGTAATATAATGAATTGGTAAGAAACTAAGGCAAATGTGCCACACATATTTCCCCCAATCATTGGTGTCTATAACATGGATTTTGATCTAAAAGTTGTACCAACTGCCCAATATAAAATTGGAAGTGAGAGCCACCATGTCATGCATGATACCCCTTATATCTAGATAATTTAAGTAAAAATGTATTGAAACTACCCAATCTAAACTAAACTATATCTAAAAAAATTGTAATTAACCTTACCTTTTTATCTATTTCTAAATTTTTTAGGTTTTTGGCTGTTTGGACAGGAGCACTAAAAAGTAGACACTTTAGTGTCTGGTGTTATTGTCCAATTCTATCACTATTGTCCTTTACTATTTTTTATGATTGTTCTATATTCATCACTATTTTATTGGTATTTTCTACATGTTTTGAACTTTGATTATTGTTCTTAGTATTTTGGAAATTGATTTTTGACCGGTAGAAGCCTCTGATCTCTATGATAAAACTCCTATTTGTTTCCCCCTCATCTAAGGGTAAGAATGAAGACTTTGCAATGAATGTCCTCAGAGGAAAGAGCCCTACAAGTGTGTTATGCTATGAAATATATGATATAGTAATGATAATCCAAAATATATCTCAAGATATAACATAGTTTATATTAGAGATTGTTAGATCAATAGGGGTATGTTTAGATAGATGTGACAATGTAATAGCATGTGCAATATACTTAACTAAAATTGGAAATTTGGTTGGTTTTTAGTTGTCAAGGAGGGATGGAATATGATGTGATAGACAAAAATAACATATGATGATGAGTTGATACACCATATTGATCTCAACTAGACTAACATACACTTTTACTATGAAAAATGACTCATAATACTAGCTCCAACATCCTAGATTGCTCTAACATAAGTGTTTCTAACATGGAGGTGATATGCATTGCACTTATCAAGGTGAGTGAACAAGAGGTTAGATTGTAGACACTAATGCTACTATTTATACTTAGACATAGACAAATACACTAGTTACACTTCATGTGACCTACTAGAGGGATAACTAATTGCACCAAACATGAAAGAGTAAATAAAACACAAGGATAGATAGTTATCACTTGTCATTACACTATGCACTACTTCACACACTTAGATAAGAAGCTATAAAATCAAAACTAGATTGAAAATATTTATTTCAAATCCAAATATAGTATTCGAACCACCATGGATTCTCCATACTATGTGTGGATCCATTGAAAAGACAAAAAGGCTTGCATATATAGAGTATAAGAGAGGAAAGAGAAGAAGAGAAGTGGAATGACCACAATGCCACATTTCAAGACATGGAAAATAATTAAAATTCAAGAGGATAAAGTGTAAAATATGTCTTGAAGTTCTCCATGATAATTTTTCATCACAAATATGATATATCTTAGAGGTTGTTGTAGAAACACTCTATGGTTCTTCTTTGAAACTGCCCTCATAATGATGAGTAGTCCATTTGTCTTCAACTACCTTAGAACTACCATTGGAGTCATCACCACATATGTCCTAACATTAGAATTTGAAAACAAGATAGTGATAATAATTTATGCCTCTATAATTGATGAACTCCCCTTTGTCACTTGGCATTCACTGTTTGCAAACATTCATCACTAGCCCTTTAGGATTCAATATTCACATTTGTCACATAGGTGGCCTACAGTTGCTCATGTAATCTTATTACAGGGAGGTTAAACACCTATTGAAGACCTATTTGTCTTATGGTCTATAAAATCTAACTAAATATATTCAACATCACTCTTCTCACTATCACACTCAGGCAACCACTTTGCCTTCTCACTATCCATTCAAGATTGCCTGCAATGAAAGGTTTAGCTGAGAGGTTTCCATGCTTCACTTAGGTGATATATGAGTATGGGGAGTTATAAAAAGTCCCTAAAAACCTCCATAAATATATTTAATTTACCAATTCCAATCTATACTTACAATTTACCTCAAAACCTATAAAAATCCTATACTAGCCTTAAGTTTTTGAGGCACCATGCAACTCATCCATACAAATATGAGAAAAATAAAATGTCTCTATAGATCCTTTAAGCATTATGAGTACCCTTAGGATATGTTTAGACCAAAAATGATCAATTTGAGTTAAAATCTACAAAAAATTTGGTCTAATCCATCATCAAATTTACCTTAAAGGTTCTAAAAATAATTAGTAAGGTCATATGGTCTTATGAACCAGGTTATCCACATAGAGGGTTTAGGCGTAGTTCTAGGCTTAATAGGCCTATACTATGTATCTAGGTATGTGGCCACCTATGAATGTTTCTAATATTTTCATATGATTCTTATTAATCCTTCATATTTAGATCAACCTTTCACCTCATTATATAATGTTTTAATTTTCTTCATTCTATCCTTCTAGCATTCATATACTAAATTTGTAGGGTGGTCTTGACTGTGGAGTGACCTATGAGACAAAATAGAGTGTGTCTCCCCTATTTTTCTAACCAAAGTGAGGTTATGGGTGGATTTATTAGGTCATGAAGACCATATGCACAAAATTTCAAGGTTAGATCACCCTTCTAATGTCCTCTATACTTCAAATTGTCAAGATTGGATCTTTAGGTCTGATGTTTGTGTGTAGTGTTATGATTGACTGAGAATGAGGTATAAAACCTTGTTTTTTCAATCTATGATCTATTTATTTCATATCATATAATCACATAAAGTATGAAAACACCACTATGAGATTATTTTCAATATGATCATCCATTCTATACCATTTCCTATCAAACACACTTGTACCTTTCATAAGCTAAAACTAGTATGTAGTCAGACTATAGGTGTCTCACTAAGGAAAACAAATGATATCTTGTAGATGCTCAATAGATTTTGAGGAATACATTATATTCCTTAATTCCATCTAATGTAATTGGATCATTTCAAACCTAAATTATCATCTATACTTATAAACCATGATTCTTGTCTCTCACCATCAACATACTATGGGTCTATAGTCAGACTATAGATGTTTCATTTGGGGAATCATGAGATTCATGTAGGTGGTAATTTATGTGTGACTACTATTTTTCACACTTCATCCACTCTTGAGGTCACTGAGGACCATATCATGTTTGAATAAACCCATTATTGCCTTGAATTCATGTAACCATCCCACTATCATCCATACACTAGGTGTCATTGTGCTACAAGTTTGTAGCTTAAGGTTCATATGGATTTGTAGCATTGTGTTTATCGAGTGTATACAATGGGAGTTTGAATGAATTGAAATTCACTCAAAACTCATTCTCTTTTGATAAAAAAACCTGTTTTGATGTTGAAGAGTGTCATATCCATATAGGCTACAAGAATGAAGTGATTAGATTTTCCTAGACCTCATAGACACTTAAGAAAATATGACTCATTGTATGATCAAAACCTCATTCTTATAATTTAAGGTAATTAGTCCTATTTGCAGATTTCTCACTTTATGATCATGGATCTAAGTTTGACTGTGTGTAATGGCTTCAAAATTATCACAATGGTCTTATCTATATTCTCATACTTGATTAAATGTGTCAATTAAGTTCAAACACCTTCATTTCAACACTCCTCTGCATCATTTGTATTGAGTTTTAGTCCATGTTTAAGACTACTTGTAGGTCTATGTGATATAAGACTATGTGTTAAGCTTCAATTTCATTCAGGATATTCTTGAACACATACCTTCAATGAAGAATATAATCAACCAAGATCTATGAATTTTAAAACAAACATGAACCATTCTTGATTCAAAGTCACCCATAGGAAGATAAGCTCTACAAATATGGAAATAATGCTTTGCAGATTGATAGTGTTCATTTCTTACTCAACGAGATAGTCTTGATTATCTCTTCATGCTCACACATGTAAAACTAGCTAATACCAACATGAATATAATGTCAATGCTTTATCAACCTACATACATGAATTTGTTCACACAAACTGATGCCAAAGATGAGAAAAACTAAGGTATCAAGGTTACGTAAGTAGTTTGGAGTCACTAACATTCTTAGTGATGGTTCATGAAGCATATAACACCACTCCTATGGATATGGCCATAGAATATAAGTAAAAATATACTAATACCACCCACCAAGTGCAATCTCTTGAACTCTGCTACTCCTGTTCATATTGATGGAAAATTGGTTGACTTCTTTGACTTGTCCAAGAGATTGATGAGAGAAAGAGGTCAATTTTTACCATTTTTGGACTTGTCAAATCCACCTAAGCTTGGAATTGAGTTGTGGGGATCTTAAGAGACTTACCTAAATTCTTCCCATAATTCAATTATGTCACCTAGGTTGTATAACTACCTAAAACTACCTATTTTTAGTTGATCTTCTTGGATGGATGTTGAACCTGTAATTTTTCAATTTCATAATAGTTTTTATGACCATTCCTAACATGTGAGATGTTATATTTCATCTTGACACCTTTGTATTTCATGAAAAACCATACCATTGCATTAAATGACCCAAAAAATGGCCTAAGATGACATAAGACTAACTTAGACAAATTTGACAAAGATAAAATATATTGTTTGACCTCATTGATGACCATGGTGGACATTTTTCAAACTAGGAGACCCTATGAAAGTTTGAAATTTTAGGGGGGTTGACCTAATTTAATGATGGGGTCAAATTAGTCAACAATCATCTTATCTCAATCTAAATTCTAAATTGACCTTGACACTTGACTGTAAATGCCTCATAACAAATGAAACAATTGACTACCTTAACCAATTCAATAAGACAAAAGAAAACACATATAATCAATACACACACAAGAGAACAACAAGATAAAAAATCATGTTAAAAATCACTTAGAGGAAAAAAAAAACCATACATAACTAATCTAACATATACTAACTTACTCTAATAACTAGATACAACCCTACACAAAACCATTAACTAGTAGTGCAAAATAGCTACCTTTATTCACCAAGATCATGTAAGTAGCATACTTGAGGGAGCCATGAGAGAAAGGAATAAATTTAAATCTATCCTAATCATGACATCCTCTTCTTTTTTAAAATAATTTTTCTACACCCCCTCCACCTTGCTCGAAGAATGAGTGATCTAAAATGCATACTTGTGATAATCTTGAACATGTTTGAGCTCTTTTTCATGTTTTGAATGAACATGATAGGTAGTGGCTTCTCTTTGTCAGCCTCTAACCAGTTTAAATAGATAATAGGGCATGATATTTTGGTAGTATGTAACTCACCTATCTCCTATTCATAACCAACTTGTACCTCTTCACAATATGACTAATCAAACTGAACAAACTAACATAGACCTTGTGGCATACTTGTAGGATTGACTTCAAGAGGAAATGCATCTTGATCTTAAGAGATTGAGGCCAATAGAGGTCTTTTTCATCTTCTAAGATAAAAAAAAGTCTTCAAACTAATTTAGAGGTTGATATCCCATCTCTAAGATACTAAACAAGTCATCATTAAGTGGATTTACCTCTTGGAATGTCATTTTTGGAGAACTAATTCTTGCTTACATGTTGACTTGTTTGCCAAAGTTACCTTATTTTGTCTTTGATGGACTATAATCTTCTTTCAGAAGATTGAAACCTAATTTAGTTACCTCAAAAAATTATTCAAACTTCCTTTCATTAGCTTGTATATCAATTAGGTCCTCTTGGGTTTCATCAAACTCCTCTTTGTAGCAAGGGGGAAGCTTATTATCTTGAAAAAAACAAATAAGTTCAAAGAAAACATTCACATTTTCTTGAGGGATATCAACTTCTGATTTTTTTGGAGAGATTACAAGCTAAAATGTATATTCATCATGATTGGCTTGAACTAAAATCTCTATATTCTTGGACTGCTCCTCATGATCTATTAGTTCACTATGAACTTCAATTTAATCATAGTTTGTTTCCATCTCACCCATGTCTATATGCTCATCTTGAACCTATTCATCAACATCAAATCCATGCCAACATGACTAATCCACTTGGTCATTTATATCACATTGAAGACCTACCTGTGATTCCAACATTGGCAACTCATCAAGTCTTGCTTTCTCTTCATCTCTAAAGATTTATTTGCATTTCTCTTAACCAATAGGTGTTATAGTGATGATATATTCATCATATACACTTGAATTATCCTATTCATAACCTTTTTGAAGCTCAACTACAATTATAACTTGATCTTCCTCTTTGGCCTCAAATAGAATTTGTTATTCCTAAATGAACAAATGTTCAACCTCATAAACAAGATTTGGGATCTCATGATCAATGATATTATCACTCTTTTCCTTACATTCACTAATGAATCCTTAAATTCTTGAAATGATTTGGTCTTTAAATTTATCCAAAAGGAATTCTTTCTTCATTTGAATGCTCTCTTTAAAAAACTTCCAACAAGGGAAAGTTGTAAGTTGTTAAGCTTCTCAACAATGATTTTTTTCCTTCCTTGGATTCCTTCTTGAATTGATCTTCATGATGGGAAAGTTTTAAGGAGGGATGGGTGGGGCTTGAATAGGCAAAGTTTTTTCCTTGGCTTCAATATCCCAATCTAAGGTTGTTTCATTTTGTTTATCCCATGACTTCACCACTTGATTCCAACTTGGAATCTTAAAGGTCCTTATAAGGGGCTCTTGAGGAAGGGTAATGGAGTTTTGTGCCAAGATAACCTCATTATTTTTTCTCCAAGTACCAATAAAACACTCCAATTTTGATTTATCTTAATCTTAAACCCTCTCAACAAGAATATTTTTTATCTTTTGGATATTCTCTTGGATTGATTTCCATGATGGGAAGTATTGAGGAATGTGTGAGGTATATGGGAGGCTTTAAAAATCACTTTAATTGGTCTTTTGAGAGAGAATAGGATAAATCACATGAGGCTAATAGGAATGAACTTGCTACCCCTCATGAATCATTAACTTGTACTCTATGCATTGAATTAGGCCACCTATGTCCAACGTGTCATTTTTGAGTCTTTATTGGTTATCTCTCTCAATATGTGACCACTCTTTCTTAATCATATATAATGAGTCTCTCACATTATAAATGATATGACTAAGAATACTTAGACTATACTTCCTTTGTATATCAATCTCTATCATAGGCTATGAGAGTTTCCTTAAATTTTGAGATAGACTGATTGGAAATGTGACTATGAAGACAAAGAGAAACATGGTCTTGAAAAAGATAATTAGAATAATGAATACACTACCAAGGAGGTTGAATTAGGGTGGGAGGTGTCATATATAATTGATGTTGAGGTAAAAAAGAAGGATGGTACTCTTAATAAAAAGGTTGGTATGGGTCAACATAATACCGATAAGGGTCAACTAACTATTTATAGTGATCAACATAAGATTGAAATGGCTCAACATGGGTATGATAATGATTAATATACTGATGATATGATTCACCAACTTGAGTAAAATAGAAATTCAATCCAAACCCAACCATAAAAGCGCATGATAAAGGTAGAATAAAAATATGACTCATTTGAAATACTACCTATGCTCCTAAAACCACTTGAATACATTTGGAGTCACCATTGGTGCTTATGTTCAGTCCTCCAAAGGTTGATGCATTAAATATCACACCGATCACTCTTTAATTGATGAAGCTCTTGTCCCACTGATAATGCTAGAACTATTATTATCAAAAGTTGCACCTTTGAGTACGTTGTTAAAGCCTCCTCACTTAAGTGATATCATGGAGACACCTTTAGAATGTGGGTGGCCTAATCAGTGAGGTGAATCACTAGATAGAGCTAACTCCCTTAATGATATCTCCCTTAAAAATATTACTAGACCTATTTATTTCAAACAAAAAGGGTAAAATAAACTTAAAGTAGAATAAACTAAGGAGGTGATGCACCAAACTAACACCCTCCACTTGACCATACTGTACTAAGAACATGAATTAATCTTGAATCTGATCACACTTTTCATTAAAGATCTTCAAGCATGCGTATTTTAACATAGAGGTCATAGATAATGTGTTGAATATAAGGTCTAATAAAGAGGGATAATGAAGAGACTAATGACTAAAAATCACTTATAAACTATGCAAAGCTATCCAAACTCACCATGTGACCTGAAAGAAGACAATCCATTTTAAAATAGGTAGGAGAGGATAAATGAGGGTGATTAAAATCACTACTACTACTAAAATTCATTAACAATCACACATGTACACTAGTTTTAAGAATTTAAGAAGGTAAGAAATAACTTTATTAAATATTCAAAGGCATAGTATAAGTGTTTTGTTGACTAGGACTTCACCATAATTAGCCAAATGATCCCTAAGAATCCATTTGAGGGAAAATATATTAGATAATGTGAGAAAGATAGAAGGAGAAGAGGTGTAAGAGATGCATAAACAAGTTTCATCTCATGAGGAATAAGTTATAAGAAAGAAAATTGTTAATAATTAGTCCAAAAACAACTTCCTCATAAATGTTAGCTTGATATGATATTCTCACTCATTAAGGGTGGCATGGAATGACTCTTCACCATCACTTGTCAACCTCATTCGAAGCTACCCATTCTTAGTCTAGAAAGAGTTATCACCCATGTTTTTCCATGTCTCACATTTGGTCATACTTCTTTGAGCTATCTAACACAATACTAGGATAATTCCATGTCTCTCTCATCCTCGTGGAGCCAAGGATTAAGGCTCAAGAGCTTTCAAACTGGTAGAGACTTACAATTTGATTGAGAGACTTATGTGGTTCAAGTGAAGACCACCATAGTGAGTCTATTTCTTCAATCTCATGCCTAGTTCTTACTTAAAGACTACCACCATAGGTTGAGTATATATAATGTACCATGTAAGGAGTCCTTATACCCTTTTTATTACTCAAAACCATCTCAAAGACTGAGGTATAGGTACATTAGGGTCTAGTCTCTTATCACTCTTGATGGCATATGGATCTGTCAATATGTTTCTCAAGACATTCTAGTGAAACTAACTCATAGGAGCATTTAGGTGTCTTAAAACCTATTAATGGTTATTTATAAAACTATTCCATTAACTTCTCTAAGTCATATATGGGTTTAAGATACTCCATTAGGTCTTAGTCATATTTCATGAGATGTCCTCAAAAATTGCCTTTTTAGTCTTACAACAGTCATTCTTAGTTAAAAATCTATATTTTCTCAGTCCACAAGTGTGAGATAGTGACTCTATCAGATGAACATGTGTGTTTAGAGATCATTCAATGATTTTTTAGACCATTTTAGTCTATTTGAATCAATTAGGAAGCCAATCGTCTCCACTGGGTTATTTTAGAAGGTTTAGGTAGGGTTTACAGTGCTTATCTTTCTTAACAATGATTCATATAGATGAGGGCCATATTCCATAAATCAATACCACTAAATTTTATTTTATGAGGGTATTTTATTGTCCCTAGGATCTTTTGGCCCCATGCATTTTCTTCGTATAGTTCTAAGCAATATTTTAGGCTTTCTTGAGCTCTTCTTAAGGAAAAATAGTGGTTTTCACTACTCCTCTTAATGATTATTCATAACATGTATGAAATTTAATGAAAAAAAATTCTAAAATATTAGAGAGTGATAACCTATTTATAATCTCTAATATCCAATCCTTCCCATGCACATCCTCCATGAATTTTTGAGCCTATAAAAATAGCCTTTCAAGTATTGTAGGATTATGTGAGAATTCAAGAGGGATAATTATAACACAAGAGAATTGAAATAGATTGAGATGGGTAAAAATAATTTGTTTAGTTATAAAATTAATTATAAAATGTGTTCAAATGGTTTCCTACATACACTTACCCTTTCATCTCATTCAGCCTTGATTATCCCAATACTAGGGTTTAAAGATAGTCTTCTATGAACAATGCCGATGACCTTGGTTTAGCACTTTCTTGTTATCATAGTGAGTTTAGAGAATATATACATATATTAAAAATAATTATTCACATATAAAGGCCTTGGATTCATAAAATATCCTTAAGATCTATAAAATTATTCATATTCTTCTCATAGGCTTGTAGGTGTTCTTTCTTGGCCTAAAACTTGTTGGAGCTCAAGAGTGAGTCTTCTATCAATGTTTAACCTTTTATATACTCTACATAAAACTTATCAGATATTAAAAATATTTTACACAACTAATTTTTTCCTTAAAATTCATTTTTAAATACAAGACTAATTGCATTTACTTGAAAAATGGAGACTTACAAGTCTACAGACTTGTGGGTCTGCAGATCTATGGGTCTGCACACCCGTGGGTATATATTTTTATTACCTTAAACCCTTTATGATGCACTCATATATTATTTTATCCCATGAAATAATATATATATATTTCCTCATAAGATTATTTATGAGGCTTTATAATTTCATACCTTTTATATAGGGCAATATTTGTCGCTTTAGTTTACCTTACATAGGTAGGTTTGTACACAGTTTCCAAACCTGAGATCAATGTAGGTTTGATTTGGAGGAGTTGATGTTGAGATCACCAATAATATTGGAAGATATTATAAGAATATTAAATTATTAAAATTATAGGAAAACAATTCCCACATTGTTTTCTTTGAGGTTCAAACTCAAAGCCATGTTGACCTCCTAAACCATCAGGTTATTCACAATATCTTAATATTCATGATAACACAACCTCTCTACCATTTATCACTCTAAGAAATGAATTGAGAGGGTATAAATTAGTTTTAAGAAACCAACCATACAAAAACATTATACTTCTCATTATTTTCATGCATCGGAGGCCTTTATATACTAGGATTCTAATTGGTACCTTGATCTATGTTGAATGCTTGTGTAAAACTATAAGGTTGCCATCATGTTATGAAGTTTTAAGTCAATATAGGCATTTAATAACTATGTAATGAAATTTAAGAGAATAAAAAATGTTTTTAGGAGTTATAAAAGCTTAACCATCATGCTCTCAATAATTTTAAACCCCAAAATATCAAGAACTCCATGGTCTTTAATGTGGAACTTGCTCTAAAATGAAGATTTATTGCATGATTGATCTCACAAATGCCAAGTGAGACTTGAAAGGTTATATAGAAGGATTTTAAATACCCACTATATCCTTTCCCATTGTCCCCATGTCTTCAATGAGCTCCAAAATTCAACTTCAAAGAGACACCAAAACTAGTAGGGGTTTCGTAGGGTTTTGTGGAGGTTTACTCTCTTAAGGATGGTTCATAGAGTTGTTAGCCTCAACCTGATAAACATGGGCATGAATTAGAAATAATAAAGTCTCATATAAACCACACATTTTTATATATTTAACACTCTTTATTCATTAACTAATCACAAAGTGGTTGATTTCCTTTGGTTGTTAAGAACCTGAGAGAGAAGATGAAATAGTTTTCTAATCTTTCTAACCTAAAAAACACTATCTGAGCATGGATTTGAGTCTGATGGAATCAGAGAATATTGAAACATGTCATCTCTATATTTGACCAATATTAATACGTACAAAATACATTATTATCCCTCTTTTTGGTGTTGAAAATCTCTTGTAACTGTGAATAGGAATTTGACTCAAGAGAGGTGATTAGTATTGTGTTAGTCCAAAAATGCAAACAAATTGATAAAAACACACTAATTAGCATAAATCTCTAGTCCTAGTTACTAGGGTGATCTTAATAAAAAAACAAATGAAAAACACAACTAAAAAGTAAAGAAAAACAAGAATCCTTCACCTTCTTTGGATGCTCTAAATGCTTGTTGCAGTGGCTTGCTTGACTTGTGCTCATGAAGTCTTCATCAAAGGAGGCGTGGCTATCTCCTCTTCTCCTTGGCACCTTGTGGCTTTGGCTTAACTTGGATCAATATTTTGGCATCATAACTTTGGCATGTGAGAGCTCTTGGAATCATTTTGACATGGTAGATTTGTACAAATTTAGCTTAAAAATGATGTTCATGGCCTCTCTATTTATAAAATTTCAAGAATGACTAGAATCAACCATGACCGTCCATCTCAAGATTGAGATGTGTGGTCATGGATTGATTGAATTATGTAATTCAAATCCATAATTATCCTCATCATTACTTTAGAATAAGGGACATTAATGAGGCATGGAAGGTAATAAAGAGGTATGGGAGTCCCATAATCTTGATATTTATGCAATTATGGCCTAGGGATGTTTTCCCAAGAAATGAGGTCACTTGATGATGCAGATATTCAATATTTATTTATAAAAACAAGTTTTCAACAAGTTTTCATTGAATTATTAATTAGGCCTTGATTTGGATTAATTAGCTCTTAAACATGATTAAGCACTTTGTGCACAAATTACTCAAATTAATCAGAATGCCTTGTTATTGGTCCAAAATTTGACTATATTGGAATTGGAAGTCAATGTTAGATGCATTGGATCCATTATCCCATTTAGGATGTTTATAACACCAAATAACAAAGACATGCATCTCATACAATAAATTTGATAGAAAAGAGCAATCTAGAGCACCCAGGTGCAAAATTAACATTTTGACTCGAAATGATCAGATCAAAGTTAGCTAGCCCATAAATTAAATTACCCCATTTAGTGATACCCTAGCCAAAATTGGCACTTGAATATGTCAATTTCAACTCATTTAATGTGCTTTAGTGTTTTTAGGCCAAATTGTGCACTTTGGTGGAAATTGGCCAAAACCTTGGTTAGAGGTCATTGGTGGCCAGATTTAGGTGTCTAAAGTAACTGCCTTTCCTCATTTGATACTAACTAAAAATTACTTGAAAAGTGATATTCCATCCAAATATATTTTATTTGACTTCATTTGACCTCATCAAGATTTTAACAACATTCGCCTTCGTTATAAAATACCTCAAACAAAGTTTTTAACTAGATATGACTTAAATAAGCTCAACACAAAGAAAACACCTTACCTTAGTTTCCTAAAAAAAAGCTAAACTTGTATAATACATTCATTTAGGCATTTTAGAAAGGAAAAACTAGTGCAAAAGGCCAAGTTTTTTATTAGACTCACCTATGGTAGCCAAATTTGGCTAACAATTTTGACATCATTATTTGTCATTAGGTGATGTCTTATTCACTGGTCCTTATTTTATGTCAAGGTGTTACATCTCTAGTCCAAATACAAGAGTAAAGACCCCCAATTTTATGGTCAATCTCCATGGTTTCAATCCTACCATGAAACACTTAGCATTGTTTATGGTAACATTGTCAATGTTAAGGTTCTTTTGTATAGTTTAAATTTGTGTTTGGACCATGTTAAGTCATTGGTGATATAATAACTCTTCAATAAGGTGTGTTAGGTATTTTAAAACATGGAAGACATAATTTAGCCACATCATATGGTTTTTTATCACGTTTTAAGGTATGTTTGCAAACTTTAAGGTAATTTCACCTTGTCTCATGCTTATCCAAATTAATGAAATGTGAAAGTAGTGATGGGGATAATAAAAGGCAAAGAATAACATCATTAGTGGGTTATTATTCCATCATAACACTTTATTGGTACGCCACATGGTCACCAAGAATTATCTCAATGTTGTACATGCCTCAAGCCCTTCACAAACATATTGTCTTCTCTCTTATTGCAAGCCTAAAAAGTCAATGTTATGACTGTGTGAGAAGATTATAAGCATTAAAAAACTAGGAAAAAGTTATTGGAAAAGTATATATCTCCTAAAATCTCCTTAGTCCCCTAAATGTCCAAGTAAAAGGTTCAAATTTGAGTTTAGGGTCTTTTGTAGGTGGATTGTATAGGTTATAGACATATGAAAAAGTACCAATCAGGGTTTGAGGGAGTTGTAAAGTGTTTTTATGGGAATAATGATCTTATATAGTTGGGCATAGTATATATAAATTATTCAAGGCTTTTAAACCATTTTTATCCAAACACATAAGGTCAAATAGGTGGTGAATGAAGAGCATATTAAGCCCAAAATAGGCATCTACAGGTTCATACTCAGGAAAAGGATAGAAAAGGGAAAACTTTCCATGAGATCTAGAGACTAAAAAAAGTATAGAGTGCCTTGAGTAGGTTTTTTAATGTTTTTACCTTTGATATGAAATGAATCATGTACTTTGAATCAAGTTTATTTGAATTGAGAGAGATTGAGGCCTAAAATAGATATCTATAAGCTCATTAATAGAAAATAGAGAGTGGAGGTAGTATGAGTGGTAAAAAAGAGGATTTAGATATATTTTAGAAGGTGATAGACTTTGAGAAATGTTTTTGAGGTGTTTTTACTCTTGGGAGCCAATAATAATAATCAAACTAAAACAAAACTAGATAGAAAGAGTGTTCTAAGACTATGAGAAGTTTGGAGACAACAACCTTACATTGGAGCACTAAATACCCAAGAAACCAATAAAGGGAATTGGTTTATTATTGAATAAAAATTATCTAATTCAAAATAAATAATACTTAAAATAATTTTTGGTCAATTTTGAGAAGCACCTTGCTGGGAAAATGTTTTAACTATGCATAGACATGTAAGAGAATATGATTCTAAAATAATTGTAGTTTGCAATTTGGAGTTAGAAAAGAACATTCATTTATATCAAGATAAAATTAAAATATTTATATAAGGTACAATTCATATTATTTGAGTTAGATAAATATTATAAGTTAGATAAAAACCATATAGAACTATAAAATAGGGAGACTGTGCAAATATACAAGTATAGATGAACTATGTCAAGACTATGAGTAAACATATGAAGAAGGAACACTTATTTTACATTGAACATATATGGATAATATTTAAATAGGTGAATAAATATATTTTAAAAGTATACTATGGTGTGAATAAGGTTTTATCATGATCTCCATAGACTTTCAGAGCTCAAAAAGCATTTTTCACTTGATAACCATTCTATGTAAATATCAAGAAACATGACTGTTGCAGAGCATCAGCATATAATAAGGTGTTAGTATGTATTTTAAGTTATTAAATGAAAATATTTGGTATTGTGATGTGTTATATGTCCTATATGGTCTTAATATATGTTTAATATTCTTTATAAGTCTTTAAAATGGTGTGTGTGTAGTCCTTTTGATTTTCCTACCAAAATCAACATTTGAAAATTTGAATTCAAAATAAGGATTTGTAGGGTGTTTTTGAGTATTATAAGGCACGAAAATGTTAATGAATGTTTTTATTGAGTCAAAATAGGTCATATAAGAGTGTTTTAGTGGTATTTCAATGTGCAAGTATGGGAAAGGCAAACGTAATTCAATAAAGTTATTTTGTAACTGCCCTTCAATATGGGCTGGCAAGAATGGAAAGTTTATTTACATGTTTAGGATAATAAGAGAAGATAAATGCATGATAAAGTTCAGGTTGAGGATTAGTATACTATTGTTTTAGATATATTTTAAGGTGACATGAGGTAAGGAGCTTCAATAAAGAGACGAAAAGATAAAGATATAACAAGAAGTCTACGTACCTTCCAAATTATGTGTATGGAAGTTGTATATAAAATATTTTAATGCATGAAAATAATGTATTAATAGTATATTTGAGATAATTTTTATTAATTTGATCTATTTTTATTTATTATTATTATAATTTAGATCTCAACATTTGCATTCAGTTTATAGATTATCTCTTACAAGTTACTAGCACTTTGTTTTAGCATAGTCTTGAAGGAATAGCATAGAAGTGGTGGTTTGAGATGAAATAAATGGTCTTAATGTGTTGATAATGACATTAAATATATATAAATTTTTTATTTGTACTTATTATTCTATAAATGAACCATTTTCTAATCTATAGTTGAATTCAAAGTTCTATTTCAATGCACACAGTCATATAAGAGAGAATTATGTATTGATACAATCTAAAAGGCAGAGGTAAAGAAGTTTGTTGGATATTCCATACTAATTTATTTTTTTATGAAATATATAGGTAATTAAAAATAATATTTATCCCTTAGGATGGTAATTTATACATTTATTAAGGTAAGAGTTGTAAGTTTTATTTTGTTTCTAGTACAATCAAGAAAAAGTACTAAAATTCTGTAATAGTTATATGTGTAAGACTTTTGTTGTTCATTCATGAACATTCATATATGGGATATGGTGTAATATTTTTTTAATACCTTAAATACTCATTATTTTCCTTATAAAAGGAAATTTTCATTTTAAACTGTTAATCTTCCATAACATAGACTTGCATGTTGGGAGCTTTTAGTGAGTGTTTAAATCCAAAAGACTATTTGAGAAGTTGAATATGTTGGGACATACCATTTATAGGTATTATATGTTTTATAAAGTATTTTAAACCAAAAATATCCATTTTTTACTCTGTCTTAGCCTTGTATAGGCTTGTCCAAAGCTAGACTAGGGTTTTAGTCTTTCATCTTGTATATATGGAGTTTCCACCCTTGAAATTATTTAAAACTTGGTGGTATTATGTGTTTTAGAATGGTATAAAGTAATTTTGTGTTTTTGGGTTTATTCCATGTCTTATTGTATGGTATCATTGACTTTGTCTTCAAATTAGGCCTGAGAGACCTAATTGCCTAGGGGGTGGTGCAAGAAAAGATACTTACCTTGAGAGTTGTGAGATAAAATTTTCAGGAGAGTTGTAAGGGATTAATTGGATCCCAAATATGTATTTATATTATCTAAATACTATATTTTTTGTTCAAACCTAGGAGGTTTGTATGTAAACATGGTTACAAGGAAAGGAGCCTTAAAGAGAAAAAAGTGAGTTGGCTAAGAGTTATTTCTTGGAGACTATAATGTTTGGTTGAGGGATTAAAAGGAGATATAAATGAGCAAATGGATGGTATTATGAACCTTAGTATGAATACTAGAACCTTGGAAGCAAGTATTAGACCTTTTTAGTGTATTATTATATATGAGAAGAGACAAGATTTATGAAATAATGGAGTGTGTAAGTTTTGAAGATTGGTTTGAGATAATTATGGTGATGTATTGTATTAGAAAAATATTAAAGAGAATGTTGAAAAGAAAATAGATCTTCAAGAGAAACAATAATTATATACATGAATGAAAAAGGCTATTAAGCCTAAAGAGGGAGAAATGGATAAAGAGAGATCAAAAGTAAGGAATGTACCAATAGGATAGAAGCTAGATCAGAGGTGATTAGAGTCACTAAAATAAATAATTAGAGACAAGTTTATGAGGTAAGAGGTTTTAGGCTTAGGCCCTACAACAATGACTTGGTAGGTCTAAAAGAGTTCCCAAGGTAACCTAGGCCTATCAAATGAATGAAGGGGGTTATGAAGCATTTTGAGCTCTACTTTCCTTGTCAATAAGTATGATAAAGGTTAAAATTGAGATAATTAAAATTAAATGTAGACCTACAAGTTAGTATACTTGTAGGTACATATTATAAATCAAAAGAGGAAAATTGAGCCTAAATATAAGGTCTTGACAAATATGCTTTTAGTATCAAACATTGGTCCCAAATAGGTTATATTTGGTATGAGGGATTGATAATAAGTCATCTATTGTATTCAAACTCCCTGACACTAGTAGGAAACCCCACTGAAGAAGAACCATGCTCAAGCTATATCAAGATGATAAGCCTAGAAGAAAACCTACAAGTCTACATATAATAACATGAAGGTAACATGTGATTTTGAGATGAGATTGAAACATAAAGGTTCATGACATGTTTGAGGACTCATATATAATCTCCCTAAAATTAATGGAATCCTTAGAAGAGGGAAGAAAACATCACGATAAGCTATTAGGTCTAGAACCATCATAAAGCATGTAAACCCTTGAAATGGGTTAAAATAGGTTCTAAGACAATTGGAGAATGAATACATTTTGGAAACTATTGGGAGACATAATTATATATTTTTTATACCTCATGTGGTAATTTTCAAAGAAAAACTAGCTAGCTATTGGATGACCTATTTACTCAAAAGTCTTTCTCTGCCTACGCATATAGTCCTAACAAGCTTGAGAGGCTTCTTTTTGAAGTCTAGAAATTCATTGAGGAAGTGCATGGGATGATATGGAGTTTTGAGATGTTTATGATGTTTCCACTCTTAAAATTTATGGCATTGGTTTTTCTCAAAAGTTCTTTTTATAAGAAAATTGCTTCCCAATACACTTAGACCCATGTTCCTGAGTCACTAAAATTGTCATTAGTCCTTCTTGATGAGAATTATGGTTATTTTATGCCTCATAATGGTATTTAACACCTCATAAATTGTATACTTGATGTGTATAAATTATTTATAGGCTTCTCTAAGGTTAGAAATGAGAAATTTTACTCGATATTCTTCTCAACCTCTCCAACATAAGATAGACAAGTACTTGCTATGAATAGTATTTTACTACATTTACCTTTTTATTGATTTTATATAATGAATATGACATGGAAAATATCTATATGACTCCCTCCAATGTCACAAACCCATAATAAATATATGAAAATTAATATTGACTCATAAATGAGTACAATTTGTTTATATATTTACATGATAGGTATTTGAAATTTCAAACTCTAATTTGGTGGGAAAATTTATTATATACTTAAAAATTACCAAGACCAATACAAGATTCTTTAATGTTTTAGAAGATAATGTAAGACTATTAAGACCTATACTACATTTTCAAGTAAAATTATTGCATTTGACAATCATGCTCCTACAACACACGCTAATTTTGAATTTTAGTGTTTTATAAAATTTCTTTGATAGGATCACTTTATCCCTTACATATGATGCAACTAAATTATATTTTTTTATGATTTTTTTAATAAGTACAAGATCAATTTATCCATATCATATGATGCAAATTAATTGTAATGTTTTAGGAAATTACTTCGACAAATAGTTTCGATAGAAATGCATGCTAATTATGGAAATCAACACTAAATGTTTTCCTTATTGGATGACATATGTGTTCCTTATGGAGAACATGACTGATACAATAGAGGAATTCCATTTCCACATTTAGAAAAATACATCTTTTCTTGATACACTTAGAAATGAACAAAATTTAATGAGCAATAAATCATATGTGGTGGCAAGTGCCCTTAACTAACGTGGTTTTACATTTAAAACTAAATTTGTAAAACCCAATAGTATGATATGGTCAAATGTTCTAATGTATTACCTTACTAAATATCCAACATAACATATACCCTTTTTAGTGTATGAATTTTTGAAAATGATGGAAAGGCATGGAGTGGAGTTTATCATGCATTGGTATTTTGAATGGCCGAAAGAGGATGTAGTGTTCCAAACATGTGGAACACTGTTGGATCCATATTATCTTACATAAGGTTATTATTACAAAACTTCATGCCTACCAAGATATACAACAATACTAATGTTAATGTACACCTCGATCATGTGATAATTTTTTTTATTGGAATGAAGATTCCATTTAGGGTGCAGTTTGAATTGTTCAGTGTTTAGAATCACCATTATGATGTGGCAAAAATGTGTCCTGATCAGCCCATTAGAGCATTGTGGAAATGGTTCACCATTTCCATTGATGTTGAGTTCCCACTTATCCATATAGGACAAATAATTTTAATAAATATAAATTGATAATCTCCATGACCATTGAGGACATGGAAAATAATGAGAATTACTCTCCATCAGGTGAATCAGTGGACATGTATGATGCATAGCTCTTAATCCTTTTCCTAATACTCTACCTTTGTCCCTCATTCATTCATTCTTCCATGTTCCTTTTAGACCTCATAAAAAATGGTCATAAGATTTATCAATCCTTGGTATAATGTATAGACCTCTCTCAAATCTTTTAAGACCCCTTTAGTTAATCCACAATCTTCTACCTAATTTCTCAACCCTTTTCACAAACTTTGCACACTCTTTAACCTTGACTTTTTAGTTCATTCTTAAAACTTTGGTTTATTGATTTAAATAGTTTCTTTTATGCCTTTCAATGTAATTGATTTTGGATTTGTAGAGGTTTATTAATTATCCTTTCCCTTCTAAAAAATCTATCAAGATTTCCCAATTCTCAATCCTTTCTTTTACACAAATTGCTTGCACTTTCCACACTCCTTGTAGCCCTATTTATGGGTCTTCTTACTCCATAAAGTTAAGTACAAACCATAATATGAAAACCAATCACCAATCTATATACCCTCTTTCCATTTATACCTGATTACAAAATTTCAAATCCTCACTCGACTTTTGATCATCCATACAACTCCTTTTAGGTCTCTATTCACCTCAATTAGGTCTCTTAGGTTTCTTTTAAAACTCAGTCTCCAAATTTTGTACATAGAGGTATGTTAACACAAATAAAACCTTAAAATATTTTTACAAAGACTATTCCTAATCTCTCCATAAAATTTAATCCCAAACTCATAGTGGAATCTCTCTATTCTAACAAACCCTAGGTTTAGCGTTTCCTCAACTCTGCCTTAACCAAGAGCACTTAGGTTGCTATATCTCCCTTCAATAAAGGTGTAAAAGAGTTTAAAAAAATTATTAAGGTCTATCTAGACCCTCTCCACATTTTCCAAACAATATGAATATTTGAACAATCTTCACTCCATGTTTTCTAAATCAATATATGTTTAACTGTGTAATATGGTTAACTGTCTACAAGCATGTGACCCCGTATAAACCAAAAAAATACATACAAAGTATAAATTATGGAAAATGAACTTAGATAATGTTAAAAAAACTTACCAAGATGCTCTAGTCACTTAATACTTGGGATAATGAACCTTTCCTTTCTTGGAATTGCACACAATTCAACCTTGATATCATCCACTATAAAAAATAGAGTCCATTATTTCCCTATCTAAGAAACACCAGACATATTTATTATTAAATATTATAGTCTTGATCTCAAAAATTCATCAAATAAAAATTCAATAAAATTTCAAACCATTATCCAATCCATTTGATTTCCAAAAACTAAAGACTCAATCTACACCAAACCAAACTACTCATGAACATGGTCTGTTTATGGTAACATCTACATATTAGATGATTTAAAACTTTCCATTGCAATATATGATCTCAAAAAAGTTAAAAAACCTTTAAATAAAACATTCATTTGGTTTACAAGTCCATGTGACTATTCCTTTTATAAACTCATTCTTCAATAAAAAATTAATTCCATACAAGGTTTATTTATTCCAAATTCTTCAATAGGGGTTATTTTTCTCTATCTCTTCAAGTCTTATCACATTCACATCATTCAATAACTTTTAAATCACATTTTGAAACCATTTTCAATATCATTATTTGATTCATCAAACATGTATTCATAAAAATAACAATATAACAACAAGATGAGCAATGTCCTTCAACAAAGGTCTGCCTTCATACTCCTGAAACAAAATAGGGGTTAACACCTCACATTCCCCTTCATAAGAGTTTATTACTTAACCATTCCTTTACTATGAATGGAATCACTTATTATAATTCAAAAATTGAATCTTTTATTCATAAGAGGGATGCATAACCATTTTTTTTCCTTTTCCCACATGGAGGTTTTCTTGCATCATAACGTTTTCTTGATTTTTGCATATATAAGGTGTCTTGAACCATGACAACATAACTATGACATTTTATGAACGTTTTGTAATTCCTACACCCTTAGACAAGTTTGTTACATCTTTCCACCTTACTAATTTGTTCAAATGTCCTTATACAAGGCTTCACCATATTCAAATTTTTTAAATATTACTTTTGGTGAGAAAACCTATAGTTCAAATCCTATGCATCTCTAGACACCCTAAACTTCACAAATGGAATTCAACTGACCTCTAACAACTTTAAGACTAATTTAAGACAAAGTTGACATATTTTGGGGTCCTTATAAGATGCCCTTTATCATACTCTTGGGGGAGATAGAAAGTGAGCTCCAATGGATTGCTGTGCTTCTTCCTTCTCTTCCAATTCATCACTCTCAGATCATCCTCTACTACTCCTATCTCTATATGATTCAACTATTAACTTCTCCTTTCATGTTTTCCTTGGTCAAACACTATCCTATTTATATCATCTCTCTGCTTACTTGCATAATAAATTTTAACTCCATGTGCATTCTCCTCTTCCTCATTACCTCTATCATGTGGGATGCAAATGGCCCAATATGCTACTACAACTTTTGTACTTTTAGCTTCCTCTGCTCCCATATTCATAATTTTAATCAATATAAAAACAATATCTTACATAGCTATTGTCTTAATGAAATTTAATCCTCCATAAGGATCCACATCTTCCTCCTATTGTATTGCTACTATCATGTCTTTTCCATGCTCTTTTCCTTCATTCATGTGAGGTTCAACTGCTGCAACCTATACTATCTCATCCTTTTCTCTCACTTCATCAATAAATTCTCTATTTATGGCTACCAACTCTAATTCTAGTTTCTCATTGCTATCATATAAAAAATTGAAATAAATTTCCATATCTTTATCCATTAGTTGCATTTCATTTTCTAAGCCTTCGATGAGGCTGTCAAATTGATCCACTTCACTTTGATCCTTCCTTTCATCTAACTCGATACAATTGTTCTCTTTTTCTTCACTCAAACTCACCTAATCCACATCAATGTGTTGCTATTCCTCTTGCTCTTCCTCTTGTTCCTCATGTTGTCCTCTCAACCAAAGCATTTTCATTTCTCTTTTCAATTGCTTGCATAACAAATTCTTTTGTTCTCTCTCCTCTCTCTTTGCTTGTTCCTTTATTGTCTTCATCAATACCTTTATTGGCCACTTTAGTGGATTATTATTCATTACCCATACAACATATGGGATTTACATTTCACTTATCTACTCTAACATATCCAACATCCTATCTATCTACTACCTCATCTCAACCATCTCTCTTTCCATCTTTCTCCTCTGCTTGGTGTCATATTGCACCACATTAATCTTGTGGTAGCTTCTCTCATCCACCATGCCCTATTTATTATTACCTCTCTCTTTTATCATCTCCTTTATAACTTCTATCAACTCTTTGGCCTCACCTGGACCTATACCTCTCTCTAACAAGCCTTCACTCACTTGACACATCTTGACCTCACTTGGGTCATTCACTTCTCTCTCTCTATTGTCCTCACTTTAGAATTATCCTCTTGTCCTACCTATAGGAATCTTTATCTCAATCTCTTTTTATGAGCTTGTTAATAGTTCTCTTGATCAATAAGCCACACTTGGCTGTAGGGTTGCTACCAACTTCTCTCAACCTTAATGCACACTTCAAAACATCAAATGAAAAAAAGCCATGTACCTGGTTGCTTGTTGTTGTAATTTCTCTTCCCAAAAAATATTTAGGCTTTAATACCAAAATGATGTATAGCTCTTAATCTTTTTCCTAATACTCTGCCTTTGTCCCTCATTCATTCATTCTTCCATGTTCCTTTTAGATCTCATGCACAATGGTCATAGGATTTTTCACTCCTTGGTACAATGTATAAACTTATCCCTAATATTTTTAGACCCTTTTAGTTCATCCAAAAATTTCTACTTGATTTCTCAACCCTTTTCACAAACTCTGCACACTCTTTAACCTTGACCTTTTAGTCCATTCTTCAAAATTTAGCTTATTGATTCACCTAGTTTATTTTATGCCTTTCAATGCAATTTATTTTGGATTTGTAAAGGTTTATTAACCCTCCTTTCCCTTCTAAAAAATCTATAAATCTTTCCAACATCCTTTCTTTTACATAATTTTCTTACACTTGCCACACTCCTTATAGCCCTATTTATGGGTCTTCTTGATCTGTATAGTTCAATATGGACCAAAATATCAAAACAAGTCATCAATATGGATACCCTCTTTCAATTTGTACCTAATTACAAAATTTCAAACCCTCACTTGACCTTTGATCATCCATACATATCCTTTTAGATCTCTATTCACCTCAATTGGGTCTCTTAGGTTTCTTTTGAATCTCAGTCTCCTATTTACATACATAGAAGTATGTTAACACAAGGCAAACCTAAAAATATTTTTACAAAGACTAATCCTAAGATATCCATAAAATTTCATCCAAAACTCTTAGTGGAATCTCTCTATTCTAAAAACCCTAGGTTTAGGGTTTCCTCAACTCAATCTTAGCTGAGAACACTTAGGTTGCTATATCTCCCTTCAAAAAAGGTGTCAAAGAGTTAAAAAAAATTCATAAGGTCTATCTAGACCATCTCCACAGTTTCCAAATAATATGAATCTTTGAACAATCTTCACTCCATGTCTTCTAAATCAATATATGTCTGACTGTGTAATATGGTTAATTGTCTACAGGCCTGGGACCCTATATAGACAAAAATAATATATACAAACTATAAATTATGGCAAATGAAATTAGATCATGTTAAAAAAACTTACCAATATGACATAATAAATTAATACTTGGGCTAATGAACCTTTCATTTCTTGTAATTCCACACAGTTTAACCTTGATATCATCCACTACAGAAAATAGGGTCCATTATTTCCCTTTCTAAGAAACACTAAAAATATTTCTTGTTAACTCTTACAGTATTGATTTTAAAAATTATTCCAAAAACCTTTCAATAAACTTTCAAACCATTATTCAATCCATTTTATCGCCAAAAACTAAAGACTTAATCTCCACCAAACTAGACTACTCATGAATAGGTTCTATTTATGGTAACATTTGCATATTAGATGATTTAACACTTTCCCTTACTATATATGATCTCAAAAATGTTATAAAATTTTTCAATAAACCATTAAAATAGTTTACAAGTCCATATGACTATTCCTTTTACAAACTCAATCTTTAACAAACAATTAATTCTATACAAGGTTTGTTTATTCCAAATTCTTCAAAAGGGGTTCTTTTTCTCTATCCTTTCAAGTCTTATCACATCCACATCATTCAATAAAATTTTAATCACATTTTAAAACCATTTTAAATATCATTATTTCATTCATCAAACATGTATTCATCAACAAAAAAATATAACAACAATATGAGCAATGACCTTCAACAAAGGTTTGCCTTCATATTGCTGAAACAAAATAGGGCTTAACAGCTCACATTCCCCTTCATACAAGTTTGTTACTTCTCCATTACTTTATTATGAATGGAATCACTTACTACAATTCAAAAACTAACTCTTTTATTCCTAAGAGGGATCCATACCCGTTTCTTATTTCCTTTTCCCACAAGAGGTTTTCTTGCATCATAACATTTTCTTGATTTTTGCACACATAAGGTGTCTTGAATCATTACAACATAACTATGACATTTTATGAACATTTTTTAATGCCTACACCCTTATAAAAGTTTTTTACATCTTGCCACCTTCCTAATTTATTCAAATCTCCTTATATAAGGCTTCACCATATTCAAATTTTTTAAATATTACTTTTGGAGGGAAAACATATAGTTCAAATCTTATGCATCTATAGACACCCTAGACTTCACAAATGGACTTTAACTGACCTCTAACAAATTTAAGACTAATCTAAGACAAAATTGACAACTTTTGGGGTCCTTATAGGATGCCCTTACATCAATGAACAATGATTAAAATATGTTCATGGAAATTTTTTTGGTAGAACTTTTTATTCCTAGTTCAAGGGAGTAGCATAACTCAAAAATTTACGTAAATTGTGAACAATATCTCTAAAACATTGTATCATACCTATGATTTCATTTTTTTATGAATATTATGATCACTCTATTTTGTGCATATTTTAAACTACACATTTGAAGGTTATTTATTTGTAACAAGCTTACCAAGCTTATTTAAGGTTATTTCATTGATATACATGCTCTTTAATATGAAAATTTATTGTGTTTTATGCTTTGTGGAATGATATTGAGGTCTGTAAAAGTGATATACATGGTTGTCATTATATTTTCTTGATGCTTGTAATAAAGATCTCTAACTTGAAAAATAACCCATCAAAATCATTAAAATATTGAGGTAAGTTACCAAAGAAGGTGTTTTAATTGGTTTCAAGTCAAAACTTACCTTATGCTTCTTTTTATAGAGAATTGTGTTTTGTGTTTCCTATAGGTTGTTACCAAAAAAGATTGAGAAAGTCAAAGTTGTCTGTGTAGACTTGTTGTTAGGATCCTAAGCATGCAAGAAGATTTATTCTCATTGGATGGTAATTGTTAACATATTGAGAAGTAATCTAAGACATTAAATACTATATTGAGGCAAAGTCATTTAAGGACATCAGATTAGGTCAGAAGAGGCCTAAAACAACACAGTCACCATTGAGATTATTTTTGAGAGAAACCAATAGAAAGAATTGGTTTGTCACTACTAATTTGGTTTAGAATAAATATATAAGGTAATTAAGGAGTCATATAGGTGATTTTAGTGTATTGACATTCTTCTAAGATAATGTGACCCTATTCTTTGTTTTTAAGCAGACTTGAAGGCTAATCCAAGTTTCTTGTTCCTTAATGATATGGGGGTGTTATAACTTGTGTAAGACCACTATAAGTCCATTACAAATGTATTGATGTATCTAAATTTTCCTTGACCAAAATATTCCTTGAATATTATAATAAATATTACTGTATGCATGACTAGTATAGGTGCTCATCCTGAAAAGATAGAACAAAGAGATTTATGACTGTGTTGTTTGGGAGTTGAAGTCTTGATCCTCTACATAAACTGTACTGAAATAACCCAATTACCATACATATTACCTTATAAACAAATTATCATATATACATATAGTTAATATCCATATTACCTTGTAAATTAATTACCATAGATAAACTCTATCTAAATAAGCCAAAAAGTCAAATCTTATGAGCCTATCACAAATCTAGATTTATAGACCTAAGCACATGCATATTGGAGATTTTTTATAAAATTTGTAATGATATTTTAAATTTAGTTTTTATTTTTATTTTTATTTGAAACTTATATACTCATCCCTAACTCCATTTACCATCATGATGCTTGTCTCATGCATAGAATTTTACACAACACCATTTATTTACATAACTGTCATATATAGTCATTTATTGATAAACCCAAGATCTATTTTAAAATATAATTTAAATATATATAAATGGATAATTAGTTTTTTTGTTTATTGAATACTTTTATACCCTATTGTCACCTATTTTAACCTTGAATAGTTTGGATAAGCTATAATCTCCCCTTCAATAATTCAAACAAGAACACTATAATATCAATGTGTGTGTGTGTGTGTGTGTGTGTATCACATTTAGGACCATGACATAATTCTATCTAATAGAATAAATAATGTAAATACATGGATTTTTCACTCTATAAAGGTCTTCAAAGACTCTTTTCACCTTAATAAATATATTCACAATTCAATCCTTATTAATAAATTATCACCCTCATACAACCTAAAACTTTTAATAGTATACCTTTAGATCATACCATGTCATTAATACTAGAATTACAGACTTTAAACATTTTTTACAAACCTTCTTCTCTAACTTAAAACTTCTCATCAAAACATCCCATGCACTAAAATACAAATTTTATTATTGACTGTCAATAAAGTCATTTGATTGTAAATCCAAGAGTGAGAGAGAGTAAAAAATTTAAAAATGAACAAAAGATGAATCATCAAATGCTTATGAAAATTCAAATAATCTCTATATTGTGGTATCTTACCTCTCTAAATGTCGTTTGCACCCCATGCATAGTAAAATATGTTCTTATTTTCCTGTTATAGTCTAGGAATTTCCTAAATAAGGAATTCCCCTTTACGACTCAAAGAAAATACTACTTTTTTTATTACAAATCTTTAGCATATACTTATATAGTCCTATATATTGTCACCTACATAGGCATAGAGGCCTTATTTCCCCCCTCTATACCACTCAATATTCATCATTCCAAATTATACTTGTTTTTTTACCTTATTGGGATCCTATCTTGGTGGTGCAAAGCTTATCAATAAATACAAGTTTAGTTTTAGTCATTAAGATTCTTTCCTCCTTTCTATGGTTATCCTTATTTAACCTCCTTTCAGTGTAAGAGATCCTTCTAGATATATACTTTAATTAATTTACATCTTCAACAAGGTAAATATGTTTTCAACAAGGTATTAAATTTATAGGATCATGTTATGAAGGTTCATGTCCTTCACAAATGGTCACACTCCATACAAGCTTAAATAATATTTAAAATATTCAAATATTCTTTTTTGGATGGAAAACTCAAATTATGCTAACTTAACCTATTTTAGGATAAATGAGGAATTAAATTTATTATTATTGACCTATAAGGAATTCTTTAATCCCTTCAATCATAAATGACCTTATTTATATGTTTGCATTGTGACTTTATTGAAGCTCATGGATTAGGTAGTGAATCAAAAATCTTGTAAATTGGTCCACATGGTCTATAAGGGTGTCTTGAAAGGATCTAGTTGTTTTCATCCCTTGAAATGTATTTTTGAAGAATTTATATTGATTTTGTATTTCCATACGCTATATGAGGCCTATAATTGAGTTTTTATGATAAGATAATGATAACTCATTAGTGTTTGAGCACCAAATAGGCATGCAAATAATTATAATCCTTCTATGAATGACTATTTTGAGAGATTGTAGGGATCTTCATAGCTAAAACAATAGTCATAAGTCCAAATGTCAAAAATAGTGGCTCTTTCTATGAATTTTTTAGAATTTAATAATTTAATGACAAGATATCCCTGATACTGTATAAACAATAAAAAAATAATCTGTATTTGCAATTCCTGAAAGGTCTATATATTTAAATTTTTGACAATGAATGTAATAATATTAAAAAATCTATGACTCTAAAAAATATTGATCAACTTCCAAATGAATATTAAGTTACTCGATGATATGACATGAATAGAAGTAGATACTATAAATTCCAAACTTGATGTGTGTAGATATGTTTTATAAAAATATAAATTTTGATTATTTATATTATGATAATATTTTATATATTTACCATAGAGTTTAGTTATTAACCAGTAGATACAAAATTCATAGATCAATTATATTTCATTCTACTTTTAACATTATTGTAACAACTAAATATGCAAGGATAAAATAACTAAATACATATTTTGCACAAGTAGTTGTGTACATTTTGTTATGATTACTTTTCCTTATCTTAGATATTTTCACCAATCCCATGAGATTGAGAAAACAAGATATTGTATGCTACCATCAAAATCTCTAGCTCATGTTCATATATAGCAATCATTCCTTCCTACTTCATTTTCATGGCCTTGGTAGTATCACCCCTAAAATAATGGAAATATTTTATGTACGCATGTGTAACTTCTAGATTGAGATAGGTTTTTGAAGCTCCATATTCTCACCCCTCAATGTGCAAAGGCTGTTATGAAACTTCTCAAGCACATTTTTATTCTTAGCCAATGTGGTTTCCAACTTTTTAATCCTTGTCCTTGAAATGTTGAGAAGCTCAAACAACAACACATTCTCCCTTTTCAAAGATTCCTCTTTTAGGAATGCCAATAATAATTTTAGATGGAGGTGATCCTCCATTGATATCACATCTTGACATCTCATCCATGTAAATAATTTCATCCATATCCTTGAGTATTGAGGCAACTTCAACTTCATCTTCATTTATTGGATCATCTACAAAATTACATAGCTAAGTCACTAATAAAATTTAATATAATTTAAAACCACATAACAAACTAAAAAAAATGATATGAAGTATGGAAGAAAACATGTTAGTAACAAATTTTTCCTTGGGGTGTGTTTCTAATGGTTCAGAACATACATTTTATGAAACATTGATTTGCGAAATTATTTATTTTTTACTTATGGTTATGCCATAATTTAGTTCGCTAGAAAAACTAAATTTTATTAAATCAAGGGAACCACATCTGACCCAAATAGTAAAGAATAATTATCCCCATAAATATTTCATCACCTATAGTTAAAAATATTGATGAAGATTTCATATATAATACATCATTCTATTAAGATTGATAGACATATCAGTGTTATTCCTAACTTGATGTATACATTCCTGATGACAATATGGCTATCCATTTCTACTTAAAAATTTTATAGGTGAAATATTAAAACCTGACACATGAGATATGAGATGTCTAAAATATTTACAAACATAAAAAGCAACACAAAACACCATGAATTTGTACCTCCATCATGCTCATTATGATCTTTGTAAGTATTGGTTTCCTTCTCATCCTTCCTCTTCATCCAGACATGGTCTATAAGAATTTATCAACAATTTAAGTGTTTTGTGGGAACCCTACATCAATAAATTTATAAAATTAGATATGTGGATGGAGAAGAGAGAATCCTTACACTAAATACTATATTACACTCCATCCAACCAAGGTAAGTTGCCAACATACATAGTGAGTTGAGAACATGTGCACTACATCAAAAACGTATGAAATATTGAAAACAAAAAAGGCAAACATTTCAACACAATAAATTACCTACCAAAATAATTAAAACACACAGAGACAAACACAGACACAGACACAGACACAGACACACACACACACACACACACACACACACACACACACACACACACACACACACACACACACACACACACACACACACACACACACACACACACACACACACACATGATTGTAAGAGTATATGTGAACATCATCACAACAATTAACCGTGCACCATCATTCACCACATCACTAAATGTAATATCAACCACCAAAGCATTTATTAAATCATAGATAAATGACACACTTCTTAACCTATAAAAATTATAAATAAAATACTTAATTTCAAATTATGATGTCCAATTAATATGTATCATTTGATATCATACATGCCATACATATCATGTCCATGGTAGTATCTACCATGCAATATCCATTTTCTTAGCATAGAAATAAGACCTCATATTGAGGACACATAATATGGAAGTGGACTACCATTGAATTAAAATATATGCATTTATGAAATTGCCATGAATACACCTAAATTTAAAACTATATGGTTTAATAAGCTTGATAAAAAACAAGAAGACATGAACATAAAGAATATACTTATTAGTTTTCTAAAAAAATGTGAATAACTGGACACTATGAAATGGATCATAATGATTTTGATGATAACACATCATCTCCATCAAAATCCTATATAAAATTTGAATACATGATACAAAAAAAAAGAGATAATGTTAGGGTTGAACAGAAGTAATGGGAAGAAAGAATAGTTTGTAAGCAACACTGATGTGGATGTTATTATCATCATTTCATCCATCATCATTCAACATAAATATAACACTGATGGATCATAATTTATCCATGGAATTTGTCTTGAAAGTACAAAAAAGGAGTATTAGATAAATGTTGGAAACACATACAATCAAAATAAAATTTTGGACACACATTGGCATTAACTTTACTTACATGGGGAAACTTGTGAGGATCAATTTCTTTTTTTTTGGTTCCCTGATAAACCCACTTACATTTCCATCCATGGTACTCCCTCAAATGAATGCTTTTGTCATCAATATAATGAATATGAGTTCCCTCACTCTAAATTTTGGATGGTGGCTATATATAAATATCAAAGTTATTATTGAAAACCTAAAATCAAGTTACCTTGTACTCCATGAAAACCATTGAACAAATTGAATATAACCATAGGTTCACTATTGGCTGCACCTTGCCATTGCTCAACCCTCTATCTTTATCACTCAAGCTAATGATAAACTTATCATTTTATTATGTGGGCTTACCTTCTTCATGAAAAGTTTTTACTTGAATCAATTATAAACATTGTGTCATTGATATTTTTCAAGGCCATGTCATTGAGATCACATAGTTTGGAGACATTCTCCTTCATCATCCACGATCCTTATAGCCTATCTCTCTTATTGATGCTCTAGTATTTTAAGAGTCATTATACTATCATATGTTTGGATTATATTTTTGTGTAGTCTCTTCTTTTTGGCTTCATTTTACCACTACCAACATGCCCTGGGGGTCTCCTTAGAATGGGATGCCTACCATGAATTTTAAGATGGTGGTTGTTAAGTCTTTGTAGTGACCAAAAAGGATGACCACCTTGACCAATAAATGTGTTGCATGTTGGTAACATTTAACAGTGAAAATCTTGATTTATAATACCCATATCCATAATATTATACTCACTTAAAAACTATCATTCAAAAAAGAAGCCATTTCAAGTTATATGCATGAATAATAAAGTAAATGACAACATCCTAAAAGACATGAAATTATTCTTACATGATTTGGTTTGACCTCCTTCATGTAATATTCCAAGGCATTTAGAACCCAATCACTACCATCATCATTATCAATGATGTCATCAACATCCTCATAAATGTTTTCCTTCTCCTCCTCCTCATCATCCTATGTCAATGGTCAATAAAAATATGCCTCTCCAAACATAATTGAAACAATATTCATGAATGACCATGATGGAGGAAATAATAATGAGAATAGATAATACACACATATGTGTGGATAAAGTCATAATGTAAGTCATTGTCCACCTCATCACCATGGATTTGCTTCACCCCATATACCTGACATAGAAAAAATCAACATAGAAAATCAAAGGCTACATCGAAATATGCATATTATTGACTAGAAAAGGTACGTAAAAAAGGGTCACAAAAAGAAGCATCTATGAACACATGAATCAAAAAAATATTATGTTTGGCCAAAGTTTTCCTACATATTTTGAGATGAAGTCATTGTATGCTTCATAAACACCCTCATCTCCTTGGATATACTCTCTCCCCTCACACTAAAATATTAAACATGACATAAAAAATGACAATGTGGATGCAAACTTAGAAAACATTAAGTATTATACATATGGAAAGAGAATAATTATTTTGGCATGTCCATTTCATGAAACATCATTGAAAGTACTTGCATTATCCTCTCATTTTCATATATAATAGGAAAATAAAAAAACACCCCCTAATATTCCCAAATAGGATATTGGTATCCAACTAATAGCTGTCTAGGCCCAGTGGGAATCCCACCCCCATTGGTAGGTGCACCATCTAAAATCCTATTATGGTTTGTGATGAGCCAATAGGTGGGTCTAAACTCAGGGCATGCCCATAATGATGGCTAAATTTTGATTAATTTCTCCTAAATGAATCTATGTAATAAATTATTAGCATATGCAAACAATACATGACCTAAAAAAGTCACTTGGGAGGGTAATAGTTGAAATTGCATACAATCTATTTCACCTCAACTAAAATTTGTTATAGGAAATTATTTCCTTCCAGACAATCCATCATAAATATATACCATTGAATAATCAATGTATTAGTTGGAATCACACAACATATTTCATGTATATTACTTTAGAATATGGTTTACAACATTCACCCTTATCTATGAACCATAAAAACTAGCTTCAATGTAATGGTTGCCATGACACTCAATTGTTAGACGGAAGAGAATGGGAAACTAATTAGTCAGCCATGTAACAAATAATTCATATAATTACCTATGGTCACCATCCTTCCATATTGGTATGGGGTATGTGATTACTTCACATGGTAGTCCTTCATTGGCCATGATATCATGGGCTAAGAGGTTCCACTTACATTGCCCGATTCCATTGCAATCTTCAATATTGAAGCCATACACATTATGATTCATAAAATGAGTGGTCCTAAAATCATTTATAGTTCATAAAAGGAACATATAAATGTTTTAAATATATTATCCCTTAAATATAAATGTAAAATCATCCTTAGAAAACCCTAGAAACTAATCCTATTTGGAAAAAGCATGTTAATTGAGATAAAGACTAAGGTAGAGATTCTTGGGTCTATTTAAAGACAAAAACAAATGAATACCTATTATCTCATGTAGATGAGGTTGAGTAGAGTCCAAAAAGTAAACAAACTAGTATAAGGTTAAATTAGGGAAAACTGAGTGGTAGAGGAGGAGTGAAGGCCTTTTATGCTTGTATTTTGTAAATAATTCTATGTAATGTGGGCAATAAATAAGGTTCATTTGGTGTTGTAGGTATGTTTTGTAGATTAAAATTATTTATTTACATATTTTTATCCTTATTACATATGTACTAATCATTCTAAAAGTGAATCTTGAATGCTAAGACATGAAAGAAAATCTTGATGACAATCTGTAGTCTAAAACAGGGTACTGTGTGGGTTAGAAATCCATTTTGTTTGTAAATATCAACCTAATAACATTTGAATTGGTATTTTTATATTATTAATATATTAATTAATTATATTTAATATTTATTTAAGTGATTATGGACTTTAAATAGGGTTTATATTGTTGAAACACTTATTATTATATTATTCTGGGTGTACACATTCATAACAATCACTTGAACTACATATAAAAATATGCATGAGTTCAATGTAAGAATTGGAATGGTTGAATGAGTTTATTGAGAGTATTTTCCAATTTTTATAAAGATAAAATAGGCTCTAGGATTTGTGAACTATTGTTAAGAATATCTCGGGCTCTATACATTTTCAAAAACCCTAAAATAGGGGTTTTAAGCACAAATTGATCCATAACTCCATTTTCAACCAGTAGAATGTCTTAAAATATTGAAAGAAGGTGATAGGATATGTTTGAGAACCAATACAAGTATTATTAATTGAAGATAAATCCTAAGGAATAATATATAATTAATCATGTATTGAGTTTCTTGTAGGTGTCTATTAAAAAAGCTTAGAAAAGGTGAGAATTTGATTGTTTCATTTTGTTCTTGGCTTCAAACCATGTATGAAGGTGTATCCATACTAGTTGATCATTATATAATGGTGTGTAATTTATTTCAATCCATTTGATATTGGTGTTATTTCAAGACCATTTAGGAGACTTAAATAGGCCTACACAAACCTAATAAAGTAGAGTTGTATTTGGGTTATTCTCTTGAGAAATCAATAACTCCAAGATTGGCTTCTCACTATATTAAGAAAACTGTAATCAATAAGAAGGTAATAAAATGAATCATTGAAAATAAAAATAGAATAGTACATATTTATTAAGACTAACAAAACTACATATAGTTTTGTAGCATAGTTTAAGATTGGGTTGAGTTTCTTGGTCATTTGATGACCCAATTGATGATTGGAACCTGTGCAAAAATAAAAAGGATATATATAGATGTTTTTAATGGTTTTTTTGCAAGATAGGTATGTAGTTTATACTAAAGTGTTTTCATGTTATTCCACAAGCACCCCCAGTGGTAAATGAGACTCAATAATAGTGTCCTATAATTGTATAAGTGGAAAAAGAGATTCACATGTGTGATAGAAAAATAAGCAAAGCAGTGACATTCCATGTTAAATTCATAATGCAAAATTAGAATTAAAAATATCAATAAAACTCACATTATATCTTCATAAACAATGAATCTCTATACATAATCTCTAAAAAAATAGACCAAAAATAATGCAAATATGAACACATACCTATATGCACATCTTTATACCTCCCTCCAACTAGGCTAAAAAAAAGATTTGATACAAAACCCCTTCTAGATATCTCCAATGCCAAAATACCTTGAATATATGGATATCTAGTTTTAAATACATTTTCATGGGTATGGGTATATGGTTCCAACTGAATTGGGTGATTCCTATGAATAAAATACTTGAAATCATCCTAGGAAATAACATATGAGAAGTGATGATTCATAGTGGTGATGCAACTCTAACCCACATTAAATTAAAAATGAAGGTTTGCACTTCATAGTGACATGGGTAAATATTAGTTGTGGCATGATGTTCATGATGGGCTGGTGGTTATTTGGCCATGGGTGATCATGGTGAAGTGGTGGTTAGGTTTTTAGTCACCAGTCACAACTAGTGGTATGCAATAAAGGTTAGTAGTGAAGTTGTCAAGGGGGGAGAAGATGGAAAATATCATCAATATAGTGGTTTACTATGATGGGCTAGGGGCTATGATGCACACACTATGTTGATAGTGCATGCTGGTTAAGCCTAACCATTTATTTATGCCACCATGGTGTGTGAGCAATTATAAATCACACATGAACATTGACTAAAAGATCCCTCAATATAATAATCATACCACCTCATCAAATATTAAATGGAATATCAACCTACAAATACATCAATAGATGTGGTTGGAGATATAATGGAATATCTCTTGATGATAAACACCCTCATTTTGGGGGTTTCCTCTTTTCATTACAGATGAAGCCTTCCCATCTATGGTGAAGAATCATAACCTACTAACATAATTGATTATTGAAAACCTTAAGTGTCCAAATAAATGAAATTCAAATCAAAAAATAAAAGATAAAGCCTTGTGGCATAGTATAAGAAGAGGTTTTATTGAAGCATCTGATGCAGGAGCATCTAATAAACAAATGTCATTTTTAATTGTTAAGGACTCATGTGCTAGTTAAGAGTCATAGTTGATCTATTTTGGGGTGTAAATAAGTTTGAAGGATATTCTAGAGTCCATTTTTGTCTTAAAAGTCATTTTGAATCATCAAGAGTGTATTTGGAGTATATTGGAGTTTTCCCTCCAAAAGTGTAAATTTGAAAATTCAAATATTAAAACTAAGCCTAGGAGGACCATAAGCATGGTATGAGGTGGTTAAGTGAGAGAAAGTTGGTAAAAAGGTCCAAGAAGTCATGCTAAGAGTGTTTTGAAGTCATTTTATGTCTGACTGCTAAAGTCCTTAAATTTAAGAGTCATGTAAAACATGTAACTACTATTCTCACATTGAGTTGGCCATGTAAAAGTCTTATTTTTTAACTACCTCAAAACCCAACGTATAAGTTGGGTGAAAAATAAGTTGTAATATAGTTGTATCATGTGAGAGATTAGGTGTAAGAAGAGATAACTCTGAGAAGGTGAGAGGATAGGAAATGAAGATATAATGAATATAAACTCCTCAAAATGTTTCTAGAGTCCACTCATGGACTGCAAATATAATAAGTGATGATTCAAATGAATAAGAAAATATTATTGTGTACTTATGATTCCTTTGGATAGTATTAAATTGATATTATTTATATATTATCTTTTAAATTCCCTTGAGACCATGATCATGTCAATGTTTGTGTGAGGTTGCAGGTTGTGTATTCGAGTGTAGGTTATAATCATGAGAGAAAGGATTAAAGAAGTTGATAATAGACATGAAAAGCAAGAACATTGTTTAATCATATATAAGTATATTCAAATCATGATGAGTACCCTATTAATAGTGATGTATTCTAGTCTAGAAAGAACTTAAAAGAAATGCTCTTGAAGGAGACAACCTTGCTATGTGCATGTGATTGTTAAGAATGAAGCTAAGTTTGATGTTTCTTGAGATATAGGTTGTGGATGTGTTTGAGATGATGAAATATATATAGAGAATGATTGAAAGGATGATAGATTATATAGTATGAATGCAAATTAAAATGGTCAAAATATGATTCAAAGTCAATTTGAAGATAAACCCTTATCTCATAGTCAAGAACACCTATTTCAATCAAGCAAATGACAAGAAATGAGTATGTATACCTTGAGAAGGTGATGAATTATTGAGTTGGGTGAGTTTTGATATGAATGGAAGGGAGAAATAATCATAATAATGATACTGTAGTAACCTTTGAACCTCTTTAAATACAAATAGACTCTTGAACATTACATAGTCATTTAAAGAAGGCACATGATTCTGAGTTTTGCTCATTAAGATCCTTAACAAGATTGATTAATGAATTTTGTCTATTTGAGAAGGTGGAGACTATTAATATAAAATTTTGGATGGTATTAGATTATATTGAAATGACCTAATACTAAATATTTTAAATTTTGAAGCCTCTTAGCCTCTACAGTCAAGGGCCTAGGGATTTAAAAATTGATTTAACTTATTTAGGAATGATGCAGTTTTATTCCTATTTTAGTTAAGGGTATAGACTAATAAATTAGTAAATAATATTGAAATAAATATAGTCCTAATTTGTATAATTTATTTATCTTTTTTACCTTTCTAAAAATAGCAATAAATAAGTAAAAATATGACTTAGTTGGAAATAGGCTGAGATGGCTGAGACAGAGGCTGAAAGTGGCTGTGTAAGATTAAGACAGTGTCATGAATCTAAATATAGATTTTATTTAGTGAAGGGATAAGAATGTAAAAAATAGGACACCTTAGGGTCTGGCATTGTTGTCCAATCCTACCATTGTTATCCAAACTAGTCACAAAGACTTGAAACTTTCTATGTTTTTGCGTTGTTCATGTGTGAGCCCACTTGTGAAATATTGAGTGCTGATTGTCGATAAAACTCACTGTAGAGATGATTTGATATTCAAAATCCTAACCCTCCATCGTTATTGATAAAAAAATATTTGAATCAATTTAAAAAATGGGGGTTAGTGTGTAAGATGTACTGAATGTGTAATCCATAGCCCTTGTATGGGCACACTACCTACATACCAATACCCCAAAGAGGAATCAATCCATATGTAATTCTCCCACCTAATGTGATTTATACAATAGTGTGATGTGGATGAAAAATTACCAAATTGAGAGTGTTTGAGGTGGTTAGGGACTGGTATGAGTATGTTTGCAACTATGTTAGGTGATTATATGTAGAGAGTAGGGAAGTTTGCCTTAGTGCTTTGTTTGTATTCTTGATTGCTTTGTAATATTTGTCACCTCCTTTTTAAATGAGATTTGAGTGAGATTTTATAGGGAAAAAATGGTCATAGATTATATGTATTTGTGATAGGATGAAATTATGAAGGATAAGGATCAGAAGGAAATGACCATTGGGGCTCAAAGTGCAAATAGATAGGAAGACCAAAAATGGGACATCCTAAGGTCTGGTGCTATATTCCAAGTATGACACTCCTATCATACAGGCTCAAAACTTGGGGGAATAGTATTGGCCTAAGAAATATAGTCTGGTTGAGATGGAATGATTGTTTATAAGGTCTTAGATGAGCAGTAACAAGTAAAAAGATGTCTAGAAGGGTCACAAGAGCATGCAAAAAAGACTTATGAATAAGGTGTCACAATCCACACTCAAACTACCAATTTAAACATTTTATATGACTACATTTGCCCCTCCTTTATTCTGGGGATGTATCAAAATAAAATACTAGGATAAAGGAAAATTAGAAAGTGTACCTGAACTTACTTACAAGGGTGAAGCCCATGAAGATTTGTGATGTTAAGTGATGATGGGTATGTGTTGTACCAAAATTAATATCGTGAATGGAGCTGAGTGCTCAATTACCCAAGAGTGGCTCAAGAATACAAAGGATAGACCTTTATCTCCATTATCACCCACTAAGTGAAGCTATGTGATCATGTGTGTGTTAATTTATGTTTGGAATGTGTTTCCAATCCCTTTGAGTAGGTGGCTCAAGAATATAAAGGATAGCTAGTCCTTTGGCTCCATCATTGGCCACTAAGTGTGAAGCTATGAACTGATATCAGTATGAATGTGTGTCATATGATATGGCTCATGAATCCCATGCATGCTCTATAATCTAACAATGTGGCATGGATAGCCGAATGTGTACTTAGAATTAGGCTAATCTTGTCCACTCTAAAAGGTAGAGTTAGGCTTGTATGAAATCCACTCTAAAACTGAGAACTAGGCTTATATGAAATCTAATATGAAATGATTACAATCACCTGAAGATGGACTAAGGCACATAATTAATGAGAATACTTGGATAATACAATGAATTGGAAATAAAATAAATCAAATGTGTCGCACACATTACCCCTAATCACTAGTATTTTTAACATAGATTCTGATCTAGAAGTTATACCAACTACCCAATCTGAAACTGGAAGTGAGATCCATCATGTTGTGCATGATACCCCCTATATCTAGATACTTTGAGAAAAACTATATTGAAATTGATTAATTTCAATTATACAGGAGCTAAAAAAATTGTAATTGACGTTACCTTTCTGTTTATTTCTAGAAATTATAGATTTTTGGTTGTTTGGATAGGAGCATCAAAAATAGGATAGTTTGCTATCTATTGCTATAGTCCAAGTATGGTGATCTTATCCTTTACTATTTTTTATCACTGTTCTATATTAATTACTATCTTTCTAGTCTATTCTTCTTATTTTGGATTTTGAATGTTGTTCTGAGTGTTTTGAAAGCTGATTTTTGACTAGTAGAAGGTTATGATCTCTGTGACAAAACCTCTATTTATTTCCCCCTCTTCTAAGGGTAGGAATGAAGACCCTACAATGACTACCCTCAAAAGAAAGAGCTTTGCAAGTGTGTTATGTTATGAAATACATGATATAGAAATGATAATAAAAAATATGTCTCAAAATATAGCATAATTTGTATTGGAGATTGTTAGATTAACAGGGATATGCTTAGATAGATGTAACAATATGATAACATGTGTAATATACTAGATTGAAACTATAAAATGTTAGTTGTTAGTTGTCAAGGAGGGATGGAGCATGATGTCCATCATGGCATCCAAGAAGGCAAGATAATGCATGATGTAGATCATAACATTGAAAATAATTAAGAAGTAAATAAGAAAACAAGCACACAAAGCAAAAAGCATGCAAAGGAGGCCAAGGGGCCAAGAAAACAAGGGACATGGGTACATGTTACTCAAACTAAGAAATCAATAATACAAGGCATGTTCAAATTCAATATATACATACAATTGAAAACAAGCAAGGTTGGTACGAGGGCCACAAGCACATAAAAGAGTACGAGTAAAGGACATTGGCAAATGTCTTAAGACACACACAAGAGACAAAACATGACCTAAAAAATGCAATCACATATAGCTACCCAAAGAAATAAAATAAGGAATGTAAATGTTAGAAATACTATCACATATAACTAATCAAAGCAAGAAGTGAAAGTATGCAAAACATGTATAAGACTAGGTAGATGCTAAAAAATACATAAGTGCTATATACTAGTGAGTGTCTATAGAATAATCTGTGTAAGCTAGTAAGTAATGTACATCAACATGATAACTAGAGCGTGTGGTATAGGAATGACATAACTTGGATGGTGTAGTCATGTAGAAAATGCCCTCAATGGGTAGATATATCAAAGTATGTCTTGAATGTAGAAGTAAGATGCCCCCTCAATGGGCAGAGTAAAGAAATCAAGGATCTGGGTGTCACTGCACACATTCAAAAAAGATCAAGTGAAGCATGGTAATGTAGATAAAATGACAAATGATAGCATAACATCAAAATGTAAGTATAGCATGGTAGTAGAAATGTAAAGCATGGATAATGCATATATTTGAAAAGTGTTTTTGGCATTTTGAGTTATTTTAATGTTTTTCTATTTTGACATGTTATATTGTTTTTGGTATTTTAATATATTTTATTATTTTTGGTATTTTGAAATATTTTATTGTTTTTGATATTTTAAAATAAGCTATGTACAAGTAAGTTGAGAAATTATGTACAATAAAGCAGGAAGAAGCTATGTACAATTAAGTTGAGAAGAAATGATACTAATCAATGAGTCTCATAAGAGACTCCCTATCATGGTGTCTTATATCAAGGAGAGGGATTTTGCATGATCATGAAGCATGATGGAAGGGATGAGACTGTGACTCTAAAAGTTTTATATGTTGTAAGTGCTCTGAAATATCTATAGTGGAAATTGACTGTGGGGTCCCCTTAGAATTATGAGAAGTGGATACAACTGTGGGGCTCTTAGGGACCCATTTGATATTAGAAGAAGCTATCTAAAAATGTACTCTATGTGTAGAGGAATGAGACCTCAATGATACTACCTTGAGTGTGAATACTATAGATGAAAACTATCTAGAGTCCTAAAACTATTAATAATGTAGTGGTTATTCTAAGAGAGGCCTCCATGGAAGTGTATGAACTCTCTGTGCTGGTGAGGGAGGCCTTGGTTGTGTCTAAATTTTAACTAGAGGAAGAACTATAACTTGTGGAGAAGTTGAAATTAGTGAATTCAAAGTAGGAGATGGCTTAGAAGTGGGAGTGGTAACTCATATGAAACTCTTCAAACTATAACAACTTGATTAACATGAATGTATTTCATGCATCTATGAACTATAGATGGTACTACATGAAGCTTATGGATCTATGGTGGACCAAACAACATGTTAAAGACTCCTCCACTCAGAATTGTCAGGATCCTCTACTGCCCACTAAGGGCACACTTGATTACCTTTGTATTAGCAACTAAACACGAAATTTAACCAGAATGAATAAGTAACTAGAAATATGAAACAACACAGGATATGAGAGACAATACCCAATTGTATTAATACTCATTCAGAAGAAAATACAATAAAGAAGATGCCACACTTCTTCTTCCCACACCTCTAGAGCTCCCACACTTCTAGGGTTCACCTGTAATTATCCTTCAATAGTTCACTCTCTCATCATGGTCACAACAATCAACTCTAACACATAGTTGTTGTTCACCTCCACCAATCAGTAACAACGCTGCCAGTACACCAAGTACACAACCATACTCCAAGTAGATCTTCCCTTCTCTTGCTGCCACCTACAAATCAACATACCTTACTTACCATGTAGATATCTCTACAACCTTGAAGAACCCTTGTCCTTGCCTCACCAAGTCCTCATGATTCTTCAACCAGTACCCCGATGGATCTCCTAGTAGAACTTGCACAACCTACAACTCTCCCTGATCATACACACTCATAACCCCTTTGGAACTAGGAGGAGCTACTCTTGCTCTCTCTTCAAGCTCAATGGCTTTCTAGCACACTTTTACAATACAACCCATGAGTCTATTATATAGATCTCATGCATATAATAATTAGACTTTCTTAATTACAATAATTAGACACGTAACTCAAGACTATAATTAGCCTTTTAACATGCAAACAACCAGTTCATTAACAAACTGTTCATCAACTTGCAGTTCTAGAATCGCACAAGCGACCGACATCGGTCCTTGTCTGCCTAGAGGTGACCGACATTGGTCGATCTCTGACCAATGTCGACAGCTTCCTGTCTACTCCTAACTGACGTTGGTTGGCCTGACCGATGTCGATGTCTGTGACACTTCAACAACTCCTCCTGTTCGCAACCTAGTGAAGCTTTTAACTCCACAACCTAACAATCTCCCACTTGGAGATAAATAGTTGCACCTATACCTATACCTGTACCTTCATCTAATTCATTCCCTGGCTTGTATCCCTCTTCAAGCTCAATCTTGAAGACTAACCACCACACAACCTGTGATGTATCACCTGTCATCTAAGTAACCTGCCACATCCGAACCTACATATCCATGTAGTGAAGTCCTTGACCCTGCATAGCATGAATCCCTGCTGCTGATCCCTCTCAGATACTTGAGAATCCACCTTCCCCGAATTGGCTCCAAACTCTCTGACGACTCCCACTGCTTGGGAAAACTCAGGTCTACACTAGACCTTATGTGATTTTGAACACTGTTCTAAGCTTAGCTTGAACTGTCCAGCCCTTAGTGTGCTTATCGGTTTTGCATCCTGCGTATTGAACTCCACCAACACCTTCTTCACATCAGCTCCCACTAGAGACAAAATCAACCTGTGATATTCCATGTCTCTTATGCCAAAGAATTTTGCTGCTCCCAAATTCTTCATGACATACCTCTGAACTAACTTTACCTTTAGCTCAGAAACTCCCTGCATGTGTAACCCTGCAACAAGCAACCACACCACATACAACAATAGGATAATGTTGCAACCATTATCCAACCTGGTAAAGAAAACACAATGGTTACACTAACATTGACTAAAGCCCTACTTTGTCATCCACCTGTCAAAACCTGTATCACTATCCTGTAGCTTCCTCAAGACCATATACCCTAGCCTTCCGTCTCACATATCCATCCACTCTCTTCTTTAACTTGGGAATCCATCTATCTTTTAGTGCTTTCATCCCCACTGGAAACTCTACCAAATCTCCCACTTGGTTCTCTTCTGAAGAATTCATGCCATGCTCCCACTATTTCCTGGATTCTACCTGCATTGCCTCTTCATGTCTTCCTGGTTCTTGACCATCAGTAAGCAACTAGTAAGAAGGTGAACAATGAATATGAGGTCTAATTACCCTTTTAGTCCTCCATATGGGCATTTGAGACTCCTTGATAGCTTGCTATCTGCCCAACATCCATTCCAGTGACCGATCTCGGCCATCTCCCAATCTGCATTTGATTGACGTCAGTTCCCTGCGACTGAACCTATCTACCAACATCGGTTCCCTGACTGATGCTAGTGTACCTTCTGCCGATGTTGGTTCCTATTTGGCTGACGTCAGTTCCTGTTGCCTAACACCACCGACTCTACTAATCTGCACATGACCGACATTGATGCCTATATGTTTGACATCGATTCCTCCTGACCGACGCCGATACTTGTGTTCGCCTGTGAGTGATGAATTTTTACCCACGAGCTCCTTTTGGATCAAACCCTTGTCCATATTAACATAGCCCTGCTCAGAATAATTCAATCCCCTCAGCTGATCTCTGTCTGTCATCTCCTCCATGAACACCAAGGCTTTCCAGTTTTTAAGTTTGTCAAAAACATCTGTCTTCTGCTTAAGAACATACATTCCCTTCTTACACATGTGACCAAGCCTACAAAGCCACATCTCTGCAATAGAAGGTGAATCAGTAATATATGTAGATAGATAAAGGATACCTACTTTCTTACCACCGTCTAATTCAAGTGCATCCACTGTGAGAGTTACTATGCATCTCTCATCACTCAACTTTCTTGAAGAAATTAGACTCATCTCCAAGACTAGAACCTGCATGACCTTCTTCAACACCTATGTGTTACCCGTCTACAATTTTAGCTTCAATTCCACTTTGCCAAAAATTTGATAAGGCTCACCAACCCCTAAATAAATCTCTCCAAAGTCTCCCTGGACATACTCTTGAAAAGATGCTCTATTTTGGGTTGCATGGAAAGAGGCAAAAGAATCTGTAAACCAAGATTCTACTTTATCCAGAGCAACCTATGTAACATCACCTACAACATCTGCTTCTACACGCTGATCTTCTACCGATCAACAATCTTCCTTTATCTACTCTTTCTTTCCATCAATCTGACCATTCATGCTATTCAGTTTCTCCATTCATAGCTTACTTTCTTCTACCATTGCTATACTCCCACTCAATCAGAAACCCCTGTGAGTATCTTGTAATCAAACAATAACCTACTCCCTGCAACCTTAGCTCTGATACCAACTGTTAGTGGTATCAAGCTATGAGCCAACAACCTCGCTCTGATACCAACTGTCAGGATCCTCTACTGCCCACTAAGGGCAAACTTGATTACCTTTGTATTAGCAACTAAACACAAAATTTAACTAGAATGAATAAGTAACTAGAAATATGAAACAACATAGGATATGAGAGACAATACCCAATTGTATTAATACTCATTCAGAAAAAAATACAATAAAAAGATGCCACACTTCTTCTTCCCACACCTCTAGAGCTCCCACACTTCTAGGGTTCACCTGTAATTCTCCTTCAATAGTTCACTCTCTCATCACGGTCACAACAATCAACTCCAACACAGAGTTGTTGTTCACCTCCACCAGTCAGTAACAACGCTGCTAGAACACCAAGTACACAACCGTACTCCAAGTAGATCTTCCCTTCTCTTACTGCCACTTGCAAATCAACAGACCTTACTTACAATGTAGATATCTCTACAACCTTGAAGAACTCATGTCCTTGCCTCACCAAGTCCTCATGATTCTTCAACCAGTACCCCAGTGGATCTCCTAGTAGAACTTGCACAACCTGCAACTCTCCCTGATCATACACACTTAGCACCCCTTTGGAACTAGGAGGAGCTACTCTTGCTCTCTCTTCAAGCTCAATGGCTTTCTAGCACACTTTTACAATACAACTCATGAGTCTATTATATAGATCTCATGCATACAATAATTAGACTTTCTTAATTACAATAATTAGACACGCAACTCAAGACTATAATTAGCCTCTTAACATGCAAACAACTAGTTCGTTAACAAACTATTCATCAACTTGTAGTTCTGGAATTGCACAGGCGACCAACGTCGGTCCTTGTCTACCTAGAGGTGACCGACATCAACCGATCTCTGACCGATGTCGGTAGCTTCCTGTCCACTCTTGACCGATGTCAGTTGGCCTGACCGACGCCGGTGTCTATGACACTTTAGCAACTCCTCCTGTTCGCAACCTGGTGAAGCTTTTAACTCCACAACCTAACAAGAATAATATTAAATGGTGTGGGCCCATTTGATAGACCAACCTATAAAAGAAGTACAATCTCACCCAATGAAATCTATATGTGTCCACTGAATCCACTATTAACTATGTCTATTAGGGTGATATCCTACTCTGAATATCTTAAATGTTGAAGTAATGTCATAGTTCACATATTCACACTAGATCCATTGTCTATGAGAACACTATGAATGAAATGGTGATCAATGTAGGATCTGATAAAGAGTGCGTAGTAATTTAAATCATCCTCAACTATCTCCTACTCTGAAAAGGAGATCAAAGGTGTAGCTAAAACTCTAGAATTATACACACTAATCATGTTACTTAAAGGATGTGACTCAACTAAAGGTGCCTAGTATGTAGCTGGTGGAGGGTGTGTATGATATGCATGGTGAACACTTGATACATCTAATGTCTCCTATATAGAATTCTATGGGAAAGGATTTGAGAAATTTTTTAGAGCCTTATCCTATGTTTGCTTTGCTTGAGGAGGCCTCAACTAGAGTGCCAAGATCAATAAGGTTTCCATGTATCAAGTCCTATATCTTGTGTCACAAACTGATGCATCTATTCATTGTGTGACTTGGTACACTATGAAAATCGTAGAATGTATTCTAATCATATCCACGTGGAAGGGGCTTTGTTGTATCAACTTCCCAAATAGGAGGGAGAGATATGATATTGTATTTTAATAACTACTGTGAGACTCTAGCTAGAGATACTGGTAGATTGGTAAATGATTATCAAGGAGGTGCTAATAAAACCACTCATTGAGGGGGCTCTGAAGCTGCATTAAGGTTGATTTTGACTTTTGATATCATTAACTTTTACTTTGTATGGGACTTTACTATTACTCTTGTTTATTGTTTTTGATATGTTTGTGTACTTGAGTTTGCTCATTAAAAGTAATTTTACTTCCCTTTCCTTTAGTGTATGACATAACTCAATGAAGGAAGAAAACCTTTTGAACATTATTGACTCATGTAAAGGAGGTGGAAGACTCTATTTGAAGAGATCTTATAATTCTTGATAGGCCATGGGGCTAGTCATTTTAGCCAAGATAGTCTTATATCTAAAAACATAATCTGTGAGATGCTCATTTTACCTTTGTTTCTATCATGAAATTTGGGCATAAGAAACCTTGTCACATATGTTAATGCTGAATTGAGCTAGGAACATGTCAACTAAAGGATTAAATGCATTGATCAATTGATTCAGTAGATTATAGAACCACTGTAGAGCATAATCCTTTAAACTTCATGGAAATAACTTGGTTAGTAACCAGCCATTTAACACATAATATAATCATGTTGTATGAAAATATCTCAAGTGTGTCTCTAGATCACCTTGACATCATATAGAGTGAGCTTGGGTTGAACAAAACCTAGTGGTAAGGGTGTAGAAGCAATATGGCATGAATATGGTGTATGAAGTAGAGTAAAAGAGTTCAAAGTCTGTGTTGGTCTAGAGGCACCTTGCACAAGATGTATCACCTTGGATTGAAGAGATTTGATCTCTTGCATAAGGGTAGCCACATTAGGAGGTAAATATGTACTATCCATAACTAGTAGTGTCACATAGGAAGGTTGGGCTGCTATAGGGGGTTGTTGAGACACAGTTGCCCCCATAGTGTCATTGGCAACTGGTTATTCAGAAGTTTGAGAGGATTGACCATTGTTTAATTTTTGTTGTTATTATCATAGTATTTTAAGCATATCATCTTGTAGATCAAGATTTTTAGTTAAAATTTCTTGAAGTTCCCTCTTATTAGTTTCATCAAAGCTAGTATTTTGGGCCATTGTTAAAGTAGGAAAACAAAGCAAAAGTGGATTGATTTTTTTGAAATATGTTGTAATAAGAAAAATGAGATGAAAGGAAATTAATTAATATAGGAAATTTAAAGTCTTAAAAATAACAAACTAAAAAATATATAAAAAGGATACAAAGCTCACTAACATGGAAGGTGATACCTCAAGAAGCAAAGAGACCTAGTATTCAACTAGGGTTTGAAAGAAATGATTTTTAAAATTACTATGGTTAATTTTAAAAATTAAATGTGAAATTATGATTTATATATGTAGGGGAAAAATTAAAAAAATATTTATAAAAACAACAAGGGATTTTATCTAGGGTTTTTAGGGTTTTTGTGTGTAAATGAAGTAAGTTGGGTTCACCAAATGATTTAACTTTTTTGGGAATAATGGAGTTTTATTCCTATTTTAGTTAAGGGTCTGGATTAATAAATCAATACAAAATATATCAATAATTAAAATACTTATTTGTCTAATTGTTTATATTTTTCACCTTAAAAAATTATTAAATAAGAAGAAATATAACTTAGCTAGAAACAGACTGAGATGACTGATACAAAGGCTAAAAATGATTGTACAAGACCAGGAAAGTGTCATAAAATTGAATCTAGATTTTATTTGGTGAAAGGATAGGAGCACCAAAATGTGGATGCTTTGGTATCTAACAATGTTATCCATTCCTACCACTATTGTCCAAACTGATCATAGAGTCTTAAATTTTTTTAGTTAGTTGTGTTGTGCCTATGTGAGCCTGCCTTTAAAAACATGAGCACTGGTTATCGATGAAACTTGTTGTAGAGATAATTTTGTCTTGAAACCCTAACCCTCCATTATGATTTATAAAACACTATTTGAATCACTTTAGAGAGAGGGGGGTTAGTGTGTAAGATGTACCAAGTGTGCAATCCACACCCCTTGTGTGGGCATGTTACCTACATACTATTACTTCTAAGAGGGATCAAGCCATATGTATTTCTCCCACTTAGTGTGATTTGTGAAATAGTGTGATGAAGATGAAAAATGCCAAATTGATAGTGTTTAAGGTGGTTAGGGACTAGTATGAGGATTTGAGTAGGTGTGCAACTGTGTTGAGTGACTATACATAGAGAATAGGGAAGTTTGCCTTAGTTGTTTGTTTGTATTCTTGCTTGCTTTGCAAGTTTGGTCACCTCCTTTGTAAATGAGCTTTATGTGGGACTTTTTACGGAATAATTGGTCATGAATGAGATGTATTAATGCTAAGCCAACCTAATCAAGGATAAGGACTAGATGGAAATGACTGTTGGGGCTCAAAGTACAAATTGATAGGAACACCAAAAATATGACACTTTGGGGTTTGGTGCTGTAGTCCAAATTTGGTATTCCTATCCTAAAATATTGGGACCTAGGGGACATGATTGACATAGGGAATTTTACTTAGCTAAGGTAGAATCAAGGTTTAGAAGGTTATAGATGACTGGTAATGAGAAAAAAGGTGTCTAGAAGGGTCACAAGAGCATACAAAAAGGACCTATGGATGGGGTCTCGTAAGCCACACTCAAACTACCAATTTGGAAATTTTATATGACAACAAATACCTATGCTGAACTATGTGGAAAATAAGTAATAAATGCACATTAAAAGATAAAAACAACATTATACCTCCATAGAAGATTTGCTTGAGAATCAGTTTGAAGAGGTTAAGTTTGGCTTGTAGGCTATGAAGTATTTGGTAATGCTTGATTATGTGTGTGGGAATCACCTCTTCTTGTCTACACTTTATTCTTGGCTTGCTTTTCCTTTCACATGAGAATTGATTGAAGCTCCTCATATAATTTGGCATAGTAAGTTTGCATGAAGAAGATTGAGAAATGAGAGGGCTGAGGCTTGTATTTATAGATTTATTGAATCATTGTAAACCATTCATGTCATCTCAATATGGAGGGTGTAGAATTGATCCTCACCCTCATCAATATAGGAGGTTGAAAGTGTAAGAGACTCCATTAATAGAGACTTGGAGTATGTAAGAAGGGTGTGAGATATTTAAATGATATCCCCTTTGTGTGTGTAAATGATGTGTAAGAACTTGTCTTGAGTGTGTAAGTAAAGTGTAAGACATGTCATAACCTTTTCTTGCTTGCACACTTTGCCTTATGATGTCATCCATTTATGAAGCAATATTCTAATTTTGAATTTAAGAAAATAAGATAATTATAAATCCATGCATTTTCTTATTATAGGAATGATTAGACTTGATTAAGTAGGATTAATCAATAATTAGAAGAATTGTTTCTTTTTAAAATGTTTACTTATCAATCAAGTATTCACATACTTGTCACATGAAGATAATTTAAAGGGGTTGATTTAATTTAGGATATGCATTCAATAAGATTAATGATGCAATATAATCTATCCCCAATTAGGGATGTGTCATCATGATTTTGGGTTAAAATTTTAGTTGTGCAAGTAAATTAGGTATAGTGTTGATTTATGGTTTAACTCACATGTGATTACATAAAGTCACTCTTGATTACAATTTAGACACAAAAGTGGTTGAAATGAAGTGTCTACACATTGACTATGATTCCAAAATACATAATATGTAGCTGCAACTCCTTAAAGGTTTCCCAAGCCATTTGACCCTTTTTATTTATGTTCCTCTTACACTAATTTATGGTAAATTAGGTCGATAAGATAAATATAAGAACAATTAAATATTTATTTTCATCAATTTCATAAAGCGATTACACAACCCTTCTTGTTTGTCTTCCAATGCACCTACCCAAAAATTTGTATGATTAGAAATTTTATAGGGTACATAATTAGCATTAGAGTAAAAATTTGGTAGCAATAAGTAATGCATATTTGGTGGCCTATCAATTCTGACCCATATGGATTTGACACAAGGTTAATTCTATCAAAGTGATAGTTAATAGTCAAATTTCACATAGAGGAATATAGTTAGATATAGAGCCTAAATCCAATCTAAAAAATTTAGAACAAAAATAAAGTATGTTAGATTCTAACCTTCTTTATCTTTCCATCATCTTTGCTTGCTTTGGGCACTTTCTTATTCCATTTGTTCAAGTTTTTAGCCATGAGATATATGTGATTATTATTTTGGATTTTTATATATTAAATATAACTAGTTACCATAGTTTAATTATTTATGCATGTGGTATTTTACCCTTAAACCAAAAATAATCAAAACATTTTGGTGAACCCCTATGTTCTTTAAATGGTACATCTAGGATTTCATAACCCTTATGTCAAAGGGTCTGGATTTTTCTATTTTTTGATTTATTTTGTGGTTTCATTCAAACCATCTTAATGTTTTTTCCTTATTAATGGGCTTCCCTTGACTTAGATCATGTCAACTATGTTTAACTTTTGTATACTTTCCCTTGGTAGTTTATGCTTATGCTTTTGTTTCTTCTCTTATATTGTGGATAGACTATATTTACATATTACATTCATTTTTGAAATGACACGGGGGATACATAATTTGAAATAAATAAATCCAAGATCAAATACTAAAACAATGAATCATAAGCAAAGATTATGCAATGAAATTAATAGAAGCATAAATCATACCATAAAAAGAATTGAGATAAAAGATTTGTCAAGTGAGAAAATTAGCACACTAAAAGAAAAACTTGCATGTTATTGAAAGATGGTAAGAAATTGTTACAAGATAACACAATATGTATAAAAAATTATTCTAAGAGATAATAAAATTCGTAGAAAATATAATAATCCAAAACACAAAGAGAAGTATGTGGAAGAAGAGACCCAAATACTATTTAAATATAGTGAAGTGTATAAAATGAGTTACAAAGTAACTTCAATCTTTACCTTGGCCAAAATTCCAAGTGTGTGCCTGGTGCTCCCTTTTCCTATATAATGAGGGGAAGTGGGTGCAAAGTGGAAAAAAATTACATATTAAATGTAACTTCAATATCTCTTATAATAAGAAATTATCTAATGAGACAAAAGAGGTGAATGCTACATGCCATCTCATATTATTCGGATAATGGGAATTAAAAATTCACACGAGAATAATAAAATGCAACTTATGATATTTAAAATACTAGAATAAAGATTAATCTCATATATAATTTTTATATGTTTTTAGGCTTTCTTGCATGGTTTTTATACAAATGTTTATCAATGTTTCCATGTTTCTTTTCTCACATTTATCATAGAATACTAGCTACTGGATTGAGACATGATAGGGTTGTTGCAATGTTTTATGTAGTAACATCCTTACACTTGATAGTTTTGCTTTCCCTCTTCTTGGTGATGGTATTTTTATTTTTTTATTATATTATGCTTCACTATAAGGTAGATAATGTAATAAATAGGAGAGGTTGGGCATGAATTATCACATCCTCCTCCTCAAGTTGAAGGTGGGCTTAGCCAAAACACCCCTCCTCAAGCCTCTAATATCCCCCTCCTTATCATAGGATTTATATTTAAGTATCCAAAAACTTATGGTCTTGTGGACCAACTTCAAAATACTCAAGCCAATATTTCCATCGTAGATTTACTTAAACAATTAATTGTTTTCAAATACATATGCATGATGCCTTGTGTAATGCTACTCTATCAATCAATACTGATCCAACCTTCTTGGCTTATATTTTTATATATTTACAAAATTTTGAACATCTCATCTCAAACTAAAATATTTTATCTATAAGGACATCATTGAACACAACCTTCCCTTAAACATTCAATTTAAAATCAACCATGTGGGAATAGAAAAGGATCCTTATAGATAATAATTCAGGATTGAATATATGTAGTGAGGCCTTCCTTAATGTATTAGGAATTGATCATAAGTATCTTACATATTTGGACATGGTCATGAAGGGATTTGATAATGATTCATGAAACCCTTTAGGAATAATTGTCTAGAGTATAACTGTTAAGCTTAAAACTCTAGCTAGGCATTGTCAAGTAATATCTAATGAAGTTAGATACAATCATTTACTTGGTAGACCATGGATTCATGTTATGAATTTAGTTCCCTATAAATTACATATATGCTTAAATTTTATACACGAGGTCTACATCTACAATTATCTTACAAACAATATCCCATTATGGATTTGTAAAGCTATGGAGCCCACAAAAGATACTATTCTACACTCTATCATACTTGATCCAAAGATCATAACACTTGAATAATATTTTCCCAAGGAATGAATATATACATATGATGTTTTTAAAAATATTAAGACCAATAATCACACTCATGCTCAGGATGGTAACAAAGATAATTATTACAAACTTGATAACATAGATGAGAACTTATCAAAACTGTACACCACATAGTCCTAGTGAATATAGAGATGACATGCATACATTTAGTACAATCTAATTATATTTTAATTGAAAAGAGTTTGTATGACCTTTCCTATGATTCATGCTTAATGACATACCACCTTCTATGGATAAGGTTAAACGACATATGGAAAACACTTATTTTAATACCAATCAACCAAAACAATATCTTGGTCCATCCCAAATTGCTTTAGATCAATATGAAAGAAGTTACACCATTGAAAATAATATGAGATACAAAATTAGAATATTAGGGTGAATTGAAAAAAATATTATAGAACCAATAATCCCCACTCCTTATTAGTTCAAACAAGGTCTTGGATATAATGCAAACACTATAACTAAAGATAAACCCTTACAACACAATCACAAGACTATTACTACTTATAATAAATATTGTGCTTCAACTTATAAACCCTTACATACTCACTTTTATAACTATAGTGTAGATGCTACAAGTTGGAATTAGATGCTTTGAAATATCAATTTTGACCTACCTTCATCCCACATGAATTGTACATACATATATGACTCCCATTCGCCATTCTCTCACACCCACATGCATCCCATTAGTTCAAACTTCCCTATTTTCTATTGATAACTTAAAATAATTCCCTAATCTATGACAAATAAATAAATTATAATACTCATACATCTCCATATCATCGAATCAATATTTAGATCTCATGGACAAAATGATAAGACTTAGATGGTACTAATATTCTAGTACCATCCAAACCTGATGGTTCATCTCATGCCAAAAAATGATCACATTTAAAATTAAAATAATTATTATGGACCAACTTATACATTTTTCATGTTGGTGTCATTAAAAATTACTTATAAATTCTCATATAAATAGATAATAGGTCTAAGCCTATTTACATATCTAGCACTCATCAAGGAAAAACATATACTTTTTTGCACATTCAAAGGGACTACCCTATTCTAAAATTTACTAATCAGTCACAAGGAAAAAGTCTTATCCAATTCTAAATCACCTCAAAACCAATCCAAATTTGTCATTTTCTAAGTGTTGAAAGCTATATCACATGTTGCATACATTAAATGAGCACTATTACACACATACACCTAATGGGGAGAATTACATGCGATTTGAATTTCCTTTTTGAAGTATTCAATATGTATAGAGTGCTCAAACCTTTGACAAGGACTGGTTGGGGTCAGATCAACCCACCTTCTTTCCCATTTTATAGGCCAAAACCTATTGTCAAAAGTGGACATAGAATTTCAAGAGAAGAAGACAAATTTCTAGGTATTGCATGCATAATCAGACTTCAAGATCACAAACACATTCAGAAGAGAATCAAGCTCAATGACCTATACCAAAATAGAGAATCAAGAATCACATAGATGAAACCATCATATTTAGCCACTAGTGTCTAATGACATCAATTGGAGGTTGACATTATTATCTAGGCATGCCCATAACTCCAATTTCTTATGTGAGAGACTCACAATCTATTTTACGTCTTTTTTATCACTTGCATTCATTCTCAGATCCACATTATTTAGTAAAATTCTAAGTATATTATCTCTTTCTTTGTAATTTACATAATTAGTAAGTTCAAGTGCTAAAACAATTTCTATATTTTACAATTCAGATATATATTTATTGATATATTTCATACAATCTAAATAATACACAGTTTTATATTATTATATTTCATTAATCAAAATAAGGTAAAACATATTGATGAACACATATATTGTATTGAACACACCAAACCCTAGGTTACTATTACGGCTCCTTAATTCTTTCCAAGGTTTCAAATTTATATATGTAAATATGATTTTTAGCTTTGATTTCTGATTTTCCTTTATACACAAATTACACATGGCTATAATGGATGTACATAGTTTATATTTTTTTAACTCAAGCTATTATTGTGATCATTAAATATTATTTTCCTTTAATATTAAAAATATGTACCAACTATGTAATGATACATATCACATATTTGTGGATAAATAATATTAAAATTAATAATGAACAATGTCAAGCCTAGCATAATTCATGTTATTTTGATATTCAATTCAAGATGTTTCTTGTTATCACTAAAAGAAAATGACATGCATGACTCCCTTTTATATTCACCATCTTCATGTAACTTGTATGATTATTGAATCTAAAATTTCTCATGAAATTATTACAAAGGATTCTAATCAATAAAATTAATGGGTGGACTTTCTTGATAGATTTGATGACATTGATGAAAGGGAATTAACTCAATTTCTTGACATGAATCAACAATTTCATGATGCGTTACTATATGTAACATGAAATGAAAAATAAAATTTGTTAAGGGATAAAACACATAGGAAAAATATGATCTCTTCAATTATATCATTCAACCTTTTGGAGGTACCAATTCTACCATACGTGTTTAGACTTCTAATATTGATACTATGCCTAAATCTACATGTTAGGCTAACCATGTGATGCCCACCTAAGGTGTGGGGGAAACAAAAGGTTTATATTATATTACCATGCCTTTTATACACAATGAACCTATTCAAATCTTACAATGACTAGGCATGTTACATCATCAACCTGGCCTACTACATGATACCTTAAGCAGACTATTTTAGTGCTATAGGCTAAGGTGTTGCAATTAGAGAAAGGTGCCTCTAGAGCTAGTCATTAAATGAATTTGAATGCTTTGATTCACAATCTCTTAGCCTTAGAGATTTAATATTATGCTTTACCTATAGGTTTTGTATCCCCTAAGCTTCTATTGTATGATGGTAAATGTGATCTAGAGAAACACCTTAGATCCTTCCATGCAACATGTTTGGACTATGCATCTAATGAAAAATTGTTAACCGAGTTGTCTCCATGCAGTCTTAAGGATTATGATTTGAAATGGTTCTATGATCTCCCATTATAATCTATAAAGATACTCAATCCTTTGGAAAATAAAAATTTAGCACACTTTTCAATCAATTTTAGTGATAAAATATATTATGATCAATTTGCTTAACTCAAGCCTAAATCCAACGAGCTATTCAGTGACTATGTACTTTAGTATAAGACCATGTTTTCCAAGGTGACTATTCTTATGGTAGAAAATAAGTTACATGACATCTTAAAGTAAATTTTTCTTGCTCTTCTCCTTGACTATATTCAATAAATTCAAGTCATTTGATGAGCTATGCCATATAGTTAGGGATCGAGAAGTTAAGCTCATAGCTTTGAACAAGCTCAAGTATATGCCAAATGCTACAACTACATCAACTTCTAAGTTTAAAATTAAACCAAGATAAAATTCTAAAATAAATGATACTTATAATGAGACAAAATCAATGGTTTATGTAATATCACAACCTAAAAATTAGCTTCTGTTATCTGACTCATAAAAAAGGCAATTTTCATGATCATCTCAACCTCCTCATATCCTATTACAAAAGTTACTAGAGATAAACCTTATATCTCTCTCTCCACAACAATATGTTGATATGAGTAGACGTACACATAAAGGATATGATAGTAACACATATTTTGAATATCATTGATGTGTTAGACATTTTATAAACATATACTATAAGCTAAGGCATAATATACAATATCTCATTGATGACAACATTATTGAACTCAACACACTTATAGAGGAGTTAGGACCACAACCTAATGTAAATGCAAAGTTACAAATATTTTCTAATCCTCTTTCAAATTTTAAGGAAACAAAATCTATGGATATTATTGAGGTGCATATGACATAAAATTCACATCCTCTTCCTATATATAGTCACCCATTAGATGTTATTATTAGTATATTTACACACATATCATTACAACACCCTAAGATTACATTTGATGATAGTGAGATTGCAAATGATGAATCAAATTAAAATTCATCATTTTTATGATCTTATATTGATTCAAATCCTATTCATAGTGTCATGATAGAGAATGGTTCAAATTATAATGTTTGCACAATGACACTCCTACATACTCTTGGATAAACAAATGATGATATGATGGAAGCAACTATCATAGTCAAACGATTTGATGAATAAAGATAATAAATTCTAAGACACATTGTGACACTATTTAAGCTATAACTTTCATTATTTTATATTACATTCCTTATCTTATCAAGCATAAATGTATCTGACATGTTGTTAGGATGACATTAGATACACAAACTCCACTATTATCATCTTCAGTGCATAGATGTGTCAAATATATAAACTACAATTGGATATTCCTTATGAGTACCTTATTCAACCATGGTAATTTCATCCTCCACCCATACGACCATCATATTTAGTTGTTACACCTATTTAGTATCTTTCTATAGAGTCAATTACTACATCCATTCATTCACGATCATTCTAAATAGTCGGTTATACAACCTACTCAAGTTCATTCTACACAAATAATTCAAAGGAGAGCAGTTGAATTTCCTATATGGATAGTACTTCATCTTCTATTACATTATAAAGTTATTCAGGACTCATGATTGCTAGTATATACTCCATCCTAGACTACAATTATTGATATTTCAATGTGTTCCATAATGAACATAGACACAAATCTATCCTACTATGCAGTAGATTTCATAAGATACATTACACCCTTACATTACTCATCATACATAAGATATTATTAATGATTATTATGAAGTTTATAATGCAACACGAGATCATTTTTCAGATTCAAATTAAGATACAATGGAACCAATATATGACACTTTTTACTCACAAATGGTGACCATCAGACCATATGATTCAGACACTTTATGTGACAATCTCACTGATAAGATCCTTGGTTAAAATTATCCACACCCTAAAAATTCTAAAAATACAAAATATAAAAATAAAAAAACATTAAAATATTCTAAAAAAAATAAAAAATTAGGTCATGAGCATGACATGTTTGCAAGTTTACATTATTTGCATATATTTTTTTATCACGTGTTTGGTAGATTACATATCGTCTTTCATATGTACATGCATTTCATGGTATACTTGAGTGAAATGTAGGACATACGTATGCACATGATACATAGATACATAGATGATGGACATTCCTACACCTAGGGGCCATGATAATGTTGGGGGAATCTTATTCCACAATATACATTGATACAAGTTATATATTTCTATGACCTTTATATTTACCACATCAAGATATATTGATTGATTACACATGTTCTACTATTTATCATACTCTATATAGTGCTATATCTCATGAATAAGCTACCTTATGATGTGACCTTGACATACTTGGATAGTGTAGACTAGCTTACTTGTTCTATGCTTCATTGAGTTCATTTATCTTTCATAATAGGCTATTAATTGCATGTTTATTGTTTGGGCCCTTGGCCTTGTGTGTGAAATTTACTTTTCCATTATGTGTTACCCTTGGCCTTTTTTATGACATTTACTTGTCCCTTATTTTTGGCCCTTGGCCTTTATGTAAATACACACTATTTTAATTTTATATTTTACAAACACATTAAATAGTACCTAGAAGTGAGCACCCTTGAATCTGTAAGTCCATAAATAGATTTTGATTCATGTTTAAATGAATAATGTTGTTGATATTCAACAAACTCAACAAACTAGGCATTAATTTTCTATCCCAATACATGGCTCCCACATTTCATCATTGGGTTACAAGATTAGTTGTAGTATTAGTTACATGAATGGTGTGGTTGAGGTTCAATGATACTCAATAAACTTGATACTACTTCCTATTTCATTAGGTTTGGGGAATATGTCTTCCCAACCCATGGCTTTGACTTAGTTACATAAGTTGGGACTTTATCACCCCTAATTCACCAAATGGTTTAGTAAGAAGAACCATTCTCCAAGTGCTTTAGTGGAAAGCATAAATCTCTAATGCTTCAACTTGGAAACATCCTCTCCAAATAGTTATAGGGAACCATGGTTCACCCACTTACAGGTGTATTCCTTCCTTGCTCTTAAGTTTCAATGTTTCACTTAATTCATTTTTATATTTCTTTTCATGGACATTGATTATTACATATTCATTGCAGGTATGCTTGGAACAAGTTACACATCTGAGCATCTCCTAAAGATAAGGTGTGTTTTACACATTCATTTACATTTCCTTTTTCTTTTACTCCAATATTTGCATTGCATTTTAATATTAAAATAAAATGGGGCATTTATAAATACTAAAATATGGTATTAGATACTTGGTAATGTCAATTTGACCTATCTTCATCCTACATAACTTGTGCATACATATATGGTTTTCATTTTCCATTCTATCACCCCCAAGTGCTTCCCATGAGTTTGACCCTCCCTAATTACTATCAATCACCTACATGAATTCCCTATTTTGTACCAAACTAGTAAATTATAATACTGAGACATCTCCATATAATTTGATTAGTATTCTTGTCTCTTGGATAGAATTATTATATTTAGATGATACTATAATTTTGATACCATCCAAACGTGATAGTTTCATTACATGCTAAATAATGGTCACATTTCAAATTTAGATCATTACTGTGGGTCACTTGTATGTTTTTCACATTGATGGCATGAGAAATTACTCAAAAATTCCCATATAAGTAGATTATAGTTCTAAACCTATTTTGATATATAGAACTCATCAAGGAAACAAATACATAATTTTGCACATACTAGGGACTACACTAATCTCTATAATTTATCAATTATTTATAGGAGTAGTTCTCAACCAAGTTTGAATTACCTCAAATCCAATCCAAATTTGTCATTTTATAAGTGTTGAAATCTAGACCACATGTTGTATACATTGAATAAGTATTATTGCACACATACACCTAATAGATAAAACTACATGTAGTTTGATTCCCTCTTCAAAGTATTGAATATGTAGGCAATGCTCAAACATTTAATGGGGAGTCATTTAGGTTAGCTTAACCTACCTTCCTTCTACTTTTGTAGGCCAAAACCTAGTGTCAAAAGTGGACCTAGGGTTTTAAGAGAAGGAGATATATTTATGGATATTACGTGCACAATAAGACTTTGGGATCACACACACAAATGAAAGATAATCATGTGCAGTGGCATGTGCCAAAATAGAGAATCAATAATCACATAGATAAAACCATTAGGTTTAATTGCAAACATTAGATGGTATCGACCAGAGGCTAACATTACTCTCTAGGCATGTCTAGGACTCGAGTTCCTGGTTTAAGAGACTCATAATCCAATTTTATGCATTTTTATCACCTTGAATTTAGTCATAGACCTATACAGTTTAGTAAAATATTAAGTACCTTATTTCTTTTATTACTTTCCATAATTAGTAAGTGTAAGTTCTAAATCAATTTCTGCATTTTATAATTTAAATATATGTTTACTGTTATATTTCATATAATATGCATAATACACATAGTTATATCTTATTAAGGATCATTAATGAAAATAAGATAAATAAATAGTACCTTACATCAAGATGAATTTTACCATGTTACATCTTTAGAACTTGTATATTTCAAGCTAATTGATGAATATTCTTCCCCTTAGCTACTTACCCTTGATAATTTTTCTAATGATGAAATCTTCAAGAATATGTAGGATCTTATGCTAATTTTCCATCTTATCATCATAAATCAATATTCCCTCATAAATTTAGCCACCATGAATATTTTGGTAAATGTGAGCCTTCTCCTATCAAATATGAAATTCAACTAGATGGTTTTGATTCTTTGCGTACTACTTTGTACATTGAGAGGACCGATCCAAATTACTAAATGAATTGATAAATGATTCAAATATGGTACCAAAGAGGATCCTAAAGTATTAATAATTAGTAAATTATTAAAATCTCAATAAGATAAAGACCATAGAGATGTTTTGATGAAAATTACCAATTTTTTTGCTTAGGCTTACTCTGATATGCCTTTTACCAATCCACCCATCATAGTTTATAATCTAGCCATCCACCATGATGCCAAAACATTTAAGAAAATGATTCAAAAGATGAACAATAAATTTTCCTTATTTTTTAAAGACAAAACCCAAAACACTGTTAAATGCATGGTTTATATTACCCATCAATAATTTGCACTGGATTTTTAACATTGTCCTAGTTGCAAACCCAACATATGTATTCATATTTTCTTGGACTTTTGAGATTTGAATAAAAGTTTTCCCAAAGATAATTTTCCTCTACCAAACATTGATATGATAATTGATTATACCATTGGGTATGAGATGTTTTCATTCATGGATGGATTCATTGGCTATAATAAAATTAAGATAAATTCTATCGATTAGTATAAGACTACTTTCACTACCCAATAAGGCACATTTTGATATGTTGGAATAATTTTTGGATTTAAAAATGTGGGAACTATTTATAAAAGGGTTGCGAGTCATATTTCATAATTACATGCAGAAATTTTTTGAGGACTATATTGACAATATTTTGGGAAAATCAAAGAAACGTGAAGACCATGTTAAGTACTTACAAAAAATATTTGAATGATCACAAAATACAATGTTAGATTAACTCATAAGAAATGTGTATTTTGTGTTACATTTGGAAAGTTATTGGATTTTATTATCTCATAATATAGTATCAAGGTTGATCCTAATAAAGTACAAGACATTGTTGATATGTCGTCACCTCAAGATTGAAAAAATTGAGAAGCTCACAAGGTAAAATTCAAGAAATTCAACAATTTATAGCTCAGTTAGCTCACATATTCAACCATTTTATATGATATTATGTAAAGGATTTTTTTTGATGAAATATATCCATTTATTAACTAAATAAAAATATACAAATAATTCACAAAAAAGTATAGGCTATATAATCTAACATGAGTCTCAGTTTCAGTATTCACCACATAGAAACTTAGAGATTACATTCTTGATACTGAGACTCATGTTATTTGCAAGATTCATTCTTTGAGATACATGATGACTAAGATGCATATATAAGTGGGTCATTCTACTAATAGAATTATATCTCAAGTTTATAACACAAAAATCAGTGAAAGGTCAAGCTATTTTTGATCAACTTACTACAACTCCCTTACTAGATTTCAATCCTATAAATTAAGATTTTCAAGATGAGTTTGTTATGTGTCCCAATGCAAAAAAAATGGACCATGTAATTTTATTGGTCCAAATGTACTTTAGGTTCCAGGGCTAACATTATTTTAGTGACACCACAAGGTCAAACCTTGCCACTAGAATATAGATTGATTTCCTCATGTACTAATAATGTAGTAATAAATGGGGCTTTAGTTATATGTTTACACATCAATCACACTTTAAAGATAAAATACATAATTTTTTATGATGATTCTCAACTTTTCATAAATTAAGTAACATGAAATTATCGAACTAAGGAAGAAAAACTATGAGCATATCAAGATATAGTTCATAGTTTGATTGCTTGCTTTGATGACTTTGAGATTGGCAACCTTCATGGAAGAAACAATTACCATGTCAATGATATGGCTAGTAATGCTTCACTTATTCATATCACCATTATGGATTATCATGTTATACTTACTATTAAGATAATACAACTAGATTGTTTCACTACCATCTCTCAACCAATTAATTTTTTTTGCTATTGATAATGACACCAATAACCCAAAGTGGTATCTTGACATCTAATTTTTTTTATCTGATGAGACTAGTCTTGTATATTTTTGTAAAATGATAAAATGAAATGGAGAAGAGATGCCATTTCATATGTTATCATTAATGATGCTATTTTCAAAATATTCTTCAACAATTAGTTACGTAGATGCATTGGAAAAGAAGAAGCAAAATTTATCTCACAATAGGTTTATGATAGAGAATGTGGTGTCCATTTCAGTGTAAAAGTAATGCCATTTAAATTATTATGAATGGGTTACTATTGGCCTTCCATGGAATATGATTTTAAAAAATATACAAAATGTTGTGAGAAAATCCAACAACACAATAATCTAACACATGCACCATCTCAATAATTACAACCCATTATGTCCCCTTGGCCATTTTATATTTGTGGTTTTGATATAGTATGAAATTAATCCTCCATCATGAAATGTCATAATCTTATTAATATATCAACTAAATATTTTATCAATGGGGTTGAAGTAATTCATTTAAGGTTTATTATTGGTGATGACCTTTGTATATTTCTAATGAAATGTTATATCTCTATTTGGCCTCCCTTATGTGATTATTATATATAATGGTTCATATTTAAATAATAGGAAAATTAAGAATTTTTATGCCAAGTACAAGATCTGACATACATTTTCTACTCCTTATTATCCTAGAGCTATTAATAATACAATTTGAACATTTTATCTGAAATTTTTACTAAACATGGTTGGCATAATAAGATTATTTATGCCTTATGCCCTTATTGTAAAAGCATTAAGAAAACTATGGGGGAAACCCCTTATTATCTTATTTATGATGTGGAGCTTCTTCTCTCTCTTGATCTTGAGATTTCTTCTTTATGATTATCCCTTTAAGACTTCATCAATGATAATTGACATTAGGAAAACTAATTACATCAATTGGAAATGTTATATGAAACATGGATACATGCCCTTAGACACTTGAGAGTTTATCATAATAGCCTAAAGAAATCTCACAACAAAAATATAAGATCAAGAGAATTCTATATTGACGACTTAATAATCTAAGAGAATCAAAATAATACAAATGTGGATAAATAACATAAAGACAAATTCAAACCAAAATAACTAGGCCCCTTTGTTGCTATAAAGAAACTTGGTAGAGGAGCCTATCTCCTGGATACATTAGAAGGAAAACCCTTGAATAATCCAATGAACATCATGTAATTACACCATTTCTATACATGAGATTTGATTATGCCATTAGGGACATTGTACCCACACATTCCCCATGAGTTATTCATTTTGTATATCTTATCTCAGTGAGGACATTCTACAATCACTTCACTCTTCACACTATAGATGTTATTTAATACATTTAGGTTCATCATACCCACATACATCTTGTGGGATTTATCAATTATATCTATATTTATATCATGCTTTTGGGGGAATAACACCCATGTATTATTTAAAAGCATTATTCATACATATATTCTACATATGAAGCATTATTCATCTTATGTTGGATATATCAAGAGATTACAAATTCCTACATACATATAATTATACGATTCTTTTTATATGCCATTAACTATTTCTTTGAGCTTACTATTATATATCTCAGACACATACATAGTTTACATTGGGGAAAAACTTTATTCCCTATCAGACTCATACATCAAGACATATTTCTTGACCCATTTTATCTCATCCTCATATGAGGATGCATCATACCAATCGATATTAACATGCTATCTATTTATTTTACCCTAATTTGGATTAATGGGTGATATTTATCTATTTAAGATATAACTTTGAAATAATTTATATCAATAGATATGACATTTAAGTATAAATCTAAATCTAAAATACTGAGATTGATTCTTCTAATTTGATAAGAGAATATGCTAAATATAAACATTACTAAAGATATAATGATACTTAACTTTTCTAGTTGATTGTCTAACTGTGACTACATTACAAAAGTGAAAATTAGAGATATGTAGGCTTGTGGTTCATTTAGTTTTGGTACTAATTCACTATCTACATTGGGTTAGTTTCACAAGATTATATAAGTATCATTAGTCGATACTGACCTGCTAGTCAAAACTGACCTACGTAGAATTAGAAGATAGTGACTGTATGACCACTTGCAACTATATTTACTTGATTTGTGTTTATAATCTCAAAATTTGATGATGCATGTAATTCTTGAAATCAATATCCTTTTTCTTGAAACCCTAGGTGTACTTATGAGGGCTATAAACCTATAAAAATGGGGTAGTGTAATGAGCTGAGCTAACTTTAATAACCCCCATCTGATGATTCACTGCTTCCTACATATCCAATACTCTAAGGAAGGAAATAAATATATGCATAGGTCTCCCACCTAATGGGATTATGTAATTGTGATCCTTCGATATACATATGTAACTAAAGATATGAATTTGGTACTTGATAATTCTTGCTTTGACTTGGATTTTAAGTGCTTCAGACTTGGCTTGTGACTTCTCATAGTGATAGGTTTTTGAATTTTGAATAAGAGGGAAAATTTACTTGGTGTGTAATGGTATATAGATGTATGGTAGATAAGTGACCAATCCATTTTGAATGACACCTTGATTTTTTCATATATGGATCCAATTGAATAATTTATCATACCACTAACATACTAGATGATGGGCTAATCCTAAGGATGGGTTTGATTTTATAAAACAACCATTGTTGGGAGGGGGTCAGTTTTAACCAAATTATTTAGTATTGACTAGTAATACTGATCAGGTTTGGTGAAATCAATCTATGTACAAGTGAATTGAGTTGAGAGTCTAGGGATGCTTGTGCAAGATCTTTAGAAGGCTATAAATAGACAGTGTGATTCCTACAAGTGTGTAATAGTATAAAAAAGGGTTGAATCATAAAATATCATGCAAGTGTGAAAGAATGGCATATTAAGACCTTGGTTAAGTATTCAAGTCATGTAATGTAAATGTGTGTCAAGATTATCATTATCATGTACCAAAGGCCAAATTTTAATACCTAAAAATTCCCCTCTTTTATTCTAGTAATGAAATTTATAGAGTAAAAGGATAAAATGTACTTGAGTGTGTATAACACACTTTGCCTTTTGGGAGATGGATCCAATGTAAAAATTTGCTTCATGCAAACCTATGATGAATGTATAGTAAATGCTCATATGTAAAATCTAAAATCTAAAATTGACAATTAAAAAAAATTAAGAGCAAGAAAGGAATACACTTGTATGTGATTAAACAATCTTTCCTTGTAACTTGTTGAGGATGACACTTCCTTAAATAATTAGATAACTATGCCTCTTTTTTGAATCGCATGGATAGTTAGGGTGATCATGCCCCAAAATTGTGTAATTATATAGGGTCTTGAGTTGGGAATGCATCATGCCCTAACCCTCATTAACATGGGTAAAAGTACATGATGTAAAAACCATCATGAACATTGGGAAAAGTACATAATTTACCAACCCAATTTATTATGCATGAAAAAAAGAGAACCATGAGGCCATGTTCACTTACAAAAATAACTACATAAGTAAATGAGAGAACTATCAGGCAAGGTTCACTCAAATAAAGTGATCAATAACTATAGATGGCTTATATATTTAATGGTAATGTTTCACTCTAGTTTAATCAAGTTCAATCCATATAAAAACAAAAATGAAGGATTGAAAAAGAATGAACATTGTCCATGCACATATCATGAACGCATATTTTGATTATGTAGTTTTGCTCAATGTAGAATATAATGCATGATTAAAATATAATGGATAATGTCCATGCACCCATCATGACTATATATTTGATAATAATAAAGTAGAATTAAAACTATTTGTTAGGTGTGGAGCCTGATTGTCTTCTAGGATCCGAGGTAAAATTTTGATGTTATTTCAACCAGTTTTTGCATCCCATTATTTGTAACCCTAATGGTGTGGGGCATTACAAGGGGGGAACCCCCATTGCAGAGTTCAAGGGCCACACACCCTGATGAGGGTTTGGGGGAAATGCCCCTTAAGTAATTTTTAAATTAAAATTGCCTTGTAAACTTATAATTTCGTAGTCAATCTAGGCCATCGATTAAATGTTTCTAGATTTGATGGTAGAGGTTATGTTTAGGTGTTTTTCACCCTAAAATATATTGATATATGGTTGAGATGAAAAAAATCATATTATACATAGAGAGAGGAGGCAAAGAAGGTAGAGAGGTGTAACAGGTTTTGTTGTAGGATTTGTTTCTCCCTTGTATTGCTATAAATAATATACTAGACAAGTTTGGTGGATGTAGCCCATACTGGGTGAACTGCATTAAATCTAGTGCCTCTTATTTTGTGAATGTTTATGATTATTTTCTATATGTTTGATTGATTCATTTCATAATTTCTCTTGTATGTGATTTAGGGATAAATCTGTGTTTTATTTTATCCTAACAAGTGGTATCAGAGTGAAGGTTTTATTTGCATATTTTTAAATCACAAGAAAAAAAGGGTTTGAACTCGAGTGGGAGCTATGGTAGATGAAAATAAATATAAGGTGGAGAATTTCAATGGATAGAACTTTGGATTGTGGAAGATGCAAATGGAGGATTACCTTTACCAGAAGGGCTTGTATTTGCCATTAGGAGGGCAAGCCAAAAAACCATCTACAATGTCAGGATGAAGTTTAGGAACTATTAGATCAAAAAGCCCTTAGAACCATATAGTTGTGCCTTGCATCTTCTATAGCATTCAACATATCACAAGACAAGACAATAAAAGGTCTTATGAGTGCATTAGGAAAATTTAATGAAAAACCCTCTGCCTCAAATAAAATATTTTTGATGAAAAAATTATTTAATATGAAAATGTCTAAAAATTGTTCAGTACCAAATCATTTAAATGAGTTTAACATGGTTAATAGTCAATTACATTCTATAAATATTGATTTTGAGGATGAAGTTAGGGATCTCCTCATTCTTTGTTCCTTGCTTGAAAGCTATAATAGCTTGGTAATGGTAGTAAGCAAATATGTGTCTAATAATGCTAAACTAAAGTTTGAAATGTGATGGGTGTTATCCTATGTGAGGAAATGTGAAGGAAAATCACAAGTGAAACATACATATCTAGAAATGCATTAATTTTAGATAATATAGGAAGGCAAAAGAATAGAGGAAAAGGAAACTATGGAAAATCAAAAAGGGGTGCAAGATCTAAATCAAGAGGTAAGATGGAATGTTGGATATGTGGCAAACTAGGACACACAAAGAAAGAGTAATGGTTTTGAAAGGATAAATTGAGTAAGGACCAAAAAGAAGGTAATAGAGAAGCAAATGTAGCAGGTGATGTGCTACAAGATTCTCTTATACTTTGTTTGGATAATATTATTAAATCTTGGGTTTTAGATTCAGGTGCTTCTTTTCATGCGACCCCTCATAGACATCATTTTATAGATTACATTCAAGGTAATTATGGTAATGTTTACCTTGGTGATGATGAACCCTATAGTATTATTGGAAAGTAAAGTTTTCAATTTAAATTATAGAATGAGAAGACTTGGGTGTTGAAGGATGTTAGGCATGTTCTAAGCTTGAAGAGCAATCTGATCTCTATAGGGTAGCTAGGTAGTGAGGGTTGTATGGTCACATTTATAGCCAAATCATGGAAGGTTACAAAGGGTTCTATGGTGGTTATAAAAGGTAAGAAAGTAGGCACTTTATATTTGTCTATAGATAGTGTTAATTCATCTTGTGCTATAACTGCTATAGGTAAAGATGTAGCTTTGTGGCATTATAGACTTAGCCACATAAGTGAAAAGGGAATGAAAGCTCTACATGAAAAAGATAAACTACCAAGTTTGAAAGAATTAGATCTAGAATTTTGTGAGCACTATGTATATGGGAAACAAAAATGTGTGAGGTTTCTCAGGGTTGGACCAACCAAGAAGGAACAAAAGTTAGAGCTTGTTCATATGGATGTATGGGGACCAGCTCAAATAGCTTCACTTGATGGTTCAAATTATTACATTACATTTATTGATGATGCAACAAGGAAGGTTTGGGTATACTATATAAAAATGAAGTCTGATGTTTTTGATACATTCAATAAATAGAAAGCCTTAGTTGAAAATGAAACAGGTTTAAAAATAAGATGTCTCAGATCAGATAATAGAGGTGAGTATTGTAGAAACACTTTTAATAATTATTGTTCAAAAAGTGGAATTCATAGACATAAAATAATTTCAATAACACCAAAATAGAATGGTGTGTTAGAAATAATTAATAAGACTATTATGGAGCATGCTAGATGCATGAGATTGCATGCAGGTTTGCCTTTACAATTTTGGGCAGATGTTGTAACTATAGCAGTTTATCTGATAAGCAGAGGGCCTTCGAGTGCTTTAGATGGTGGAATACTATAGGAGGCATGGATTGGAAAGAAGGTAGATTATTATTTTCTAAGAGTTTTTATTTGTGAGGCATTTTATTATATTGATAAAGATCATAGGAATAAGTTAGAAGCTAAGTCTCAAAAATGCACATTTATTGGTTATGTAACCGATGACTATGGATTTTGATTGTGGAATTTGGGAGATAAGAAAATAATCAGGAGTAGAATGTTGTGTTCCATGAAAAATTTTCATGTACAGGGACCAGTTGTAGGAAAAGAAGCAAGAAAAATCCAAAAAGGAATATATAATATTAGAAGACATTACAGAAAAACATGTCCCAGAGGTTCTTGATCAAAATGTGCAATAAGAACAAGTACATCAAACCCCTGTTATAAAATTTTCAAAAGTAGACCACTTGATCATTTTTCTCCTTTTTTATATTATTTATTAGTTATTGATGGTGGTGAGATAAAAAGCTATGAAGAAGCAGTGCAGATTGATGCCAAGGATAAATGGGAGAAAGCTATGGATGAGGAACATGATGCTCTAATGGAAAACTAGACATGGGATTTGGTGGAGCTTCCCAAAGGAAATAAGGCATTACATAATAAGTGGGTATACAGGATAAAATAGGAAAATGAAGGTAAAAATAAATTCAATGCTAGAATGGTGGTTAAAGGTTTTGCACAAAAGAAAGCTATAGACTTTGAAAAAATATTTTCTCCAGTAGTTAAAATGACTTCTATAAGAGCTATTTTACTTTGGTAGCAGTAGAAGATTTACACCTTGAACAATTAGATGTGAAGACTATATTCCTTCATGGTGAGTTGGAGGAAGAAATATATATGGATCAACCATAGGGATATGAAGTCAAAGATAAGGAGAAAATGGTGTACAAGTTGAAGAAGAGTTTGTATGGCCTAAAACAAGCTCCAAGGTAGTGGTATTTGAAATTTGATAGTTTTATGATAGAACAGGGTTATTGTAGATGTCATTAAGACTATTTTTTATATTTTAAAAGTTTTGAAAATGTCAACTACATTATTTTGATTTTATATGTAGATGATATGCTTGTAGCTAGTTCCAACATGCATAATATTAATGCACTCAAGAAAAAATTAAGTGATAGCTTTTCTATGAAGGATCTAGGTGCAGCTAAATAGATCCTTAGTATGAGGATAACTAGAGATAAAAAAGAATAGGAAGATAGAATTATCACAGGGAGAGTACATAAAAAAAGTGTTGGAAAGATTTACTATGTAGGATATAAAATTAGTTGGGAGACCTTTGGATGCACACTTTAAATTAACAAAGGAACAATGTCCTAAAACATAAAAAGAAAAGAATCTGATATCTATAGTTCCATACTCATCAACAATTGGTAGTTTAATGTATACAATGGTGTTTATGAGGCCAAACATTACACATGCAGTGGGAGTGGTGAGTAGGTTCATGAGTGATCTAAGAAAGGAACATTGGAAGGCAGTAAAATGGATCCTTCGTTACTTAAGAGGGACCATAGATACAATGTTAAGTTATGGTGGATCAGATGTGACATTACAGGGATATGTTGACTCAGATATGATAGGTGATTTGGATGGTAGAAGTGCTATAGGGTATGTGTTTACAGTAGGTGGTATGACAATTAGTGGGGTATCATGGTTATAGAAGGTTGTGTCACTTTTAACCACATAGGCTAAGTATATTGCTTCTATAGAAGCACGCAAAGAAATAATTTGGTTATAGAGGTTGATGGAAGAATTGGGACATAGTCAAGAAATATGTAATCTATATAGTGACAGTCATAGTGCAATCCATTTAGCTAAAAAAATAGATTTTCACTCTAGAACAAAACATATTTAGTTGTGGTATCATTTCATTCATTCAGTGATAGAGGAAGAGTAACTAAAATTATAGAAGATACATACCAGTAAAAATCTTGTGGATATGATGACCAAGGTAGTTACAAGAGAGAAGTTGAAGATTTGTTCAGCTTCAATTGGTATTCATGGATGATAATTAAATTAATGAACTTGTCCAGGTCCAAATAGTATAGTGGATGTAGTAGCAATGGAGTTGCTACAATCAGTTTCCAAGTGGGAGATTGTTAGGTGTGGAGCCTAATTATCTTCCAAGATTAGAGGTTAAAATTATGATGTTATTTTAGCTAGGTTTTGGATCCCATTCTTTGTATCCCTAATGGCATGAGGAGTTTCAAGAAGAAAACCCCCCTTATAGGGTTTGAGGGCCACGCACCTTGGTGGGGGTTCGGGGGTAACGACCCCCAAGCAATTTTTTAATTAAAATTACCTTGTAAATTTGTAATTTCATAGTCAATCTGGGCCATCGATTAGAGGTTTCTAGATCTGATGGTAGAGGTTATGTTTAGGTGTTTTTTTCCCTAAAATATATTAATACATGGTTGAGATGAAAAAAAAGCATATTATACACATAGATAGGAGGAAGATAAGGTAGAGAGGTGTAACAGGTTTTGTTGCAAGATTTGTTTCTCCCTTGTATTGCTAGAAATAATGTACTAGACAAGTTTGGTGGATGTATCCTATCTTGGGTGAACCATGTTAAATTTGGCGTCTCTTATTTTATGCTTGTTTATAATTATTTTTTATATGTTTGATTGATTCATTTCATAGTTTATCTTGTATGTGATTTGGGGATACATTTGTGTTTTATTATATCCTAACACCATTTCCTATTCAATTATACTATGTTGTTGTGTATGTGCATGAACCATTATCATGCCCCTTTGAATTTGTACCAATTGATATATAATGTTATTCATCTAAATGCTGAATTTGAGAACCTGTATCTCAAATATATATGTACATGAAAAATTGTAATCACATTCCTATAAACTATTGTGCATATGCCCATGCATATGTACCCAAGTGTGTATGAATGTTGGTATAAATATGCGAATCAAAAGTTTGCATGAATATTTTTGTATATATTTAGGCAAAAAAGTATATTTTGTATAAAATATGGTCCCATGTAGGATATAAAAGGTCCATATAAGTTGAACAGTTCCCTTTATTTGGGAAAATGAAATGTCATGAAAATAAAGAGTCATTATATCTTCACAAATATATATATATATATATATATATATTGTCATTGTAAGAGAAGAGGTTAAACGTGAACTATAATTTAACAGATATCAATACATGGTTTTCCTTGAGTATTCTATTGTTAACAATAATTTGAGTGTGTAATCTATCTCTAAATTAATTGCATCTTTCTTGTGATTGAACATATCCTAGTTATTCATTATTAATGAACTCTCTAAATCTGTAAAATACTTGTAGAAGAATAAACACTAATGAAAAATATGAAAGTAAGAGTTGCACATGAATAAGTATGGAATTATCCTTAACCTATTGAAAATTCTTGTAGAATATTTTTAGTCACATTGAAATATCATAGACTACAATAATTGATATGTCTTGATGGGTAATTTCATGAATCACTACTAAAAATGGTTCTGTTTCCAAGACATGAACATGTTGAAATGGTTGCCTAGCTAAAGAGATATTGAAAATTAGCCAGATGAAAGTATACATAGGTTCACAATGGAAGAAGCCAAAATAATAATAGGTTCTATGGAAGAGATCATTTATGAACATATTCACAATGAAATTCATGAGATATTATGGTGTGATTTGATAGAGTTACTATCATCATGGTTTTTTAGGATGGAATACTACTACTTCAAACCACAAGAAATGGAACATTTTGTCTAGAATGAAGTAAAGTTGGAAAAAATATGCAAGTTAGATACTGACGAGTCCATTGAGATTGGGAAATGGGTAAAGACTACAATTTATGGGTACATCACAAAAATTATTGTCTAAGGATATATTATTTTCATAGCTACTTATGACCTATTTATTATAGGAATTTAGGTTAAGTTTTTATAATGACTTCATATGATGTTGAAAATGTTGGTTTTCTAAAAATCCACGATGCCAATTCCATCCGACATAGAGTGGTCACTTAAGGCACTATGGGGATGCAAACTAGGAGTTGATTGAATAAGAGTTAAACCAAGAAGCCTAAACCTAAACCCAGAATATGGATAATGAAAAGAAAAAAAAAGAAAAAGTAATTTTGGGACTTCAATGGGAGATGAAACAAAAAAAGAGATGAAACAAGTAGATTTGTGCAGAAGATAAAGGGCCACAAGTAACCATGAGTATAGGTAGTTAAGAAGCTAGGAGGAAATTGGGAAGAGATATACCTCTAGGAGAATATAGATAATTCAAAGTAGGGGAGTGAAGAGCACCAAAGGAACCATAAAAAAACATCTAAAATAATCAGAATTTAGGAACCAAACTGAATAAAGTATAAGAAAGAGATCATAGACACTGATAATAAGTTGTAATGAGGTAATTAGATCAACTTAATAATAGGCTTAGAAAGTAGTTATAGAGGTAAAATTTATTGGGGACAGAGAAGAACAAGCTCTCAAAGAATTCACTATGAAACTCAAGTCATATTCATGTTCATGTAGGATAAAAACTATAGATATGGTTCATTCAATCTAAGGGGAAGAATCCTCTATGAATAATTTAATAATTGAAGATAGTAGTCTGAAAGATATCAAAGTGAAGATGTGGTTTGATGAAGTTGCAGATAAATTGGTGAAGAATAAGAAAGAAGCTGAAAAAACTATTGATTCTAAGACTATTAGTACTCTAAGTACATTGACATCAATCTTGTGTTGGGATCAACCAACAATCTTGATTACTATGTGAAAGCAACTAAATGCGGAATTAAACCAGAAAGATAAGTAACTAGAATCAGAAAACAACAAACAATAAGAGATACAAGAAACCACCCTGAAAACTTGTATTAAACTCTTTACAGAAGGAATACAATTGAAGAAACTTCTTTTCTTCCACACCTCTCTTAGATGTACAGATCTCTTTCCCTCAAGAGTTCTCTCTTAATTACAATCAACTCCAACAACCTGGATTGATTCACATATACATGTATGTTCAATACTATTACAATAAGCTATGAAGATCTAATCCTATATATAATATTAGGAAACATGAGCTATGCATTCACAACCATTAGATGCACCTCCTAATTAAGGGCTCAAAATAGTCTTACTAAAGATAGAGATACGGACTTAAGACTAACACTTAATCCTACCATGCAAACATTTTATTTTGTCCATAGAAATAGCATTCTGGATGCACAGGTGACTGACATCAGTCCCTACCTATCTGCCTGTGACCAATGGTGGCTGATCCATGACCGACGCCGGCATCTCCTAGTCGACTCCTGACTGACGTCGATCGCTTTTGATCGGCACCGGTGACTGTGTAATTCCTGCAACCTATAACTTGCTCATTTGGTGAAGCTTTTAGCTCCACACCTCAATAATCTCCCACTTGGAGATAAAATCAACCTGTGATCTTCCATGTCTCTTATGATTACTCTTGCTAAAGAATTTCGTAGCTCCAAATCCTTCATGGCATACCACTGAACTAACCTTACCTTTAGCTCAACAAAACCCTGTATGTCTGAACTTGCACCAAGCATACCATCCACATACAGTAACAAGATAATTTTGTGACCATCATCCACCTGGTAAGACAAACACAATGGTTACACTGACATTGACTGAAGCCCTGCTTTGTCATCCACCTGTCAAACCTGTACCACTGTCCTGCAGCTTCCTCAAGACCATATATCCTATCCTTCTGTCTCACATGTCCATCCACTCTCTTCTTTAACTTGGTAATCCATTCATCTTTTAGTGCTTTCATCCCCGCTGGAAACTCTACCAAATCTTCCACTTGGTTCTCTTCTGAAGAATTCCTGCCATGCTCCCACTATTTCCTGGATTCTACCTGCATTGCCTCTTTATGTCTTCTTGGTTCTTGACCATCAGTAAGCAACAAGTAAGAAGGTGAACAATGAATATGAGGTCCACTTACCCTTTCAGTCCTCCATATGGGCATTTGAGACTCCTTGATAGCTTGCTGTCTGCCCAACATCCGTTTCAGTGACCAATCTCGGCCATCTCCCAATTTGCACCTGACCGACGTCAGTTCCTTGCGACTGACCCTTACTATCGACATCAGCTCCCTGACTGACGCCAGTGTGCACCTACCCGACATCACTGAATCTGCTGGTCTGCACATGACCGACATTGGTACCTATCTGTTCGACGTTGATTCTCCCTGATCGATGCCGGTAACTGTGTTTTCCTGTGAGTGATGACTTTTTACCTGCGAGCTCACCTTGGATCAAAACCCTGTCCAAATCAACACAACCCTGCTCAGAATAATCCAACCTTCTCCACTAATCTCTGTCTGTCATCTCCTCCATGAACACCAAGGCTTTCCAGTTCTTAAGTTTATCAAAAACATCTGTCTTTCGCTTAAGAACATGCATTCCCTTCTTACACATGTGACCAAGCCTACAAAGCCACATCTCTGCAACATAAGGTGAATCAATAATATAGTAGATAGATAAAGGATACATACTTTCTTACCACCATCTAATTCAAGTGCATCTGCTATGAGAGTTACAATGCATCTCTCATCACCCAACTTTCCTAAATAAATTAGACTCATCTCTAAGACTAGGACCTGCATGACCTCCTTCAACACCCGTGTGTTCCCTGTCTGCAATTTCAGCTTCACTTCCCCTTTGCAAACAATCTGACAAGGCTCACCAACCCCTAAATAAATCTTTCCAAAGTCTCCCTGGACATACCCATGAAAAGATGCTCTATTTCGGGCTGCATGGAAAGAGGCAAAAGAATCTATAAACCAAGATTCTACTTTATCCAGAGCATCCTGTGCTACATCACCTGCAACATCTGCTTCTTCCTTTCTTTCATGCTGATCTGCTACCAACCAACAATCTTTCTTTATCTACTCTTTCTTTCCATCAATCAGACCATTCATACTATTCATTTTCTCTATTCGTAGCTTACTTTCTTCTGCCATTGCTATACTCCCACTCAATCAGAAACCCCTGTGAGTACCCTGTAATCAACACACACTAACCAGATCTGAAACAACCTGTTAGTAACCCAACCAAAAGCTCTGATACCAATTCTGACGTTGGTCATAGGCAGACAGGCAGGGACCGATGTCGGTCACCTGTGCGTCCAAAATGCTATTTTTGTGGACAAAACAGAATGTTTACATGGTAAGATTAAGTGTTAGTCTTAAGTCTGCATCTCTATCTTTAGTAAGACTATTTTGAGCCCTTGATTAGGAGGTGCATCTAATGGTTGTGAATGCATAGCTCATGTTTCCTAATATTATATATATGATTAGATCTTCATAGCTTATTGTAACAGTATTGAACATACATGTATATGTGAATCAATCTAGGTTGTTGGAGTTGATTGTAATTGAGAGAGAGAACTCTTCAGGGAAAGAGATCTGGAAAGAGATCTTTACATCTGAGAGAGGTGTGGAAGAAAATAAGTTTCTTCAATTGTATTCCTTTTGTAAAGAGTTTAATACAAGTTTTCAGGGTGGTTTCTTGTATCTCTTATTGTTTTCTATTTTCTGATTCTAGTTACTTATCTTTCTGGTTTAATTCTGCATTTAGTTGCTTTCACATAGTAATCAAGATTGTTGGTTGATCCCCAACATCTTGTAGACTCCAATAAAATTAAACCATAGAAATACAATCGTATCTAGTTCCATTACATGAAATATGGCCTTTCCTTCATGAAAATTTGATATTTTGGCAACATATGATGGGCCTTTTGAACCAAACTAGTATCTGCTAACCTGTGAAATGAAGTGGCAGGTTAAAGGTGTGATAACAAATGATGAAAATGGTGATAGGGGTTTTTAATGGTAGAGCTCTAGAGTTCATGTTTAAAAATAACCATGGATAAATGAATCTTACATAGGTCAAAGACAAACTGATTATAGAATTAAAGATGTAGAAGTGTGTGAGTCAAACTATTCAAGATTTAAAAGATATTAGGTAGAAACTAGGAGAATTTATCTAGGACTATGATTACAAATTATTAAACATGATGAATAGAGTAAACTTCCAATTTCAAGGCTCAAATAAGTTTGCTTGATTCTTAGAAGATTTGTGATGCATGATTCAGTTTGCCATATCACAAGTTTAGTTCACTACAAAATCCTATACAAGGTTCACTATGATCCAAGTGAAATAAATAGAAGAATGTGGAGAGTATCCTCGTTGTGTTACAAACATTGATGCTAAGCTAGATGTAGTCGTACATATAATGGTGGAGATATAAGAGGGAAAGAAACTATGAGTGCCAATATGGTGCATTGAGGGTGGATATGAAGGGCATCAAAATACCACAATGTTTGAATATTAAGACATAGTTATATGAAATATGTCATACTATAAGATATTCTACAATGAAATGTCACTTATTATACTTGTATGTACAATAATATCATAGCGTGTTATGTAACCTATGAAAATATCACAATCACGATGAGAAGAATTATAAGGATCTTCAAGAGATGAAAGAGGATATCACCATAAATATTTATAGTAGTCTCATAATAGCCTCCAGTTGCCAAGGTAAGTGTGTCTAACCTAGATGTTAAGATTGTAGCAGAAGGTGGCTGGGGTCCTTTAGCTGCACAACCTACTACTAGGTGGATTGTTCCATATCCATAATATAAAATAGAGTTTAATTCAAAATCACCACAATACCAATTAGGTTAGACATCCTAATCTCCCTAGTATCAATCAAGGTTGACACCCCCTTCACCATAATATAAAAAAGGATGGACTCCTACATCACCTCAACAATAATAAAGTTGGACACCTCCTTCTCCTTAGAATCAATATAGAGGGTATGATGGAAAACAAGGATAGGGATAACCACAGAGGTAGGGAGGATATCAAGGAGGTTAACAAGGTGGATTTTAAGGAGGAAATCAAAATTATAGGAAAATAAATAGATAGTCAAGGCATATTCAATTGTTTCCTATGTGGTGATTTGAATCATGTCACACGTAATTTTACCTGAAATATGTATAGGCAAACATTATGTGTATACTAGAAGATTGTTGGACAACATAATAATAAAGATTGACTTATATTGGATAAGCAAAGGGAAGATAAATATAATGCACAATGTTTACATGGTGTAGTTTCACCCTAAGGATTAGGATTTTGCCTAGGCTATCACTACAAATCAGGATAAGGATCAAGGTCTTCCAATGCTAGGGAGGCCTCAAGAGAATTTGATAAAAATAGTGTTACAATATAAGTTCACAGATCTTAAAAGAGAGTGAAATATGATGAATGAAGCAACCCAATTGATATAATCAATCCAAAATCAAAATGATTCTGAAGGAGATTATGTGATAGTGGATACTCAAATGTATGGCCATATCATTTGAATCCTACAGCAATATGGCGTGGTCATAGCCCTAACATATTTACTCAAATTGATAAATACTCTATGAACAAGGGTATTACCAAAATATAAAAAATTTATTGCAAAATATGTTGGATTATGCACAAGGGGGAAACATAAAACAGAGACGGTAGTTTGGTATATCAATACCAAAAAATCCATGGGATGTGGATGCCATAATGAATATGTATGATATGAATTTTTGAATGCTATTTTTATTTTCGATAGCATCATGAACATGAATCCTAGATCAAATTTAGAATCCATTGATAGGCATACTCTAAATTATATCTGTATTACTCTTAGTTTAGCATATTAAGTTTGAGTTGAATGTTAACTTTTTTATAGAGTTGCATAAATTAAACACATAATAAAACTTAACAACACACTAATAATTTTCAATTCCTTCATTCGAGACATTTTATTATTTAAGAGATATTACATTTATAGGCTTTGGATGCTCCTACATACAAGCAAATAGACCTTACCTATAAATCCCATATATCTCTCCATGCATCTCTCTTATTCCAAGTCTTACTATAAACACTCCTAAAGATTAGAGATGTGATTTGTAGTTATAATTTATGTATAACGATTCAATACAACTCAATATGAGATTATACTATTATTATTCTCATACTTTATATTTTTTTACTCACATTATAATATATTATCACCACATACAAATATAATTGCTCAAACATGTGAGTACTAACCTATTTTCCTAACATTCCCCCTTATTATGAACATGGGGAAAACATCAGTCTTTTACTGCAACAAGTCACCTTTGCTTGCTCATGATCTGGATGGTTTTTCAAGACATCCAACAAACTCAATGATGATTTTACAATTGGTTTAATAACAATAAAAAATGATGGTTTTACAAGTGGTTAACCAACAACCACAACATGATGGTTTTACAATTGGTTTAATAATAATAAAAAAGGATGGTTTTACAAGTGGTTAACCACAAACCACAACATGATGGTTTTATCTAGATTCACCAATAACCTCAACAAGATGGTTTTACAAGTGGTTCACCAATAACCATAACATGTTAGTTTTACAAGTGGCTAACCAATAACTACAACATGATGGTTTTACAAGTGGCTAACCAACAACCATAATATAATGATGCTACAATATTTTTATTAGCTCTCATCAACAAATTATATTAGGGGAAAATGCATAAAAATTATGCTCACATATTACATAACATGAACATGAATGCTTCATCTGTTCTTATTTTCTACCACCCCATAGTGCAAAAAACACACGATAAAAAAACATGCCATAACATGATTGTGGCCCTATTGTTTGTGGTTGATGAGAGGATGCTAAAATTTCTCCTTCTTCCTTTTCCTCCATCCTCCTACAAATCTCTACTTATTTAGAAAAATTATCTTTAAGGCTCAGTTTGCTAGGTTGTTAAAGAGACCCCCCCACAATGTGAAATATCTTAGATGTCGAGTTACATAGAAAATGCATCCAATTACAAAATAAAGAGATTGTTTTAAACACTTTTGATTATATAAAATGACTCTAATATTGACTATTATAACTTTGATGCTAAATACAAATGAATAAGACTATGACCTTATTTTTGACTATTGAATTCATCTTTGACAAACATAATAACCATTGATGAATCTAAAAACAACACACATTTTTTTATATTTTAAGAACACTTTTAACACAAAATCTAGACCTAAGAACATTTTTATCACCACTATACAAGCGTATAACTACAAATGACATTTACACCTATTAAAAAAAACAACATATTAAACTTTGATATTAGCAACCTATAACTAAAAATAAACTTATGACATGGGATTTTGACTATAAAACTCCCATATAAAGGAGATCATCTAATAGAAAAATTATAGGCCCTTTTGTTTTTTAATTTTTGTTTTTTTAACTTTTGACTTTAAACCTTTTTACCAAATTTGTACAAGACAAACAACAATATGACTTTTGATTAGAGTATAAAATCTTAATAGTTACAAATTGAATATTACTTGGAGATGAATCTCATTAATAATGGATTATTTTTATTACATGATTATTTCTCTTGCTTGCTCTGATATCACTATTAAATTTTTTTACACACTTAAATTAAACACATTTTAAAACTTAACAATTCATTAATAATTTTTCAATTCATTCATTCAGGACATTTTATTATTTGAGAGCTATTATATTTATAGGCTTTGGATTCTTCTACATTCAAGGAGATATACCTCACCTATAAATCCCCTATATCTCTCTTAGCCCAAAACTTACTAGAAACACTCCTAAAAGCTAGAGATGTGAGTTATAGTTACAACTTAAGTATAACTATTCAATACAACTCAATATGAGATTATATTATTATTATTCTCATACTTTATATTTTTATACTCATAGTATGATATATTATCACCACATAAAAATATAATTTCTCAAACATGTGAGGACTAACCCATTTTCTTAACATTGAACCCATTGAGAGACTTGAAGATGTTGAGATAAAAGTGGATGATTTGAGTTTACATGGGGATTTTGAATTAATTGATATGAATATTGATGAGACACACTATCTTGTATTAATAGAAAAAAATGGGCTTATGATGGTCGAATGAATATCAACATGATTTCTAACCAGCTTGAGGTACCCTAGGGGATGTTATAATTATCATACCTTTGAACAAAGATGAATACAAACCATATACCATAACAAAAGAACCATGATTTCCATATGTCTACAAGGATGATAATTGGTTTAAATTCAACACAAAACCAAAATCCAAAGTTGTGTGAAGTTTAAAATTTACCTACTTCTCACAACATGGACAACATATACCATAACTATAGAAAATACATCAATTTTTGGCCCTACCAGTCCATATGCTTAATATTTGCCCACATTTCTACATGGACAAATGCAAGTCTCCTTCTATGCATTTTATTACTAAGTTAAATTGATCAACTATATCAAGTAACTTCCACAAATAGAGATTACATTGCACCTAGACAAGAATGCAATTTCCCATGGGAAGTAAATTATTTCATAAGTGGAGATTTGAATGTGCATATGATAAACTGGGCAAGGGGAGATCATGAAATAAGGCCCATGTGAATGGTGTACACTGATGAAAGATAGATGCCATAATATTTTACCATAAAATATCTAGCACAATTTCTTTTTAGGTTATAAAATCATGTCCTAGATAAATGCATGTAAGTTAGTATATTGAACTATGCGTTAAAAGTAGTTGCTATTAGTTGGTGGGCCATTCAAAAATATAATAAACTTCATTGGGAAGAATCTATGAAATGCAATGAGTTAGATTCTAGGTTGCATCTAACATATCTAAAAATTGGCCATTCTTACAAGAGGTTTAGTGCCCTATAGTTCATAATCGTAAATGTGTTGAAGTATGGTCATTGTAGCAAGTAGAGCCAAGATATTAGGCACATGTATTTCAACACACCTTAGTGTCTCTACCAAGGGCTTGGTACATGCATCGAGAACATAGGTCAGAAACTAAAAACTAGCCACAAGTCCAACAAGATTTCATTCAAATGTTTATATTTGAAGATGAAAATCAAATGGTGCATAGGGCTCTATAAAAACTAGAAATCTTCCTATGTCATTGGCAAGAGGAAGATGTAATTTCTATGTAGAGACAAACATCATAGGGTGAGTCAAGCAAAAATCTACATGAAACCATTAAGGAGTATCAAGCTAGAAAGGAGAAAGAGGAATTCATGTTGAAGTTTTGTAAAGGAATATAGAATAACATAAAATAATCATATCATTTGAAAGGATTCTTTGAACTTGAGAGGGAGATAGAGGAACTTAAAACAAAGAACATAGAGAAAATCAAAGAGGAAAAACCACAAAAATTTAATATAATCAAATAAGAAGGTGAAAAAAACTAATGGATTTCATTCAGATGTGACAAGGTAAAATATATTAAGAACCAATTCAAAATAAAATTGAGAGCATTAACAAAACTAGTAACCATTGGACATAACAACATGTCTTTAAGGTATTTCAGTTACTGTGAGACTACAAGGATGTGTTTCCTACTAAATTATTGGAATTTAAGGTTGTATACCCTTCACTAGGGGAGATGCACATCAAGTGCAAAGAATGTGCAAGGCCAATAAAAATTGCTCATATAGATTGAATCTAAACATGAATATGAAGGTCAAGGTAGAAATCGATTAGATGTAAAAACATAGAATCATATATCTGATTGAAAATTTAGATTGAGTTAGTCCTATGGTGGTACAACCTAAGAAAATAGGGGAAATCAAAGGTTGTGGTGATTATTGAGATTTAAAGGATGCTTTTGTGAATGATCTATTCCCAATCCTTTCCATAGATGAAGTACTCAAATTTGTTATAAGATATGAAGTTTATTTATTCAGATATGGGTTCGACATATATCATCATATCCATATTGTGACTGAGGATCAAATGAAGACTACTTTTACAATAGAAATGGGATCCTTTGCATATAAGGTAATGCCTTTTGGGATAAAGAATGTACCTACAATGTTTTCCAAGTAGTTATTATTATGTTTAAAGACTTAATTCATGAAATTTTAGAAGTTTATCTAGATGATTAGTAAGTATTCTCCTTATTCAAATGACATCTCTTAAAGCTATGATTAATGTTGGAAAGGTGTCAAGCTCTATGAATTACACTTAATCTAAATAAGTGCCTCTTTTTGACACCCTTTGGTGTTCTACTTGGAAATGTTATTTGCAGAGATAGAATTTTAGTATATCAAGTGAAGATTATAATAATTATGGAACTCAAACCACCTATCAATCCATTAGAGGTATGATCATTCTTAAGACATATTAGGTACTATCAAAAGTTCATTCATAGGTATGTATCCATTTTAACACAATTGGAGAAGTTATTATATAAATACACCAATTTTGAGTGGATTTTTAAATGTCAAATGACCTTCACTGATTTTAAACAAAGGTTAGTTTCAACACCTATTTTGGTCTTTCCTAACTAGAACAAACTGTTCCATGTTCATGTCGATGAATTAGAGTTAACAATTGGAATAGTGTTATCAAAACCAAGGGATGGAGGCCTTGATCATCCCATTAATTTTGTAATTTTAAGCTATCATTTATATATAAAAATTACACTACCATTAAGTGAGAAGCTTTATCCATGGTTTTTGCATTGCATAAATTTAGACACTATTTGTTGGCTACTCCATTCAGTTTTTTCACTAACTACCTAACATTGAGATACTTGGTGAATAAGCCAATGTTGGGAGGAAGAATATATAGGTGGATAATGTTTTTCTAGGTGTTCCAATTTAAAATTATTATGAAACATGATAGAGAAAATATGGGAAAAGACCACCTAGATCGGATTCAAATAGGGAGAGAACCAAAAGAGCTGCAAGATGAGTCTCTAGATGCCCACTATTCAAAGTGATTGTGATTCCTAAGAATATGGAAGATATCATAAATTTATGTATCAAGGTGTATTCCCTAGAAATTATATAGAGAGGGAAAATAAGTGGTTTATTGCACATGCTTTGTCTTTTAGTATCATAAATGGATTCCTTTACAAATTTGGAAAATATGAGGTTCTATGCAAGGTGGATTTAGATCATGAAAGACCATGAATCTTAGAATAAGCACATCAAGGGTTCATTTGAGGACACTTCATAGGAAAATAAATTGTGAGAAAGATATTATGAAGCTATTTGTGGTGGCAATATTTTTGTATTTCTATTTGATGATGTGCATAGGGTAACAAAGCACCATGATGTTTGTCAAAGGGTAATAAAACCCAATCAACATGATGAGATTCCATTGAATCCATTTTAAATGTGAAACCATTTGAATAATGGGGCATTGAATTTGTGGTTTGTATAATTCTAACATCTATGTAGAGTAATTCTAGATATATTACTTCACGAAATGGGTAGAAACAACTATAATTCTATGTTACAGTGCAAAAGATGTAATGCATTTTTTATATGTAAACATCATAACAAGGTTTAGATGTCTTTTGAATTTGATTCATGATAGGGGTACACATTTTTTTAATAACCTTTTTAAAACCTTGACAAAAGAGTTTATGATCTTGTACCATAAAAACACATCATACCATCCACAAGTAAATGGCCAACTAGAGGCATCAAATAAAATTTTGAAAAGGATGCTAACAAAAATATATGATGTCTAGAGATATGATTAGGATGATCATATACAAGTGATCTTGTTGAATTATAGAATAAAATATAATCATGTAACTAGCTACACACCCTTCCAACTAGTATATGGTACACAAGTTGTAATGCCCATTGAATATATAGTTCCTAGCCTACGAGTCACACTAATAATGTGACTAGGAGATAATGAATCATAATATGAATAAATGTTCAATTTAATTCACATGGAGGAAACAAGATAGATGGCTAATTAGACCCAGAAGGTCCATAAGCAAAGCTAGAAAACATGACATGATCATAATATGTGATCTAAATAATTTCAACCAAAACTAAGGGTTCTTCTATATGATATTAGGTTCAGAGCACATCTAGGGAAATTTCACATTAGATGGAAAGGTCCTTATGTTACTCATGAAGTTTCACAACCAGGAAAAATAAGACTCAAGGATATTCAAGGAAACATTTTCCCATGGAGAGTAAATAGATGTGGGCTCAAACCCTATCACAAATGATCTTGAATCAGAAGACATAGAGTAAAATAAGTGTCATAGGGAATCATCATAGTGTAGGATTTTTATTTCATAGTTTGTTTCTTTTTGTAGGTTTGTAATGGTAGGTGTAATAATGTAGCATGACTTCTATCACAGGAAAGACCATAATGTAATATAGTCAAGTTTCAAGGCAAGTGATCAAAATAAGGAAAAATTGAGTTGAAGGAAAATTTTTGTGATAGTTTTAGAAAATATTAAGTCTAAGAATGAGATAGAAACAAACAAAGGTAAGGTGGTACAATATTTATAACTACCAACCACTCGAGGTAGTTAATTTCAGATAAAAGGAATATCATGACATCCCTAGAAATGATAGATCTTTTGAAAGTAACTTAATTTATAAAATAAGAAAGAATTGAAAAATAAAATGGTGATATGTCACATCACAAAGGTTAAATAAAGAAACATTACACCTAATTAGAAAATGTCCAAGGGTCACATAAAAATGACTATTTGTATTTAAAATGAGCATGTGAAGGCATGAAAGGTACAACAATAGATGAATGTAAATAATGATGAAGATTTATGGATTAATTTATATATAAGGAAGGATATGTAAGAAAATCAAAATTTTAAATGCACACATACAATGATGCTCTTGAGATATAGCTATAATACTGCAATTTAGTGAAGATTTTTTTTGTAGTCAAATCTTGAAAGTTGATCAAATGATCATGCAATAGATTCTAATTCCATTATCAGAGTTGTAGAGGAAATAAATGGGAATTATATTGGCCCTAAGGAAATAAAAATAGAGTGATACTAATCCATTTGAGTTTATTTATAGAATAAATAGGGAGTGGTTTACACAACCACAAACAACTGGTTCAAAATAGGGAGTGTTTGCACTGCCTGACAGACTATAAGTTTCAAATATGAAATGGTTTTTAAGGCTCCCAATATTCAAAAAATATAAGGAATTAATGATGTATCTCCTTAGAATATATAATGATGTATCACACATATTTCTAAGGAAGTTACAATATATATAAATGCCAACAACATGGTGTAGGCCAATGGACTACCAACAAGAGGGATTTTGTTGCATCTATACAAAATAAAGAATCCTCTAATTCATTCAAATATAAAGGAGGAATATGCATGCATAAATATGGGTGTGCTAATTGATCAAGTCTTAGATACACTGGTGAAAGTTCTAAATTAATGTATAATGAGGAGGTATTGACAAACTACCAATAGTGTGAAACAAGCAACATAAGACATAATTGATAATGCACATAGAATGATACAGTTTAGGAAATAATTAAACTAGCATGAGTTCCTTGAAATGGAGCTCATCAAAAAAATTGAGAATCTTATTTTACAAGTGACACCATCCTTCCAATACCAATTTTCATTGCTCCTTTATTTCACATAATGGTAATCCTTGGAGGGGTAAATCAAACCTGACATTAATTACTAGCCAAGCGATACCTTCTCCAACCTTATGTATCCATTTGATGGACAACTTATTACACATGTGAAATATTTTCATAGTGGTGACTCTAAATCCTAGGATTGATTGCATCACACTGTGAGTGCCCACATAATTTATAACATATCTCAAAACAATTTCCATAGTGTCAAAGATGTATGATGGAACACAAATAGGATTCACAAGATGCAGAAACCATAAGTTGTGCATCTTTACTTATTCATTGACATCAATATGGCAAAGGAAAAAGTGATTAGGTGAAAGGCATTAGTTTTAATAATTATTCAACCACCATGTTCCATGCCATCAGGAGTAGATAAATCACTACCTCAATCACAAGCAAAGGAAGAAGAGTAGCCAAAACCATGAGAAAGTGCAAAAATGTAAGTGGACCCAAAATTTCAATCATTAACCTCCTATTCATAAGCAATATCCTCTGAATGCAAGGCACTAGCTCTCAAAGATTCATTTTAAGCATATAGAACTCATAACACAACTCCGTGGCTCAATGATAAACACAAGACTATAATCACAAGCAGATAAAATTTACAACAATTGGGAGTAACACCTAAAGATATATATAGGTTGTTGCTTGACTATATAAAGAATGATATATATGAATATGAGGTAGATAAGGAATTATTATTCTAGAAGGTAGTTTGTACATGCCAAGTGCAAAATAATGTTCCATCCACCTTACTGGTGTTGATCCCTCCACCACTAGAATCTATCATAGTGGACATCATAGGACATGAAGAGGCGGACAAGAACATAATGGAGGCAATACTTTAAGAAGGGGTGTCTACATCCACAAAATCTACACAAGAAGCTAAAATAAAATAAGTGAAAAAAAATACTCCACCAAGACAACAAGTTATATGAGAATCCTTGTTAGTAGAAGGTAACACAAAACAAAAGAGTCCTTTGAGGCCTTTGGTGCATAAACCTCAGATATTAGGACCTATGAGGGCATCTCTATCTATTTCAGAGTGAATGAAAACATTCGTAATCATAGAGGGAGCCAAAGAGGAAGTCTAGACACTATTTATGAATTATATAGTAAATTAGTCTTGTACACTTGGAAAAATCAAACCTTGGTTGTTCCTCTCAATTATAGACCTTTCCCACTTATAAAAATCTTACATCTACTCTCTCTTCACCCCTTATCCTATCTCTTAGTCCGACCAGTCCTATATTGATGACCTAGGCATTATATCTTGCCTATAATGCTTAATTTTTTTTTAATCTTCCACCTCTTCATGTTATGAGCCTATACCTATTTTCTTGTTCCTTGGACACTTGCATCCTAAGTAGACACTTACATCAATGCAGGTGTCCTAATTTGATGCAAGTTTCTAGTGCCTTAAATTCATCTAATTTGTAAACAAAATTTATCTTAATGGTCGTCCTAAGTGATATTATGTGAGATATTCTCCAAAGGGGTTGGTATAAATACAAGATCAATCCTCATTCATTCCTAACCTACAAAATACCTAGCACAGGCCAAGGAAACTTATCAAAAGAATTCTATCAAGCATTTAATTGAGTAAATCTTCCCTATTTTATCATATTTATATAGTAGTCATAGGGATAACACATACACATGTTTAAATTACTAAAGTAGTAGCCCAAGATCCCGATTTTCCAAGTTACCACCTATGCCATTATTGTACTTGCTTTCCACATATTGCATGATTCACACACAATCCAATACATAGGGAAGAAATACATAACTTAGAGGCCCTCTTTAGAGTATTGGCTCTTTAGGTAGTTCTCATTAATAGAGGGGTCTTTGGGGTAGCTCGATACTATGTTCCCACTAACCCATTTTTCCCACAACTAATATGAAGATGAAGAACTAGGGTTTTAATATTTGATAAGGAGTGATAGTCCATGACACATATATGAATACAACAAAGTGAAGGTGACGAAAAACCCAAAAATATATAGGTGGTTTTCATCCTATTCCAATATATATTTTGTATATAACATCTACATCTAACCCAAACACTAACATTGATGTAATTATCTTGGGCTGATGCAAGTGCCCATAGCTACAAAGGTACTTCATCTAGAGTTTGAAAACTATTCTAGAATATTCTTCCAATCTACTTCCTACCTATTTTAGATTCATATTTATATTATCATCAGAACCAATTATCTTTATTATTTTTCATTTATATATCTAACATAGTTTTACTTTCCATTTTTGACATATCTCAGTATAATAAACCTAGTATATATTCTATTTGAGTTTTGTAATTAATTGGACTGATATAGATCTATTTATCAGCCTTGTGCTTATTAATTTATATATTTTTGACCCTTTTTATCCCAATAGGGTCCATATTTTAATTTAGGGTTAATTGAGAAGTAAAAGTAGAAGAAACAATAATTGAGACTAGTGCAATGAAACATCATAAGAAAATTTTGGTTCTTCCCTTTGCGCAACCAAAATTAGCTATGCTAGAGTACCAAGTGGCACCATATTTATCTCCTTCTCCACCACCTTCACATAAAAATTATTCATATTACCCAACAAATACACAAATAATCTCATCTAGTTATGATACTTTAGACTTAGGTGCACAACAAGAGCAAACACTAGTGGGCTGACCTCTAAGGCAAGAGCATCATGATTAACATGAGGTACAAGTTAGAGTAGAGGAGTATCTAGAGTATGATATTACAAAGTCTAAATTATAATAAGATAAGATTGTGGAATAAAAATCCTATAAATACAAGGAAGCCTTACTTCAAAAACATAAGGATCAATAAGAAAAAGCTATGAAAGAGAAGGAACAACAAAAGAAGGATGGGGTTGAAAAATTAGCCAAGGAGGTTGAGGAAAAATAAAAAGAATCCCTACATAAGTAAGAAGAGATAAACAATAAGGGTGCATAAGAGTATGCAATGAAATACACATTAGAAAAACTTGTGAGGGATAAAGAAAAATAAGAGAAGTTATAGCATAAAGTAGCAAAGATAACTCAAGTAGCCTATGGTCAAGCATAGAGAATGATAGAAAATGGAGTATAGAATAATCCTAACAACCAACTAGACAACACAGGTTGTAGTAGATAAGACACAATTATAACCTTTAGGAGTGTTTACAAGTTTAGGGTATACCTAAGGATAAGTGTAAGAGGAAGCACAAGAAAAAGACAAGTCCAATAATTCTTGTGGATGGACATAAAAAAATTAGTGTCTTAATGAACCACATTCATGCCACCTATCACATAGATTAGGCACCAACCAAAAACATCTATAACTACTATGACATAACTAGCCTTATGACTTGTAGGCTAGGAGGTTTCACTAGATATATTTCAACTCTCATTTTACAATTAGATCGAAGGTGCTGCTACCTTTCAAGCATCAATAATGAATAAATCATATGAGATCGAGTAGAAAAATACCCAAATATGTGAAGAGAATGCCGAGCTACATGAGAGACTTGCCAAATCATAAAAATTGATTGAAAACACCCACCTAACACTAGTTCAATAAGTTCTGGGGAACTAGGTCATGTCAGAAGAAAATTAGTTCATTGCTTAGTTCATAGAGTTAGCTCAAGATTGGGAAACAATGTAATATTTGTAATAAATTAGAACCCAAGTATAACAACTATGTTGTGAAACATAAGTCATATTCAAGATACTAGAAGAGTATGAACAAATACTAGATATGATTGTGAAATACCCAAATATGTAAAGAGAATGCTGAGCTACATGAGAGACTTGCCAAATCATAGAAAATGATTAAAAACACCCACCTAACACTAGTTCAATAAGTTCTGGGGAACTAGGTCATATCAGAAGAAAATTTGTTCATAGCTTAGTTCATAGAGTTAACTCAGGATTGGGAAACAATTTAATGTTTGTAATAAATTAGAACCCAAGTCTAATAACTATGTTGTGAAACATAAGTCATATTCAAGCTACTAGAAGAGTATGAACAAATACTAAATATGACTGTGGACTAAGCTAGTTAGCTCTCTTTCTAGATGCTTGAATATAGGGAACAACTTTAGGATGCCTTAAAAGACATTACCCAAACCCTTTAAATTTATATAAATAAAAGGCAATAATAGAAAGCCACTAGGCATTGTTGGCTAATATGGACACTGCATTACATGAGTTTCTCTCATTAAGAGATAATTTCATGCCCTAAAAGTGCACTTGGGAATTGAAAATGTTATGTAGCACATTTTTAGGCATTTAAATATAGAGGTATACTGAGAAAATGGATCAATTCACACAAGAAATCCAACAAAAGTATGCACACCATAAGCCAATCCTTGGAGCTGCAATAGATGATGTCATCTAGACTATTTTTCAAAACCAAGTTCTCTACACATATTGTTCAACATGGTTAGGGATTTATTTATCAACCAGAGGAATTACAAAAAATATTTCAAAAATATTGATAATTCTATCCAAAGAATCATAGATAAACTATAATATATCCCACTAACTCAACTTATATAAATCCTTTGTTTGAATAAAGTAATTTAGGCAATGCAACCTCCTGCAACTATTCCTCAACAACTGCCTATTTTAGCATCAAATTTTACACCCTCATTGACAACTTCCTTAGTAGCCATCAAGTCATTATAGGGTGACCCTTGTACAACATCACAAACTATGCCACCTTAAACACAATAAGGTACTACCCATGTATGAATTGGGTCAAAATTTTGAAGATGGAAATTTTTTGGTAGGCAAGAACCTTTGTGAGTGGGGTCGGTTGAAAACCCATAAGGGAAGCCTCTTAGTTACATGAACCTATTGAAAACCCAAAAAAGGTGGCAGGTTGGTATGATGCTACTTAAAAACCTAAAAGGGAAGATAAGTAGTGTGCAAGAAGTGAAAATTAAAAAACAACACTTCAAGCTAAATCAAAACCATTAATTCTTGACCGACTTAATAACTAAGTGCATGATCATTACTCCACTTTAGTCAAAAATACTCTACTAGAACCACTATCTTAGATGTGATAACTATTTAAGTCCAATAAATTATTGGTAGAAAGATGACAATCATAAGTTGCACAAATATTTTTGTATATAACTAGGAAACAAATTATATTTTATATAAAATATAGTCTCGTGTAGGATATCAAAGGTATGTAGAATTCTAATGGTTCCATTTGTTTGGGGAGATGAAAAGTCATGAAAATGAAGAGTCATTATATCTTCCTACTAGTATTTTTTTTTTGTCATTGTAAGAGAATAGGTTGAACTTGAATTATAATTTAATAGAGATCAACACATGGTTTTCCTTGCATATTCTATTATTAAGTATAATCTTAGCATGTAATCAGTCTATGAATTAATTGAATCTTCCTTGTGATGGAATGTATCCTAGTTATTTGTTATTAATGAACTCTCTAAATGTATAAAATGATTTTATAAGAATAAACACTAACGACATATCTAAAATTAGGAGTTGTGCATGAATAAGTATGGAATTATCCATAAATTGTTGTAAATTCCTGTAGAATATTTTTAGTCACATTGAAATCTTGTAGACTACAATAATTGACATGTCCTATTGGGTAATTTTAAGGACTAATGATAACAATGAATTTATGCTCAAATGTCTATAAAGTGAATGCATATGCATGGCATATGCCCCTATAACTTGTATCCATGTGCCCATATCTTTCATATATATGAACCAATCTATATCTATAAAATCTATACTCTAATATATTTTTTTGTGCATGCTTATGTCTCTATGACAAACCCATTGTAATGCCCCCATTTTGTGATGAGGGATGTATCTTATAAGTCACTCATCTTAAAATAAAAGTTAACTACATCATGTCATGTATAAAGCTGAAATCATGTAATATCATATGATCATGTGGAGAATATGTCATCATAGTGATGTATGTATCAATAAAGGCATGTATATACCATATGGAATGCAAGGCATGTAAGTGTCATGTCTAGATAAGTGTATTAATGAAACATGTAGTAGAAGTGTAACTGAATAAGACTGCATGGTAACAATGTATGATATAGATCATGACAACCCTCAATGTTATAAATCTCAATAAATGAAAGTGTTAGTGTCATGGATAAGGCCAAGGGTCACATAAAAAGGACATATAATGTCACAACAAACAAGGCTAAGGGAAACATAAAAAATTATCACAAATAAGGAACATCAAGGATACCACATAAATCAAGGCCAAGGGCCACACACAAAGTAAACTATCATGTAAAAGAGTAACAAAAAAAATGGAGCAAAGAACAAGGAATAATCTCCACCATCCATATGTTTTGATGTCACATCATAGTATAATGGCATATCATATATCTAATACATGAGCATCTAGTAAGTAAACATCATCTTTCAGTTATTGAAACTCATATGCTAGTTAGGGGTCATAAGTGATACATTTTGATATATAGGTGTGTGTGAAGGATATTATAGGGTTGATTTGTTGTCTTTAGAATCATCTTGAGTCATAAGGAGTGTGTATTGAATGTATTGGAGTTTTTCCTCCAAAACTGTAAGTTTGAAAATTCAAATCCTAGACTAAGCATAAAAGACCCCTAAGCATACTATGAAGTGGTTAGGAGAGATAATTTTTGTATAAGGGTCCAAGAGGTCATGAAAAGAGTGTTTGAAGGCATTTTGATGTCTAAGTCCTTAAGTCTTGAAAATCAAGAGTCATGTTTAAATATAACTGCCACTCACATGTTTAGTGAGCCATTATAAGAGAGTCTTGATGGTGACTACCAAAACCAACATAGATGTTGCATGGGAATGGTGGTTTTATCATTAGAGAAGAATATTAAGGAAGAAGAGAGATCTAAGAAGGAGAGAGGGAGCAAAGAAAATAATATTTTATACCTTTCAAGAAGGTGGCAGAGTCCATTCATAGACTGCATATATAATAAATGATGGTTCAAGTTAATAAAGAAGAGTTGTTTGTTGTGTTTAATATCCCTTGATAAGTATATGGAATATTATTGATTATATATTTCATTTGAAAATCCATTAAGGTTATATAAATACCTCCTTGTGTGTGGTTTCAGGTTTGAGTAATAGATTGTAGATTACAGTCAAGCAAGAGAAGGATTTATTAGAGTTGATGAAGATTGGTATAATAAAGAAAATTATTTGGTCATCTATAGGTAATTAAAAATTCATGCTAAGTTACATGTTTTTAGTTGATACATTTCAAGAAGAAAAGACCTCAAATAAAATTTCTTGGAGATGAAACCCTATTACACGCCTGTGACAGTCAAAGAAGGTAGTGTCTTATTGTTCTTGAAGTATTAGTGTCAAGAGGATAATTTTACTATTTGAGATGGTCTATAAGAGAGAATTATTGATGGAATAGTATTTTTTGTGGTTTTAATACAAGGATAATGACAAATATCCAATGTAGAAGTCTATATATAAAGAGAACCTTGTGTGCACAGTCAAACCCCTATTTTACTCAATCATATTTCCAAGAAATGAATGTATGCATTTAAGGAAGTGATTGGTTATGGAGTGGGTTTAGTATTGGTATGAGTGTAAAGGAAAATAAGTCTTGATAATATCTCTTTGAATTTTTGGAACCTTTTGAAGCATATAACTGACTGCTAAACCCTTACACATTCCTTCATAAGGACACAAAATTTGTGTTTTATTGATTATAACTTATGACCAGATTGAATAAAGGTAATCAAAATTTTTTTAAGGTGGATAATAATATAAAATACCTTGGTAAGGTCTTATAATAGTTTGAAGTGATTTCAAAACAAAAATATTACAATTTGACCTCTCTCGGCCTATACAGTCAACTAACTAGGGTTTTGAAATTAAAACCCCTATTTCTTAGGTTCTAACCATTGGAAAATAGCTAAAATTTGTAATCACATGTATTTATACATGAAAAAAGGAATAAAGATGTTTTGACTAAGTATAGTATGGCCTAGTATGGATTTGGTGACTGAACAAGAGCAAGGATGGTTGGAAGGCCTAATTGGCAAGGAGCTTACAAAGGAAGAAGTATCTACACTAAGAGTTATAATTTGAAACTTCATGGGAGGTAGTAACAAGATAGAAGGTGAAAAAATATGGGATTATATCTTTAATAGGACTTTCATAATGTTATATGTAAGGGAATTTGTGAAAAAAGGCTATAAGAGAATTATGTCACTAATGAGTTTAAGGTGTGTAAGTGAAGGAAGGAGACTAAATGAGAGGTTTAAATGGGTTAAGGTAAGTATGTAATGATTATGAGATATCATCCATGATATCAAATTGTTTTCATGATACCTAAAATAAGGTGTGAGGTTTGGAACCTTAACTTGTGAACTTGTGAGGAACTAGTGAATGAGTGAATGGAAGGTGATGAGGAAAATGAATGAAATGTGATAAGTGGATGTATGAGGTACTTATGGAAGATATATGGACATTAATAAATGTTTTAAAATTTTTATTATTAATTAGGGACATATCAAATAATTCTATCAAACCTAATGAAATTTTAATGACTATGTTGAAGATTGAAGCTTGTGAACAAAATAAAACATTTGCACTTGAGATTAATGGTCAAGATCAAAGCTAATGAAGGTGAAATCATTATTTTATCATAACCCTCTACATCAGTATCAATTTGTAATAAATGAATAATTATAAGGCATGTGTAAGTAATATAAGTAATTCAACATGGTATAAAGGTCCTAGAAAGACATAACCTATAATAATGAAACCTATGGAATAAGATACCCCTAGTATCGACATGGCCATTGGGTAGAAATAAAACTAACATCTGTATGTCCATGTCTAACTTGTATGTCCTACATAGCACTAACATACCATGAAATGCATGTGTATGTGTAAATAATATGCTATCCACCAAACATGTGATAAATGACATATGTAAATAGTGTAAAATGATAATTACATCATGCTCAAGTCCTAATTTTATAGTTTTTAAATATTTAAATGTTTTTTGTATTTTTTTATTATTTCATATTTTTTGTATTTTTGAAATATTTTAAATTATAAATCATGTAGTTGAAAGTAGGTTATCCTCATTAGTATTGAAGTTGACATATCCTTACTTTCCCTACATATTATGTATTCACATTGCTTCTTCTTCTTCTTATGATTGGTCAAGTGTTGTGTCTTTTATCATATCTTACATTTATTCCTAGGCCAACCGTATAGATGGGTTTGATTTTATAAAACATCCATTGTGGGAGTGGGTTGGTTTTGACCAAAATGGTCAATATTGATTGGTAGTAGTAATTGAGTCTAGTGGAGCTGACTTGAACCAACCTGTATACATACGAACTAAACCAAGAGTGTGGAGATGTTTGTGTAGGATATTTAGTAGTTTTGTAATATATAATGAGATTATTTTAGGTGTGTAACAAAATAACATAAGGATTAACTAATAAGATAACATGAAAGTGTCAGAGAATGGCAGATTAGGACCTTGTTTAGGTGTTCAAGTGATATGTGGTAAATGTGTGTCAAGATTTTCATTTTAAATGATTGAAGACTAGATTTTAGTATCTACACTATTATATATGGTTTCACATGGATATATTATTTTTCTATCTATCTTATTATTCATAGTGGGGCATAATGATTATTCTCACTTTCAATTCTAATACTCCTGTGAGTTATATCTTACTATTGAGATTTACATGGCAATTTTTATGATAGTTAAATACATGTGCTTGTGAGGATATTTCAAAGGATTCTAAAAAATTTGGATATATTATATTATATGATGACATGAGATGTACATAAATCATTATTTTGAGATGAATGATTGTAATAATAGGTTTTATAATCCCTCACCTGAAAAGAGAGGCACATATATCTACATGTTTTGCACCTAAAATTTTCAAGATTGAGTGAAATTGAACTAAATTGAGTAAAAAGAAGACTCAAATAATTTATAGATGACAAGTATCTACTTCCCTAATCAGGAAGTGGATTTGAGTTGTCAGGACTTGTTCTAAAATTGCTAAACATGAGAAATTATGAGAAGATTTTATTTTCAATTACCAGCTACGATAACATGTTTCATGTACCATCAAGTGTATTTATTTATATTCTCATATTTTAATTTTTTATTTCAAATTAATATATTCACTCTAGTTCTATATGACATTGAATACTTGTTGGTAACTTTTCATTTTAAGTATAGTATATGTCTACAGACAAACAAAGTGTGGGTGTGATATTACCCAAACATTCAAATATTTCTTCCTTCCTTGCCTAGGTGAGTCCATGTGAATTTTAATAAATTATTTTAATTTTATGCACACATGAATTCACATCACATACGTACATCAAAGTAGGGGAATTATATAGACACACAATGCCCATAATTTACAAGGATTATTATTGAAATTTTTTTATTGTTATTCTATTCATATTAGTCATTGGTTCAAATTAAGGTCTTATTAGTGATTTTTTATGTGTTCTTTTCCCCTTCCTTCTTCCCCATGTGGTCCTATATCAATATGTTTTCTCTATTTTCTCTCTCCTCTTTTATTTCCTTATGTTTGGAAGCTTCACGTGTTCTTCTCTTCATCCCTTATTGTTTTCTTTGTTGGGTCAGAATAGATGACTTACCAATTATGTCTTGCACATAATCAATGGCCCACTAATTGTGTCTCTTTTTGTTTTGTGGGCCTTTCTACTTGAAATTGGTTCTCTTTGATGTTTAGACTTGTGATTGTCAATTTTTGCATGTTTTCTTGGTCAATGTACATGCCAATAGGTTATTAATTTAAATATAGATATCTATATATAGAAATCCACTTAGAGGTGTTTTAATAAGGAGACACCAATAGGATTCAAGTCTATACACATACTCAATTCTTATATCTTTGCTCTTAAAAACTTGAAACAAGGTTTTAATTGTATCTTGTACTAAAACAAGGACTATATGAAATCCATGTAGTTGCATAAGATTTCTTAGGGAGAGAAGATGAAACATGTTTCTCACATTCAATTTCAACTACACTAGAACTAATTGGCTTTGATTCCAATGTGCAGGTTATATAATTATGACTCCTTGAAGGTTGTTTGAGCTAGTTAACCCCTTTTATTTTTATATGCTCCTATTTCAAGTGTTTATGCTAAATTACATCAAGAAGATAAATAAAATGTAATTTCTCATAAATTTTACAAAGCGATTGAAATCCCTACTTGCTGTTTACTAACACACCTAGATAAAAACTTGTAGAATTATAAATTGAGTAGGGTAGAAAATTGGTGGAAAGGTAAAAATTTGGGGGCAACATGTGGTGTAAAATCAATGGCCTATTAATTATAATTTGTATTGTTTCGGCACTATGTCAATTTTTTCCCAATGATAGTCAATAATTAAATTTTATAAAGATCAATAAAATCACCTGTAAATCCCAGATCTAGTCTAAAAATATATAATTAAACTTAGGTGTGTCAGATTCAAGCCTTGTTTGTATTTTCATTGTTCTTACTCACTTTGGTCACTTGCTTATTCATTTTGTTCATATTTTTAGCCATGAGATAAATCTAATTACAATTTTGGACTGTTATATATTAGATTTAGCTTGTGCCCATAATTTAATTATTTGTACATTTGGTATTTGATATTAAACAATAAATAATCAAAATAATTATCTTTAAAAAATCTACGTCGCAGAATATGTGGTCTCTGATAATATGTCTTATCAAGGAGACCAAATGGAACATGTTGTACAACACTTTTGTGACTATTTCTAAATTAAAGAGAAAGTGTAAATATGCTTTATAACTCTTAGGGATTATTGTGTTTCATTATGTAATTGAAGATATAATAAGTGGATAACACGTTCCCATTTCAAGGTGTGGAATGAACCTATGAATCACATATCTTAAAATAAAGGGATTAAACGTACCATGGGTAAAATAAGGAAAATAAAATGATGCATAGGTAAGGGGAAAATACTCCAAAATATTTTTTCTTGGTTCTGACTTGGTCAAAGTTCTCAATCTCATGTTATGCTTATCTTGAAGGTTCCCTCTTAAATTTAGTCTTTCTCTTGGTTCCCTTTGTACCAGTTATTATGCACTTTAGAGACACTTTTTGATTTTATTAGACATATTTCTTATCATTCATATTCACTCTTAAAATCACTTCACGAGAGTATTTTAACCCAAAAAATATCATTAATGACAAGTATGAAAGTGAGAGAAAAATAAGAATGCATAAAAGACTACGTTACCTCTTATAAGCAAACCATAGAGACAAGACATTTAAAGTGGGAAACCAAACATATTGTAGAAAACCCACATGATATTATTAGAAGGCTTGCAAAAAAATCTCTACAAGTACAAAATTGAAAAAAAGCACAAGAGAAGAATAGAGAGAGATAAATGAATATTAGAAAAGGAGAAGAGGAAGAACTCTTTTATAGAGCTAGAGGAGGAAAATGAGAGTTACATAAAACCCTACTATGACCTTACAAGCCCTCTAAGTGTGTGACACTTGTGTCCTAATCCATTACAAGGAAAGGAATATGTGTGCCAAGTGAAGAGAGGAGTTACTAATTCAAGTAACTCCCATACTTTAAGAGAAAAAAGAGAGAGAGTGACACCTAAAGGAATATAAATTACATACATATGAAAAAGAAACTTATGATAAAATAAATTATTATAAATATAGGGTAATCGTAACACTCCCCCTTAAACTTTATTTAGGGGTTTAAAAACAAACAATAAGGGAGGAAACAACACTAACTCTCTCCCTTGATGAGAACTTCCTTCAATCTTAAATTGTTACAAAAGAAAGCAAACTTGTCTTTACATAGAGGCTTAGTGAATATATCAACCATTTGTTCTTAAGTAGGATAGAAAGTGAGAAGAATTTGATTGTCTTCAAGAAGTTCACGTTGAAAGTGATGTTGAATCTCAATGTGCTTGGACCTAGCATGAAAATTCAATTTTTTTGCTCAGGTAATTATACTTTGATTATCATAAAAAATCAGAGTAGCTGAAAGTTATGGGTGGCCCAAATTTGCAAGAAGTATTCTAAGCCAAATAAATTCCTTTGAAACATGATTACAAGATTTATATTTAGCTTATATGGAAGATAGAAATATAATTTGTTGCTTTTTACTATTTCATGAAATAGTGTCAAAACTAAAGGAGAAGCAATAACCACTAGTGGATCTATGGTCATTAGGATCACCAACCCAATCAAAATATGAATACCCTACCAAAAATATTTTGTTATTAGAGATATACTCGATGCCATATGTTAGAGTAAATTTAATATAATGAATAATTCTTTTAGCAGCTTTAAAATGAGTAGCTTGAGGTTTAGATATAAAATGAGAAACCAATCCAACAAAAAAGACAATATCAAGATGAGTATGAGTAAGATAGTTTAAACTTTCAACTAATTATCTAGATAAAGTTGGATCAATATTTTCTATTTGCATGTCATTAAGAAGTTTAACACCAAGTTCACAAGGAGTAGTAATAAATTTGGAATCTAGCATATTAAATCTAGATCATATGCATATTTAGATTGAGAAATAGAGATGCTGTCCTTTTCTTGTCAAATTTGAATGCCTAAAAAGTAGTGTAAGAGATCCAAATCAGTCATTTCAAAGCTATTCTTCAAAGCATTTTTAATATACAAAACTATTGAACTATTACTACCCGTTATGATTAAGTAATCAACATACAAAACAATGATAACTATGTCATTTGGAATATTTTTGACAAAAATATTAGGATCATTATAACTACGAGTAAAGCCTTGAGCTATAAAGAATTGATAAATTTTAGAGTAACATTATCTAGAATATTGTTTTAAACCACAAATAGCTTTGTTTAACTTGCATATAAGATGTTAATTTCCTTTATTTATAAAACCAAGAGGTTGAGACATGTAAATTTATTCATGTAAGTCACCATTTAAGAAAGCACTCTTAATATCTATTTGATAAACATGCCAATGCATGTGAGTAGCTAAAGCTAAAAAAACTTTAATAGTAGGCATTTTAGCAATAAAAATAAAGGTTTCATTATAGTCAATTCTTTCAATTTGAGAAAAACCTTTAACAACTAGTCTAGCTTTGTATTTTTTAATTTGATTGTCAGAATTAAACTTAATTTTAAACAACCATTTACAACTTACCAAATTATGCCTTTTAGGTAAATGAACTAACTCTCAAGTGTTATTAGAAATCAAAGAGTTGTATTCATCATGGATAGATTTTTCCTAATGAAGATGACCTTGAGATTATTTTAAAGTTTGAGGATCATTATCTTGCATATGTTTAGACATTAAAGCATAATTGTAAAATTGTTGTCTAGTTCTACGAGTATCATTAAGATCAACATTAATTCTTGAACCTTCTATAGTAATCTTAGTCCATTTACGCTTAGCTTTAGGTGGAGTAAGACTAGAATAAGGATAAGGAATTGGAGGAATAACATAATTATGAAACACATCATTATGATCATTATTAGATTCAAATGGAAAAGATGTAGAAATAATATCAAGAGAATCTGAATTGAAAGCACAATCAAGCACACCATTTTTAGCAATATTAAAATCCCTTTTCATCTTGATTTTGCTATTTTGAGGATCATAAACCTTATAGGCTTTAGATGATTCATAATAACCAAAAAATATAAATGTGTCTATTTTAGAATCTAACTTTTGATGCTTTTCAATTGAAATAGGAACAAATGCATCACAACCAAAAATACGTAAATGTTTTAAATTAAGTTTTCTACCACTCCAAGCTTTTTTAGGTGTAATATTTAAAACAAATTTAGCAGAAGCCCTATTAATGAGATTAAAAATACAATACATGACTTCAACCCAAAATTTATAATACATATTTTTAGCATGCAATATACACCTAACCATTTCAGTGAGTCTTATGTTTACAGTCAATAACATCCTTTTGCTCAGGTGTGTAGGAAATGATTTTCTCATGCTTAATTCCATGTTGATTATAATATGTAACAAAATCATTGTTAACATAATCAATATTATTATCAATTCATAATATGTGTAAAAAATAATGAGATTATTTTTCAACAAAGACATAAAAGTCAATAAAAGTGTCTAAAAATTGATCTTTAATTTTCAAGAAATAAATCCAAACTCACATAGTGCAATCATCAAAAAATGTTAAAGCATACTTAGCACCATTAATATAATTTTTCATAGATTCTAAAAGATCACTATGAACTAAATGAAGCTTTTTAGAAGCACACCAAGAGTGATTTTTAAGAAAATACTCTCTATAAATTTTACCAACCATGCGACCATTATAAGTAGAAGTAGTAGGAGAAATGTTAGGTAAACCTTGCACCATATTGAGTTTATTCATGAATTTTTTTTTTGGTAATTGATATGTTCTAATTTTTCATGTCACAAGTTAGCATCATTAAAAACAAACAAAGCATGAGAAGATGAGGGAGAAAAGAATTTAGTAAATTTGAATAAATTATCATTATCTAAAAAAGTAGTAGTAATTACTTGAAAATATTGCTTATTAGATTTTACATAATAAGTATAATTACTAAATTCTACCTTATAGTCTTATTTGCATAATTGAGGTATAAAAAGTAAATTCAATTTCAAATCATAAACAAGCAAGACATCATGTAATTCACCATTAGAGATTTTAACATTTTCTATGGCTTCAATATTGCAAGAAGCATGATTTACAAGACTTAAATGATTGTTAGAAAGATCTAGTTCTAAAGAAGTAAAAAATTGAGTATTAGGTGTCATATGTTGAGTAGCACCAAAATCAACAATCCATTCAACAGGAAAAATATACAAAGCACAAGTAAAAGTAGCTCTAGTATTAGACTTCTATTTTATTTTAGTCTTATTATTACTAGTGCTAGCGGTGTCTTTAATTTTAAGCTTTTCAATTTTGATATCACGTTTCTTTTTGAAGAAGTGATATTCATCATGAGTGTTTTTGTCATAATAATTACACTCTTAACTTTTTTTAGGTGTAGAGTTAAATTTTTGATCTTTATTATCATGTGTATTATTGGACTTAACATGTTCTTTGCCATTCTTATGTTGATGTTTAGAAATAAAAGCATGTTCATTAGTCTTAAGACTACCAAATTGAATAAATTTTTATTTTCTTTGATATAATAAAGTATAAAATAATTCAAATATCAACATAGTAGATAAAGTAGGAAAATTTAGTTGAGAATGAATATTAGTAATAAATTGTTAAAAAGATTGAGGCAAACACTTTTTCATACTATTATGAATCAAATTTAAATAAGAAACTTTAATGCTTAAACCAACTAGTTGAGAATGTAAAGAATGAAATTTAATCAATAAATCATACATAAGTTTTAAATCATTGTATTTTAAGTCAGACAAAGATCCTAAATTTGAATTTTGTAAGATTCATTCACAACATCATAAATAGATTTAAGCTTAGATCAAGTAGTGAAGGCAAGAGAACAACCATCAATATAGATGTACAATCTAGGGGTCATGGCCATGCCAATCAATCTTAAGACCTCATCATTTTTTTATTGTCAATTTTTTTTAAATTTTATTAGAGGTAGTCTTAGTATTCAATTAAGGATCCATACTGTCTATTACGCGTACCAAATATTTGAAAGTGAATATGTAATGTATATGCAATTTCCATAAATGGTAATTAGTGGACGTGAGTTTAAATTCAGGTAAAAATTGAGTCATTGTGCTACGAAATCTCACCCAAAAATTAGAAAATGAATAGGTAAAAAAAGCACTTAAACAAGGACATATGAAGGATAAGAAATCAAAGGACAACTTGCTAAAATGCAATGGAATATCTTAGCAAAAAAAGAGCTTAAAAGAGGATAAATGAATTACAAAAAACAATGGTTTTACAAATTAATTTACTGGAAAGGTCTAAATTTAAATCATGAATAAAATATTTCCACTCTTATATATATTTTAAAAAACTTTAACCATTTTTTTTAAAAAACAAACTTTCATAATAAAAAAATAGTTTTTTTGAAATGCCTTTTTAAAAAAAATTGAACAAAGGTGAAATTGAATTTTTTAATTAAAACTATGATTAATTTTTTTTTTAATAAGTCAAAGAGCTCCCTGAGATATTTTTAATGGAAAGTGTAAATATGTTTTTTTTTTAATTTATTTTAATTTTGGAAAAAGGACAAAAAAAAATTTCAAATGAAATGGCTTTCATAAGAAAGTGATTTGAAATAGAGAATAAGATAATTCTTAAATGAATTTTTTTGTTAAAAAAAATGACGTTATAAATTGGAAGACTAAAAAGACTTAAAAAAAAATCTTATAATTAAAAACTGCTAAAAACATAGATGCAAACTTTAGTGCTCAATTGGGAATAAGCATTCAAAGAAAAAAATGTAATTGCCATTAATGATGATGCCTAACCATAAATTTTTTTCCAGTTGTGATGCTAAGAGCAGGAAGAGGAAGAATTTAAATAGATTAGAAACACACCTAGTAAGGAGAAGGAGGTCATACGACTTTGTATGGATGTTGTACGGATTTGTACAGATGACCATATGACTGAAGAACTAGAGAAGAAAATAAAGAAAATGTTGTAGGGGGAGATGCCTCAACAAGAAGGATGTTTTGATGGAAGGTGAAGGAGAATTGGAAAAAAAAGAAAAACCTACACAAAGACAGAAAGCTGGAAAGAAAAGGGAAAAAACTGCATAAAATCTCTCATCCAGGAATATTAGATGAGCATAATTTTTGATTTTTTTTTGTATTTTTTGATTGAAAAAAATTAAAAATTTATATAGTGACTAGAAATTTGAATGAATATTTGTTTTGTTTTTTGAAAATTGCTCAATAAAACTAAAACAATGAACAAATATTAGACAGATTATGAGTTTTTGTTTTGAAATAGATTTGCTTAGATACACTTCCTTCTCTTTCTCTGCAAGAAAAAAATAGAGTTGAAAAAAGAGGAGGAAAAAAATATATAAAGTGCAATTATATTAGAACTTATTAATGATAAATTTTTTTGAAAGGAAACGATATGGATTTTTTTTTTGAATGTGGCTACGAAAGACCTGTAAGGAGTTAGGAGCAAAAAAAAATAAATACATTTTTTTTAAGGAAAAAAGTTATAAAAAAATCTTTCAAAAAAAAGGTTAGGAGTCACAAATAAAAAGATGAAAAAGAAAACATTTTTTTTTAAAAATTGAGCAAGGGTAAGAACCCTTGAATTTTTTTTGTGAATTCTCCTCAGAAAAATCTACACACTCTCAAAAAATGTCATTAGAATGATAATGGCTCTAAATACCATGAAAGGATTTTAACTCAAGAAATAAGATTAATGAAAAACATTAAAGTGATATAAAAACAAGAATGCATAAAAGACTAAGTTACCTCTCATAAGCAAATCATAGAGACAAGAGATTTAAAGTAGAAAATTGAACATATAAAAAAAAAACCCACGTGATATTATTAAAAGGCTTGCAACAAAATATCTTCACAAGTATAAAATTGAATAAAAGTACAAGAGAAGAATTGAGAGAGCTAGATGAATCTTAGTGAAGAAGGAGAGGAAGAACTCTTTTATAGAGCTAGAGGAAAATAAGATTTACATAAAACCCCATTATGACCTTACAATCCCTTAAATTGTGTGACACTTTTGTCCTAATCTCTTACAAGGAAAGGAATGTGTGTGCCAAGTGGAGAGAGGAGTTACTCATGCAAGTAACTTCCAAATCCTAAGAGAGAAAAAATGAGAGAGTGACACTTAAAGGAATGCAGATTTATGTGAATTAAAAATTCACATAAATACAAATTCTACACATATGGAAAAGAGACTTAGAATAAAAATAAATTATCTTACATAAAGGGTAATCCTAATACATTATAATTCTAGTCTCCCTTTAGTAATCAACTCTTCATCTAGTTCTCCACTAGGCACACCTCTTAGGTCTCAAGGACCAAAACTTGATAGAGGTTTTAGGGACTCAATATCTATTTATGAATGGTCTTAAATGATCATATTCCACCTGCATCAACCTCTTACAACTCTTGGATCACACTTTACCACCCAACTCCAAACCTCAAGGTCATAATATTCTCTTAAGGCTTGTAGCCTTTTTTTGACTAATTTAGATTGTACGAATCATAAGAATATAATTTTGAGAAAATAATCACATATTAATACACCCTATATCCCTAAGATACTCCCCTTAAATTTTTAGGACCTCACTCATTCACTGTCACCACTTTCTAGCTTCTTTTGCTCTCTAATTAGCCTCTTTTAGGCCTAATTAGCCCTAGTTACAACACAATTATCCATATGAGTATGGAATGAGGCCGTACAATTCTAAAACCTAAAAAATCATCTATCTCACATGATGTTCCCCCAAACTACCAAGTTTTATCTTTTTTTGATGGTGGAAACTCTATATCACCTTAACCCTAATCTAGGGCTTTCTTGCCTACACACAGGCCCGAGAGGTTAATTAATTCTATTTATTTAGCTTACACTTAATTTAAAACAAAATGAGACTTAATTTGGTATATATACAGCCCATTTACCTTTCCCAATCTTTATATCACCTTGATCCACTATCAATCACTCTTCAAGCATAAATTGATAGGGTTTTTAAAACATAACTGTGCCTGTACAAGCCCTAAGGTTGGTATTTGTTAACATAGGTTTCATAACAAGGTTTTATAACTCTATGATAATATAAAATCATTTGAATAAATTAATTAAACATTTCCCATGTATTAATCCCTCTTAAAATACCTTTACTCTCATTCAAAACATAGGTTCCATAGTCTTACTTTGACATAATATGTCTGTGTAAGGAACTACAAGGTTATCAATGCATTTTGAATTACCTGAGGGGTTTTACACATTTATCAAAGAGTATTTGTGACAATTTACCTCTGTCACACTATTTTCATACCACCACAAACACCTTACCATGCGTTACTCAAACTTTCAACTTATTTCTTGACTATGTTATGTCAATAAAGCATTTACACAGGCTATTGACTTATACCTTGGGCCTATTGAAAGCATATATAGACACATAAGAATTTATCCTTACACCAATTTAATGTTACTCTCTAATCCACCTTGAAACTCTCTACACATTAATGAATAATCTCACTCTTTATATGCCTCTTGGGATTTCAATGAAAAAACATAGAATTGAAACACAATTATCAACCTCTACACATGATTATACAAAGACCTATTCTCATGGTCTGAAGGTTTTTCATCACACCAAATTGAATTCATAAGGATCATTTATATATAGACATAGGAGATAGTTCCTTTCAACCGTGCTCTTTCATAATTTTAACCTGTATACATTAGGTCAACTAGTATCAATATACCTAAGAGGACTATATACCATCTCAAGGGTACCAAAATTTCATTCTATCATTCAAAAAATCATGTAACTATTGAAGGAGAGTGAAATACCATAAAACCATGTTTATTTATTCATTTTAAGCAAACAACATTACATCACAATCCAAAATCTTAACTTATCATCTTCCACGAGGAGTTTGTACATACACTCATTTTCAGATTCTCCTCCTTAGAGATATTTTTCACTCTATATTCTCTCCTCTCTCTCATTATCCTCCCTCCATAATGATTATAAGACTAGAATATGACCTCTAATTTAAAGTCTTAGAATTATTTACCTTAAATTTTTTTTTGAATAGGATTATTAGATTTTTTGAACCCATATTTCCTCATATAACTACCTTAGACCTTGTTTATGCTCTTCTAGGTTCTTTTCAAATATTTGAATTTTCAAATTCCTAGTTTTGGAGGGAAAACTCCTAGAACCCACTTAACACATCTTGATGAATCAAAATGGACTCTAAGACAAAAAATGGACCTTAAAATTACCCTTACTCACATTTACATCCACAATTGACCAAATTTTACCTCTTAATTACAAAAACACAAAATGTTGTCTTCTAGCTTGATACTCCTGCATCATACTCCCCAGGAGGGATAAAAACTTGTGCCACCAAATTTATTTCTTGACTTATAATTCAAAATTTGAGGTTCCTTAAAATTATCTTGCATGCTATTTTTTCTTTATTTCTCTTTTATATTTGATAAACTTTTGCTTGTCCTCTTCTTGGTCTTGTCTAATCTTCTTGTCCATGCATCTTCTACTTTTATGAGGTGTTATAACTTTTGTACCTCTATTTTTTCTTAATTTTACACATGTTATAAGTAAATTTTAACCTCATAATACTTATCTACAACCATTCAGGTCTTATTCTTCTTCCTCATGCTTGTTTCATGGCTTGCTTTCTCATAATTCTCATTTGATTCTTGTCTTTTGAGTGATGTTTGCTCCTTAATCATGATAAAATATTCTTCCTTAGGCTCTAATGGATTCTTAGACATTCCAAATTATATAATTTGTCCCATTATATTCTCTTTTTCTACCTCTTCTTCATATTTATCCTCTTTTTGATGTCTTTTCCTATGATCTTGTTCATTGTGTAAGAGTAACTTATTGTTCCATTCATCCTCAATATAGTACAATATGATTTGACCAATATTTTACTTTTCATATTCATGTTTACCAACTATTAACTCAACTTTAGATTTCCCTATTGAATAACTTACCTGGATTGCTTGTTCATACTCCTTTTGCTTGCTTACTTGTGGCCTTGTTTGCACAACTTCTTGTGCTTCCTTTTGTTGCTCCTCTCTTGATGTTTCATAGAGTTCATCATTGACCTTTTATTTTTGTAATTTACCTTCTTTCAGTCCCTTAGATGGATTTAAAATGTATTTTAACATATCCAACTCTTCTTTCAACTTGGATGCATCCATCTCTTCACAATCCTCATCAAATCTTGGTCCACATTATTATTCCTTTCCTTGGGAAATTTGAAATTTGTCTTGTCATTGTACTTTATAATTTTTGAGAGTCACATCAACCTCATCATGATACATACCATGATTTTTAATCACTCTTTTAGGTGTTTCATTCTCATCTTGCCTTTCCATCAACTCAATCATCAATACTATTGTGTCTATGTACAAAATATCTTCATCATTGGATTAAAATTTACATACATCATCATATAAAACATTTTAAAATAAATATTTCAAACACTTATCTTATTTTATTCATTTATCTTCTTTCTCATATAGTTTTACCTTCACCTCTTTAGCTTTTTTTGCTTGTACTATGTCTTTTATTTGCTTATAGGCTTGTACCCTTCCTCACTCTTCATGCTTCCTTGGGATACACCTACAATGTATCCTATTATGTTCCTTTCATGATATTTTCCATCCATTTTATGCCTTGTACCTTATTGGATTGCCACTTGTTTCTCTTTGCACCTCTTTCATGCTTCATGTCTTGGTCATCTACCATGCCAAATTGGTGTTCCTTGCCATTTATTATTTGTTTCCATATTTATGTTTGATTTCCAAATGTATTATTGATTATATTGACATATTTTTTGAGTTTCACCTCTTATTTATCACCACCTACTTATTTAAGCCACTTAGGCCAAACATATCCATGTCCTTATTCTCTTTTTGAGGGCTGCAATTTGTCCTTCTTTCTCCCAATCTCCAAAGATGACTACTGCAAGCTTATGTCTTCATTCATATATTCATGGGTGACATTAATGTCTTCTTGGAGAACCATATATTTGGTTTCAATTGATATACTTGGAAATGCATCATAGTATTCCTCTTCCACTTCATCTTCAACATGTGGAATGTCTTCAACTTTCATCACTTTGTCTTATATAAGAGGTTCTCTTTCTTTGTGATCTTCTTTCCACTTGATGGGTGATGTAATTGGCCCATCCTTCACCAAATTTGAGGACTCATGCTTGGCCTTCACCAATTATTTATTCATACCTGCATACATACACTTAAAATCAATGTTAGCATATAAAACAAGAGACCATATAGTCTCTTTGAATGTCTTTGGCATAGACATTTTCCATTTCTTCTTCTTGTATTCATTTCCAAGTGATTCTCTTGGCACTTCCACCTTATTATTGTTCTCTTCAATGAGAAATCTCTTCTCAATCTCTCTATTTTGTTTCTCACTTGGAAACATCTCAATTCTCATGCCTCTTTGTCCTATCATCTCTTTCTTCTTCTCATTCTTCAAGACACTCATCTTGTGCCTTCTCTCTTTCACAAGTGACTTTAGTGGCCACTTCACTTTTATTATCATATTACATCCAATCCATTGGCTTCCTTGTCATTTTTAGAGCTTCACCATGAGATTTATCTTTTCAATACTCTGTCCCAATTATCTTATCATGTCTTCCACTTCTCTCTCTACATCCATCTTCTCTCACTTTCTTTATTTTCTAGGCCTATCTAGACCTTCCTCTTATCAAGTTTATCAACATTTCTACTTATACCTCTATTGGATCTTTTCTCTTCTTTTAGTCTGATATCTAAGACCTCTCTTTATCCTTTTTGACTCTCTCTTGGAGTCTTTACTCTTCTCTTTTCTTTACCTTCAATGCTCTTTCTATATCTTATTCACTAGTCCTCTCTTGAAAAAATTCTATTCCTCCTATGACTTTGGGGCTTTATAATATTCTCTTTATCAATATGATATTCCTATGTACTAACCTTAATAAACTCCATACCTCAAGGTCATAATATTCTCTTAAGGCTTGTAGCCTTTTTTTGACTAATTTAGATTATATGGATTGTAAGGATATAATTTTGAGAAAATAATCACATATTAAGACACCCTTTATCCCCAAGATACTCCCCTTAAAGTTTCAAGACCTCACTCATTCAATGTCACCACTTTCTATCTTCTTCTGCTCTCTAATCAACCTCTTTTAGGCCCAATTAGCCCTTGTTGCAACACAAAAATGCATATGTGTATGGGATGAGTCCACACAAGTCTAAAACATAAAAAATACTCTTTCTCACACTAGGTTCCCCCAAAATACCAAGTTTCAAATTTTTGTGAAGGTGGAAATTCTCTATATTACCTAAACCCTAATTTAGGGTTTTTTTACCTACACACAGGCCTGAGAAGGTAATTAATTATATTTATTTATTTTACACTTTATTTAAGACAAAATTAGACATAATATGTTCTATATACACCCCATGCACCTTTTCCAATCTTTAGATCACCTTGATCCACTATCAATCATTCTCCAAACATAAATTGACATGGTTTTTGAAACATAACTGTGCCTGTACAATCCCTAGGGTTGGTATTTGTTAACATAGGTTTAATAAGAAGTTTTTAAGCCTATGTGAGCATATAAAATCATCTGATAATTATTTACACCTTTCCCATGCCTTAATCCCTCTTAAAAGACCTTTACTCTCATTCAAAATGTAGGTTCCACAGTCCTACTTTGACATAGTCTGCCTGTGTAAGGAACTAAAAGGTTATCAACACATATTTAATTAATTGAGGGTTTTTAAAAATTTATAGAATATTATTTGTGCCACTTTACCTCTCTCACACTATCTTCATACCACCATAAACACCTTACCATGCCTTACTCAACCTTTTAACTTATTTTTTGACTATGTTATGTCAATAAAGCATTTACACAGTCTGTTAACTTATACCCTGGGCCTATTGAAAAAACATATAGATACATAATAATTTAAACTTAAACTAATGTAATCTTACTCTCTAATCCACATTTACACTTTCTTCACATCAATGAACAATCTCACTCTTTATATGCCTCTTGGGCTTTCAAGGAATAAACACATAATTGAAACATAGTTATCACCTCTACACATGATACTATAGAGACATGTTATCAAGGTATGAAGGTTTTTAATCACACAAAATTACATTTATAAGGATCATCCATATGAAAACATAGGATATTATTCCTTCCAACCATGCTCTTTCATAACTATAACCTGTATACATTGGGTTAACCAATAACAATACACCTAAGAGGACTGTATACTATCCAAAGGGTATAAAAAATTGCATTATATCTTTAAAAAAATCATGGAAATATCCAAGGAGAGTTAAATAACACAAAACCATATTTATTTATTCATTTTAAGTAAACAACATTACATTGCAATCCAAAATCTGAACTTTTCATCTTCCATGAGGAGTTTGTACGTACACTCATTTTTAGATTCTCCTCCTTCTTGGAGATATATATACCTCTTTATTATCTCCTCTCTCTAATTATACTCCCTCCATAATGATGTAAAAATACCTATTAAACCAACTCTAACCTTGGTTAAGGTGGTTACAAGACATAACCTCCTTGCATTGCAACTTCAACACGAGGTTTATGATTATAAGACTAGAATATGACCTCTAATTTAATGTCTTAGACTTATGTACCTTAAAAAACATTTTAAATAGGATTATTGAATTTATTTAACCCATATTTTCTCATCTAACCACCTTAGACCTTGTTTATGCTCTTTTAGGCTCTTTTCAAATATTTGAATTTTCAAATTCCTAGTTTTGGAGGGAAAACTCCTAGAACCCACTTAACACATCTTGATGACTCAAAATGGACTCTAAGACAACAAATGGAACTTAAAATTTACCTTACACACATTGACATCCAAATTTTACCAATTTGACCTCATAATGACAAAAACACAAAAATGTTGTCTTCTATCTTGATGCTCTTGCATCACAAAATCTCTAATGTATAGTCATAATAATATGTTATTGTGAAAGCATGTATATATATATATATATATATATATATATATATATATATATATATGTATGTATATATGTATATATATGTATATATATACATATATACATATATATATATATATGTATATATGTATATATATACATATATATACATATATACATATATATATATATATATATATATGTATGTATATATGTATATATATGTATATATATACATATATACATATATATATATGTATATATGTATATATATACATATATACATATATATATATATATATGTGTATATATGTATATATATACATATATACATATATATATATATGTATATATGTATATATATATGTATATATATACATATATATATATACATATATATGTATATATATATACATATATATATACATATATACATATATATATATATATATATATATATGTATATATGTATATATATACATACACACACACACACACACACACACACACACATATATATGTATATGTATATGTATATGTATATGTATATATATATATATATATCTGTGTGTGTGTGTGTGTGTGTGTGTGTGTGTGTGTGTGTGTGTGTGTGTGTGTGTGTGTGTGTGTGTGTGTGTGTGTGTGTGTGTATTGCTTTGGTATAATCATAGAAAATATAATCGTTAAAACACCATATGTACAAAGGACTTTGAACTAAGTGTGTATAGGTCCAATTAATGTAGGCAAGATAGGTAACTCAACTCATGTGTGTTTGAGTCCAAGAAATGAATGTAAGATATCACCATGAAAATGTGTATGTAATATGTAACTTGAATTATGAATTTTTAAGTCAAAGCATGCCCCGCTAATGGCTAGGGTATAGGAGTATCATCTTCCTGCATGGGCAATATATAAGTTGTGTAAGTACAGTGAGAGCAGCTATATGATCAAGATATGGTTGATATAAGTTCAATAATAACATACCCCTATATAGGTGATATAAAATAGATGTATGTGTATGAGTAGGTTTTCCAATTTTTGGGAAAGATAGGAATGATATAGTAACAAAGGGATATGCCCCAATTGAGTGTAATATAGAAAGTAGGTAGGAGATATGTTTTTTGAGGTAAAAAATAACTTAGTAGGTGATAGAAAAAATGTAGAAGAAGGTTGATGATAGTCAATATGTGTATAAAGTCATGTCATATAATAGTATCATATTGGCCAAGTGGTCAAGGTCATGCCAAATTAATTGAAAACATTTTAATAAAATGAATAAGAAACATACCTTTATAACACTCTAGGTATATAAAGTGAAGATCAAATTGAAAAGAGAATTTTATTTTCATTTTTACTACCTTATTTTGGAAATAAAATCTATAGGATAAATATGGATATGAGTTGATGTTAAATAATATATAAGATAGACTTAGTACATCTCAACAAGCACATAACACACTAATATAGTAAGGAAATCTAAAACATTCCTTATTATTGATCCAAACGGTTTACAAGATACAATTTGGGTAGAGCTTCATCACACCTAGCCAAGGGATAAGGAAAATGGCCTTAGAGCCTTAATTTATAGAGTATGAGCAAGAGTGAGAAGATAACGTGGTGTGGGAAAGGCATGGAGAGGTAATGAATGACCATAATTCACTCATTGAGTAGTTATAAGTAGTCCCACAACTCCTCCCATGCGTTGACTTGTTGGTGAGTGGTCTTTAATGAGCCTTTTGGGTGTTGGATGTATATTTTTGGCTAAGGTTGAATCCATACATAGCATGATCACACAAAATTTTTCAGATGCCTCATCTCATTATAATTAAAAAGGCATAAATGTGGTCCAATTAGGCCTTTAAGAAACATTTAGTAGCCTACCCCCTTCTTGCATACCAATAAGGCTTGGAAAACTATCCCATCCTCCCTTATATATCAAAAATGAGACTAATCACCTCCATGAGTTAGTTAAAAATGTTTTCATGACCTATATTTATTCCCTTAATATCCCTCTTCTCCAATAGTCTTCTCCCTTAGTTGGCCAAGTAGGCCTATTAGGCAACTACGCCTAGTTACTCAGTGTTGGCTACTTGGATGACCATGAGACCTAAAAAATTTTTTAGAATAGGTAAATGAGAATGTTTTAGGTCTAATCAAGTATCTCATACCATGACATATGCCTTTCCAATAGTGCACACCTATAACTTTTGTTCATTTTGGTGACTAGGTCACCTTTCACTAGTATTTCTGGATTGGCCCTTTAGCTCAGACTTGTAGGTGCATTTAAAATATGAAGTAAGAGTGGTTTGTGATTTTAAAAGGTGAAATATTCTTCACACCACCCTCCTCCATGATATTTAACTCCTCATATAACTCTGCACCTTGAATTCATCACAAAGTCTTACCAAAATAGTGTTTCTAATGGATGTATACAACTATTTATACATACCAATGTCATAAATATGACCTCCTTAGAGTAAAATATGAGTTTTCGGTGTCTCTAAAGCCAATTCAATGCATCTAATTGTAAATTTCTCAATATATCCTCTATCAGGTCTCTATTAGGGTTTTAGAGAGGTTTTGAGGGGTTTGAACTCTTAAAGATAGTTCATAAAGGTTAGGCCTTCAACCCATGAAATAATGACAATAAATTCTAGTGGACAAGTCCCCTAAACCTTCCCCATGTGATTAAGACTCTATGAAGATCCTCCATATAATTATAAGCACAAGAAGGTGCTCCTTAAGTGATTATCTTACCTTCTATACACTTTCAAGGCAGTTTTCAGCCAAAATAGCCAAAATTGAGCTTTTTTATGCAAAAAAATGCCTCTTGAACATATGAAACTACTTGAAGTGTAGTTCCATGATATTCTAAGGTCCAATTAACACTTATTATCCTCTACCTATAGTCTACAAGTAGTCATGTCTTGAGAAGGATATTAGGCCAACACGGCTAATGTGAGGGTTTTTGGGTTTTGACTTCAAAATGGAGTCATGAGAACACTTTTATACCTTTTTTGGCATGTAGTATACCCATTAGAGCCCTGGAGATCATCTGTGTTGGATTGGTTAAGCCACTTAATATATTTTCATGTGTACATAGTCAGTTAACCAAGTACTTAAGCATGTCTGCAAGTGGTTATCAGATGTGGAGACCCATGCAGGTGATTATTTTATAGTATTATCAATCTCTTGATGTATTTTAACATTTATATCTATTCAAAACATGTTTAATTTCTTTAATTCTCTACACATAGGTTTGGAACAATCCTTTTTAGCATTGTAACAGTCTTATCTAGGCCTGATTCATACCACATATAGTCTACACATGACAAATAATGGACTATTTGGGTTATCATGTGACCTAAGAAGGACATTAGGACCATTTCCATACTCAAATAATTTTTTTGAAGGTGTTTGAGGGTAAAAAGCCTTCATTAGGTCCTTATCAGGGTTTATGAAGGGTTTTAGTGGCCTACCATCTTAATGATAGTTCATAGAGTACATGTCTCAAAACAAAAACTTATTTCCATGGATGTTGAGCCCATAAACCCCTTAAAAATTCCAAAATAGCTCATGGTTCCATGCACCTTGTATGATGAGTACTGAGTGAAAGTTGGTAGCCTTCGTGTCCTTGCTAAACATTCTAGGTGGGTTTACAATGTTAAGGATTGTTAATAAAGTTGGGATCCAAAATTCCACTCTTTCTTCCATGGATAGTAAGTGCATAGGGGTACCCAAATCCCCCTAATAGCACTGGGAATGAGTCATCTTTATAAATTAGATATGAACATTGGAGTTGGTAGTTCAAGATGGCAGGCAGGGGTAGTAGAGCTCAAGAGGCGTAATAGGACCAAAATAACCACTTCCATAAATTCCTCTACCTATAAAACCTTCTTCAATACCTGTATCATCACTATACACCTCTTCATGATCTTAGGCCTACCATGGGATTTTGAGTCTATTATAACTTTAGAGTGCATGATATGCATCGTGTAAGACTAATGCATGGCTAGATTACTTGTATAGTTTTAGAAATCCACATTTATCTTTAAATGACCTCTTAACCATGATATTCAATGATCCATGCAAAAATATAACCTTGATAAGGTTTAAATTTCCACAATTGAAACCTAGGTTTCTCCAAAAACCTTAAAAATGCTAAAATACCTTAATTTATTCAAACAAGTTTAGAAAGATTTAAACCAAATGACCAAGTGAAAAGACTTGACCTGATGTACCATGTATCATCTTTAAACATCATGACATACTCTTATGACTCACTATATTGACCTTGAAAGCATTGGAATGAATGAAAAGGACACTACCTTAAACAATGCTAACAAAACTAACTAATCTTCATTTCAAGATCTCATAAGGCATGGGATGGGTTAGAAACAAGGAATGGAAGCATGACAAGCAAGTTTTCACCTATAGGGGTTGAAATTTTAACCTTGGGGTTCAAAATTGGTCAACACCTCCCACCAAAAAATCATATCTATTCATAATCACTGGATCTGCTCCCAAGAATGTGACAATGTCTTTATAATATGTAGAACTCAACACAAATATGAAACCAAGCCAAGCATCAAAAAAAAATTGAAATGACATAGAAATAAACTCCATGTGCTCTTCCCACTTGAGGATTATTTCTATCTTAATTAAAATTTCAAACAAATCTAGATCTCAAAAATAATTATTTTGAGTGAAAATGGTGACATTAGACCCTTGATGCATCACTGCCATTGCAAAAGTTGCATTGTTTTCATTTTTATGATTAGAGTTTATATCATGATACTAAAAAATAATAATCTCATAGGGATTTGGAAGCCTTGTATTCTATCTATGGTAATCTTTTTTTTTTTAATAAAAAAATTTAAAATGTCTATTTAAGATATAGAACTCATGCAGATTTAAACAAACAATCCAATGCACAAAATTAAAAAAGTACACAAAATTGGAAAGCAAAAAGCTAACTGTTAGTAGAGGTGCATAGAAAACCATCACAACATGCTAATTTATGTTTCATGTGTGAAGCTATAATAAGAATAAAAATGTAGTCATAGTCTCATAACAAATAAAGTGATTGTTTGGTTGAAGTTTATGCAATTATCTTAGAAACATAGACTAGTTTCGTACAAAACATTCATTATTAAATATAAATGATTAAACATATTTGAACAAAATAAAACATTCACTACACATCAAACAAAGGTAAAATATATTTGGGAAAACTATTAGCAGATATCTATATTAATCTCTATCTCATAAAAAAATATTTATAATATAATTGAGCACTATATATAGAGCTTACAAAGGCTCTATTACTTCATATTCTAGCCTTTCACTACAAATAAAAGATAGACTTATCGCATTTTTCAAACTCTTGATGTGATTTTAAGTGCTGAATATGTACAAAAATATATACAAAATACAAAATCATGAAGTTCACACACGTGTCCAACAATTATAATCTATAATTTTCTATCCCTATTTTACTAAGAATACTTTCCCATAATTAAAAAACTATCTCTTTTTAAGACAAAGTCATAAGAAGTGTGCCTTGTGTTGAAGTTGAGAGAATTACCTATGATGAGGAATTGGTCCAAAAACATTACTTTTGATAATGGCTCAAGGTGCCATTTATCAATTTTCACCTTTTGCACACTACTTAGCCCCCCTTTAAGGCTTTCAACTATGTAGCATACTAATCTACTGATATTTCAAGTTTTCAATAGATTTACATAACCAAGTAGCCACCCTTCATTTTTTCTCAATGAACCTAACCCCACTCCTAATGCTTAAGGCACTCCTAATGGAAAATTATTTAAATTTACAAAATTGAAGTGTGCCTAGTATCTACAAAGAAGGTGGAGGCATAGGCTATGTCGCTATAACTAATGGAAACTATGAAGAGGATGCTACTTAATTTTTTACTAAAGAATTTATTGTAGCAAAATATATTGTTGGAGGAAGTTATTGTGATTGGATTGCTTGGTGAGTAGTTTTAGTAGTCTTTTTATTCTTGAGTTCCTAATGGAGTTGGTTTGGAGGGATAAATTATGGATCCAACATGATCTTGACTATGAATCTATCCAAATGGGACAAGGCCTTTTTGAACATTATCCAATAAATGAGAACTTATCGCACCATAGTGATCCTAGTATGCAACAACACTTAACACCCCATCAAACTCTAAATGTACTCATATTCTATGATTATGAGAAGGGCCCTAACATGTGATACTTTTTGATAGATTTCTTGTGCTAAATACTTGAGTTTGTCTACATGCATCTGCATCTGAATGCCAATAATGTATTATCTATAATCTTATTTTATAATGCTTACAAATTTTACATGACATTATCTCTTGATTCCAGTGGGTGATTTAGTGTGATGTTCAATGTATCAAATGTAATAGAATAATCCTCTATTGATGCTTTGGGTTTTTAGTCTTGGTGAATTTTGGTTTGTCTTCAATCCATGTGGTTTTTAATTACTGCTTCAAGTTGAAAATTCCTTGGTCTATGTGATGATATTGAAGCACTATAGTATCCAAGACTTTCTCATATTCCTCGAGGACTTCAAAAATATAATCTATTTATACTTGAGATTATGACCTTGTGTGCAAAGTTTTTTTTATCTTCTATGATAGTTGTGATAGGATGACTATGAATTACTTATCCTCAAACATGAATTGGTCACCCAAGAATTGAGTGACCAAGGTAGGGCACATATCATCTATTGAAGTTGTCAATCTTGGTGAGGCAAAGGTGCCTATCTACATTCTACTACCTTAGTTATGATGCCTCTTACTCTAGTGTATAATCCTTCTAAGTGATAGATTCATGGAATGCATTTACTCCCTCAATTCACTTTAATAATGGTAATTGGGAAACATCAAGTGATATTTCCTTTACCATTATGTCAAGAACCAAACTAAAAGCTATAATCATTATAGGTGCCTTCTTGATTTGTGCTATTGGAAGAGAAAATGTTGTGTATCATAGTGAGGGTGGAGGGAAATACCAAAACCATTGGAAAGAGAATTGAGGCTTGTGTTGAGACAACTCCTCTTTTGCACCCCATTGAGTGGATTCCAAGCCTTTTTATGTGGAATATGGTTGTTAGACCTTGCGTATCACCACCTTATTGATGGATTATGTTTTTTTCTTCATTGTGACTTATTGTTAAATTTATGGTCTGTTTATGCCTTTGATTTGGTATCTAACTTTTACTAGTCCTTGGTTGCTTCTGTAGGGCCTACTTGTGTGATTTCTCCTATTTCCTTCAAAGGACTTCTTTCACTTTCTCCTCTTCTTCAACTTTTGATATTACATCAGCTTTAGCCTTCTATTTATGTATTGCTCACACTTCTTGATTTTATTATTATTTATCCTTCCTCACAACTTCTTCATCTTGCTTCTTCTTTTATTCCTATTTCCTCTACTTCTACTCCTCCTCCTTCACAACCTTACATGACACTTCTTCCTTCCTCTTCTTATTTTCCTCTTTATTTTCTCCTTTGTAGCCTTTTTTGCTGTCGGATTTTGAGCCTCCTCTTACTTGTTTTGATCCTTAGTAGATTATTCTTATGCTATGATTTATGATTATGTGGTTATCTACTTTGGTTGTGGTTAGGCAATCTCTTTTAGTCCTGCATAGGAGTTGGAGAATAAAGAAATGAGAGTGATTGTAAATTTTAAAAATATGATTTTGATTAGAATATGATGCACTTGCATGATGATGCATTCAATTTGGAAAAAATTGGAAGGACCAAAATATTATTAGATAACTTATAAGTCTAGATCATCTCCTGGGGTTGTTTTTATATCCATTGAGAATCCTATGGCTTAAATTACTCAATAGTGTGTTGTTCAAAAAAGGACCATGTATGCTTTGTAATAGATGGTGATAATTGGGGCACAATATAGGTAATTGTATTTAGTATCAATGGTTGTTATGGGATTCATTCTCATTGTGGACATGTTTTAACCCATGAAGACCCTACACGAGGTGTTACCTAAAAAATCATAACCATCCTATGTGCACACTCTTCTGCCATTGTATTAACGATTATAGATGCAGAAGGCATAGGAATATCTACCATAAGGACCTACAAAACATTATTTTTCACTTAACAAGTGTGCACTACTTTCAAAAATAAAAATTATTTTTCTTCTTCTTCCTCATATTCCTCAATGACTATGTTTTCAATCATAAATTTGTATACATCCTCCCCTATAACTCCTAGCTAAATTAGATCATATTTTGTAGTGATTTGTGGGACATGCCTATAAAATTTTTCGTCTTTAGTAGTATGAATATTTTTACTTTGATGGGGGTGGTGATGATATTAAAATTAGTGGATTCCTCTTCCCCACAATAATCTATGATGGGGTTGCTTTTACTTCTAGTGTTACATGTGCTTATGCTTATGGTTTTATCACTAATTGTTGAGTCAATAGTAGTTGTGATTTTGGAGGTATAATTCAAATTGGTGGAATGGACTGAGAAGTCAGATATTTTTATCGTAAGACTTATACCTGGATGTCCAACATGTTGATTAAAAATGGCAAGGAACTAATTTGTGCCTTTAGAATCTCGTGAACTCTGATTTGGATACCATCATGGAGCTTAATAACTACAAAATTTTGCCCCAAGTACTGCATGACATCTATGAGTATTTGAGGGTATGAAAGGATGATACACTAAAATTCTAACCAACATGCATTGCATATACCAATTTTCTCATAGTATTATCCCATCTTGGTTTAGGAAATGATGGTAAATGCAATAACATGATAGGAATACACATCTGGTTTGATTGCGATGTTTAGGGACTTTCAATGCATAAAGTAGAGGAGTAGTACTAAGAAATAATATTATAACACCTATAATATTGTATTTATGACCTTTTTGATGTTGGTGGTGAGGTCATAAACCAAAAAATCTATCCAAATGATATTATAACTAACATACGATTCAATGGCATTTCATCTCTCTAATTAGGCCTTCCCATCCTTTATCATAAGTCACAGTGTTTTGCTACTGTACATCTTGGGATAGAGCAAACCACCATAGGCCACTTTGAAATATATTTATTACAATGGACTCTTTTGAAAAATGTCCACCAATGATTCCTTGATGTGCCTCCCAAATAAGTTGTGATCGCTCATGCTCCAAAGCCACTCTGCCTAGTACACCATCCTTCCCCATTTTTTATAAAAAACCTTTAATGATGCTAAATGAAATAGATTTTTTAATCAATTGATTTTTATCCATTTCCACATAGTATGAGGAAAAATTCCTTATTCTAGGAAATTATTTGTGTCTTAAATGTTCTCAGGGATCATAGAGACATGAAACAAATGAACATTTGGTGATTCATCTTGAAGTTATTTTGGTTATTCTCCATTGTATATTTAGATCAAGTGTTATGGTCCTACATTTTCCCTCCTTGATTCATATTTATTCTAAACTGAAACTCTTGAAATGGCATCAAATACTGAGACATCATTATTCCCAACATGAACTTATTTACTTGGTCTCATAAAGCTTGGTGATCAATAAAAAATTCAAACATCCTTTCCTTAAGGTAGTGTCTAAACTTATGGAGTGTGAACACCATTGCTAGAGATTCCCATTTTGTAGTTGTATACATTTTATCTACATATGAGAGATTTTAATTATGAATTGAATGGGATGGTCCAATCCTTTGCCTCCTAGTTGTGTAAGAAGAAATCATATCATAGTTCTTGTGGCATCTGTTGGGAAATACGAAAGCACAATTGATTACCATATACAAGCAACTTACATGCAGAATTAAACCAGAATCACAAGTAACTAGAATTCAGAAATAACACAGAATATGAGAGACAATACATAACTTGTATTAATACTCATCCAAAAAAGAATACAATAAAGAAGATGCCACTTCTTCTCCACACCTCTCAGAGGCTTCCCACACCTCAAGTGTATAGTACTTCTTTCCTCAAAGCTCTCTCTCTTACAGTCCCAACACACAACTCAAACACAGAGTTGGTGTTCACCTCTAACCAGTCAGTATCGACTACTGCCAGTACACCAGTGCTTCATGCACTCCACAAGTGCTCCACGCACTCCAAGTACTCAATGTACTTCAAGTATATCTCCCCTGAACTACAACACCCTACAACCCAAATGATCTTACTTATGTAAGGAACTACCTTGCCTTCCTCTTTGCTCTCCAATCGAGTACACATCGTACTCCAAGTAGATCCTGCCTGATCCTGCTCCCTGTTGTGTTGCTGTCCTCCTTGATCTTGCACACCTACAAATCAATCTAGTTCTGCACACCTGCAAACCTAGATCCTGCACCCACATACACTTGTAGATCAATGATCTTACTTACCATGCAGATCTCCTAACATAGCCATGCACACCTGCTAACAAAGATCATACATACATGAAGAACCCTTCTGATTCTCCAAAACTAGCACCCACACTTGGCACTACTGTGGAACTAGGAGGAACACCCTTGCTCACTTCACACATAGAAGGAGATAACTTTGCTCAACTCAAACTAGCACACCTTTACAATACAGCCCATGAGTCTATTATATAGATCCCATGCATACAATAATTAGACATCTAATTACAATAATTAGATCCACAACTTCTAGTCTAAAATTGGCTCTTACCATGCAAACATTGAGTTTGTTAACTAACTGTCCGTGAAACTGGCAGTTCTAAACCGCACAAGCAACCGACGTCGGTCCCTATTTGCCTAGAGGTGACCGACGCTGGCTGACTTTTGACTGACATTGGTTGCTCTTCTGTCTGTACCCTACCGATGTCGGTTGGCTTGATCGACGCCAGTGTCTGTGACACTCAGCAACCTCTTCTATTTGCATTAGTGAAGCTTTTAGCTCCATAACCTAACAATCTACCACTTGGAGATAAACAGCTGCATTGTACCTGTACCTATACCCCATCTAATCTATATCCTAGCTTGTATCCCTCTTCAAGCTCAATCTTGAAGACCACCCACCACACAACCTGTGGTGCACCTCCTATCATCTGAGTACCCTGCCACATCTGAACCTACAAACCCATGTAGTGAAGTCGTGACCCTACATAACTTGAATCCCTGCTGCTGGTCCCTCTCAAATACCTGAGAACCCACTTCCCTGAATTGGCTCCTAACTCTCTGACAACTCCCACTGCTTGAGAAAACTCAGGTCTATACTAGACCTCATGTGATTTTAGACACTAAATTGTCTAGCCCTTGGCGTGCTTTGGTTCTGCATCCTGCATATTGAACCTCACAAACACCTGATTCACATCAAATCCCACTGGAGACAAAATCAACCTGTGATCTTCCATGTCTCTCATGCCAAAGAATTTCACTGCTCCAAATTCCTCATGACATGCCACTGAACTAACCTTACCCTTAGCTCAGAAAAACCCTGTATGTACAAACCTGCTAGCTAGCATACCATCCACATACAGTAACAATATAATGTTGCAATCATCATCCACCTAGTAAGACAAACACAATGGTTACACTGACATTGACTAAAGCCCTGCTTTGTCATCCACCTATCAAAACCTGTACCACTGTCCTGCAGCTTCTTCAAGACCATATGACCTGGCCTTCCGTCTCACGTGTCCATTCTCTCTATTATTTAACTAAGGTATCCATTCATCTCAGTGCTTTCATACTGGTTGGCAACCCTACCAAATCTCTCGTTTGGTCCTGCATCATATTCTTGCCATTCTCCCACTGTTTCCTGGAACCTTCCTGCTCTACAGTAAAAAAAGAGTATAAAGAAGAGGAACAACAAATTTGAGGCTTACTTACCCCTTCAGTCCTCCATATGGGTGTTTGAGACTCCTTGACAACTTGCTGTCTGCCCAAAATCCATTATAGTGACCGACCTTGATCACCACATAGTCTTCATCTGACCGACGTCAGTTCCATGCGCTTGTCCTGACTACCAACCCCATCGACATCGATGTCTACCTAATACTGATGTCGGTCCTCCTGACTGATGTCAGTCTTAATGTCACCGATGTTGGTCCTCCTGACTGACGTTGATCTTTCCCTGCCCGACACCACTGGCTCTGGTCTGCACATGACTGACATCGGCACCTGTCTATTCAATGTCAGTTCCTCCTGACCGATGCTGGTACCTATGTATGCCTGTGAGTGATGACTTTTTACCTGCGAGCTTTCTTTGAATCAAATCCCTATCCAAACTGCTCTGCTCAAAGTTACTCAGCCTTGTCCACTGATCTCTGTTTGCCATCTCCTCCATAAACACCAAAGCTTTCCAGTTCTTAAGCCTGTCAAACACATCTGACTTCCTCTTAAGAACATGCATCTCCTTCTTGCTCATGTGACCAAGCCTACAAAGCCACGTCTCCACAATAGAAGAAGAATCAGTAATATAAGTAAGTAGATAAAGAGTACCTGCTTTCTTACCACCAGCTAATTCAAGTGTATCTGCTGTGAGAGTTCTTGTGCATCTCTCATCACCCAACTTTTCTAAAGAAATTAGCCATATCTTCAACACTGGGATCTGCATGACCTCCTTCAACACCCATGTGTTGGCCACCTACAATTTCAGATTCACTTCCCCTTTGCCAATTCTTTGGCAAGGCTCACCATCACCTCTCTTTGGGGCTACATGGAAAGAGGCAACAGAATCTATAAACCAAGATTTTACTTTATCCAAGAAACATACCAGAGCATCTTGTGTAACAACACCTGCAACATCTGCTTCTTCAGTTCCTTCATGCTGATTTGCTACCAACCAACAATCTTTCTTTACCTGCTCTTTCTTTCCATAGGATCGTAATTGACCATTCATGCTTTTCAGTTCCTCCATTCTTAGCTTACTTTCTTCTGCCATTGCTATACTCCCACTCAATCAAAAACCCCTGAGAGTGCCCTGTAACCAAACACAAACCTGCTCCTTGCAACCTTAGCTCTGATACCACTTGTTGGTGGTATCAAGCTATGAGCCAACAACCTCACTCTGATACCACTTTGTTGGGAAATACGGAAGCACAATTGATTACCATATATAAGCAACTTACATGCAGAATTAAACCAGAATCACAAGTAACTAGAATTCAGAAATAACACAGAATATGAGAGACAATACACAACTTGTATTAATACTCATCTAGAAAAGAATACAATAAAGAAGATGCCACTTCTTCTCCACACCTCTCAGAGGCTTCCCACACCTCAAGTGTATAGTACTTTTTCCCTCAAAGCTCTCTCTCTTACGGTCCCAACACACAACTCAAACACAGAGTTGGTGTTCACCTCCAACCAGTCAGTATCCACTACTACCAGTACACCAGTGTTCCACGCACTCCATAAGTGCTCCACGCACTCCATAAGTGCTCCACGCACTCCAAGTACTCAATGTACTTCAAGTAGATCTCCCCTGAACTGCAACACCCTGCAACCCAAATGATCTTACTTATGGAAGGAACTACCTTGCCTTCCTCTTTGCTTTCCAACTGAGTACACACCATACTCCAAGTAGATCCTGCCTGATCCTACTCCCTGTTGTGTTGCTGTCTTCCCTGATCTTGCACACCTAAAAATTAATATGGTTCTGCACACCTGCAAACCTGGATCTCGCACCCACATACACCTGCAGATTAATGATCTTACTTACCATGCAGATCTCCTAATGTAGCCATGCACACCTGCTGACAAAGATCATACATACATGAAGAACCCTTCTGATTCTCCAAAACTAGCACCCACACTTGGCACTACTGTGGAACTAGGAGGAACACCCTTGCTCACTTCACACACAGAAGGAGCTAACTTTGCTCAACTCAAACTAACACACCTTTACAATACAACCCATGAGTCTATTATATAGATCCCATGCATACAATAATTAGACATCTAATTACAATAATTAGATCTACAGCTTTTAGTCTAAAATTGGCTCTTAACATGCAAACACTCAGTTTGTTAACTAACTATTTGTGAAACTGGCAGTTTTGAACTGCACAGGCGACTGACATCGGTCCCTGTCTGCCTGGAGGTGATCGACACCGACCAACTTCTGACCAACATCGGTTGCTCTTCTATCTGTACCTTGCCGACGTCGGTTGGCCTGACTGACGTCGGTGTCTGTGACACTCAGCAACCTCCTCCTCTATTTGCATCAGTGAAGCTTTTAGCTGCACAACCTAACAACATCTACGTGAACATGAAATGGTTTTCTCTAGTTAGGAAATACCAAAATGGGAGTTTTTAGCAGTCTCTATTTTAGATCTAAAAATGTTGTTTGGCACTCATTATTCCATTCAAACTTGGTGTCTTTGTGTATTAACTTTTTCATGGGAGAAAATATAGTTGCATAGCCTTTTATGAATTTCATATAGTATCATTTATGCCGCAATAATGATCACACCTCAGTAGAGTTTTTAGGAGGTGGCATGCCCATGATAATTATAATTCTCACTAGGTCCCCCAAAATCCCATCACTGCATACTATATACCCCAATAAGACACCAAAAAGTGTGAAGAATAAGTACTTTTTTAGGCTTATCACAATACATAGAGTTCAACACCATTCTAAAATTAGCCATATCTTAGATAGATGCTCTTTGAATAAATAAGAGACAACCCAATCATCTATATAGACTTCCAATAAATCAAGGATGAAGTCTTTAAATGTAGTGACCATAGCCCTAGAGAACACATCTCGAGAAAATTTCAACCCAAAATGGTACTTCCTTGAAAGAAAAATATCCCAATTATGTTACAAATGTGGTTTTAGATTGATCTTGAGCTACGATTGGTATCTAATGGTAGCCTCTAAACCCATCTATAAAATATTATGCTTCTTGTCTTGTGACTAACTCTAGGGCTTCATCTATAAATAGAATTGGGAATGGATATTTAATAAAGGCATCATTTAGTTCATGATAATCTCCACACACTCTAATTTTAATAAAATTATTATGTTGTACCACCATTGGGTTAACCCAATCTAATTTTTCCACTAGATAAATAATGTTTACTTCCTACATCTGATCTAGTTCAGTCTTTACATTCAAGTTCATGTTGGAGTTTAACCTATATTGGCACTTTTTTACAAGTCATGCTCCCTCTTTTAGCTCTATATGAATCTCTCTAAGGTAAGGGCATATCCATTTCACTTATATGATATTTATTAGAAACACATCTTGGTAATCTCACAATAATTATTATCCTTTTGAAACCTCATTCTACATCTAGTATTCTCTTAAATTTATAAACTTTGGTGTAAAATCTATCCTAATATTTCCTATTAACTTATTCAATGGATCTTGATATATTTGTTTGGAACCACTTAGAATGGAGTCTTGCACTATTATATGTCCTTTTTGCTCTTAAATATTGAGATTTTATAACTTCTAATTTGCATTGTTGTCTGTGATTGGCTCTAGGCACATCCACTTCTCACTATGGCTCAAATAATACCTTAAAATCTAAGCCCTAATCACCATCACTGGACTAAGCCTATTCTTATTTATCATTGATTTGATCACATGGTTTTATAAAAAAATGTTCTCTATTTACTCCCCTTATAGTTTTTCATAACTGTATTTAAGTCCTTAATCACTTCTCCACGTGAAGCATAGTATTGAATACTATTAAGATCCTCTACTTGGCCATGACATAAAAATATCTTCAACTTCTGAAGGTCTTGGTGCATAAAAAGGTTCTCATATTTGAAGAATATTATGTTGAACATGAGACCCATTCTTAGTCCCCATTTTGTGCTCTTAGTGCATGTACCATGTTGGAAGCAATGCCAGAGTATAGCTGAATAAATGTACCCACTATTTGGGTTCTACACCATGTACATACCATACATATACACACTTATGGATGTGTATATTTGGACATTACCCTTCTTGAAAAAATAAATAGTGTTCCCTGATGGTAGATGGTACTTGGAATTGAGATTGAAACAATTCAAAAGACTCATGCCATTATAACCGATATGTCTTGTGAACTTCCCACCAAGTTGAAATAATTCCTTTTAGATAATATTTTAGTTCACTCACCCTCTCATCTATATTAGGCACATGATGTTATGGCATTAATATGAATTGATTTAAAACATCAGTTGTAAAATTTTGAGGTAGTTGACATTCTATAGAAAAAACCATTCACATTGGACATACCTCATGATCTCCCCTTGCCCAAGTCAACATGTGATCACCTAAATCACCACTGATTGAAGACATAGTTTCCCAAGGTAAAATAGCTTATTTCATTCACACCCACTTTTTAAAATAAATCCACTTTAGATCTAGTTGGTAATTGTACAAACTGTGACCTGCATTCTTCTATTTGGAAATGTAGGACTTGTGATTTTATTATTAAAGGCATAGAAGAAAATTGTTCAATTTTTTGTGCCTTTTGTTGAGGATTTGTTTTTAGATGGAAAAAATGATACTTTGCAACTTGCAGTGCACTGAGTTTAGATTCTATGTAAACCTTAAACTAGTTATTATATTCATAAGCATAAGGTGAATCTAGATCATTTGGCATGATTTATGGCTTCTTCTCAAAAATTTTAAGGGGTATAATGATAACTCTATCCCCTTGGTGTGCCTCTAGCTGATTGTGTAGTGTATTAATGGTCATTTGACCATCATATGCCTAGTTCTCACCAAATAATGCAAGGTAGTGATTTTCATCAGTCTTCATGTCAATCAATTCAACATCCCCCTAGAAGATTAAGGTAATAACTTTTATTTCCACATAGTCTAGTCAACCAATAGGCTCTACCCTACTATTGTCTATGAACTTTAATGCTATTGGACTATAATTGATAGCCAACTATCCAATAGCTTTGAGGAGGATAAAGGGATCTTAAAAATTAAGTTAACTAAAAATAGACTTCTAAAAATTGACTTTAAGATAAGTTAAAATAGACTCAGGATAACAAGTTTGAATCACAAATAAGATTTGGTCAACATGCAATAAATTTTTTTAACAATTAAACAAACCATGCACACTAGACAAGCTAGTCACTCCGAAATATCCGCAAAGTAGGAAATTAACTAAAAATTTAATTTCATTTATCTAAGCTCTTAAGAGTGTTCCCCACCACTTAGGGATGAAGGGATAAATTTTTGAGCTTAGTTAAGTACACATTCAGTGAATTGGAATCTAACTATTACTTCTAGCTATTTTTTAAAAAGTTCCTAACAAGTGTCCAAAATTAAGAAAAAAACTAATCTAAGACAAAAATAAATTAAATAACCCTCATAAACTAGTAAAATTTTAATAAAACTAATTCTAACATCAACAATCAAGTGCCAACATTGGCATCATACTCAACATTTATAAGGGTTTCATGGGATGCTACCAAAATTCAAAAATAGTTATATAGAAAGATAAAGAAAATTATTTCTAATCTAACAACAAAATTAAAATATCCAATGAAAACTTATTCAGATTTAAAGTAGACTACTATAAATGATTATTCATTTTCCACGTCCAATATGAGCTCTTTAATTAATTAACTAGGTGTTAGATGGGCATCTGCGTTTTTGAATAATTGATTGCACACCTTACAATCTTTATCAATTTGGTATGTGTCTTCAACTAGGTTCTTAAACAATAGTTAAGATTTAGGGATTAACAATGCATCCATACAATGTATGGAAGAAAAAAACTTCATTCATTTATTTATTTATTTTTGAAAATTTTGAATTTATTCGTCCACCTTGATAGCTTTTTAAGATATCATCAACAATTATACTTTGTCCATATAGATATTCAATAAATTCTGACCTTTCAGGTTGTTATTCTTGTTTTTAGACATTAATGATCATCTATGTGTAGAAAAAACTTGAATATAAGGTCATGTATTGTATACAACTCAACCAATCCCCAATGGCATAAGGGACCATTACTTTTGATTTTAAATTTTGTAAATGCCACATACTCTACTAAAAAATTGATAAACTATTTCTTATGCTACCAATTTATCCACCACATAGTATCAATGCTTAAGGAGCATGGATACAATTTCCCCAATTCAAATCACTATAAACGATGGTTGATACTAGCAAGCCCCGATCTCTTTGATGAATAAACAGATAACCAAACACTGGGCTCAAAATAGAGATAAAATGACCCTTTTTTATACCAAGCTTCCCAACATATTGATAGAGTTGACTAAAAATAATACAAGAAAAAAGTAGAAATCCACTGACTCCATCACCTTGTGTCCTCACAATTACTGATAGGTGTCTTTTTTCTTGGCAATATTACATAGGATTTCACCAGGTTTGGCCATGATATATCAAACAATACACAAATACATCTAGGTCTACATAGTAATAAAATGAGGATTTCAAAATGTTGTGGCCTATTAAATATCAACCAAGATAGATTGTGACACATGCGCAACAAAAAAATATCGAAGTATTCAAAGAGCTCATTGAAATAATTTTAAGAACAAAAATAGGGACTATATAGCTCTATCACCCATGGCTCTGTCACTCTCTAGCCCCACGATTATTTCTACCTCCAAAATAACAATGAAAAACCAAAAACATAAACTAAGATTCATTTCACAAAATAGACAAAATTGATATCATAAACATTGAACAAATACTACACGTCTAAATAAAAAATTAAATAGAGTATATATACAATCGATAGATATAAAGGTCACAAACTTGTTGAAATAATGGACACTTGCAATACAAACTTCCTTAATCCAGAACCAAATACTACTTAATATTTTCCAATCAAAGTAGTGTAAAAGTATTGTTGACTTAAAAAAATTACCATTCAACATTATCCACTATAAAAACAAACCCAAGTATCTTCACCTCTAGCTAATCTAGCTTTCAACTCGAAAGAATATTCTTACCTCTGACACTGTTATGTTAGATCAACTTGCTATAAGAAACCCCTAAAACAATATTTTTGTGAACAAATAATAAAGCTTAACCACTGTGGTACATCTAATATGACAGAGACATTAATCGCAAGAAACCATGCACATGCACCTGAAAATAAGTCTTCCCTACAGACAAGGATGAAGATCATCATTACTTTTGAAAATGACATGCCACATTCATAATTAAAACAATGAACTACACATATAATCCAACCTTCATTTCACACAACATACAAAACTGCCATCACAAACACAACATTTCTATATAAAAAATTTAAACAAAACTTATATGCAATCAACATGCATGAAGACCACAAACCCATAAAAACAATGATTACTTGTAAGGAGACATTCTTTGCCTAGAAAGAAATACCTTGTAATATTTTTCAAGTATACACATACTCTAATGAAAACAGAGAGAAAAATTGTTCACTTCAAAAAGAAAAAGAAAAAGAAAAAGAAAAAGAAAAACACCACTATTCAACTCTATGCACTTTTAAAAACAAACCCAACTATCTTCACCCCTACATCATTCTCTTATGGATCTTATTACCTCTTAAACTACTTTATTGAATCATCTTAATACAAGAAACATCTGATGCAATATTAACAACAACAAAGACCAATAAAATGTAACCACTATAACACATTCAATATGACAGAGACATTGATCACAACAAACTACATGAATGTACCTAGCAATAAGTTTTATGTATAGCTAAAGACGAACAATATCATTACTCTTACAAATGAAAGCACAATACTTACCGTAAAACTGTAATCCAAGACAAAATAATCCATACAATGATGCTTAATTAGATAAAAAGAAAAAAATAAATTTTCACTAATTAAAAAAATATTACACAATTAAAAAATTATTTTCTAATCAATAAAATATAAAATAAATATTATTTTTCTCATATATATATTTTTTCACCTAAACTATATTCCAAGCATTACACTCAACACATATATATACCTTCACTTCTATATAAAAATAAAACTAGATTGTAGAAATTAACATACAAATAGATTATCTTTTTACATTATAATTCCTGATGGTAAAATAAAATCAGACGAAAGGCACTGATAATAGAGCTGTCTCGGCAATTGCTGCGGTGGTCACGGGAGATGGTGAGTTCCACAATGAAGGCGAAATTGTTGATACAATTGAATGCTTTTCATCAAAACATTTTGAATCTTCAATGTCTCTTGTCATTTGAGCCATTTTGGATGCCCCTTCTTTACCAATGCTTTCCTTGTGATTATGCAAGCATAAGATTGATTTCATGGAAGGATCTTGTCTCAGACAATCTCTTAATTTCAAAATATCTTCTTGTCTTTCTATTTTACTACTTACTTGTGATACCAAACTTTGGTCTGAATTTCTCAATTTAGGCACACAATTTATAACAATTTCACACTGCATAATCTATTCAACAGGCATCATCTTGGCTATCAGCACCAATTTAAACTTCTTCTTGATAACCAAGGTGGCTTGTATGCTGTGATGAGGTGATATACCCCATCATTTGTGTGCTCACAGGTTTCACCACAAATAACTGATTTTACTACAGCCCATACAATGGCTATTATAGTAAAAGGTATGGACCTGTAATGTAAATCTTTGAATTTTGCCTGATTTAATAACATCCAGACTATTCAAGCAATCCACACTGCAAAAAAATATGCTGAGGAGAAGAGGTAAAAATACTTGTAACCAGATCTTCACACTGTGTTTTCCCCAAGTATATGTCCAGCATGTACTCAGCCATTGAGCTCTGGTCATTGCATTTTTATTTTCTTTTGTAATTGTAACTCCTAGCCCAGCCCAAGCTTCATGTCGGTCACTATAATGCCATGCATTGTATCGAATCACAGAGATAGAAGACACCTAATCAGATTCCGGTTAAACACAAACACTGAGAAAGGACGCCAACCAGAGTCTAGTTCAATACAAGCACTCATACAATGCCTCAAAAGTCGTCATCCAATCTAAATACATGATGTCCCTTCGTGTTGCTCAAACTAGACATTACCGAAGCTTTCTTGTTTTCCCCAAACCTTTTCTCAAAGAAATTTGTCTTTCCTCTGTAAAACAACATAAATCTCAATTAGAACTGCAACTGCATAGATACTCCATCAAATACTTACTGAAGAGAGATCAACTCCATCCAATCAAATGGATTCTGCACATTATACACTTTACTATACCCCAATGCAATCAAATGGAGCTGCCAAAGGAATCGCAATATGCCCAAACTGCTTTCTCTGTTGCACAAAGGAATCGTAAGATGCCTGATCTGCTTTCTTTGTCACACATGTTCAAGTTGCATTGGGGCATAGTAAAGTGTATAATATGCAGGATCCATTTGATTGGATGAAGTTGATCTCTCTTCAGTAGGTATTTGATACAGTATCTATGCAGTATGTGTTTGATGGAGAGTTGCAGTTCTAATTTAGATTTAAGTTTTTTTGCAAAGGAAAGACAAATTTCTTTGAGAAAAGGGTTGGGGAAAACCAGAAAGCTTCGGTAATGTCTAGTTTGAGCAACACAGAGAGACATCATATATTTAGATTGGATGACGACTTTTGAGGCATTTTATCAGTGCTTGTACTGAACTAGACTCTGGTTGGGGGTCTTTCTCAGTGTTTGTATTGAACCAGGATCTGATTAGGGGTCTTCTTTCTCAGTGACTTATAAACATCATGATATTGAAGTTGATACTTCTTGAGAATATTGACAAGCAGGTTCTGTTCCATACAAATAATTATTTTTTTAGTATATTGCTTATTAGAAACTGCAAATAGAAAATTAAATAAGAGCATAGTATATTGCTTATTGGTTGCTCTTATTTTGCTCCCTAAAATAAGAGCAACCATTATTTTATAAATTATAGTCAATTTCAACATAAAATATGTGAAAAGCAATCGTTATTTTAACAATTATTTTCAATTTCATAATACAATACGGGGAAAACATTAATGTGTATTTTTTAAAATAAAGGTTGTAAAGGTGTAGTTTTTTAAATACTATTTCATGAATAATTTTTTAAAATTGAAAAACACATTTTTATTGATAAAAAAATATAGTGTGATATTAGTCATAAAAAAAAAATGGGTGGAAAAATCATATTCTAAAAATTAAGTCACATCGGATGAAATAGACTACAAAGTCAGTAAGAGAAATAACCAAAAAAAAAATCAAGAAAAACCAAAAGCCATATCCAAATATGGTCCTTTTTACCACTTTTCTTTGGAACTTCAATCCAGCACAATGGATAATTAACTTCTATCGGCCCAATAATAACTAATGGACGCGCAAAACTATGTTAAGATTCTAATAAGGGTTGGTTCTTGTCAAATTTGGAAGTTTCAGATTCATGTGATTTCTTGATACCACTGTTTGAAACATTATCTATAGAAGTCATTTGGTAAGAAGAATCTATCACAATTAGATCTGAATCTTCTTTCCTCCCTGTGCCATCTGAAGATTTTTATATGATCTCAGTTGAAAAAGTGTGTTTATACGGATGCTAGCATTTAGGATAACAACGCTAAACCTTTTGATTTTTAATTTTCCTTGCACACGGACAAGCCCCTTGAATATGGCCAATTTGATGGCAAAAATGACATCTGAAGACAATATTTTTATAATCCAAGGTTTAGAGCCAATGAGAATTACCATGATTCAATTGGATTTGATCTCGAAGATCTTTGCTAAGACCAACCTCCACATAAATACGGACATAGGTAAACAACCCTTGCTTACACTGCTTCGTATGTATCTTGATTAAACTTCTAACCATATAACCAATAGCTTCACACTCTGAGGGGTGATAGAAGAGAAGAGGGAGATTAGGACGCTGAACTCAAATCGATATTTTGGACACAAATATTATTAAAAAATCAAAATCGAAAAACCAAGTGATAACAAAGAGCTCAGCTCCTCCGCAAAACCAAGGTCTCTCCTTAAAAATTCTCTAACAGTCTTCAAGCTCATAAAATTGGACTCTGAAGAAACCCTTAGCATATAAATTGATCACAAAATGTTTGATTCAAGTACTATAAATCTAATGATGCAATTCCTCTAATCAAAATCAAAACTCGTTAAACTACAAATAACTACATAATCTTTAAAAAAATAATAATAATCCAATTATCTTAAAAAAAAATCTCTATTACAAATACTTTATCTGATTTCTCCATAATATATAGAATAGAAAATACTGAAGATGATTCTTAAAAAAACTTAAAATGAATAGCATCCCTGTTAAAAATCCAAGATCTCCCTTAAAATGAATGCATCCCTAAAAGAACCGTGTTTCCTGGTATCATGAGCTGCAAAAACCCGACATTATGACTCCGCTGGCCCTATACTGTGCTGGTGTGGCGTTGTATACACAGCAGCAATCTGTACGACATTAAGCGGGTTTTTTCGTTGATATTTGTCTATAAATATTTCCGTTTGTTGAAACGCGGTCACAAACGGCCCCGCAGCGGCAAACCCACCTGTTATCACGTTCATGTCATGTTTCCTTTTAAGTGTGTTTTAATGTGATACGAAAGGTTGGTGTCTTGTGACATAGGTTTGAGCTTCCAGAACCGTCACAAGGTCCTATCCTCCTCTCTCTTTGTTTGCCAAATTAAACAAAATTGAAATATAATCAAATAAAGCTACTAAATAAAAACAAGTTTGGGAAAGCTTGCAATTTTTTTACCATGGAACAAGTAAAGTGAAGATTATTAGATTAAAAATGTTTTTAGAAAGTAATTTGAGAATTTTCTCATTAAAAAATTAGAGCATATAAATTAATTTTTTTCTGAGTTTGTTGAACCAAGCAAATTTTTATAAAGAGAACATAGTGGAATAAAGAATTGCTGAGAATTTTACTACAAGATTTGATCCCATAATTGTAGTTATTTAAAAGTCTAAAAACTTATCAACGTTAACTATTGAAGAGCTTATGATTTGTTTACAAGCACATGAGCAAAGGTTTAATGGAATATCTAGTCCCTCTCTTAAGAATACATTTAAATCACAAATGTCTTTCAAAGAAAAAGGGAAAAGCGAAGATTATCATCATAGAGATTTATCAAGAGGAAGCAACAGAGGTAGAGTAAGACGTTTTTCAAGAGATGGAAGATCAATAATTTTTTATGGAAGAGGAAGAAATAGTTATAATTTCCACGAAATAGGTGGAAGAGGTAGGGACAACAACCACAATCATGCGTATGGAGGTCAAAGGTATGACAAATCACATGCATAATATCATTATTGTAAGAGAGTTTTCATTATGTTCATGAGTGTAGAAAGAAACAATTTGATATGAATATGTAGAGTACAAAATTATTTCAGGAAAATGAAGTTGAAAATGAAAATGATGGACCTATGTGCATCACATGCAATGTTGTTGAGGAAAACACCATACTATTTTGGTATTTGGACAATGGTTGTAGTAACTACATCCTTGGAAACAAGGATATATTTTCAAAACTTTATGAATCAAAATCAATTAGAAGTAAATTTTGGGAACAATAACAAAATGGCAGTGATGGGAAAAAAATGTCATTTCAATTTAAACTAGAATAAGGTAAGAAAAAAATATCCTTGATGTTTACTATGTTACTAGTCTAAAACAAAATTTAATTAACATCAGCTAGCTTGTAGAAAAAAAATATTTTGTTAATTTTTAGAAAGATGCATGATATATATAATTTCTGATAACAAACACATTTTTCTTTCAAAAATTCAACATTCAAGTTTATGCTTTCATTTAGATTTGTTATAAAAGATCATTCATGGCTGTGGCATCTTATATTTATTCATTTAATTTTTAGTTGGATTTCTTTTTCAATAAAGACATGGTGAAAGGATTGTCTATGATAGAACAATGTATTAAATTTTGTGAACATTATATATATATATATATATATATATATATATATATATATATATATATATATATATATATATAGAGAGAGAGAGAGAGAGAGAGAGAGAGAGAGGGAGGTATTCCATGTTGGTAAATCATGGATAGCATGAGTTCCTCTTGAAATTTTGCATTTAGACTTTTGTGAACTAAAGAAAATGCCATCAATTAGTAATAACAGGTATTTAATTACTTTCATCGATGATTATAGTAGGAAAACTTAGGTTTATTTCTTGAAGCAAAAATCATAATATTTTGACATTTTCTAACATATCAAAGCATTGGTGGAGAAACAAAGTGGACATTATCTGAAGGTGTTGAGAATGGATAAGGGAGGTGAGTATGTTATTAATAATTTTATATTTTTTTCAAGGCAAATGAAATTAATAAGCAAAATAATACTAGATGTATAATACAACAAAATGGTATTGTTGAAAGAAAGAATAGAAAAATCATAGAAACTGCTAGAAATAAGTTAAAATTAAAGAATTTACTATATGAGATTTAGGATGAAGAAGTAGCATATTTTTTATATCATTTGAATCAGTGTCCTAATAAAAATGTAAAAGATAAGATTTTACAAAAAGCACAGAGTAATAAGAAACATAATGTGCCAAACTCGAGAGTGTTTGGATACATTGAATATGCACATATGCTAAAAGAAAAAGAAAGATTCGATGAAAAAGGATAAATGTGTATTTTTGTGGATTAAAGTGATAAAGCATTCAAAGATTTGTAATGTAATTGGAAAAAAAACTATAAACAACAAAGATTTAGTGTTTGGTGAGGAAGATGAATGGATTTGGAATGAAAAAATAGAATCAATAACCCAAGTATATTGACATGGAAAATTTAAATGAAAATGGTTCAAATTAACATTCAATAATGATTAACAATTCCAACAATGCAACCTATCACATTTTACATTGCTTACATCTAAAAACACAAAAAGATAGGGCATTTCAATGCCCAAGAAGATGAAAAGCCCAGTGGATATTAATGAGTTAACACAATGAAAAAAATGATAATTTTGATATTTTTTTTTGTTTATTTAAAGAGTTTAATATAATTTATTAAGAATGTCCAATTATAAATAAAAACTTGGGTGAAAGCAATGGATTCTGAAATTGATGCAAGTAAGAAAAATCAAACATGGGATTTAATGAATCTTCTAAAATAGTTTTTTTGAAATTTTTTTTTTGGTAGAAATTAATGTCACTAATAATTTATTCTTTACAAACATATGAAAAAATGTTGAATAGAACAATTAATCTTTCTCTTGAGCATGCATTTAAGTCTCAAATGTCCTCCGGATTGAAAAATGGAAAGATTATATTATTATTATTATGGAGATTCATCAAGAGGAAGCAATAAAGGTATATCAAGAGGTTTTTGAAGTGGTGGAAGATTAAACAATTTTCATCAAGGAGGAACAACCATTGGTAACTTTAATGAAATAGGGGGAAGAGAAACAGGTAGCAACTATAATCATGCATATGAAGGTCAAATGTATACAAAATCTCATGTACAATGTCATTTTTGTAATATATATTTTTATTATGTCAATGAGTATAGAAATAAATAGCATGATATGAACAATTAGAATACAAATTTATCTAAGGAAAATGAAGTTGAAGATGAAAATGGTGGATCTATGTTTATCACATGTAATGTTACTAAGAAAACCACTAAATACTATTGGTACTTGGACACCAAGTGTATAAATTATATGAGTGGAAACAAGGAGATGTTTTCAAAAAGTGATGAATCATTTCAATTAAAGATAAATATTGAGAACAACAACGAAGTAGCATTGATAGGTAAAGATAACATTTCAATCCAAACCAATCAAGGTGAGGAAAAAATATCCATGATGTTTACTATGTTCTTAGTGTAAAGCAGAATTTGATTAGCAATGGGTACTTTGTAGAAAAAGGATATAGAGTTAATTTTGAAAAAAATATGCTTGTGTAATTCATAATAAAATTGAAATAAATAAGTTGTTTGTAAAAGTTCAGATAAAAAATAACTATATATTTCCTTTAAAATTTCAAAATGAGTTGATGCTTTCATTTAAAACTATTCTAAAAGATGAGTTAAAAAATAACTATATATTTCCTTTAAAATTTCAAAATGAGTTGATGTTTTCATTTAAAGCTATTATAAAAGATCAGTTATGTTTGTAGCATCTTATATTTTAGAATTTAAGATTTAGTGGGTTAATAATTATTTTACAAGAAGAACATGGTGAAAGGATTGTCTGTGACAGAGCAACCCAATAAATTATTTGAAGGTTATATTCTCGGGAAATAGTATAAAGTAACATTCCATGTTGGTAATTCATAGAGAACAAGAACTACTATTAAAATTATTCATTTAGACTTGTATGATCCAATGCAGATGCTTTCAATTGGCAATAGATGGTATTTATTACTTTCAATGATGATTATAACAAGAAAACTTGGGTTTATATTTTATAGATTTTTTTTTTTTTTGACATTTGATAGTAGTTCAAAAATTTGGTGGAGAAACAAAGTGGAAATTATATGAAACTCTTGAGAATGGATAGAAGAGTGAGTATGTTTTCAATAAATTTTAAATTTATGCAAATAAAGTGGAATAAAGATGCAGCTTACTATTAGATATAAACCACACAAAAATGGTGTTATTAAAAGAAAGAATAGAGCAATCATGGAAATGGTTAAAAAACAAAACATTCACCAAATGAATTTTGGGTTAAAGTAATAACATGCTTTGTGTATCTATTGAACTTATTTCCTTGTAAATGTGTGAAAGATAAAGATTCTACATAAGTCATAGAGTAAGAAAAGACAGTGTGTGTCACATTTGAGAGATGCATATGCTTGAAGAAAGAAAGGAAAAAAATGGATGAAAAGGGGAGAAGTGTATTTTATGGGTTATAATGAGGAATTCAAAGCATAGTTTTTTTATAATCCACTTAGATGGAAAACTATAATCAATAGAGGTGTAGTGTTTGATAAAGAAAATAAATGAAATTGGAATGTGAAATCAGAATAAGATTGGTGTAAGTATATTAACATAGAAAATTCAAATGAAAATAGTTTAAATCATTCTTCAAGAATGACTAGTAACTCCAACAATGCGGGTATTCTTATTCTACCTTCATCTACATCTTGAAATGTTATAAGATAGACCATTTCGATACCCAAGAAGACGAGAATCCTATACAAGATTTATGAGGTAATAAACAATGGTCAAAATGATAATTTTTTAATTGTTATTTTATTTATAAAGGTTGAAATTGATACACTTTGAGAAAAAAATTAACTTGGGATTTAGTATATATTCCAACAAGAAAGTATGTAATTGATGTCAAATTGGTTTATAAAATTAAATACAATGCAAACGGAGAGATTGAAAAATACAAGACAAGATTTATTACCAAATTGTATTCACAAAATATGATATTAGATTATAATGAAATTTTTGTATTGGTAGCAAGGTTGGATGTCATGAGCCCTGTTTTGACAATAGTAGCTCAACACATTTGGAAAGTATATCAAATAGAGATAAAATCAATATTTTTAGATTGATTCTTAGAAAAAGAGGTGTGTAGAACAATCACATGGTTGTCTGATATGTGGGTCATGAAAACAAAGTCTATACTCTAAAAATTGCTTTACATAAGCTCAAGCAAGCACCTAGAGCTTGGTATAGCCACATTGATTCATCTTTTTATTAGTATTAAAGTGAATCAAACAAACAAAGGAAATTTTTATATGTCAAATCAAATATGCGAATGATACCTTAAAAAGATTTAGAATGTTAGATTAGTAAATTAGAACCAACACCAATTACAACCGGGGAAAACCCAAGCAAAGATGATTGATTGTAGTAGCGATGTAGATCCAACTTTTCATATAAGATTAATTGGAAGCTTGATGTTTTTGATAAGTAAAATGGATGATATTATGTCTGCAATGAAATTAATATCCAAGTTCATGAAAAGTCCAAGGAACACTCACCTGCAAATTGGGACTACGAATCATGTGTACTTTATATGCACAAAAAATTAATTTAATTTAATTTGCTATATGGATAGTTATTGGGCATGCAACATTGGTTATAGGAAGGACACTTCTGAGTATATTTTTCACTTTTGTTCAGAAGCACTTTCATAGGCTTTTAAAAACTAACGCATTGTCACTCTTTCTACAACTAAGATTGACTATGTGGCTACAACTTCAATCCATGAAAGATTTTTTTTTAGATTAAAATCAATAGAAAAAGGGAACAACAAGAATATTTTGATAGTCTTAATTTTAAAAGTAACAATTTACTGTGTTGCTTAATTTTTAAGCACAACTTTCACATACCTCATCTTTTTTCAACTTGCATTCTTCAGAAATCTCTGGGCTTCCATAGCATTTTCCAATGACAACACTCAACCTTCTCACCATTTCCATGAAAGGATTAGAGAAACGACCTTGAAACACTGTGAAGCCGTTTGACTCGACTGGAGCTGGTGCTGGAGTTTCCCACAACCAATAGAGCACCTCCACATCACCATGCAAGAAAGCCAACACGGATGCAGCTGCTAGGGAGTGAGAAATTCCATGATCGAGTTCTTTTCTCAAAGAATTGCCGTCAAATGAATAGAAAGCTGTAATATCACATAGATGCCAAGTCATTGTGATGAATAAAATAACAAATAAAACATTGAAACAGATTAAGATTATTAAGATCCTTCTGTTTACCTGAGGCCTTGTTCCACCAGATGAAATAAGAGAATAGGAGGATAATAATGTCCCCATCTCCACCTCCACCTCCACCTCCACTTTTATACACAACTAGAATGAAAAAACGCATGTTTACCAGCCTGCTAAAGAAAGCTTACCTTGCAAGGAAATACATAAAAGAATATTGCACTTTATTTTCATGGAAGTTTCTCCTTCAATGTCTTCTCTTTTTCTTTTTCTCTGATGGGAGATTTTGTATCATAAATTATTATTCTCCTTCAAAAGATATGGTGAAAGAATAAAGTTGGAAAACAGATTTCTTAGGTATTAAGATTATGTATCGATCTTTATATCATATTATATATTTTTAATTACGATAAAAGAATACTTACTTTATTTTCATGGAAGCATCTCGTTCAAAGTCTTTTCTTTCTTTCGTTATAAAAACTCGATCGTCACGAGGCACTTTATTTTAAAATATTTTTTTTAACAAAATTTGAAATGACATCATTTCCTCAGTGCATAATTTCTTTCCTCATTGAAAAAGTACTAGTAGTTGCCTCAAAAGTGTAAGGAAAGTCAGAGGAAATGTATGTTTGGATCATATCAAATAAATATTAGTATAATATATTATATATTTCAAATATATTATATTATCTATTTATATACATGTTTAATTGAAATGAAACGATTAAATAAAATAAATAATCATATAAAACTAATCATAATACAAATTAATCACTGATGCTAATTAAAATATTTTTGTAGTAAGCATTCAGAAGATGACTCCTTGTAATAGGACTAATTTATATATTTTTATTGTATATTGAATATTTTTCATGAATGTGTACAATATGCTTTGCTTATAAATGTGTACAATATGCTCTGCTTATAGCATTTTAATTAAATGATAAAGAACAAGAAAGAAACTATATTCAGTGATCCACTCACACATGATATATGTTCATTCATCATTATTTGAACAAGTTACATTATACACTGTTGATATAAACTATTTTCCAGCTATACTCGAAGCCTATAAAAGTTAACGACATTATATACCGTTAATATGAACTATTTCTAGCCATCCCTGAAGCCTATATAAGTTAATGACATACAATTATCTATAGATTTATCCAAAATAAATAATCTTGTTTCACCAGTTCTTTTGAAGAATAAGCAAGACCAAAGAAAAGCTTACCGTCTCCAAAAAATCAAGGAATCTACATACATTTACGTATATAAAATTCATTAAATTTCACCTTGAATTTAACTATATATTTTTCATAAATCATAACTTGTAGGCTTATAATTATAAATAAAATAAATTTTAAATAACACAAAAGACAAAAGAGCAAAAAAAAAATCAAGGAAAAGGCATATATAACACTTACTATATGAAGCATCAAGTAGGCCTCCATAAGTTTGTAATAGAAATACTAGATATTGATGTTAACATCTATATCAAAACTTGATATGTAGGTGCTACATTCACAGACAAGCAAGTTTATTCTTTTAACTCACCAAAATTAAATTCTAAGTAAAATTGAGTAATATTAGTAGAAACGAAGGGAAAATACACTACCGACAACCATGTCACCAGTTAACCAGTGATAGACAACCAAATGATTATCAAGATTTACTTCATCAATATTAGACATGAGATCCTCTACCTCAGTCATCTCAACATCATTTACTCATTTTTCATCAAGATCTTCTTGAATCTCATCGAACAAATAAAAAAATATTAAAAACTGATGCCTAAAAGCCACACCATAAACATTTGTTGAGCTCTATATTATTCTATAGGCAATGGAGGTGGTGCTCTGAACACCTAATGAGTTATCTAACTTGAAACGATGCAACATGTGAACCTATTGGTTGAAAATTAAACCTATCAACTCTCCCTTCCATCTGGGATCAATTATCAGTCAATGACTTTTTCTCTCAACTAGTGATTCCTCTACCTAGACATTCACATTGCATTATAGCTTCGATACTCACTTCAACCACAAAAATGTATTTCCTCCACATCAGTGTCATTGTATTTTGATTGGATGCACACATCGGATGTGGAGTCCTTCCACAATCAAATAAAAAATTGTCAATAAAAGATGCGACTACCATGCAAGCTAAAAAAATCCAACAACTTCCCTAAATTCAGGGTCCATGTATATGCTATGCATCCTGTGGTGTATGATAACATGTTCACCTAATATCTCATGATTCTTATATAAAAAAGGGCCACATAAAATGCCTTGAACCATTTTGGGTAAGACTGGTGTCAGACAATCAAAGATGAATTATTTGGCATATAAAAGAGTGAGAAAAGAACACAAGGTGAGACCATAATTTAGGGAACGTGTCTAATATTCTTGGGTAAGAACATAATTTAGGGAATGCATTCATGGTTGTCTTAGAATTTAACACTCAACCATGGTTACCTCAATGAGTCAATAAACAAATTTTATTTCATGAAACATCAATCCAAATTTAGAACAACAAATAGATTCTATAATACTAGGTTTTGGATACTGAATGCACAAATCTAATAGGATTAGGGATACATATAATAATAGCACAATAAAGTATTCGAGGTGAAACTCAGATTATAAAAACAATAATTCTCAAAGGAACACCATACTCATATCAATGCATAGCCACATTGGGTAGTAAACTCACTAAAATGTTGAGCGTATATATAGGTAGTGCATGATGAGGTGAAGTGATAAAAAAAATCTAGATTAATAATACAACAATGCCTTAGCTATTAATACTGCTTATAGTAACGCCAAACATTCATATATCTGCATTTTCACCTAAAAAGCTTTATACCTCATGATTTATTATAGATAATGATGATAAAATTTCATCAAAATAATCTAACTTAGTTGATATATCTTGTCTAAATCCTTTGTTATTTCAAGTTACACCAATTCTAATGAAACTGAAAACTATCAAGACATTAAAAATTATCAACAGGCCAAGATCTTGAAACAATACTTAGAATTGATTCGTATTGAATGACTTCAAATAATTACAAACCCAAACCATGCTTAAATAAGCCTCAACTCAAAATTTAGAGTTGACATGTAAAAATTAAAAATAACTAAAATCTAAAAAAAATTATCTCTTTTTAGCAGCTGCTATATAAAGTAAGTTTCACATGCAAGCACACATAGCTCTAAAAATATCTTGAAATACTCTAAACACTATAAATATTTGACGTTTGGTTCTAAAAATATACAATTTTTGAAAATAGAAAATTCTCAAAAAAATCATTAAATGTTAATTTCAGACCCTTTAATGATCATGTATGGCCTCCAAAAAATATCAAAATTAACTCTAAGTGGATAAGGCTACTTAGCATAGCTTTGTACTTTTTGAGATAGTCATTTTGGTGCATGTAAGATTGCAAACAAAGCAACGGGTCAAAATTTATGGCCTCTGGAAGATTGGCCTATTTTTTCGACATCATTCTCCTTTGGTTGAAAATAAATTAGCTCCTGCGAGTTGGCCTGATTATAATGCTTCTATTTATATTTATCAATCTTTTTCAACTCTGATTTTGTAATCTAAGTTTTGTCTTCTTGTTGCAATCCTCCCCACTACACCAAATACCTGTTATAATTCCCTTGCCTTGTGCTCACTATCTTCATATCTAAACCCTGCACTATTTTTTCTTTCTTCTTCTTTGGAACCTGCTGCTCTCAATTTACTTCTTCATCTTCATCATATTCACCAAATTTTCCATGAAATTCATATAAATCTAAAACATTAAATACTGGAGATATATCAAAATTCTATGGTAAACTCACCTCATAAGCATTGTCATTGATTTTCTTCACAATTTTGCATGGTCCAATTTTCTTGTACTTTAAGTTATTGTACGTGCCTCTTGAAAATATTTCTTTCTTCAATTAAATCATTACCAACTCTCATTATTCAAATATTTTGGATCTTTTGACATCTGCTAATGCTTTATATTTCTTAGTACTTTCTTGTAACTTTCTTCTTACTCCTTGCAACTATTGCATATGCTCTGCAAATGCTTCTACATCATCACTAATTCAATTTGTAATCAATAATTATACCAAATCTAAAATAACCATAAGATTTATCCCATAAACAATCTATAATGGTGACTTTTTTATTGATCTATTCACTAAACTGTTATATGCAAACTTAACTTGTGGCAAAGCCAAGTCCCATTATTTGGGCTTCTCTTCTACTATGCATCTCAACAAAAAATTTAAGCTCCTATTCACAACTTCTATCTATCCATCTATTTGTGGATGATATGCACTACTGAATTATAGCTTAGTACCCATATTCTTCCACAAAATCCTCTAAAAATGACTTGGAAATTTCATGTCTCTATTTGAAGTAATAGTTTTTGGAACACCATGCAATCTCACAATATCCTTAAAAAAAAATTCTATAACTCTAGTGGCATCATTGGTGTTCTTACATGCAATGAAATAAACCATTTTAGAAAATATATCTATAACAACAAAAATTAAATCATTACCTCTTTGTGTGTTTGGCAATCCCAACACAAAATCCATACTCAAATCTATTTATGGCCCTCTTAGAATTGATAATGGGATGTATAGTCCAGTATTTTGTGCATGTCCTTTAGCCACCTGACATATTCTGCACCTTGAAACATACTTTGTCACATCTCTCTTCATCTTTGGCCAAAAATACTTTTTCTCCACCAAAGCTATTATCTTCGTCTTACTAAAATGTTCAACCAAACCACCACTATGTAATTCTCTTATTATATTGTCTCGTAGAGACCCAATTTGAATGCATAATTATTTCCCTTTAAAGAGATAACCTTCTTGTATAAGATACTCATCATGAATAGTATCTGTCCCACTAGTTAATAGATTTTTACATTACTCAACTATCTTTCCAAAATATGGATTATTATCATATAATTCTTTAATAGCTTCAAATCCAATTAATTCACTCACCATAGTAGTTAATAACACTACTCTCCTACTCAATGCATCAACTACCTAATTCTATTTTCTTAATTTATGTTTCAACATAAAAGTATACCCCTGCAAGAAAGAAACCCACTTTGCATGCCTACTATTCAATTTTTTTTTTATGTATTCACATACTTCAAAGCCTCATGATCTATAAATAATATAAACTCCTTAGGCACCAAGTAATGCCTCCAATGTTTTAATACTTGTACAATTGCATAAAGTTCAACATCATATCAACCTCAAACACTTTGCTAAAATCTAGTAATGCTAAAATTGGTCTTTTTTAAATCTTCTTCTTAAAAAATTCAAAGCTTTCTATGGCTGCTCTAGTCTATGTGAATTCTTTTCCTCTGATGGAATTTGCTATTGGTGCCACAATGCTACTAAATTTTTTAATAAATTTTCTGTAAAAAATTACTAAACCATGAAAACTTCTTACCTCTGTAATGCTTCTTAGAATAGGCCACTCAACAATTGCCTTTATTTTGTCTTCATCCATTTTCACACCATCTGCTAAAACTACAAATTTCAAAAATACCAAACTATTCTGCATAAACCTACACTTCTTCAAATTTGCATACAACTTCTCTTTTCTTAACAAATCCAGTACCATTTTCAAATGCTATAATTATTCTTCTTTAGTCTTACTTAATATTAAAATATTATCAAAATAAACAACCACAAACTTATCAATATATTCTCATAGCAGTGTATAAATCACCCTCATAAATGTGCTAGGTGTATTATATAATGCAAATAGCATCACCATCCACTCATATAAGCCATCCCTAGTCTTGAATGGAGTTTTCCACCCATTCCCTTCATGAATTCAAATATGATAATAACCACTCCTTAGATCAATCTTGGTAAAATATTTTGCTCATACAAGCACATCTATCATATCATCCAAATGAAGTATAATAAACCTATACTTTATTGTAATTTTGTTAATTGCTCTACTATCCACACACATTCTCCATCCTCTATCTTTCTTTGGAGATAGCAAAGTTGATGTTGCACATAGACTCATACTCTCCTTTATCACTTTCTTCTTTAGCAATTCAATAACCTATGTATTTAATTCTACATGTTCTATTGGATTCATCCTATAAGCTGCTTGATTGGTTAGAGTTGATCTTGGAATCAAATCAATGTGATGCTAAATATCTCTCTTCGATGGTAAACTATCTGGTAACTCATTAGACATAACTTCTGCATATTCTTTCAACACTCTTGTTACTTTTATTGGTATTGGCACCGGCACCATTTCTATTTTTTCATTCTTTGCTACTAATACATAACAACAACCTACCACCTTCATATCTTGGATAAATTCTTTAGTAAAGAGCATGATTTCTGCCTTCTCTTACTCTTTAAGAGGAAATAAAACTACATTTGTACCACCTTTTCAAAAAGTGTACATATTCTTTACTCCATCATTAATTAATTTTCTATAAAATTATCATGGTCTTTCCAATAACACATGACATACATCCATCGAAATAACATTATACCATATTTTATCACTATAACTCTTTCCTATAGAAAACTTGATTAATCACCTTTTATTGACTATGACTTCATTCCCTTTCTTAAACCATGAAATATTATAAGGATTAAGATTCTTTTCACATTATATATTTAGTTTCTCTATCATTTCTTTAAAAACCATATTTTCACAACTACCACTATCTATAATTACTTTGCATACCTTTCCACCTGAAGTACATCTTATTCAAAAAATGTTTGATCATAGCCATGCATCACCACCTTCTTTATTCTGCACTTGTTTCTTCTTTGGAGTGATCATGGATCTTCTCATCATGAGATTCTCTCCAACATCTGTAGGTGCAACTTCAATATTTTACTCTTCTATCTCATCCTCAACTAGATTCACTCTTGGGTGATCTTCTTGCCTCCTTTCTTGATCTTGATAGTGTGGACACTCAAATGATCTATGCCCTTCTTCTCCACATCTATAATAAACATAATATCTACGCTAATTTGGAAACCATCCTATACCACCACCATAACCTTATCCTCTCTGAAATCCTCTTTCTCTTTGTTGGTATTGAAACCTTTACCTATTATCATCTTGCCTTTCTGCACCATGTGATGATTTACTTCTATGGGTATTAGACCCACCTCTGGTGGTATTGAACCCACCTCATCCCCTATTTATATGGGATCCACCTCTTCTTGGATCAAGAGATGCACTTCTAAATTTTTTTTTAATTTTGTTTTTCTTCTACCTTCAAAGCTAACTGATAAGCCTCTTCCATGCTAAATATTCTATGCATGCTTAATTCATCTTGAATATTAAATTTCAAACTATCTACATACCTTTCATCCATTTTCTCTTCTATTTTATCATACTCCAATTGTATGGAAAGCTTATAAAATTCATGTGTATACTCTTGTATACTATGATCCTTTTACCTAAAATTTTGGAATCTTCTATATAGGGTTTGTGTATAATCCACATGAAAAAATTTATCTCTTAGCTTCTTCTCTATATTTTTTTATGAATTAATCTTCTCTTTACCTTTTCTATGTCTCTCTTTCTATAGGTGATCCCACTAAATCATTGCATGACCCTTCAATTTTGTGCATGCAAACTTTAACTTATTGTCTTTTCTCATAGTCTTCCACTCAAAGAACTTCTCCATGCTATTCATCCAATCTATCAACTTCTTTGGTTTTAAACTATCTCCATAATCTGGACCATCAATTTTGATTCCTTCATTTCTTCCTTCTAAAGCTGAAACCATCATCTCTTCCATCGATGGTGGTTGCTCTTGTCGTTCTTCTTCTTGCTGAATTTATTCATCATGATCTATGTCTTCCTCATCACCATCTTGTCTTCTCTACTAATTGGTGATAACCTCGATTAATTGTTTCACTTGTCTCTATAGATTTTGTATAGTCTAGTTCATCTATGCAATACCTCTACATCCTCTCTCCATTATTTACTCTTCTAATATTTAAACTTGGTCTGATACCAGATAATGAAAGAAAATGACCGAGATAATAAAAATTATCAATAAGCTAAGATCTTAAAACTATACTCAGAATTGATTCATATTGAATGAATTCAAATAATTACAAACCCAAACCATTCATAAATAAGCCTCAACTCATAATTTAGAGTTGGCATGCAAAAATTAAAAAAAATTAAAATCTAAAAAAAAATGTTTATTTTTAGCAGCTGTTATTTATAGTAAGTTTTACAAGCTAGCGCACATGACTATAAAAATCTCTTGAAACACTTTAAACACTATAATGAGCCTATGGGTTTCTAGTTTCTAAACCTATTTAAATCTATTTATAAGCATATTCAACTATATTAGATAGTTCATCTATATATCCTATCAATATTTTTTGACTTCCAAATTAACATCCATCATGATTCTATCTTAAATCCATATTGGTGGGTCTTGCCTTCTCTTGGTAGATAAATAACTCTTTTGACCTATAATGGAAAACACTCATGGTGCCTCTCTTGGTGATTACTACAAATTCTAGTCCTTCCCCACCAAAAACTCATCTTGCCTCACAACTGTATCAACCTTGCTCTTAGGATCTGGTTCTTATCCTTGAGATCTACCTTGCACACTGGTCGAGTTTCTTTTCACAAGCCACAACCTGAGCTCACCTCCCTCTATGACTCCATCAACATTGAGCTCCCTTACAATGCATGGTTTGGATCTTGTTTCCCTTCACCTCTACAAATAACATAAAAATTCTCAAAAAATCATTAAACGTTAATTTTAGACCCTCAGATGATCACGTATGGCCTCCAAAAAATATCAAAACCAACTCTAAGTGTATAGGGCTACTTAAGACAACATCAGTTTTTTTGAGATAACTCTTATGCTTATCTAAAGAACTCTATATTATATCTACAACTTTGGACCAGTCTTTAGAAGTTGATAAATTATACTTTAAGTGAACCTAAAGTGCATCTAAAGCTTGTAAGCTCCATGATTTTTATTGTTATTTGGATTTTCACCCTTTGAAGAGATGACAAAGCTATCCTCATCTAAGTGGCACAATGAAAACACCTCTAGACTTATGGGTAGCCTAAGGATGAGGTAAATCTCTAGTTAGGGATAACTCCCTTGATGTTGTTGAGTTGTGAAGCTAAAAGCTTCACTAATGAGCTAATGTGGAGGTTGTTGGGCTTACACAGTAATCGACATCGGTCAGAACCAATTGACATCGATTAGGGGTCGACCGACATCGATCATCTTCAGATCGACACTGACTTCTGTGCGTTTCCAAAATTGTTATTTTTAGGAGAACAGATTTGAGCCTTTGATTTAAGAGGTGGATCTAAGGGTGGCAAATGCATGGCTCATGAACCCTAGTGTTGTAGTATTCTATATAGTAGGGTTAGATCCTGATAGCATGTATAATTCAGTAATTGAGTTGATTGTAATTGATTGAGAGAGAGAAATCTTGAGGGAGAATTACTATACATCCGCGAGGTGTGAGGAAGGAGAGATTTCTTTATTGTATTTCCTTTTGGAAGAGTTTAATATAGATTGGTTGTTTCTTGTATCTCCTATTATTTGCTGTTTTTGATTTCTAGTTACTTATTACTTCTGGTTTCAATTCCATGTTTAGTTGCTTATACAAAAGTAATCAATTGTACTCTAAGATATGAAAAATCCTCAGCTTCGAATACGGTATATCTTATGAAGTAATTATTTAATTTGCAAATGCAGGAAGGTGGATCTGTATCTAGTCATCTTAATGATTTCCATACAATAGTAAATCAGTTAAATTTAGTCAAAATAGTTTTTGATGATGAAATTAAGGCTCTCTTAATCTTATGCTCTTTACCTAAAAGTTGGCATAGTTTGGTAATGGTAGTTAGTAATACTGCATCTGCTTCAAATATCTTGAAAGTTGATGATGTTGTTAGTGTAATCTTGAATGAAAAAATTTGTAGAAAAAGCACAGGGGAAACATCAGGTAATGCTTTAAGTGTTGAAAGTAGGGAAAGGCAAAGAGAGAAGGGAAAGCAAGGGAAATCAAGGTCAAAGATGGGAAGTAGATCCAAATCCAGAAATGGAAGAATAACCTGCTGGAATTGTGAAAAGAAAGGGCATGCAAAGAAAGATTGTTGGTTGAAGGATAACAAAGAAAATTAGCATGAAGGTAATAAAGAAGCAAAAGTTGCAGGTATTATTGCATAGGATGCTCTTATATTTTCTTTGGATAATAAAGTAGAATCATGGGTTTTAGATTCTGGTGCCTCTTTCCATGCAACCCCAAATAGAGAATTTTTTAATGATTATGTCCATGGATATTTTGGAAAAGTTTATTTAGGGGATGATGAGCCTTGTAAAATTGTTGGCAAAGGAAAAGTGCAGCTGAAATTGCAGAATGGTAACACATGGGTGTTGAAGGATGTCATGCATGTACCCATCCTGAAGAGGAGTCTAATTTCTGCAGGAAAGTTGGGTGATGAGGGTTGCACAGTAACTCTCATAGTTGAATCTTGGAAATTTTCCAAGGGTGCACTTGTATTAGCAAAAGGTAAGAGAGTAGGTACACTTTATCTATCTACTTGTATTATTGATTATTCTCCTTCTGTTTTATCTACTTTAGATGTAGATGCAAAGTTGTGGCACTATAGGCTTGGTCACATGAGTGAGAAGGAAATGAATGTTCTTAAGTCAAAAGGTAAGCTTTTAGATTTGAAAAGCATAGATCTAGATTTCTGTGGGCATTGTATTTTTGGGAAACAAAAGAAAGTGAGGTTTCTCAAAATTGGGTCAACAAAGAAGAAGCACAAGTTGGAGCTTGTTCACACAGACGTGTGGGGACTAGCTCAGGTAGCTTCTATTGGAGGATCACAATATTATGTTTCTTTCATTGATGATGCTACAAGAAAGGTATGGGTTTATTGCATAAAGAAGAAATCTGATGTTTTTGACATATTTAAGAAATGGAAAGCTTTGGTTGAGAATGAAATAGGTTTGAGATTAAAGTGCCTTAGATCTGACAATGGTGGTGAGTACTGCAGCAATAAATTCAATAGTTACTATTTTATGAGTGGAATACATAGGGAAAGGATGGTTCCAAGGACACCTCAGCAAAATGGAGTTGTTAAAAGGATGAATAAAATAATAATAGAGCGTGCACGAAGTATGAGGTTGCATGCTGGTTTGCCCTTATAGTTTTGGGTAGAAGCTGTAGATACTGTGGTTTACTTGATTAACAGAGGACCTTCTACTACACTGGATGGTGGAATTCTAGAAGAGGCTTGGATAGGTAAAAAGTTAAATCTTTCATTTCTCAGAGTTTTTGGTTTTGAAGCTTTTGTGCACATTGATAAAGAAAATAGAAAGAAGCTGGATGCTAAATCTATGCGGTGCACTTTCATTGGTTATGGTTTTAGAGATTTCGGATTCCAGTTGTGCAATTTAGAAAATAACAAAATTATTAGAATCCATGATGTATTTTTTAATGAGAAGGTGATGTACAGTGATCAGCTCAAGAGGCTGATTAATTCTGAGTAGGGCAATCTTGATTTGGAAGAGGTTATGATCCAAAATGAGCTTACAGGTAAAAATAATCACTCACAGAAAAACATAAAGATCGACGTCGATCAGGTGGAGACCAATGTCATTTAGGTGGAAATCAGCATCGATCAGGAGGAATCGACATCGGTCGAGTGCAGACTGGCATCGATCAGAGATGACCGGGATTGATCACTGTCAGAAGAAAATTTGGGTGGACAAAAAGCTGTAAATGAGTCTCAAACACCCATAAGGAGGTCTGAAAGGGTAAGTAAACCTCCAATTCATTATTCCCCTTCTTTATACTACTTGTTGCTCATTGATGGTGGAGAGCCAGAAAGTTTTGATGAGGCAATCCAGGTAAAATCTAGAAAACAGTGGGAGTATGGCATGAATGAGGAAATTGATTCCTTGGAAGAGAACCATACGTGGGATTTGGTTGAGTTACCAGTTGGAAAGAAAGCACTGAAAAATAAATGGGTATACAGGTTAAAGGAAGGAGAGAATGGACAAATGAGACATAAGGCCAGGTTGGTAGTAAAGGGATTTGCACAAAAACCATGTATTGATTTTGGTGAATTTTTTTCTCCTGTAGTAAAGATGAATTTTATTCGGACTGTATTTTCTTTAGTTGCTATTGAGGATTTGCATCTCGAGCAGCTTGATGTTAAGACAACATTTCTTCATGGAGATTTGGATGAAGATATATATATATGGATCAGCCGGAAGGTTTTGAGGTCAAAAGTAAAGAGAAACTTGTGTACAGGTTGAAGAAAAGCTTATATGGTCTTAAGTAAGCTCCAAGATATTGGTATTTGAGGTTTGACAGGTTTATGACATAGCATGACTTTAGTAAATGTCAATCTAACCATTGTGTTTTTTTTAACAGATTAGATAATGGTAGTTATATTATCCTGTTACTGTATGTAGATGATATGCTTATTGCAGGTTCGCACATGCAAGAAATTACTGAGCTTAAGGTAAAATTAGCTCACACATTTGCCATGAAGGATTTAGGAGCAGCAAAGAAAATCCTTGGCATGAGTATTAAAAGAGACAAGAAAAATCATAGTTTGATTTTGTCTCAAAAGGATTATGTGAATAAGGTGTTGGAGAGGTTCAATATGTAGGATGCAAAACCGGTAAGCACACCTATGGCTAGACACTTCAAGTTGAGCAAAGAATAGTGTCCTAAATCACATGATGAGGTTGAGTACATGAGTAGAGTTCCATATGCTTCAACAATTGAGAGCTTGATGTATGTAATGATATGTACTAGACCAGATATTGCCCAAGTAGTGGGAGTTGTTAGCAAGTTTATGGCCAATCCAGGAAAGAAACACTGGAAAGCAGTTCAGTGGATTCTCAGATATCTGAGAGGGACCAACAATAGGCATTTATGCTATGGAGGGTCAAACACTTCTCTACATGGGTATGTAGATTCAGATATGGTAGGTGACTTGGATGGTAGGAGAAGCACCACAGGATATGTGTTCACTGTTGGTGGAACGACGGTTAGCTAGATTTCAAAGTTACAGAAGGTTGTTGCCTCGTCTACTATAGAGGCAGAATACATTGCAGTCATAGAGGCTAGCAAAGAAATGATTTGGATGACTCGGTTCATGGAAGAGTTGGGAAAGGAGCAAGAGAGTTGCAGATTGTGAAATGATAGTCAAAGTGCAATTCATTTGGCAAAGAATTCAGCCTTTCATTCAAGAACCAAACATATACAACTTAGGTACCACTTCATTAGACAGGTATTGGAGGATGGACAGTTGAAGCTGTAAAAGATCCATATGGATAAGAACCCTGCTGATATGTTAACAAAGCCGATAACAAATGAGAAGTTGAATCTTCATTCAACTTTTGTTGGTCTTCAAGATTGAACTTGAAGAGGGAGAAACAAGCTAGAGATGTTTAGAGCATGTTGCTGTATAGGTACAGGTGCAACTATTTATCTCCAAGTGGGAGATTGTTGAGTTGTGGAGCTAAAAGCTTCACTAATGAGCTAATGTGGAGGTTGTTGGGATTACACAGTAACCAGCATTGGTCAGAACCAACCAACATTAGTTAGGGGTCGACCGACATTGGTTAGGGGTCGACTAACATCGGTCATCTTTAGACCGACACCGACTTCTGTGTGTTTCTAAAATTTTTATTTTTAGGAGAATAGATTTGAGCCTTTGATAAAAAGGTATACAAATAAGTATGGCTTCACCTTACTTAGGTGGATCATAGATTACAATGCCAAAATGGCCAGTTCTTATAAAACTTGAGAGAGAGGAGAAAAGAGAAGTCCAAGGGTCACAATGACACTTGTAAAGCTGATCCAATGAGTTAATTTTTTATTTTAAGATGGTATGGGATAAACCATGCAAGGCCAAGAAGTATCAATGTCAATCTAAATCATCAAACTCTTACAAAGTGGCATGAAAACTCTTTGATTGGCTAAAAAAACTACCTTCATGATTGGCCCTATTTGAATTCCTCATAACTAAATAGGACTAGTTCCAATGATAGGAAATAAGTTTAAGAGTGTAAATCATGCCTCTACATGCATTGGTTACATACCTGGTCTTCTAGAATCACATGAAAAGGAGATATCGTCATCTATAGTCTAGAAAACTCTTCATGCACCCTGCAAACTCAGCCTTAAAATTAACATCATTTTCTTATGTAAATCCATGAAAGGAAGTAAATTACACCTTTTAATACCCTCCATGGCCTTAGAAGCACTAGGGACACCTTAAATTTATCTCACTTAAAGTTTTCCACCCTTCTCACTTGTCCAATAGGCCAGTTTTGACTAGTTGAGATGAGAGATCCTATTGAGGAACTTAGGAGTTGTTATAATATATGAAATATAAATGGATATTTATAAAAATTCTTAATATTTCTCCCAAAGTTGGTTTCATCTTTAGATTCCTCCTAGAACCTGCACAACACAAAAAAGGTCAAAAATAGCCTATTTCTCACCCCATTCGTACAAGTCTGTACAACTAAAAAGCATGGGAGAGAGATTTAGTGAGTCATTTACAAGGTATAATCATCATCATAGTCAAAATGTCTCATTATATTAGTTATCCAACTCCATTTCTCCAAACTCATCTTGACTAAGGATTTAAGAGGGTTTTAGGCCTATTTGACCTCTTAAGGTTCTTTCATAAAAACTAGAAGTCCAACTTGAAAATAAGTTTGACAAACATATCCTTTAAGACCATTGATAATATCCTTTAACTCCCTTTTCACCCATGTAAAGCTTTCAATAATATGTGAACATTTGAACTTGGCCGATCAAACTCCTTTCCTCCTTTCCTGCATGATTAACATTTGTCTCAAGCCAAAATTGACTCTCCTAAAAATTTATATGAAATTTTTATGTTTTAACATACTTAATTCCACCCTAAGAACATTATCCAATATGCTAAGATGCATATCTTATGCTGGAAGTGCAAATGACATCTCATTTGGGTATTAGGTTTGAACCTTACCCAGTAGGTCTGAGTTGCCTCAAAGTACAAAATGAATTTTTGGTGGTTCCCCTATATAAAATTAGCTTAAAAAAATATAATTATATCTCATATACATTCTCAAGTGAATTATAATTCCATTCCAAGGTTTAAAGTGAGAGCAACCCTCCATTTGGCATCTAGGCCTAATGTTGGTCTTATAGGCTTCACTGCAAATCTGGTAGTTTTGGATACCCTGTCTAGTTACATCCTTCCTTTCAAGGTTATTCATGCTTTAATATGTGTGTTACATCTTAATACAACTCCTTTCAAGGTCTCCCCAAATTTTAGTCTCATCTTTCATCCCTAATCTCCAAAATGTAGGGTTTATGGATGGGGAAAGTGCCCTTTGTCTGAGAAAAAAACAAAGGGAACTTCCCCTATTGATATATAAATAATAGGTATTGTAAATGATTCTTAAAGTGGTAAGGATTACCTCCACAAAATTTTATCCCCTAACCTTATGTATAGACCCCCCATCCTCAACAAAACCTCAAGACATGCTTGCAAAATAGGCTGTGTATAGGAAATTCAAGAGTGGACTGTGCCATGTTCATTTGATCTCCTTTAATTTACATTATTTTCATTATAAATGGTATATAAATATATTCATGAATCTGATGGAGATGTCCCAATCTCCATTCATCCCTCCATCCTTTCATATATTACTACACACATCTTAAAATCTCAAACAATATGCCTTTGAACTGCGTTTCCTTCTTCAACATAACCCCTTTAGGTGGCTTTGTATAATTGGACCTTGAACATAGTGATAAAAAAAACTCCTTGAGATTTATTATATACCTTGGCATTATTTTGGACTCATGTTCACCTTGTTTAGACTAGATCATCAATTAAGACTAAAAACCCTATTCACTGTTGTTTGCTCAGTTGTAGGTGTTCATTAGGATTTAAAGGAATCTATGTGAGCTTATTTTAAATTTTGGGAGGTTATGGAATTAATATTTATCTTCAAGGAGGTGATCATAATATTTCTCAACATGTTAACCTCCATTAACTTCTTTGTAAACACCTTGAGATTAAAGTTGAGTCTTTCCCTGTCATGACTGTGATCCCTGCCCTTTGACTCTTATAGGTTAGTTGTAGGAATTAGGAATTTAATTCAATGTTTTGAACCTTAATTTAAGCATAAATATTAATTTAATCATGGTGAGACTCATTCCTTGATTCCTGGACCACATCCACACTTAGAAACTTCACCTCATTTCCCACTGCCAATGCAATCATACACAATTGATTATAGGTTCTCATTGTCAAATGGAAGAGCATAAAAAGTGTTTATAGGATAAAAATCCATATAATAACTTAATATTTTTATCCTAATGTTCCAATAATCTCACATTATTATTATGTTCAAAATAATGGAACATCTCCACAAACCTTACCCCTCATTGGTTGTAGGTGCATCTTCCTAGGTCATTTGTATGGATTGTAGGTGCATGGGAGTTCAAGAAATAATATATCATCCATATTATAATGAAATTCATGTTAATTAGTGTTATTTTAGATCAATAATTCCATTAAAAACATGTAAGTATGCTTCATCAACATCTTGAAGTGTTAAGGTCACTTAAAACCTTCAAAACCTATAGACACTACTATCTAGATTCAGTGGTTTGCAAGCAACTTTGGACCTCCTAACAACCACTTTCCCTTTGTCATCTATCTTATATCTCTTGAAAAGTGATAAAAATATGTGGGTTATGAAATATCAATTACCTTGGAATCATTTAAAGTCTTTGAAACCATCTTTCATGTTATCTTCAAAAACTGTTGGAGCTCTGTTTTCCCTTTTTAGGGATTTGGTCTCAAAACTCAGTCAGTTGCCATTGGAGGTGGTTTCCAAATTCATTTAGCCATATATCACTTAAAACCTATATATTAATCTCCATTAAAAATTTAAGGACTTCAAAATGGGTTCCATTAAGTGCTTTAACACATCAAAAAGGCTCTTCTAACTCTCTGTCAAGTCACCTATAGATGGTGATTTTCACAGTACAGTCAATTAAAATGAGGATGAGAAGTAAGAATGGTGGAAGACTTTCACTAGTATTTAGACCTTTTAAAGCCTTAAAAACACAAATAAATTATCATGAAATACATTAAAAAATATTCAAAACTCTATCCTAGTGTTTTCTTGCTCTCCTGTAGGTGCTAATGGAGTCATATACAGGCAATAAGTATGGAGTTGCAAACAAAGTGCATGTTTTATACCCCCCAAGGAGTTATAGACTTATATTGATATCTTTAAATGAAATATTTACATCTCAAAGAGTTTGAAAACACTATTAAATCCCTCATTATTATGTGACATCATCATGGAATGCTTGTATGTGCATCTTGATTGGTATGTAGGTAGTGAAGAGGAGTATGGGTAGTGGTATTGTGACCTTGACCTCTTGTGAGTTGTATAAATCTCTCCATACTCTCAAATAAATAATACACATTCTAAAATACTTGAAACAAAAGTCAAAAGCTCACTTCCAACATTGAGGAACCTCCATGAAAGCACCTAAAAGTGCACTTTTCTATCACATGAATGTATGACACTCAAAAACTGCATTTTCATGGAGATTGCTTTAGAGAGAGAAACTGAGATGACATGAGATTAAAATAATGTTTTAAAATTTATATTTGACTTATCACAACCCCTTATATCCACTTGATAATCATGAAAATTTAGAAATGGTGAAAACATGCCTGTCATCACACATAAAACTAGTCTACAAATCTGAGATGATTCATATATCAAATCAACTTAAAAATTGAATCTAAGTTTGTAAAACATTATAGGTGGAATTAAACATCCTATAAAACCAATATTAGTAGCTAAGGTGTATGGAAATGCTCAAACCAATGCAAAACCTACAGGGTACATAGATTATCAAGAAAATTTGAAAAGTCAACTTCATAGGAATGGTTTATAAAGCTCAGCCACCATTCCTCTATAAAATAAAATAAAATGAAAGATGATTTAGTGTATAATATACTCCCAATATCATTTTTATTTAAACCTCTTGTGCTGACCGTACCAAGTGGAAACTTGCAGGTCACTTTTGCTTGCCAAGAAGGGTGAAAAAGAATAGAATTGTTTTGAGCTAAAAATGGTACCTTCAGATCATATTAAATGTGTAACTAAACATGGGGAAGCTAAATAGGAATTATATGATCCTTTCCCATGTGACACACTTCCCACTAAATTTGTATAAGTGCCATTTTCTTCTCCTTTCACTAGAAAGTTGCCTTTTCTTCTAAACAACCTACCAATTTTCAGTTATGTCAGTTTCTTAAGACTAAAGTGGACACATGGGGCATGACATAAAGTTTTTTTTAATCTTTTACACTTCCCAATAAATCCGTGCAACTCATTAAATGCACCCATTTTGACCTCAAAATGACCCAAAATAACTAAAAGGACTAAAATAACTAAGGACCAAGGCTAGTATAACATTAAATGAAATTAAATGACCTATGAAACACCTTGTGACATCTATATTAGACCCCTAAAACACTTAAAAGTCAATTTTTTTATTGGGGTGCCCTAGTTTGACCTAAAAGTCAATTTGGTCAACAAATTGGTGACTCATAGGGGTAGTATGCCTACTATACTAACTAGACCAGTAGCTTTATCAGTCCATTGGGCTTAGGAGTCATCTAAATTATATGATAAACAAGGAAACCTTTGACCATTTACCATCAAGACAAGACCACTAATGACTACCTCAACACACTAAACAAAGACACACACCAAACAAACTAAAAAGACCCACACACACACATGTGCTCAAGGCACTTAGGAGAATCAGATTAAAAAATTATATAAAACTAATAATTAAGCATACATCCATATTATATCAAAGGGAAAGTTTGTTGAATCTCCTTCTTCATGAGATGGATGAAGGTGCTACGCATGTTGCTCTTTAGATTAAACACTTGATAGATCAGACTTATTTCTTGGCACCTCAATTGCTATGTTCTCAAGTGGACTATCATCAAATAGGTATGCAATGTAGATATATTCCTCTTGAACATGTTCACATACTTCATGTTTCTGCCTACTCTCTTTCTCATGATCAACTTTCATCTTTTTTGTAGGTATTGTCTCAAAAGGAATGATCTCTTGTTCTTTGAAAGATTAAGGCCAATAGAGGTTTGTATTGACCTCCAGAGGCTGATGTGGAATTTTCTCTTGCTCACTTATGACATGTTGGATAATTTCATTCTGCTTATCTATGACATCTTGAACAATGCCATCTTTCTTACCATTACTTGTAACTAGCTCTAAAGGAGTTGTAGAACCCTTGAGAGATTCAAACTCTTTGAAAATGTCTTCAAATCTCTGCCACAAATAATGATCTTTAATTTTATCAACATCATGAAGGGGAAAAACAAGAGATACTCCATATTCTTCTTTAGATTTCAATAGAACATCTTCCAAGATTTCTTCTTCAACACAAGGAGTGTATTCTTCATCATCAACCAAAGAAGGAGATTCAACACAAGAGCTCACCTCTTCTTTAACACTTAGGATCTCTTGAGGGTTTTCAAATTTCACCTCAATTTTCATAATCTGATCTTTTTTGTTAAGGGCTACAAGATCTTCAATCTCCTTCTTGGTGATGCCAAAACTAGGCATCTTGAAATCTGGTGACCTAACCCAATAAGGCTGCCAAGGAGTTGTACTTTCTTCAAGTAGAAATTTTGAATTTTCCTTAACAAATTTATCTTATTTAGGTTAACACATAATAGGTCCATAAAAGTAAAGGGTTATGGGATGAGGACAAAAGGAACTAGTTTGTGGAGGTAGAGCATAAGGCTCAAAATCAGACTAAAAATGCAAAGTTTGGGATTCTTTTGGGAGCTATTGAGGAAGGGGAGGCAAACCTTGGGATAAAAAAATTTGATTTTATTCCTTTCACTTGAAAACCATCTCATTCACATTTGATTTATCTTGAGGACTCTATTGAGGAAGGGTGGATGGGGTGCGTTTAAGCATAGGATCTTCTTTTGAGTCTAAACATTCCATCACACCTTGACTTAACAATTTCATCTTTGCCTCTAACTCTTCAATTTTATTGGCTAGGTTCTCTTGTAAGAGTCTTTATTAAATTTCATAGGAGTCTTCATGAGGACAAGGAATTCATAAGGGATGACATGGAACACAATAAGTTTCTTGAGGAAAGGTAGGAGGAACTTGCAAAGGATCAACTTCATTCACCACTTCACACTACTTATCAACCAAACTTCCATCCTCTTTCTTTTCCCATAGTTATAATATATTAATCCATCTTAGGATGTTAGGATTAGAAGTATTTGATTTTGGAAGGGTGGGAGGGGTTGGTCTAGGATCAAGATCCTTCTCAATTTCACACTCTTTGTCAAGACTTTTCTCCTCTTTCTTTCCCCATGACTCCACTATCTTACTCCAGCTTAGGATATTGGGACTAGAAGTATCCTTTTGAGGTGGTGGGGATGAAATTTGAGAGGTAAATGAGGGTTTAAACTCTGATTCATTTGATGCCAACATAGACTTTTGCATATGGATATTAGCCAACTCAATCTACCTATCAAGATTAGCTTCAAATACAAGAATTTTCTTTTCAACTCTTTCTTCCAATTGATTGAGAGAAGGATGAATTTGATATCCTTGATTGGGCTCCTAATTAGGGTTCAAATATGGCTAATAGGAATCTTGGGGAAGTGGATATGAAGGCTGATAGGTTTAGTGAGGTTGCCTTTCACGAACTCCTAACTTATCCTCTAAAGAAGAAACTAGACCACTCACATCAAGCATCTCACTTGTGAGCCTTTACCAATTGGCACTCTCAATAGGTAACCACTCTCTTTAGACTAACTCTAATTCATCTCTCACCTTATTAATAACATGACTTAAAATATCTTGACCACATCCTCTTAAAGGATCAAGCTCCAACATGTACCTCTCATAACTCAAAAGAGTCTTCTTGAAAGTGGAAATGGATTGATTTGAGAAGTGGCTAGGTTGACTAAGAGCAAGACATAGAGAAGGCTGATTGTAGGACTAATACACTTCATGAATGGGTTGGTACACTTCATGACAAGGATGGTTAAGGACTTGTTCATATTGATAGGGAATGACACAAGCTTGAAAAGTCTCACCAACTTATGTAAAATAGTGTTCAACACCAAAATTAGCCATGAAACTTCATTGAAAGCAAAAACATAAATAAAAATGTTACCAACAATCTTCAAAGGATAACATGGGTAGCTTGACCAACTGATACATCTTCAGAGTTACCATTGATGCTTGGATAAATGCCTCCAAAGGTTTATTGTTGAGAGACAACACCAAAAATCTCTCAACTTCTTAGACAAAGAATCCCACTAGGCATGCCAAAAACTATTGTCACTTGGATTTTCACCCTTTGAGGAGATGGAAAATATCTCCTCATCCAAATGGATAATGGAAACAACTCTAGGCTTGTGGGTAGCCTAAAGATGAGGTAAATCTCTAGATATGGCTAGCTCCCTTGATGTACCACTTTAGACTACAACTACACTTAAAATTTAAGGGTGAAAAGGGAGAGATATAACTAAAATAAAACTAACCTAAGGGAGGTGATACACCAAATAGATTGATTAATTCTAAACATATTCATGTTACACTTGAAATCAAGGTATAAACTGAACATACACTTCTCCAATCTTCATCTTCTTACATCAATGTTACATTATGAGGTTATGGATGAATGTGCAAAGCTAGGAGGACTAGACAAGAGGCCTATAAGGGCAATAATGAAAATAATAACTAACTCAATCCTTGACATTTCATATAACACTTCACATGCCATACAAGAAGAAGCTTTCCAACTAAAAATAGGATGAAAGAATGAAACAATATGCTAAGGAATCCATAGTCTTCATTTATGTAAAATCAAACATTATAAATGAACACACTAAGAATAGTAATAGAAGAGGTAAAAATCAGTAATATTATTGATCAAAAGGTATACAAATGATCAGGGATTCACCATACTCAGGTGGAGCATAGATTACAATGCCAAAATGGCCATTTTTTATAGAAATTGAGAGAGAGAGAGGAGAAAAAAGAATTAAAAGGGTCACAAGGACACTTGTCAAGCTGATAAAAGGAGTTAATTTTCATGTTAATAGGGTATGGGATGAACCATGTAAGGCACAAAAGTATAAATGTCAATCCAAGTCATCAAACTCTTGTAAAGTGGCATGAAAACTCCTTGAATGGCTCATAAAATCTTTCTTCAATATTGACCCTATTTGAATGCCTCATAACTAATTAGGAATAAGTCTAATGATTTTAAATAAGGGCAAGGTATTAGGCATTCATCTCCATCCGTTAGTTTCATTCTTGGACTTTTGGAATCACCTGGATAGGAGCTACTATCATCTATAGTCTAGAAAACTCTCCCTTCATGCACCATGCCTCAAAATTGGCATAAATTGCTCATAAAAATACATGGGAGGAAGTGAATGAAACATTTCAAGACCCTCCATGGCCTTAGAAGCATCAAGGACACCTTAAACTTAGCTCACTTGAAGTTTTCTACCCTTCTCACTAGCTTGTCCAATAGGCCAATTTTGAATGTTTGAGATGAGAGCTCCTATTGAGAAACTTAAGAGTTTTTATAAGTTATGAAATAGACATGGGGAGTTAGCACAAGTGTTAATATTTCTCTAAAAGTTGGTTTCATCTTCAGACTCCTCCTAAAACTTGCGTAACACAAAAAATGGTAAAAAAATAGCCTATTTCTCACCCCATTCATACATGTCCATAAAAATAAAAATCATGTAAGGGATATTGGGTGATTCCTCTACAATTTCCAATCACCATCCTAGTCAAACTAGCTCATTATATTAGCTATCCAACTCCATTTCTCCAAACTAGTCTTGACTGAGGGTTTAGGAGGGTTTTAGGTCTGCTTGACTTCTTAAGGTTTGTTCATAAAAACCAGACATCTAAATTACAAAAAAAATCCAAAAAAATTTCCTTCAAGACCCTTGATAACATCCTTGAACTCCCTTGTAACCCATGCAAATCTTCCAAGAAGATGTGAGCATTTGAACTTGGCCTATCAAACTCCTTTCCTCTTTTCCTGCATGACTAACATTAGTCTCAAGCCAAAATTGACTCTCTTTAAGATTTATCTATAATTTTGAGGTTTTAATATACCTAATTCCACCCTAGGGACATGATCTAATAGTTTAGGAAACATATCTTATGCTAGAAGTGTAAATGACATCTCATTTGGGTATTAAGCTTGAACCTTACCTAGCAGGTCTGAGTTTCCTCAAAGAAAAGAAAATGATTTTTGGTGGTTCCCCTGCATAAAAATAGCTTAAAAATGTCTAATTTTATCCCATAGACATGCTCAAATGAATTATAATTCCATACCAAGGTTTCAAATGAGAGCAACCCTCCATTTGGCCTCTAAGCCTAATGTTGGTCTTATAGGTTTGACTAAAAATTTGTTAGTTTGGGATACCTTATCTAGTTACATAATTCCTTTCAAGTTTATTCATGTTTTAATATGTGTGTTCTAGCTTCATAAAACTCCTTTCAAGGTCTCTCCAACTCTTGGTCTCATCTTTCATCCCTAATCCCTAAATTGTAGGGTTTATGTATGGGGAAAGTGCCCTCTATCTGAGAAAAAATAGAGGGAACTTCCCATATTTTTACATAATAAATAGGTATTGGAACGGACTATTAAAGTGGTAAGGATTCTCTCCACAAAATTTTAGCCTCTGACCTTATGTATAGATCCCCCATCCTCGACAAAACCTCAAGAAAGGCTTACAAAATAGACCATGTGCAAGAAGTTCAAGAGTGGGCTATGCCATGTTCATTTAAGATCCTTTAATTTTAATTATTTTCATTCTCAATGGTATATAAATATATTCATGACTATAATGGAGAGGTCCCAATCTCCATTCATCCCTCCATCCTTTCATATATTACTACACACATCTTAAACTCTTAAACAATATGCCTTTGGAATATGTTTGCTTCTTCAACATAACCCCTTTAGGTGGCTTTGTATAATTGGACCTTGAACATAGTTCTCCCAAAACCTCCTTGACATTCATTATATTCCTTGGAATTATTTTGGACTCATGTTCACCTTTTTTAGCCTAGATCATCATTTAAGACTCAAAACCCTGTTCACTACTGTTGCTCAGCTGTAGGTGTTCATTAGGATTTAAAGGAATCTGTGTGAAATTATTTTAAATTTTGGGAGGTTATGGGAGTAATATTTATCTTCATGGATGTGATCATAATTTTTCTCAACATGTTAACCTCCATTAACTTGTTTTCAAGCACATTGAGATTAAAGTTGAGTCTTTCCCTGTCATGACTATGATCCCTGCCCTTTTGTCTCCTATAGGTTAGTTATAGGAATTAAGCCTTTAATGAAATGTTTTGAACCTCAATTTAAGCATAAATATTAATATAATAATGGTGAGATTCATTCCTTGCTGCTTGGACCACACCCACACTTAGAAACCTCACCTCATTTCCCACTGCCAACGCAGTCATACACAGTTGACTGTAGGTTCTCATTGTCAAATGGAAGAGCATAAAAAGTATTTATAGGATAAAAATATATATAATAACTTCATATTTTTATCCTCATGTTTCAATAATCTTACATTATTCTTAGGTTTAAAAGAATGGAACATCTCCACAAACCTTACCCTTGGTTGGCTTAGGTGCATCTTCCAAGGTCATTTGTACAGACTTTAGGTGCATGGGAGTTGAATAAACAATATATAATCCATATTATAATTCCATTCATGTTACTTAGTGTTATTTTAAATCAATAAGTACATTAAAACTATGTAAGTATGCTTCATCAACATCTTGAAGTGTTAGGGTCACCTAAAACCTTCAAAACCTATAGACACTACTGTCTGGTTTCAGTGGTTTGCAAGCAACTTTGGACCTCCTAACAACCACTTTCCATTTGTAACCTATCTTCTATCTCTTAAAAAGTTATAAACCTATGTTGGGATTATAAGATTAAGTCATTTGGAATCATTGAAATTCTTTGAAACCATGCTTCATGTTATCTCCAAAAACCCTTGGACTTTTGTTTTCCCTTTTTAGTGATTTGGTCTCAAAAATCAGTCATTTGCCATTAGAGGTGGTTTTCAACTTAATTTAGCCATATATAAATTAAAAAATATATCTTAATCTCCATTAAACATGTAAATATTTCAAAATGGGTTCCATTATGTGCTTTAACACCTCAAAAAGGCTCTTCCAACTCTCTGTCAAGTCACCTGTAGATGGTGATTTTCACAATATAGTCAATTAAAATGAGGATGAGCAGTAGGAATAGTGGAAACCTTTCACTAGTGTTTTGACCCTATAAATCCTTAAAAACATAAATCCATGTTCATTAAATAATTAAAAAAAGATTTAGAATTCTATCCTAGTGTTTTTTTGCTCTCCTGTAGGTGCTAATGGAGTCATATACAGGCAACAAGTATGGAGTTACAAACAAAGTGCATCTTTTCTAACCCCCAAAGAGTTCTAGGCTTATATTTATATCTTAAAATTCACTCTTTACATATCATAGAGTTTGAAAACACTATTGAATCCCTCATTCTTACATGACATCATCATGGAATATACTTGTATGTGCATCTTGAGTAGTATGCAGGTAGTGAAGGGGAGTATGGGCAGAGTGGTATTGTGACCTTGACCTCTTGTGAGTTATATACCTCTCTCCATACTATCAAATAAATCATCCACATTATAAAATACTTGAAATAAAATTCAACACCTCCATTTCAACATTGAGAAACCTCCATGAAAGCCCGTGAAAGTGCACTTTTCTGTCACATGAATGTATGACACTCAAAACTACATTTTTATGAAGATTAATTTGGAGAGAGAAAATAAGATGAAATGAGATTTAAATCACATTGGAAACATGAGATTGGACTTATCACAACCCCTAGAGCCACTTGAAAAGCATGAAAATGGAAATGGTGAAAACATGCCTATAATCACATATAAGACCAGTCTGTAAATCTTAGATGATTTGCACATAAAATCAACTTGAAACTTGAAATTAAGCATGTAAAACATTATAGGAGAATTAAACATCCTTTGGAACCAATATTAGTAGTTAAGTTGTACGAAAATTCTCAAACCATTGCAAATCTTACAGGGTACACATATTAGCAGGTAGATTTAAAAGGTCAACTTCTTAGGAATGGTACATAAATATTAGACCAAAATTCCTCTAAAACTAAACATAAAATGGAATATGACTTAGTGTATAATACACCCCCAAGATCATTTTTCCTGAAACCTCTTATGATGACTTTATTAAGTGCAAACCTGTAGGTTACTTTTGCTTGCCAAAAAGGGTGAAAAGGAATAAAACTATTCTGAGCCAAAAATGGTACCTTCAGATCATCTAAAAAATGAAAATAAGAATGGGGAAGCTGAAGAGGAATTATATGATCCTTTCCCATGTGACACACTTCCCAAGAAATCTATACAAGTGCCATTTTCTTCTCCTTTCACTAGAAAATTGCCTTTTCTTCTAAACAATCCACCACTTTTCAGTTATGTTAGTTAGTTAATACTAAAGTGTACACATGGGGCATGAAATAATATTTTATAACCTTCACACTTCCCAATAAACCTATATAATTCATTAAATACACCCTTTTTGACTACAAAATGACCCAAAAAATCTAACAAGACTAAAATAACTAAGGACCAAGGCTAGTATAACATCAAATGATCTATGAAACACCTTGTGCAATCTATATTGGACCCCTAAAACACCTAAAAGTCAATTTTTTTTTACTAGGGTGCCCCAATTTGACCTAAAAGTCAAATTTGCTCAATAATTTCTCTGTTCCACTCATTCCATCCAGAGCTAGTTCAAACCATTGATCAATTAGGAACTCTGCTTCTTTCCTTGCATCAAGACCTTTAGAAATTGGGTACATGCCTTATATGTGGGCCAAATATGGCCAAAATTTTTGGAAACTTGTAGGGAAACATGCCTTCTATGCTTGAGAACCCAGTTCTTTGTCTCAACTGATCCATTGGGCATAGAGTCACCTCTCTACAACTGAGCTGATAATGAAGATGATGCAAGGTTACCTCATCCTAGAACTTCATTTTGAAATAATGAGGACTAAAAAACAACAACAAAGGAAAATGCACGTAGACAAATGCAAGAAAGAAAGAATGACTAACCTACTAAACAAATATGCATAAGGGCACTTAGAGAAAAGCATAAAAACTACTCTAACCTATATACAATATTAAAATTTACAAATGATTCCCACCTGGATCAAATGGAAAGGATTTGGCATCACTTATTTGTGATGAACTAGGCTAGAAAACACTTTGCCTTTGAGAGCTCATGCAATGTGAGCTAAAATGCCTAGCTGTTGATTCCTTTAGCATATTCTCAAGTGGATAAACATGAGAAAATATGTATCCAATGTAGACATATTGGTCTATTTCTTTAAGGCTTGATAAAAATTAGACTATAAGGGCCCCTGCAAAGTCTTCCTTTGAACTGGTGCTTGGTTTACTTCTAAATTTAGGCAAAAAATCTCTAAGTCATCCCAAAAGGTAGCTTCTTCTTGGTCATCTAAGACAATGCCATTTTCAACACCATCTTTGGTCTACTTGCTTTGAAGGGGACAATATGGTAGTTCATATATCCACCTAAGGCCCAACATGCCATATCCCCATGGATCTAAAACTAACCATTCTCCTTCATTTTTTAAGGCATCAATACTACCTTCAAAAAATATCTCATGTTGAGATTGATCAACACCCTCAACCTGATGGACAAGTTCCTCATCATGTTCTAGAGGAGGTATAGGATGGTTTAGAACCTCTACCTGATCCATGAATTCACAGTATAGCTATTGCCATACTTTATATTGATCCTCTTTTTCATTTATTTCTTATTCAAGCTCATTTATGACCTCTTCAACATGGTTAGCTGACTGATTAACTATATCAATCTTTGTATCTTGCTCATTTTCATCTATGGCCATACCAGATGAAATCTCTTTGGATCAAAAAAAATCTTCCCTACTCTCAGCCACATCTTTTCTATACATATCTTCAAAAGTGAAGGCATCAGTACTACCTTCAGGATCTAAAATATCAAAGCCATGCTAAAAAGTTAGATTAAAACCTGGCTCTTCCCCTTTTGAAAGAAATAGACTGCCTATCATGACCTCTTTATCAAAGACACTTGTTTTGTCTTCTTCAGGTTCCACTTTAACTACAAGGTCCTCCTCTATCCTTTCTAAAACAAGCTCCTTCTTCATGAGGGAGATGGTGGGAGGGTGAAGAAGTTCACCTTGTTTGTAGATTAGGAGAGTATCCCTCCAACTAGGCACTTTGGAGCCCTTTTTAGGTACTTTCTGAGGGAAGGAGGGAGAGTCTTGAAAATCTTGTACAACAAGCTCATTAAGCTGAACTATAGTTGTTCGATTCATCTCATGCACAACTAACCCTTCTTCTACTCGGACTGGTTCTTGGACTTTCTCAGCTAGCATTTCCCTTTTTTATTTTGTGCCCTCCTTGATTGATTTCTATGAGGCGAACATGGTGCAAGATTTGGCCACCTCCTCTTTATCCTGAATGGGTGTGGGAGAGGGTAGTTTCACAATAGAGGGTATGAAACAAGTGGGGTCATTGACATAGGAGAGGATATAAGATGGAAGGAATTCATGTTTCTTAGTTGATAGATGTGAGGCTCAACAAGGTTGGCTAGAGGGAAAAGTAGGTTGAAATGGAGGATAGATAGGCTTGTTGTAGGGCTAGTAGGAATGATTATATGGATTTTACACTAAAAATTGAGGACCACTTGGGGTGAAACCATGAATATTTTTAACTTGATATGAAGGATAATGAATGAATGAACATGCATTTTGATCAAATAGGTGGTGATTTTACATATTAAATGATGGTGATTAGGCACTTGGGATATCTAAACCAGTTGATGGATGTTCAGAGTTTCTACTAATGTTTGCCAGAATGCCTCTAAAGGCTGATATGCAAAAGAACAACACCAAAAATTCTTCCACTGCTTTAGACCTTGGTCCCACCAGGTGTGCTAGAAACTATTATAGGCTCAATTCACACCCTTAAAGAGGGTTCTTTAGGCTATCTCTAATTAAGCTTATAAAATTGGGACAACCCCAAGTTGTGGGTAAACTATGTTGGGGATGAACCTCTAGAGTAGGCTAGATTCCTCTTTGATGCTCACCTAAAACTAAAGCTAAGCCTAATGCTTCATGAGAAAAGGGTTAGAAAGAAAATAAGGGTTCCTAAGAAAGTTAACCAGGTGATGCACCAAAATTAAGGGGAAAACTCCCATAAGATCGAATCCACACTAGATCAATAGAGGATAATACTAGATTACACAATCTTAAGATCAAGCTAACTTGCCTAAGTATTTCATAGAAGAGGTTCAAAATAGAACACTAATCTAGACCTATAAACAACATTGAAAACTACCTAAACAAAGTTAGAAAGTAGGGCCATGGATGAGGAATATTCTCCATTACATAATGCCATAATGCATATCTCATTGAACATAGATTCAAGGCAAAATATAGGTAAAGAAAGTCCTTATTACATTAAGAGCTAGTTATTACAAATGCATGATAGGGTAGAGCCTAATCAAGCTGAGCATAATTTGTAGTATTTCAAAGAATGTCCCATCTCTTAGAAAAAGAAGTCTAAAATCTAAGAACCTCCAAAAAATGGAAAAGAAAGGGATAATATAAGAAAAGGGGAAGAGGAGAGAGAGAGGGGGAGCATGTTGTTCATGATAATCAATGAGATGTCAGCTTCAAGAGATGTTTCACCAAGCTTTTGGTCTAATCAGAATAGGTTATTATGAGTAAGATATTCATGATTTTCCCAAACAGCCTTCAAATCATTCCACTAGTTGAACAAGCTACACTAGAATACAAGAGTTTACCGAAAGTGACAAGTCATGATCTTGCTAGAATTGAATGCTCTAACTATTTTCCAAATCTCAAAGTCTTGTTACTTTGGATCTTCCACTAGATTTCCTTATGGGGACAAAATCCTCATATCTTTAAACTATCAAGGATACATCACATCTATTTTGAGCAGCAATTTATCAAGGACATGACTTGGGATGATCTTTTCATTAATCATATATCTGCCTTGTGCCTTGGATCCTAGACTGAAACAACTATATGTGAAAACTAATATAAGGATATTGGTTTTCCTATAGTTTTACATATGTATATAACACTTATTCGATGTTTGGTATCATCTGAGTCCACATCGAGCTCCTTAACTTTACTTCTTTCACCAACTCAAGTTGGGCTTGAGTTTGGGTCTTTTAATATTACTTGCCGAGTCAAGTCCCTTTTGATTTATCAACTTTCATCAAATGTCCTAGCTCATCCCTTTCCTATTGGTTATTGAAAACATCTTGAATCGTTAACCTTTGTTGACCCTAGTCCGCTCCATTGGATTTGAGATCTGATTAAGCATAGACCATAGATTATTTGGGTCCCACTACCTTGAACTTGGTTTCTCATTGGTCTTTGGGATTCATTGACCATTTGACTTGTTTTGGGCTCCCACATGCTTGACGCTTGTTAGTTGCGCATTCTTTTTTAGGTTCTCACCAAGGATTTTGGATCCAAATGATCACTTTATGGGTTTTAAAAATGATATTCACACAGATGTCTACCATTTTTTGACCAACTTCAGAATTTTATAACTTGAAGCACAAAGATCATGGGCACACCAAACATGCAGAGAATGAACCTAATGCTAAAATTAATAAACCCTTTAGATCCATTGGTTATTTGAGCATTCTACATACTTTTACAAAATGTTAAAGTCAACTAGTTCATGTGCTTCTACATGATGTATTGATGATGGTCTAGTATAAAATGGCTAAGTATGGAAACTTAGTAAATTATGTGTTAGGAGCCAAAATTTCCCATGCATATCTCTCATTGTGCTGCAGTGCATGGGATGAAACTTGGTGCATATGAACTAGACTCCAAAATAAATAGACCCATATGATTGTTTCTTCTTGAGAATGCCACATGTGCGAGAGCTAGCAACATGAAAATGCTTGATCAGATTTTATTCTAGTGGAACCAAATGTCTGGAGAAAATCTAGATGGAATGAGTGGACTAGGTGAATTGCATGTGCTCCTATGCTTATCCAAAGCATTCCATATTGTATATGTAACTTTGGACTAGTATTTATACATTGATGAATTACACTTTAAGTGAACCTAAAGTGATTCTAAATCTTGTGATCTCCATGATTTCTCCATTCCACTCATTCCATCTAGAGCTAGTTCAAACCATTTTGATCAATCAAGAACTTTGCTTCTTTCCCTGCATTAGGACCATTAGCAATTGGGTACATGCTTTATATGTGGGCCAAATATAACCAAAAAGACCCATGTAGGTGATTATTTTGCAGTATTCTCAATATTTTTATGTACTTCACCCTTTATACCTATGAAAAACATGTTTAATTTATTTAATTCTCTACACATAGGTTTAGATCAGTCTTTTCTAGGCTTGTAATAGTCTTATCTAGGATTGATTCATACCACATACAGTCTGCACATGCCAACTAGTGGACTATTTGGGTGCTCATGTGACCTGAGAAGGCCATATGACCATTTCCATACTCAACTAATTTGTTTAAAGGCATTTGAGGGAAAAAATCCTTCACTAGGTCCTTATCAGGGTTTATGAAGGGTTTTAGTATCCTACCATCTTAATGATGGTTAATAGAGTAAAGGTCTCAAACCCAAAACTTATTTCCATGGATGTTGAGCCAATAGACCCCTTCAAAACTCCCAAGTAGCTCTTGATCCCATGCACCTTGTACGATGAGTACGTAGTGAAAGTTGGCAGCCTTCAAGTCCTTGCTAAGGATTCTAGGTGGGTTTACAATGTTAAGGATCGATCATAGAGTTAGGCTCCTGAATGCCACTCTTTTCTCATGGATGGTAAGTGAATAAGGGTCCCCAATTCCCCCTAAGAGTACTGGGCATGCATCATCTTTCCATATGAGATATGAACATTGGAGTTGGCAATTCAAGATAACAAGCTAAGGTAGTGGAGCTCAAGAGGGGTAATAGGACCAAAATAACCACTTCCCTGACTTCTTACCTAGAACTCCTTCTTTAATACTTGTATCATTAATATACACCTCTTTATTATCTTAGGCCTACCATAGGTTTTTGAGTCTGTCATGACTTTAGAATGCATGATATTCATGGTATAAGACTAATGCATGGTTAGATGACTTGCATAGTTTTGGAAATCCACCTTTAGCTTTAAATGACCTCTTCACTATTGGATTTAATGATCCATGCAATAATATCACATTGAAAAGGTATAAATTGCCACAATTGAAACCTAGGTTTCTCCAAAAGCCTTTAAAATGCTAAAATACCTTAATTTATTCAAACAAGTTTTACAAGATCTAAACCAAGTGACCAAGTGAAAAGACTTGACCTGATGGACCATGTATCATCTTGACACATCATGAAATACTCCTATGACTCACTAGACTAACCTTGGAAGCTTTCATGAAAAGGACTATACCTTAAACAATGCTAACAAGACTAACTAATCTTCATTTCAAGACCTCATAAGGCATGGGATGGGTTAGGAATAAGGCATGGAAGCATGACAAGCAAGTTTTCACTTATAGGGGTTGAAATTTTGACCTTGGGGGTCAAAATTGGTCAAGACCTCCCATCACAAAATCATATCTATTCATAATCACTGGATTTACTCCCAAGAATGTGACAATGTCTTTATAATATGTACAACTCAACACAAATATGAAACCAAGCCAAGCATTGAAGAAATTTGAAATGCCATAGAAATAAACTCCCTACACTCTTCCCACTTGCAGAGAGCACATATTATTTTCTATCTTAATTAGATTTTCAAACAAATCTAGATCTCTAAAATTTATTATTCTGAGTGAAAATGGTGACATTAGACCCTTGATGCATCACCGCCATTGCAAAAGTTGCATTTTTTTCATTTTTATGATTGGATCTTATATAATGATATTGAAAAATAATAATCTCATAGGGATTTGGAAGCCTAGTTTTATAGCTATGGTAATCTCCACTTTTTAAAAATGTTCATTTAAAATATAGAACTCATACAGATTTGAACAAACAATCCAATACACAAAAGTAAAAATGTACACAAAATTGGAAGACAAAAAACTAACTATTAGTAGAGGTTCATAAAAAGTCATCATAACATTTTAATTTATGGTTCATGTGTGAAACTATAATAATAATTAGAATGTATTCATAGTCTCATAGAAAACAAAGTGATTTTTTGGTTGAAGATTATGTAATTATCTTAGAAACATAGACTAGTAGGTCCAAAACATTCGTTATTAATTATAAATGATTAAACAAATTGGAATAAAACAAAACATTCACTACATATAGAACAAAGATAAAAGATAATTGGGAAAACTATTATCAGATCTCTATATGAATCTCTATCTCATTAGAAATTAATTTGAATACAATTGAGCACTATATATAGAGCTTGTAAAGGTTCTGTCACTTCATATTCTAGACTTTCACTACAAACAAAAGATAGACTTATCGCATTTTGCAAAATCTTGATGTGATTTTAAGTGCTGAATACATACAAAAATATATACAAAATACAAATTCATGCAATTCAAACATGTGTCCAACAATTATAATCTATAATTTTCTATCCCTATTTTACTAAGAATACTTTCCCATACTTAAAAAATTATCTCTTTTTAGGACAAAGTCATATGGAGTGTGCCTTGTGTTGAAGCTGAGAGAATTACCTATGATGAGGAATTGGTCCAAAAACATTACTTGTGATAATAGCTCAAGTTGTAATTTATTAATTTTCACCTTTTGTACACTACTCAACCTCGCTTTAAGCTTTTCAACTAAACAACATACTAATCTACCAATATTTTAGGTTTTTAATAGATCTGCATAGATAGGTAGCCACTCTTCATAGTTTCTCAATAAATCTAGCCCCACTCCTAATGCTTAAGGCCTTACTAATGGAAAATTATTCAAATTTACAAAATTAAAATGTGCTTAGTATCTAAACAGAAGGTGGAGGCATAAGCTATGTTACTAGAACTAATGGAAACTATAAAGAGGATGCTGCAAGATTTTTTATTGAAGAAGTTACAGTAGAAAAATATATTGTTGGAGGAAATTATTGTGATTGGATTACTTTGTGATTATTTTTACTAGTCTTTTTCTTCTTGAGTTCCTAATGGAGTTGGTTTGGAGGGATAAATTATGGATCCAACATGATGTCAGTTGTGTATCAAGCCAAATGAGATAAGGCCTTTTTGAACATTGTCCAATAAATGGGAAATTATTCCACCATAGTGATCCTAGTGTCCAATAACACTTGATACCTCATCAGACTCTAAATGTCCTCATATTCTATGATTGTGAGAAGGGCCCTAACATGTGATACTTTTTGCTAGATTTCTTGTGCTATATCCTTGAGTCTATCTACATGCCTCTACATCTAAATACCAATAAATGTATTATACATAATATTATTTTATAATTTTTATAACTTTTACATGACATTATCTATTGATTCTAGTGAGTGATTTAGTGCGATGTCCAATATACCAAATGTAATAGAATAATCCTCCATTTATGCTTTGGGTTTTTTAGTCTTAGTGAATTTTGGTTTGTCCTCAGTCCATGTGGTTTTCAACTACCATTTCAAGTTGAGTATTCCTTGGACTATGTGATGAACTTGAAGCACAATAATATCTAAGACTTTCTCATATTCCTCGATGAGTTCAAAAGTAGAATCTATTTCTACTTGAGATTATGACCTTGTGTGCAAAGTTTTTTAAGTTAATACACAACAAGTCAATATATTATTAGTTATGATAGGATGACTATGAATTAATTATCCTCAAACATGAACTGGTTACCCAAGACTTGAGTGACCAAGGTAGGGAAATTATCATCTATTGAAGTTATCAATCTTTGTGACGTGAAGTTATAGATCTACATTTTCCTACCTTAATTATGATGCCTCTTACTCTAGTGCATAATCCTTCTAAGTGATATGTATATGGAATGTAACTGCTCCTTCAATTCACTTTGATAAGGGTAATTGGGAAATGTCAAGTGATATTTCTTATACCATTATGTCAAGAGCCAGACTAGAGCCGTAATCATTGTAGGTGCCTTCTTGATTTGTGCCATTGGAAGAGAAAATGTTGTGTATCATAGTGAGGGTGGAGGGACATACCATAACCATTAGATAGAGAATTTAGGCTTGTGTTGAGGCAACACCTCTTTTGCACCCTATTGAATTGCTTCCAAGCCTTGATATGTGGAAGATGGTTGCTGGACCTTGCATATCAAGACCTTATTGATGGATTATGATTCTTGATTCATTATGAATTCTTGTTATATTTTATGGTCTATCTATGACTTTGATTTGGTATCTACCTTTTACTTGTCCTTGGTTTTTTCTATTGGGCTTGCTTGTGGGATTTCTCCTCTTTCCTTCGAAGGGATTTTTTCACTTTATCCTCTTCTTCAAATTTTGATATTACATCAGCTTTAGCCTTCTATTTATGCATTTCTCACACTTATTGATTTTATTGTTCTTTATCCTTCCTCGTAACTTCTTCATCTTTCTTCTTCTTTTATTCCTATTTCCTCTACTTCTACTCCTCCTCCTCCTCCTTCACAACCTTACATGCCACTTCTTCCTTCCTCTTCTTCTTTTCCTCTTTATTTTTCTCCTTTCTATCCTTCTTTTCTATGAGATTTTGAGCCTCCTCTTACTTGAGTTGATCCTTAGTAGCTTATTCTTATGCTATGATTTCTAATTATGTAGTTTTCTACTTTGGCTATGGTTAGACAATATCTTGTAGCTCCTGCATAGGAGTTGGAGAATAGAGAATTGAGAGTGAATGTAAAGTTTTAAAATAATAATTTCATTTGAACATGATGCACTTACATGTTGATGTATTTGATCTGGAAGAAACTGGAAGGAACACAATATTATTAAATAGCTTGTAAGTGTAGATCATCCCCTAGGGTTATTTTTCTATCCCTTAATCATCCTACGACTCAAATTACTCAATAGTGTATTGTTGAAAAAAGGAACTTGTATGCTTTGTAATAGATGGTGATAACTAGGTCATAATATAGGTTAAATTATATTTGGTATCAATGGTCATTGTTGGATTCATTCTTGTTGTGGAAATGTTTGAACCCATGAAAACCCTACACTGGGTGTTACCTCAAAAATCACAACCATCTTGTGTGTGCATTCTTACTCTTATGCCACTATATTAATGATTATAGACATAAGAGGCATAAGAATATCCACAATAAAGACCTATAGAACATTATTTTACACTTTACAAGTGTGTGCTACTTTCCAAAATAAAAATTATTTATACTCTTCTTCCTCATATACCTTAGTGACTATGTATTCAATCATAGATTTGTATACATCCTCCCATACAACTCCTAGTTGTATCAAATCATATTTTGTAGTGATTTGTGGGACATGCCTATCATAATTATATTATTTAGTAGTATGCATATTTTTAATTTGATGGGGTGGTGATGATATTCACATTAGTGGATTCCTCTTCCCTACACTAGTCTATGATGGGGTTGTTTCTACTTCTACTAGTGCATGTGCTTGTGCTTATGGTTTTATCGCTAATTGTTAAGTCAATAACAATTGTGCTCTTGGAGATATGACTCACATTGGTGGAATAGATTGAGAAATTATATATTTTTATTACAATACTTCCACCTAAATGTCCAACATGTTTATTAAAAATGGAAAGGAATTGATTTGTGCCTTCATAATCTCATGAAATTTGATTTGGGTACTGTCATGGAGTTTAATAAATACAACATTTTGCCCCAAGAAATGCATGACATGTATGATTATTTGAGGGTATGAAAGAATGATCTATTAAAATTTGAACCACCATGCATTGAATCTACCAAGTTGATCATAGTATTAGCCTATCTTGGTCTAGGAAATGATGTCAAATGTAATAACATGAAAGGAATCCACATCCAGTTTGATTGGACTATTTTGGGACTTCTAATGCATAAAGTATAGGACTAGTACCAAGAAATGATATTAGAACACCTATAATATTATATTGATGACCTTATCAATTTTTGTGGTGAGGTCATAAACCAAAAACTATAACCAATTGAAATCCTCGTGCGGTCAGATCATTTGATATGCAATATTGATGACCCCTTTTGTAGCATGTATTGCACTTTTGTTGGTCTACTATAAAAACTTGGTGATGAATTCAGAGAGGATGCACATTAATATATCATCCATAGAGAATATAGGTATCCCCTTAGATTCTCTACTATACTATTAACTTATGTTTGAATGAAAGGGATGATCCTTAGTTTTATAATGTATAAGATATTTACCACGAGTTATAATTCTTATTGCATGTACCATGGTCATTGGATTGATGAATAATATGAAAATATAAGAGAGGTATATCATACCTCCATTATATTTGATGATAAGTTTCATCATCAATTCATATAATTGCATGAATGTAGTAAGTTTTATGATTTTCTCCACATCATATCTTTGCAGGGGGTGTTGAATAGCTAAGGCTCATATTTTTGCTTCTTCTAGTTGATCAGGGATAAACAAATTGGATTATGTTGTGTCGATAAATTCAAATGGATATATGTCATGGTATCTATTTTTTGAGAGTGTAAGACCAATACTGATTTCTTATTTTTGTGCATTTGTGAGAGGAATCAAAATATGTGTATGATCCATGATTGTTTTTGTACTCACATTCAAATAGTTTCTTTAGCTAAACTGGTGATGTTGAAGTTTCTATCGTAATTAAATTATTTATGCAAAAATAACATAGATATATTTTTAGTAATAATGCATAATGACATTTTTTTCTTTATGCCCTTATTTATATAGCTTTGCTCACTTGAATCCATCTGCCATGTTGCTTTGAATGTGCTAAGTTGGTCATGCATTGTTTTTATTGTTAAATTAATTTCAATCAATTGTTGATGATTTAAAGTTAGAAATTATTTATCTAGAGACATTGGTTCATCCGTCATAATTTGTTGATGTGACTCACCATATTTTAATTGACCCCTTTTATTTTATTGTACATCCCTTATTTCTGACATTTGATTTGCTTTTGAAAATATGTAATCTTAAAAGTGTATTTATTAATGAATTTTTGAATGACCATTGATTGTCATTTATTCCTAATGTATTTGTCAATGCCTCATTACAAAAATTAATTTATAATCACCATATATAAATTTCATACCATTTTCATTCTATGTTGGGTTGCTTCATAGATTGTTCTCTACGACTTTGAATTTTCTCACCTAGTTCTGGTGTCCTACAATATAGAGATCGCATTATACATAAACATGTAAACATAAGAAAAAAATAATAAAAAATGAATTAAACAAAAATCCTAAACTAAATGGTGCTACTCAACACCCTCACTCAATTTTTTATGTTACTCGATAGATATTATTGACAGTAAGGTTTAAGCTCACATCCATTTACACGTATTGGTAGAATGGTTCCCTAAAGTTATTTTAATACAATTGTTCTTTGCTATAGAGAGCCTCAATATACTAGTCATTTTAATACAATTTTTCTCCTTGCCTCTTTTTTTCGATCCTTGTTAAATCCATCATTCATTACTATAGAGAGTCTCAATATACTAGTCATGTGATCCATTTAATTCACAAACTATGAACTATATATTCCATTACCATGACTGCTTTTAGTCTATAAACTAGTTGAAATAAAGTGAAACCTATTGCATGCTTTTAGTTTGTTCTATGTGCCCATAGGATTGTAGGAATTTCATCCCCACAATGATCCCTTTTCACATTGCATATCTTTTTGAGAATATTTCTAATGCCCATAAATTTTAGGAATTTCATCCTCCCAATCATCCCTTTGCACATTACATATATTTTTGAGCATATTTCCAATGAGTTTTTTATCCCTCGGATTGTCCATTAACTTGTAGATGATATGCTATGATTTTTTGGTGTGATGTCATAAAATGCTTTATCAGAGTCTTGATGGTAATATCTAGGAAATTTGTTCTTGTCATTGACAAATTTTGAAAAGGACATCCAAATATAGTTAATATTTTCATACATAAATTTGGTTGTGTCCTTAGTGCTACAACTTGGTGTCATGGTAGATTCTACCCATTTAGTGAAATAGTTTATCATAGTAGTTATGTACCTTGCATAATTATGCTTACTAGGTGGATTGATTAGCCCTAAAGAGTTGATTCCCCTAAATTCAAATGGCCACTCAACTAACATAAGATTCAATAGCATTTCATATCTCTAATTAGGCCTTCCTATCCTTTGGCATAAGTCCTAGTGTTTGCTACCCTGCATCTTGGGATAGAGTAAGCCACCATAGGCCACTTTGAAATATATTTATTACAATGGATTCTTCTAAAAAATGTCCACCAATGATTCCCTGGTGTGCCTCCTAAATAATTTATGATTGCTCATGCTCCAAATCCACTCTGCTTACTACACCATTCTTCCCCATTTTTTTATAGAAAACCTTTAATGATGCTAAATGGAATGGATATTTTGATCAATTGATTTTTATCCCTTTCCACATAATGCAAGGAAAAAATCATTGTTTTAGGAAATTATATATCTTAAATATTCTCAGGGATCGTAGAGACGTGAAATAAATGAGCATTCAGTGATTCATCTTGAAGTTATTTTGATTATTCTCCATTGCATATTCAGATCAAGTGCTATGGTCATAATTTTTCCCTCCTTGGCTTCATATTTATTCTGAACTAAAACTCTTGAAGTAGAATCAAATAGTGAGACATCCTTCCTCCCAACATGAGCTTACTTACTTGGTCTCATAGAGTTTGGTGATCAATAAAAAATTCAAACATCCTTTCCTTAAAGTAGTGTCTAAACTTATGGAGTGTGAACACCATTGATAGATCTTCCCATTATGTAGTTGTATATCTTTTATCTACAACTGAGAGATTTTAATTGTGAATTGAATGGGATGGTCCAATCCTTTATCTCCTAGTTGTGTAAGAAGAAATCTTATCATAGTTCTTGTGACATCTACATGAACACAAAATGGTTTTCTCCAGTTAAGAAATACCAAAATGAGAGTTGTTACCAGTCTTTGTTTTAGATCTGAAAATGTTATTTGGCACTCATTATTCCATTCAAACTTGGTGTCTTTACATAGTAGCTTTTCCATGAGAGAAAATATAGTTGCATAGCCTTTTATGAATTTCATATAGTATCATGTATGCCACAATAATGATCACACCTCAATAAAATTTGTAGGAGGTGGCATGCTTATGATAATTGAAATTTTGGATATGTTCCATATAATCCCATCACCCCATACTATATACCCCAACAGGATACAAAAAAATGTGAATAATAAGTACTTTTTTAGGCTTATCACAATACGTAGAGTTCAACACCATTCCAAAATCAGCCATAGATTGGATAGATTCTCTTTGAACAAATAAAAAAACAACCTAATCATCTAAATAGACTTATAATAAATCAAGGATGAAGTCTTTAAATGTAGTGACCATAGCCTTGGAGAACACATCTAGAATTTTCCAACCCAAAATGGCACTGCCTTGTATGAAAAATATCCTCATTCTGTTATAAATGTGGTTTTAGATTGATCTTATACTATGATTGGTATCTGATGGTAGCCACTAAACCCATCTGTAAAAGAGTATACTTCTTGTCTTGAAACTTAACTATGGGTTTCATCTATAAACATAATTGGGAATGGATATTTAATAAAGGCATCTTTTAGTTCATGATAATCCCCACACACTCTAATTTATATAAAATTCTTATGCTATACCACTATTGGGTGAACCCAATCTACCTTTTCCACTAGCTAAATAATGTTTGCTTCTTACATCTGATCTAGTTCAGTCTTTACATTCAAGCTCATGTTGGAGTTTAACCTGTGTTGAAACTTTTTTACAAGTCATGTTCCCTATTTTATCTCTATATGAATCTTTTTAAGGTAAGGGTATACCCCTTTCACTTATGTGATCTTTGTTGAAAACACATCTTGGTAATCTCATTGTAATTTTTACCCTTTTGAAACTTCATTCTACATCTAGTAGTCACTTAAATTTATAAGCTTTGGTGTAAAATCTATCCTAATATTTCCTATTAAATTATTTAATAGAACTTGATATATTTGTTTGGAACCACTTGGAATGGAGTCTTGCATTGTTTTATGTCCTTTTTACTCCTAAATATTGAGATTTGATAACTTTTGATCTTCATTATTATATGCGATTGGCTCTAGGCTCATCTACTTATCTCTATGGCTTTAAGAATCCCTTAAAATCCAAGTTCTCATCACCATCACTGTATTAAGCCTATTCTTCTTTATCATCGATTCAATTACATGGTTTTATCAAAAAATATTCTCTATTTACTCCCTTTATATTTATAGTTGTATTTAAGTCCTTAGTTACTTCTTCATGTGAAGCATAGTATTGAGTACTATTAATATCCTTCATTTGGTCATGACATAAAAATATCTTCAACTTCTGAAGGGCTCAGTGCATAGAAAGGCTCTCATACTTGAATAAAATTATTTTGAACATGCGACCAATTCTTAGTCCCCATTTTATGCTCTTGGTGCATGTACCATGTTGGAAGAAATGCCATAGTATACCTGAATAAATGTACCCAATATTTGGGTTCTACACCATGTATAGACCATACATCTACACACTTATGGATGTGTATATTTGGACATTACCCTTCTTGAAAAAAAACTAGTGTTCCCTGATGGTAGATGGTACTTAGAATCAAGCTCATAATAATTCACAAGACTCATGCCATTGTAATTGATATGTCTTATGGACTTCCCACCAAGTCGTAGTAGTTCCAATTAGTTCATATTTTAGTTCACTAACCCTCTCATCTATATTAGGCACATGATGTTATGGTATTAATATGAATTGATTTAAATCATCATTTGTAAAATTTTTAGGTAGTTGACATTCTATGTAAAAAACCATTCGCATTGGATGTACCTCATGATCTCCCCTTGTCCAATTCAACTTGTGATCACCTAAATCACCACTGATTGAATACATATTTTCCCAAGGTAAAATACCTTATTTTGTTCACACCCACTTTGTAAAAGAAATCCACTTTAGACCTAGTTGGTAATTGTACAAATAGTGACCTGCATTCTTCTATTAGGAAATACAAGACATGTGCTTTTATTATTAAACGCGTAGAAGTTCAATTTTTTGTGTCTTCTATTGAGGATTTGTTTTGAAATGGAAAAAATGATACTTTGCAGCTTGCAGTGCACTGAGTTTAGATTCTATGCCCACCTTAAACTAGCTATTATATTCATAAGTATAAGGTGAATCCAAATCTTTTAGTATGATTTATGGCTTGTTCTCAACATTTTAAGGGGTATAATGATAATTCTATCCCCTTGGTGTGCCTCCACCTAATCATGTAGTGTATTAAAGGTCATTTGACCATCATATGCCTAATTCTCACCAAATAATGCAAGGTAGTGATTTTCATCAGTATTCATGTCAATCACTTCAAAATCCCCTTGGAGGATTAAGTTAACTTTTATTTCCACATATTCTAGTTGACCAATAAGCTCTACCCTACTATTATCTATGAGCCTTAATGTTACTAGACTATAATTGAGAGCCAACCATCCATTAGCTTTGAGGAGGATAGAGGGATCTTAAAAACCAAGTTAACTAAAAATAGACTCCTAAAAATAGACTTTAAGATAGGTTAAAATAGACTCAGGATAACAAGTTTGACTCACTAATAAGATTTGGTCAACATGCAATAATTTTTTTTATCAATTAAACAAACCATGCATACTAGACAAGCTAGGCACTCCCAAATCCCTATAAAGTAGGAGATTAACTAAAAGATTAATTTTAGTTATCTCAGCTCTTAAAAGTGTTCCCCACCACTTAGGGATGAAGGGATAAGTTTTTGAGCTCAGTTAAGTACACATTCAATGAATTGGATTCTAACTGACACTTTAGCTATTTCTTTGGAAGTTCTTGAAAAGTGTCCAAAAATAAAAAAATAACTAATCTATGACAAAAATAAATTAAACAACCCTTATAAACTAATACAAATTTAATAAAACTAACTCTAACATCAACAATCAACTGCCAAAATTGGCATCATACTCAACATTTATAAGGGTTTGATGGGCCACTACCAAAATTCAAAAATAGTTATATAAAAATCTAAAGAAAATTATTTCTAATCTAACAACAAAATTAAAATATCCAATGAAAACCTATTCAGATTTAAAGTAGACTACTATAAATGATTATTCATTTTCCACATCCATATGAGCTCTTTAATTCATGAACTAGGTGTTATATGGGAGTCTACTTTTTTGAATAACTGATTGCACACCTTACAATCTTTGTCAATTTGGTATGTGTCTTTAACTAGTTTCTTAAACAATAGTTAAGATTTAGGGATTAACAATACATTCATACAATGTATGGAAGAAAAAACTTCTTTCATTTTTTAAATTTATTTTTGATATTTTTGAATTTATTCCTCCACCTTGATAGCTTTTCAAAATATCATCAACAATTATACTTTGAACTTATAGAACTTCAATAAATTCTGACCTTTTAGGTTGTTATTCTTGTTTTTAGATGTTAATGATCATCTATGTGTAGAAAACACTTGAATATAAGGTCATGTATTGTATACAACTCACCTTATCCCCAATGACATAAGGGACCATTAATTTTGATTTGAAATATTGCAAATGCCACATACTCTACTAAAAAAATGATAAACTATTTCTTCTGCTACCAATTTGTCCACCACATAATATCAAATCTTAAGGAGCATGGATATTCCCCAATTTAAATCACTATAAATGATGGATGATACTAGCAAGCCCCGATCTCTTTGATTTATAAAAACACAACCAAATACTGGGCTCAAAATAGAGATAAAATGACCCTTTTTTATACCAAACTTCTCAACATATTGATAGAGTTGACTAAAACCAATGCAAGAAAAAGTAGAAATCCACTAACTCCATCACCTTGTGACCTCACAATTACTTATAGGTGTCTTTTTTTTGCAATATTACATAGGATTTCACCAAGTCTGGCCATGATATATCAAACAATACATAAATACATATAGGTCTACATAGTAATAAAATGAGGATTTCAAAATGTTGAGGCCTATTCAATATCAACCAAGATAGACTATGACACATATGCAACAAAAAAATATCGAGGGATTCAGTGAGCTCATTGAAATTCTAAGAACACAAATAGGGACTTAATAGCTCTATCACCCATGGCTCTGTCACTCTCTAGCCCTGTGATTATTTGTACCTCCAAAATAACAATGAAAACCCAAAAATAGAAACTCAGATTCATTTCACACAATAGACAAAACTGATATCATAAACATTGAACAAATACTACACGTCTACATAAAAAATCAAATAGAATATATATATAATCGATAGATATAAATGCCACAAACTTGTTGAAACAATGGTCACTTGCAATACAAACTTTCTTAATCTAGAACCAAATACTACTTAATATTTTCACAACACAAGCTCCAATTAAAGTAGAGTGGAAGTATTGATGACTAAAAAAATCACCATTCAACATTATACACTATAAAAACAAACCAAAGTATCTTTGCCTCTAGCTGATCTAGCCTTCAACTAGAAAGAATATTCTTACCTCTTACATTGCTATGTTAGATCAACTTGATATAAGAAACCCTTGAGACAATATTTTTGTGAACAAGAAACAATAAAGCCTAACCACTGTGGCACATCCAATATGACAGAGACGTTAATCATAAGAAACCATGCAACTGCACCTGAAAATAAGTCTTCCCTACAGACAAGGATGAAGATCATTATTAATTTCGAAAATAACATGCCACCTTCATAATTACAACAGCGAACCACACATATAATCCATCCTTCATTTCACATAACATACAAAATTGCTATCACAAACACAAAATTTCTAAATAAAAAATTTAAACAAAACTTATATACAATCAACATGCACGAAGACCACAAACCCATCAAAACAATGGTTCCTTGTAAAGAGACATTCTTTAACCCAGAAAGAAATATTCGTAATATTTTTTAAGTATACATATATTTTAATTGAAACAAACAGATAAATTGTTCACTTAAAAAAAACAAAAACAAAACACCACCATTCAACACTATGCATTTTTAAAAACAAACCCAACTATCTTCACCCCTATGCAATTCAAGCCTCTATTAATTTCTCTTTCAATCACTTTTTTATCCATGCCCAATATTACATTGATTTTGCATTCGGCTAACACCAGATTTATGGTTGACTATAATTTATACCTGTATTACAAAGCAAAGAGTTTTTTTGACCCTTCAAAAGACATGTTAAGAAAAGTAAAACCACCAAATCGCTCATATTTTTCGATTTCATACCTGTAATATGACCTCTTCTTTGCGTCTATCTAGGTCGTCCACAAAGTTTATTAGTCCGACTTGATCTTCAGAAGCTGGCATGAATTTAATCATATTTTCAACATTGTCAGCGTACAAGCCAAACCAATCCCAACTCCATTGGCCTAAAATTAAAGAGAAAACCAGTGTGGTTTTTTTCTAAGTTCTTTTTTCAAAGAAATTGATATCAGCAATAACTTCTTCTTGATAACCAAGGTGGCTTGTATGCTCTGATGAGGTGATATACCGCATCATTTGTGTGCTAACAGGTTTCACCACAAATAACTGATTTTACTACAGCCCATACAATGGTTATTATAGTAGAAGGTATGGACCTGCAATGTAAACCTTTGACTTTTGCCTGATTTTATAACATCCAGACTATTCAAGCAATCCACACTGCAAAAAATATGTTGCGGAGATAAGGTAAAAATACTTGTAACTAGATCTTCACACTGTGTTTTCCCCAAGTATATGTTCAGCATGTACTCAGCCATTGAGCTCTGGTCATTGCATTTTCAATTTCTTTTGTAATTGTTACTCCTAGCCCAGCCCAAGCTTCATGTCGGTCACTATAATGCCATGCATTGTATCGAATCACAGAGATAGAAGACCCCTAATCAGATTCTGGTTAAATACAAACACTGAGAAATTTGTCCTTCCTCTGCAAAACGACTTAAATCTAAATTAGAACTGCAACTTTCCATCAAACACATACTGCATAAATACTGTGTCAGTAGGTCTTTCTCAGTGTTTGGATTGAACCAGAATCTGATTAGGGGTCTTCTTTCTCAGTGACTTATAAACATCATGATATTGAAGTTGAAACTTCTTGAAAATATTGACAAGCGGGATACAAATAATTATGTTTTAGTAGATTGCTTATTAGAAACTCCAAATAGAAAATTAAATAAGAGCTTAGTATATTGCTCACTGGTTGATCTTATTTTGCACCCTAAAATAAGAGCAACCATTATTTTATAAATTAAAGTCAATTTTGCACCCTAAAATAAGGGCAACCATTATTTTATAAATTAAAGTCAATTTCAACATAAAATATGTGAAGAGCAATGGTTATTTTAAGAATTATTTTCAATTTCACAATAAAAACATTAATGTCTACTTTTAAAATAAAGATTGTAAAGGTGTAATTCATGAATAATTTTTTAAATTGAAAAATATATTTTTATGATAAAACATTATAGTATAATATTAGTCATAATAAAAAAGATGGGTGGAAAAGTCACATCCCAAAAGTTAAGTTACATTAGAGAAAATAGACTACAAGATTAGTAAGAGAAATAACAAAAGAAAAAATCAAGAAAAACCAAAGGCCATATTTATAATATGGCTCTTTTTACCATTTTTCTTTGGAACCTCAATCCAACACGATGGATGATTAACTTCCATCAGACTAGCAATAACTAATGGAAGTGCAAGACTACGTTGAGGTTCAAATAGAGGTTGGTCCTTCTCAAATTTGGAAGTTTCAGATTCATGTGATCTCTTGATACCACTGTCTGAAACATTATCTATAGAAGTCATTTGGTAAGAAGAATCTATCACAATTAGATCTGAATCTTATTTCTTTCCTATGTCATCTGAAGATTTTTATATGACCTTGGTTGAAAAAGTTTGTTCATACGGATGCCAGCATTTAAGATAAGAATGATAAACCTTTTGATTTTTTGACTTCTTTACATATGAACAAACCCCCTGAAGATGGCCAATTTGATGGCAAAAATGACATCTGAAAGCAATATTTTCATAATCCAAGGTTTAGAGACAACGAAAATTATCATGATTCAATTGGATTTGATCTCGAAGACCTTTGCTAAAACCAACCTCCACACAAATATGGACAAAGGTAAATAACCCTTGCGTATACTGCTCCATATCTATCTTAATTAAACTTCCAACCATAGTACCAATAGCTTCACAATCCAACAATACAGACATAGGTAAATAACCCTTGCTTGAAACCTCAATCCAACACGATGGATAATTAAGTTCCATCGAACTAGCAATAACTAATGGAAACGTAAGACTACGTTGAGGTTCAAACAGGGGTTGGTCCTTATCAAATTTGGAAGTTTCAGATTCATGTGATCTCTTGATCCTACTGTCTGAAACATTATTTATAAAAGTCATTTGGTAAGAATCTATCACAATTAGATATGAATCATCTTTCTTCCCTGTGCCATCTGAAGATTTTTATATGACCTCGGTTGAAAAAGTGTGTTCATATGGATGCCATCATTTAGAATAAGAACGCTAAACCTTTTGTTTTTTTGGCTTCCTTGTATGAGGACAAGCCCCCTGAAGATGGCCAATTCGATGGCAAAAATGACATTTGAAGGCAGTGTTTTTATAATTCAAGGTTTAGAGCCAACGAAAATTATCACAATTCAATTGGATTTGATCTCGAAGACCTTTGCTAAGGCCAATCTCCACATAAATACGGGCATAGGTAAACAATCCTTGTTTATACTACTCCATATCTATCTTGATGAAACTTCCAACCATATCACCAATAGCTTCACATACTAAGGGGTGATGGAAGAGAAGAGGGAGATTAGGACGTTGAACTCAAATTAGTACTTTGGACACAAATATTGTTGAGAAATCAAAGTCGAAAAACCAAGAAGTAACAAAGAGCCCAACGCTTCCCCAAAACCAAGATCCCTCCTTAAAATCTCTCTAACAATCTTCAAGCTCATAAAATTGAACTATGAAGAACCCTTTAACACATAAATGGATCACAGAGTCTTTGGTCCAAGTACCATCAATCCAATGATACAATTCCTCTAATTGAGACCAAAACCCATTAAACCTACAAATAACTACATGATCTTTATTTAAACTTACAAATAACTACATAATCTTTAAAAAGAAAAATTAATTCAATTATCTCATAAAGAAAAATCTCTATTACACTTATTTTATCTGATTTCTCCACAATATATAAAATAAAAAACACTGAAATAAATGTAAAAAAAACCTTAAAATAAATATCATCCCTGTAAAAGAAATCTTGATCTCCCTTAAAAATGAATCGCATCCCGGAAAGAACCCTGTTTCCTGGTATCATGAGCTGATAAAACCCATGGCATTATGACTCCGCTGGCCCTATACGAAGACTGTGCTGGTGTGGCGTTGGATAAACAGCACCAATCTGTCACTGTCATGTCCTAACGCCAACACTCTTCTCGTAAAGCTATTTTCTTTTGCTACATGTTTTCCCATTTTAACTTTGAAAGAATTATCTGAACGACATTAATAGTTTTTAGTACATTTTAGAACATATCTAAAACAGTTTTTTTCTTAAAAGATTTTTTTTTTTAGAAATTTGAAAAGATAATGGTGAATGCATATAATATGTAAGTTTTTAATATAGATTTTTAGCATGAAAATTTAAGTAAAATTTGCAGCAACAATTATTTTGTAATAAAAAAAAATATTCAATAGAATTTCATTTTTCTATATATCTAAAAATTATTTATGAACAAAAGTTCATTGTGATATTTTAAAGTTTAATTTTAGCAGTAACTTTTTATTGTATTACTTAATTTTTGTATATATAACTTTCAACTTGGTAAAAGAGTGAGTTAGGTTGAGTTTAAGGTGTTTTAAAAAAAATAAGTGTTTTTATTGGAACAAGTTTTAATAAAAACCCTGAACAACAATGTCTCACATACTCATATTTTTTAATTTAAAGGGAAAATTATAAATATTGCTTTCAAAATTTTTAGGATCATGTGGAGCATGGGTATATAGAACTTGCAGATTAGAATACTCTTCATTCGGAGTCAAGTAAAGAAGTATACTTTAAAAGAAAATAAAAATAAAAATAAAAATAAAAATACAAAGGTTTTATTATTCATCCAACAAGCAATGGAGGAGTCTATCATTCTGAGGGTAGTTGCAACTACTAAATCCAAACAAGCTTGGGAAAGTTTGCAAAATTTTTACCATAGAACAAGTAAAGTGAAAATTATTAGATTAAAAATGTTTCTAGAAAGTAATTTGAGAACCTTTCCATAAAAGAATCAGAGAATATGAATTAATTTTTCTCCTGTGCATTGAGTTTCTTGAACCAAGCAAACTCTCATGGAGAGAACATGGTGGAACAAAGAATTGTTGAGAAGATATTGAGAATTTTACTAAAAGATTTGATCCTGTAGTCGTACCTATTTAAAAGTCTAAAAACTTATCAAAATTAACCATTGAAGAGCTTATGATTTGCTTACAAGCACGTGAGCAAAGGCTTAATGTAACATCTAATCCCTTTCTTAAGAATACATTTAAATCACAAATGTCTTTCAAAGGAAAAGGGAAGAGCGAAGATTATCATGATGGAGATTTATCAAGAGGAAGCAACAGAGGTAGAGTAAGAGATTTTTCAAGAGATGGAAGATCTATAATTTTTCATGGAGGAGGAAGAACTAGTTATAATAATTTCCATGAAATAGGTGGAAGAGGTAGGGCAACAACCATAATCATGCGTATGAAGGTCAAAGGTATGACAAATCACAAGTATAATATCATTATTGTAAGAATGTTTTCATTATGTTCATGAGTGTAGAAAGAAACAATTTGATATGAATATGTAGAGTAAAAATTTAATATAGGAAAATAAAGTTGAAAATAAAAACGATGGATCTATATGCATCACATGTAATGTTGTTGAGGAAAACACCAAAGAGTTTTGGTATTTTGAAAATGGTTGTAGTAATTACATCCTTGGAAACAAGGATGTATTTTCAAAACTTTATGAATCAAATTCAATTAGAAGTAAATTTTGGGAACAATAACAAAGTGGTGGTGATGGGAACAAATGACATTTCAATTTGAACTAGAATAAGGTAAGAAAAAAATATCCTTGATGTTTACTATGTTACTAGCCTAAAACAAAATTTAATTAACATTAGTTAGCTTGTAGAAAAAATATATATAATTAATTTTTAGAAAGATTCATGATCTATATAATTTGTGATAACAAACAAATTTTTTTTTTCAAAAATTCAACATTCAAGTTCATGCTTTCATTTAAATTTGTTATAAAAGATCATTCATGGTTGTGGCATCTTATATTTAGTCATTTAATTTTTAGTTGGATTTTTTTTCAAGAAACACATGGTGAAAGGATTGTCTATGATAGAACAACGTATTAAATTTTGTGAAGGTTTTTTTTGAAAAATATATATAAGGAAGTATTTTATGTTGGTAAATCATGGAGAGCATGAGCTCCTCCTAAAATTTTGCATTCAAACTTTTGTGAACTAAAGAAAATGCCATCAATTAGTAATAATAGGGATTTAATTACTTTCATTAATGATTATGGTAGGAAAACTTAAGTTTATTTCTTGAAGCAAAAATCACAATCTTTTGACATTTTCTAACATATCAAAGCATTGGTGGAGAAACAAAGTGGACATTATATGAAAGTCTTGAGAATGGATAGGGGAGGTGAGTATGTTCCCAATAATTTTATATTTTTCAAGGCAAATGAAATTAATAAGCAAAATAATACTAGATATACAACACAACAAAATGATGTTGCTGAAAGAAAGAATAGAAAAATCATAGAAACTGTTAGAAATAGGTTAAAATTAAAGAATTTACTATACGAGATTTAGGATGAAGAAGCAACATGTTTTGTATATCATTTGAATTAGTGTCCTAATAAAAGTGTACAAGATAAGATTTTACAAAAATCACAGAGTAATAAGAAACATATTGTGTCAAACTTGAGAGTGTTTGGATACATTGCATATGCACATGTGCTGAGAGAAAAAGAAAGATTGGATGAAAAAGGAAAAATGTGTATTTTTGTGGATTAAAGCGATAAATCTAAAGCATTCAAGCTTTGTAATGTACTTGAAAAAAAAGTATAAACAACAAAGATTTAGTGTTTGGTGAGGAAGATGAATGGATTTGGAATGAAACAATAGAATCAACAACCCAAGTATATTGACATGGAAAATTTAAATGAAAATGATTAAAAATAACATTCAATAATGAGTAGCAACTCCAACAATGCAAACTATCACATTTTACATTGCTTACATATAAAAACACAAGAAGATAGGGCATTTCAATGCCCAAGAAGATGAAAAGCTTGGTGGATATTAATGAGTTAAAACACAATTAAAAAAATGATAATTTAGATATTTTTTGTTTATTTAAAGAGTTTAATACAATTTATTAAGAAGGTCCAATTAAAAATAAAAACTTGGGTGAAAGCAATGGTTTTTGAAATTGATGCAAGTAATAAAAATCAAACATGGGATTTAATAAATCTTCTAAAATAGTTTTTTTGAAGTTCTTTTTTTAAGAAATTAATGTCACTAATAACTTATTCTTTACAAACATATGAACAAATGCTAAATATAACAACTAATCCTTCTCTTGAATATGCATTTAAGTCTCAAATGTCCTCCAAATAAAAAAATGAAAATATTATATTACTATTATGGAGATTCTTCAAGAGGAAGCAATAGAGGTATAACAAGAGGTTTTTGAAGTGGTGGAAGATTAAACAACTTTCATCGAGAAGGAAGAACCACGGGTAAATTTAATGAAATAGGTGGAAGAGAAATAGGTAGCAACTATAATCACACATATGAAGGCCAAATATAAAAAAAATCTTATGTACAATGTCATTATTGTAATATCCTTTTTATTATGATAGTGAGTGTAGAAATAAATAGCATGATATGAACAATTAGAATACAAATTTATCTAAGGAAAATGATGTTGAAGATGAAAATGCTGGATATATGTTTATCACATGTAATGTTGCTAAGAAAATCACTAAATAGTATTGGTACTTGGACAACAGGTGTATAAATTATATGAGTGGAAACAAGGATATGTTTTCAAAAAGTGACGAATCATTCTAATCAAAAATAAATATTGAGAATAACAACAAAGTAACACTAATAGGTGAAGACAAAATTTCAATCCAAACCAATCAAGGTGAGAAAAAATTATCCCCGATGTTTATTATGTTCTTGTGTAAAGCATAATTTGATTAACAATGGGTAGTTTGTAGAAAAAGGATATAGATTTAATTTTGAAAAAAAAAATGCTTGTGTAGTTCATGATAAAATTGAAATAAATAAGTTGGTTGCAAGAGTTTAGATAAAAAAAATAACTATATATTTCCTTTAAAATTTCAAAATGAGTTAATGCTTTCATTTAAAGCTATTATAAAAGACCAGTTAAAACATAACTATATGTTTCCTTTAAAATTTCAAAATGAGTTGATGCTTTCATTTAAAACTATTATAAAAGATCAGTTATGATTGTAACATCTTATATTTTAAAATTTAATTTCTAGTGCATTAATAATTATTTTACGAGAAGCACATGGTGAAAGGATTTCCTATGATAGAGCAACCCAATAAATTATTTGAAGATTGTATTCTTAGGAAATAGTATAAAGTAGCATTCCATATTGGCATTTAGACTTGCATGATCCAATGCAGATGCCTTCAATTGGCAATAGATGGTATTTATAACTTTCAATGATGATTATAACAAGAAAACTTGCATTTATTTCTTATAGAAAAAATAGTTTTTTTGACATTTTATAGCAGTTCAAAAATTTGGTGGAGAATCAAAGTGAAAATTATATGAAACTCTTGAAAATGGATAGAGAAGTGAGTATGTTTTCAATAAATTCTAAAATTATTCAAATAAAGTAGAATTAAGATGCATTTTACTATTGGATATAAACCACACAAAAATGGTGTTATTAAAAGAAAGAATAGAACAATCATGGAAATGGCTAGAAGCATGTTGAAAATATAACATTCACCAAATGTTTGGGTTGAAGTAATAACATGCTTGGTGTATCTATTGAATTGATTTCCTCCTAAATATGTGAAAGATAAGATTCTACATAAATCACAGAGTAGGAAAAGACAGTGTGTGTCACATTTGAGAGATGCATATACTTGAAGAAAGAAAGGGAAAAAATGGATGAAAAAGGGGTAAAGTGTATTTTTATGGGTTACAATGAAGAGTTCAAAGCATAATTTTTTAATAATCCATTTACATAGAAAACTATAATCAATACAGGTGTAGTGTTTGATAAAGAAAATGAATGAAATTGGAATGTGAAATCAGAATAACATCAATGCAAGTATATGAACATAGAAAATTTAAATGAAAATAGTTTAAATCATTCTTCAATAATGACTAGTAGCTCCAACAATGCGGGTATTCCTATTCTACCTTCATCTACATCTCTGAATATAATAAGATAGACCATAGACCATTTCGATGCCCAAGAAGATGAGAATCCTATATGAGATTTATGAAGTAATAGAAAATGATCAAAATGACATATTTTTATTGTTAATTTATTTATAAGGGTTGATCCAATTTATTGTGAGGATGCAATTTAAAATAAAAATTAGGTGAAAACAATGGATGTTGAAATTGATACAATTGATAAAAAAGTAACTTGGGATTTGGTAATTATTCCAACAAGAAAGTATGTATTTGATGTCAAATTGGTTTATAAAATTAAATATAATACAAACAGAGAGATTGAAAAATACAAGACAAGATTTGTTACCAAATTGTATTCATAAAATACGATATTAGATTATAATGAAACTTTTGTACCGGTAGCAAGGCGAGCCTTGTTTTGACAATAGTAGCTCAACAGATTTGGAAAGTATATTAGATAGAGATGAAATTGACATTTTTAGATTGATTCTTAGAAGAAGAGATGTGTGGAACAACCACATGGTTGTTTGATATGTGGGTCATGAAAACAAAGTCTATACTCTAAAAAATGCTTTACATGAGCTCAAGCAAGCACCTAAGGCTTGGTATAGCCGCATTGATTCATCTTTTTCTTAGTATTGAGGTGAATCAAACAAACGATGGAAATTTTTATATCAAATCAAATATGCAAATGATATCTTGAAGAGATTTAGAATGTTGAATATTAAACTAGAACCAACACCAATTACAACCAGGGAAAATCCAAGCAAAAATGATTGTAGTAACGATATAGATCCAACTTTTCATATAAGATTAATTGGAAGCTCAATGTATTTGATAAGTAAAATGGATGATAGTGTGTCTGTAATGAACTTAATATCCAAGTTCATGAAAAGTCCAAGGAACACCCACCTGCAAATTGGGACTAAGAATCATGATACTTTATATGCACAGAAAATTAATTTAGTTTAATTTGCTATATGGATAGTTATTGGGCATGTAACATTGGTTATAGGAAGCACACTTCTGAGTATATTTTTCACTTTCGTTCAGAAGCACTTTCATAGGCTTTTAAAAACTAACGCATTGTCACTCTTTCCACAACTAAGATTGACTATGTGGCTACAACTTCAATCCATGAAAGATTTTATTAGATTAAAATCATAGCAAAATGGAACAACAAGAATATTTTGATAGTCTTAATTTAAAGAGTAATATTTTATTGTGTTGCTTAATTTTTATGCACATAAATTTCACATACCTCATCTTTTTTGAATTTGCATTCTTCAGAAATCTCTGCGCTTCCATAGCATTTTACAATGACAACTGGATCCATGAGCACTCAACCTTCTCACCATTTCCATGAAAAGATTGGAAAAACGACCTTGAAACACTATTAAGCCGTTTGACTCGACTGGAGTTTCCCACATCTAATACAGCACCTCCACATCATCATGCAAGAAAGCCACCTCCACCTCCACCTCCACCTCCACCTCCACCTCCACCTCCACTTTTATACACAACTAAAATGAAAAAACACATGTTTACCACCCTGCTAAACAAAGCTTATCTTGCAAGGAAATACATAAAAGAATATTGCCCTTTTATTTCATGGAAGTTTCTCCTTCAATGTCTTCTCTTTTTCTTTTTCTCTGATGGAAGCTTTTGTATCAGCTTTATTTTATTCCTCGAAAAGGAAAACAATAAGGAGCTTCCATATCATACATTATTATTCTCCTTCAAAAGATATGGTGAAAGAATAAAGTTAGAAAACAGATTTCTTCGATATTAAGATTATACCTAGATTTTTATATTATATAATATATTTTTAGAATACTTACTTTATTTTCATGGAAGCATCTCGTTCAAAGTTTTTTCTCTCTAGTTAGAAAAACATAAATCCTCTTCGATCGTCGTGAGGCACTTTATTTTAAAATATTCTTTTAACAAAATTTGAAATGAGATCATCTCCGCAATTCACAATTTCTTCCTCATTGAAAAAGTACAAGAAGGAACAGTGCACCATTAATTTTAGCTAGAGAGATTTCTATCATACCTTAAAATCTAGACATTTAGAGAAGTGAAAGAAAGGGATTTTATTTTCTATCAACTTTAGTTTCTTTGTTCGTAATTATTCTTATCCCTTGCACACTTCACTTTAAAAAAAATATATTTAAAAGCACTTTTATATATATATATATATATATATATATATATAAAAGTGCTTTTAAATATATTTTTTTTAAAGTGAAGTGTGCAAGGGATAAGAATAATTACGAACAAAGAAACTAAAGTTGATAGAAAATAAAATCCCTTTCTTTCACTTCTCTAAATGTCTAGATTTTAAGGTATGATAGAAATCTCTCTAGCTAAAATTAATGGTGCACTGTTCCTTCTTGTACTTTTTCAATGAGGAAGAAATTGTGAATTGCGGAGATGATCTCATTTCAAATTATATATTAGTAGTATTATGTTGATAGGTATTTATTTATTGGATTGAGTCTTGTATTTTATATTTAATCAATGTTTGTTATTTGAAGTTTAAAGATGAATACGATTACATTATTTTATTGTTAAGTGAAAATAATTTGTTTGTTTCAGTTTTGTTGTTGATATTGATATGAATTTTTAAATCAATACATTTTTTCTTCTCATAAAATTTTGTACAAGTCAGCTAGGTCGTGATTTTGTCTTTGCTAAAACCATATTTTATCATTAGAAGATAAAATATATCTTCTAAATAACATAAATAATTTGTTATATTTTTTTAATAATACAATATTGTTTGATGGCATGGAATCATTGACTTCTTGTAAACATAGTTCTATGTATGATTTATGGTTGTTCTTAAAATTTATGTAAGAATAAGTTGTGGGTTTGAAATATTATATTGTTTTAATGGTTTAACATGCACAGATCAGAAATTGAACACACAATTATTATCGAATGAATTAAATTTGAATCACTCTATATACATGAGTGCAACGAGAATATTTTATTTATTTCAGCTTTGTTTTTAATAAACTTATGTAAAAGTATGTAAGATAATGGTTTCATTCTTGAAAAAATCTATTTTATCAATATAAAAAATTTCGTAGAGAAATAGACAATTGATTTTAATATTAATGAATTAAATTTATTGATTTGTGTGTTAGATCTCTATAATTATTTTTAACACGTTGAATTAAAAGAGAAGAAAAAAATGCATAATTAAATCACATTATTTTCTATATGTAATTAATTTAACATCGCTATCACATTTTAATATTTCATAATATGAAATTTCGATAACAAATTTTATTTGCCAAATTAAGAATTTCTCACATATTATTTTCATCTAAAGTCTTATTAATTTGATGTTCGTTGAAAATAAGGTTCATATTTGACATATTTTTAAGTGACTACTTTGTTTATAAAATTTAACACATGGGCCACACAAATATATCGCACCCAAATCCAATACAAAAAGTCTAAAAGTTGTAAGAGAAAGTTGTAAGAGAGCGAGCAAGAGAAAATAAAAAGTGAATTCAATTTTTTAAATGTGTGATTGCTTTAACATGGTCATCATTGTTGAGGATCGTGCTATATACAAGTATTATTTGACTTAGCCAATTTACAAGTCAGACTTGATATGGAAAAGAAACATTTAAAAAAACAAAAAAACTTTGAGTGATAATTATGTCGATAGGCACGTATATGTTGGAATGAGTTTTGTGTCTCGATAGATCGCTACCATTCTAGGGTTTTATTATCGCTCAACCCAATATAGCTAGTTCACATTGATGATGATTGCATGTTATCAAATGATAAAATTTGCCATCACATGACAACATGCATTATTTCTCGACAATGTGTGCTATCGTTCAATAATAGGTGCTATCCTTCAATAGTGTGCACTATCAAGTGAGAGCGTATGCTATTGCACGATGATGCATGCTATTAGATGGTATCCCTACATGTATCCCTTTTAATAATACTATATGTTGTTGCATGATAGTGTCTACTATCATTTATTTGTGTCTACCATCTGACATTTTACCATCATGTGTCTATGGCCCCACTAACATTTGTGCCTACTTTTTCCCACCAGTTGTTAATTATTGGATGTTATTTGCCTATAAATTATATCAAGATGGTTCATTTTACACTTTTGAACCTTGAATATTCCACTCTGGCCTCCTAGAGACTTGATTCCCTGCAAAGTAAATTACCTCTTAGAGACCACCTAGACACCATCTATAGCACAATGGCTACCTCAAGCTCATCCTCATCTAAAATATTGTATAGGAACCTTATGTGCCCTTAGATACTTTGACTCTTGGAATAATAATATGTATACACATAATAGGTTGAGAAGTGGAGTTTGGAGGGGCTTGTGAAGATGCCCCAGTATGAAATAGACACCAATTTACTTAAGAGATACAACCATGAAAGTTCCATGTTCATAAGGAAGGTGAAATCATGGGTTTTGTGATTTGGAGTCACCCCAAAAGACATCCATCACTTAACATGGTTCCCCCTCACAAATGCTAACCCTATGACCACTCATGCCTCACTGACAAATCATTATAATAAGTATCTAGAATCTCACTTTAACCTATTGATCAATGGTTGGAAGATAGTAGACAATAAGATATTTTTTTGTAGTATTACTTGTGAGACTTATAGCACTTGATTTTTGATGTAGCACATAATGATTATGCACCATGATATAAAACATCATGATGATTAGGCCATAATGTACATAAGGACTAACCCCCAATCTAATACACAATTGAAAACAACACACCAATGATAAAAACCATGATTATAATGTTGACATATGCCAATGAATGAACTCAAGTGCAATGGTGTGATAGGAATCACCAAGATGATGACCCTGTCAGCATAGTGGATTGGGTCGAGATGACAATAGAAAAAAGAAACAAACAAGCAAGCAAAGAAGCAAATTAACATAAAATAAAAAGAAAATAAACATAAATCATCCTATTACTTAAGAGGAAAAGCAAAGAAATGCATCAAGAATAATAAAATAATAATAATCACTGATAAACACACAAACACACCAGAAAACAAGCAATCAGTGAATCAATTGTGTGTGTGTGAAAGTAAGGCATTTTTCTTGGATATTTTACCCCTAAGCTCTATAGGACAACTTGACATGACAAGATGGAAACTTGGATGGAAAAGGGGAATAGAAGAAAAAGGAAGGGGTGGTGGACTTGTCTCTAAATGCCCCATGCAAGTGGATGCTTCCTATATAGTCCAATGAACTTTGGGCTAAATGTAGTTCTCCTAGGGATATGAGACATAATTAAAAATGATGATAAGTAAGAGACTTGATTATAAAATAAAAATAAGAAAAGTACACTCATAAAAGGACAAGAGTGTTTAGATAGATCGAGAAATAATAGAATGATAATAAGATTGATTGAGCTAACCCGAGATGCCCCATGCATCTAAAGATTGCTTGCATAGTCTGTGAGGACCACATACCAATGTAGTTCTCCTAGAAATGGGAGAATAAATGAAGGAATAATAATGGTAATTTAGAAATGACCATGGTTGGATAAGGGGTTCCCACCAAATAAATGTGGTAAACTACGCTATCTAGAATAGAGCCAAATGCCATTAGTGAATAGGATGACAAAACAAGAAAATATTTTGTGGCTTAATATCTCTCATGGATATTTTAAGCCCTTTTTTAAACTTTTTTTATTTTTATGTTGTTTTTGCGATTTTCAAAATTTTAGGTTTTTTAAGATTATTTAAAATGTTTTTGGGTTTTTGGCATCTCAACTCAATGGAGGTTTACGAGATGTAAAATGTGAAAAGTGGCAAGAGTATGGAAAAGGGGTGATCGATCTGACCTCAAAAATTAAGCATTGCCTACATAGTCCAAACTAACTTCAGATCAATGTAGTTCAACCTGAAGTAAGAGATACCATGAATCAATAACAATTTAGAAAATAGAAGTGTCACATGAGCATAACAAATGGTATATGACTTAACAAGAGCTGAAATATGCAATGCAAATACCATCATACAAGGAAATAATGCATAGGCATGTTGAGATACTATCTTCAAAGATGTGTTGATGGTGACCAAATCTAAATAATCTACATGAAACTTTATCTAAATTCTAACATCTAAAATTATATTCTATACTTGTGAATCATAATCAAGATCAAGATTGGTAATAGGATTGTTGCTCCCAAAATCTGTCACTTGTTTTTGTGGACAACATGTCGACCATTTTGGTCTTGCAGGCCAAAATGTTCTCTTCCTTTCTCAAAAAATGTTCTGAGCAGTCAAGTTTTTCAGTCGTGTAAGCCTTTTTAGTTAAGGAAATTGCAGGTTCAACAGGTGGGATTTCACAAAGAAAAAAGTTTAAAACACTTAGGCATTTCAAGGATGGTTCAACACTGAGGTTCATTCAAAAGGTTCATCAGTGGGGTTCAAAGAGTTGGAATGAACCATTGAACTCTGCTTCAAAGAGTTCAAAGGGTTCAAAAGAGTTCAATTAATATGAAACGAATCACCGAACCGATGAACCATTAAAGCCCGCTTCAACAAGTTTAATGAGTTCAAAGGTTCAATGGGTTCAAAGGTTCAAAAGAGTTCAATGAGTTCAAAGTTTGAAGTTCAAGTAGAATATTCCAAAAGAAGTTTAAGTAGAAGATTCCAAAAAAATGGTTTAAATAATTGGTTCAATGATACATTGAACTCCTAAAGAAGATTAAGCTAACGCATCTCTTTATAAAATATTGAACCGCCAAACTGATGAACTTTGAACCATTGAACTGGTGCACTCAAAGAGGTTCAAATGTTCAAGGTTCAAATTTGTTCAAGCAATCAATGACGCCCCTATGGATTTCATCGATTTGACCTCAAAAATTGAGCATTGCCTACATAGTCCAAACTAGCTTCAGATCAATGTAGTTCAACTTGAAGTAAGAGATACCATGAATCAATAATAAGTTAGAAAATAGAAGTGTCACATGAGCATAACAAATGGTACATGATTTAACAAGAGCTGAAATATTGAGTGTAAATACCATCATATAAGGAAATAATGCATAGGCATGTTGAGATACTATCTTCAAAGATGTGTTGATGGTGATCAAATCTAAATAATCTACATGAAACTTTATCTAAATTCTAACATATAAAATTATCTTCTATACTTGTGAATCATAATCAAGATCAAGATTGGTAATAGGACTGTTGTTCTCAAAATCCCTCACTTGTTTTTGTGGACAACATGTCGACCATTTTGGTCCTGCAGGCCAAAATGTTCTCTTCCTTTCTCAAAAAATGTTTTGAGCAGTCAATTTTTTCATTTGTGCAAGCCTTTTCAGCTAAGGAAATCGCAGGTTCAATAGGCAGGATTTCACAAAGAAAAAAGTTCAAAACACTTAGGCATGTCAAGGATGGTTCAACCCTGAGGTTCATTCAAAAGGTTCATCGGTGGGGTTCAAAGAGTTGGAATGAACCATTGAACAGTTGAACCATTGAACTCTACTTCAAAGAGTTTAATTAATATGGAATGAATCACCAAACTGATGAACCATTAAACTGATGAACCATTAAACCCCACTTTAACAAGTTCAATGAGTTCAAAGGTTCAACGAGTTTAAAGCTTCAATGGGTTCAAATAATTGGTTCAACGATACATTGAACTCCTAAAGAAGATTAAGCTAACACGGCTCTTTATAAAATATTGAACCACCAAACCAATGAACCTTGAACCATTGAACTGGTGCACTCTGAGAGGTTCAAAGGTTCAAGGTTCAAAGTTGTTCAAGTGATCAATGATGTCCCTACAGACGTCAAATTCAGGGTAATAAAATAATCATTGATTTTTGAAGATGCAGGCCCAGGAATAAACTTAGCGACTAGCCAAAGAAGGAGCTAGTAGAAAGTGAGAAGGGAGCCTGAGAGCTCAGATCACCAGAAAGAGACAAAATGTAACAAGGAAAGAGGGAATGTTACAAAAAATCTAGAAATATCTACAAGAGAGTTATTCCAGTAGGTGGAACAGTCCACCAGGTGGACATCAGAGAGTGCAAGAATTCAAAGGTGCAGCTAATTTTATTTCATCGAAGTAAAAGTGAATGGACAGCCGTGTAGGTATCTTAAAGAAGACCAGGAAACCCATGCTTTGGAGGAGACATTTGAGATGATTCAAAATGCCAAAGTTAACGTTGATACCTTATTCCAGCATGGCCCCTTCACAAAATTTCAAATGCATTCAATGCATTCAATACAACATGGGCCATTTCATGAAAACAAATGCCAAAGTCTTTCTTTGGTTGCTATATATTGTAATCTCTTAGTTTGTATAGGGGAGATATTTTTATTATCAGAAGCAAAACTCTGCCCAAATTGAAAGGCATTCTTGAGACTTTGAGCTCAGATTGTTAATCATGTTTTGTCAAGTGAATGAACAAGTGACCTTTTAGACTTTGTGTTGAAATAATTTGTGTTATCTAGGAAATTATTCTTATGTATTTTTCCTAAATATAGTCTTGTTCAGGGTCGGGGTGTGTAGTTGGTTGGATAGGTACTTTTGTTGCGGCTCTGCCCACCAGTGTTCGAGTCCCTCTATAGCCCCGTGGTACCGATATTAGTCGTGTCTAGCCAACGGCCTCGGTCACGTTAAAAAGTTCACCAGGCTTTTAAAAAAAATAAAAAAAATACAATCTTATTCATTTAATCAAATAAGCAGAACTAGTAGAAATAACCTGGAAGGTGTCTTGAAGCTGATTGTGGGAGACTTTGTGCTACCATAATTGTCTTTAGTTTGTTCTGTGTTTTGTGTTTTAATGTAAAGGATATTGGAGAGACTTTGAGCTACGTTTATCCTTTGTAATATTTTTCTCTATTGTATTTAAAGTGGAGACTTTGTGCTACACTTTATTCTACTATGTTACTCATCCTAAATTAGTAAGAGAAGCAATGAAAGACTTTATGCTTTCGTATGTTTCTTATGGTTGCAGTTACTAACCAAAAGTTTTCCTGTTATTGCTGAACATCATTTATGAAAGAAGAGAAATGCCTTCAGTAGTTACATAAGGATTTTCCTTTACTTTGTGAACATCATCTCTGAAAAAAGAGAGATGGATGGTGTGATTTCACCCCTGTGTGTATTTTCAGTTAATATTAGTATATAGTAGCTTATAGGGAACCTCCCCTTGATGAGATGAGAGATTTATCTCATTATGCTGTGGTAAACCTACACATTTTACCGATTAAATCTCCTTATGATGAGGTTGATATATTTATTTTGCTGTCAGTTAGCTGGTGACAAAATATTCACCCAACAGTTTTTGGTGATTCTGCTAGGGAAGAACACGTAGTTTGAAGCCTCAAGCTTCAAATTGAATCAGTACTAGTTCTTTTCCATTTCCATTTTACACTTTGGTAGATCCATGGTATACATGAAGGAAGAGAGCTCAAGGTATTGTTGAAATTGTATTTGAGTTTGTGCAACAAAATAATTTTGATCTTTCTCCTCCACAAACTCACCTTCAGCGAACTAGGAGTTTTACTCCTACCAACGTCAGGTCACCAATACTGGGCAAAGCTTCTCTTTCCTCTGCTAGTAGAGCTTTGTCTATACATTCCCCACCAAGATTTGTTATTCCCCCTTTCCATTGTCATATCATGGCAGCTCAAGGCCCTTGGGGTAACACTTTTGGTCCCCTGAATCTAACCCCACCTTTACATGAATTACCCCATAGTTCAAGAAAGAATTTTCCCAAGTTCTATGGTGATGGGAGAGTTTATCCTGATAAACATATTGCTGATTTTTACATATCCTGTGGTGTGATAGATGTGGAATATGAAGACATAGCAGTCAGACTATTTGTAAACATGTTACAAGGCACTACTACAGACTGGTTCTATCATTTACAAGTACAGACTTTAATTGATTAGAACACTCTTAAAGCCAAGTTTGAAGCTAGATTCAAACCTGTAGAAGATGCACATGCCCGGTTAGCTCAGCTTATACAAATGAAGAAGGAGCCTCATGAACCTATGTGAGACTTCATTGCTAAATTTGACAAGCTGAGGAACAAGATTCCTACAATTGCTCAGTCAACCCCTGAAAATCTTAAATGCTTTTTCATAAATTCTCATCTTCTTGAAGTGAGTTTCATGTTGAGGTAGGCTAGCCACATAGACCTTGCTGTAGCTTAGAATTTGGCTACTAAGATTGAAGATGATCTTATCTTGGAAGGAAAGATAAGAAGAGATCCTAACAGAAATAAATCTTCTTTATCTTCTAAATTTTTTTCTATAGGCACCACTGATTCTATAGTGTAGAAGCTAGCAAATGAATTGCTAGCTTTGAAAAAGCAAATGGCACAAGGAATGTTTGCTCCTCATTATTAGGATATACTAAAGAGGACATTCCCTAACCAATCATATCAAGGCAACACTACCAAGAATCAAGGGCAACCAAATCATCTTCCTCCCCCACAGGGGAAGCTTGTCATTGAAGCAACACCAGCTAACTCAACAGTTGGTTATCATGAAGCTAAACATGATTCCTCTTTCCAACCTAAGATGAATCAAGAAGATGACACTAATCTCTTCATAGAAGGAGAAGAAGAATTAGCTGGTGACTCTAACATTGGTTTCCTGAATTACCAGGATGAAGCTCGAAACAAGGGATCAATGTTTGATGGATCATACACTATATTTACCATGTCCCAAAACTAGTCAACTCAACTAGAAATTTCAATTGCTAAATGGGGGACTTCTCTGCCTTTCCAATCAAAAGACCCGGTGATCACTAAAAAAGTAAGTACCTTAAATATCCCTGTACCTTCTACTTTAATTTTTTAGACTAGTACCACTCCCAATAAAACTCAAAATGATGGACTTCCTTCCTCTGTTCCTAGTTCCTTTCAGTCATTTGATATAATTGACCATACTAGGAAGACCAAGATCCAAATGACTGAGTTTGAATATTTACAAGCCAACCCTAAGCAGTTGGACAGGTTGGTCGAGTGTGTAAAGAACAAAACCATCCCTGCAGGACAAGATGTTCCAAAGGTGACTCATAATCCTCCAAAGAACATATCCACCCCAAAAAATCTTATCATTACTCCTCCTATTACCCCTAGGAAAATAGAACCTTTCTATGTTTCCCTTCTAATAAATGGTCATAAATTGAGCAATTACATAATTGACTCAGGAGCTTCTAACAATATCATGCCTGCCACGGTAGCAGACTCTCTCGGCTTCACTCTAACTAAAACTTTTAGGAGATGGTTCTCCATGGAAAATAAATAAGTGCCTCTGTTGGGTCAAATCAAAGATGCCCAATTTGTATTTGTGGCCTTCCCAAAAAAAAGATTAAAATGATAGTCCCGGTGGCTGACGTTCCAGCTTCCTATGGCATTTTGCTTGGATGAATTTTTTTCAAGGATGTTGGTGGTGAATTGAGTATGGACCTGTCTGAGGTGAGGATACATGTCAAAGGCATCATGCAAAGGCTGCTTCCTGAGGAGGCAAAATACATTGTCACTCAAACATCAGACCTTGAATCTCAAATCTTGTTTGAATCTTTAGGAATGGGTAATTATTTTCTATCCATATAAGATGTTTCTATTTCATTAGAGGAAAGTCCTTTAGGTGACAATCCAAAAAATACAGACAAGAGACTAGAAGAATTGGTAGAGCAAAGTACAGGTGCAAAAGAATCCTCCTTCCTTAACAAAGAGAAATCTAAAAGGAGATCAAATTCTAATGATGTTTGGATTTTGGAATTTGATGGAAGTTGTTCTTCTGTCAGCTTTGGAGCTAGAATTGTCTTGATATCCCCTCAAGGAAATATTTTCCCCTATTCATATAATTTACAATTCAGTAATACCAACAACACCACTGAGTATGAATCTTTGTTACTCAGATTAAAATTTGCTCATGATAAAGGCATTAAGATTCTTCATGCCCAAGGAGATGCTGAACTAGTGGTTTGTTAGGTGAGAAACCTGTATAAAACTAAGAGTGAAAGATTGTGACATTATCACAATCAGGAATGGAACTGCCTTAAAAGTTTTAATGCTTTCAATATTTTGTAGTGCCTAGAGAGCTTCATAATCATGCATATTCATTAGTTGTCTCTGCAACCCTCATGGTTCCTCACAAAGACTTTGAAGAACATAGTTACACTATCAAACTAGTCTTTTGACCAAGTGTACCTCATAATGCCAACCATTGGTAGGTGTTTGATGCTGACAATAAAATCATGTGCTTCACTGGACTAGAAGAGCAACAAACTATGGTAGTGGACCATACTTCTGCGTGTCAAAGTTAGGTAAAGAAATTATCTGGCAAGAGAGCAAAGATTCATGGTTTTTGGATTAGAGATAAAGTCTTGTTGTGGGGCAAGAGGAGAGAACCAAAAGGAATGCATAGAAAATTTGATTCCTGGTGGGGAGGTCCATTCACCAATCATTGATAATGGAGAGAAAATGGTTTGTTGCTAATATATCAAGATAGAACATCATTTTCACTACCTCACAGTGGGTAGCATCTGAAGCACTTCAATTTTTAAATTATCAAATAAGTCCAGTTGTACATATGTATAGTCTTTGTTTATTTTGTGTTGTTTGTTTCATTTTTTGGTGTCTTTATCTTTTTGGATGGCATGACTATGTATCCCAATGGCATAGATGAAGGCACTTAGAGTCTGGATTCTACTCCCTTTGATCATTTTTATAATTGATGGAAGTTCCCCAAATGGAGCCCGTTGTTATTCCCAAAATCCATCACTTGTTTTTGTGGACAACATGTCAACCATTTTGGTCCTAAAGGGCAAAATGTTCTCTTCCTTTCTCAAAAAATGTTCTGAGCAGTCAAGTTTTTTAGTCGCACAAGATTTTTTAGCTAAGGAAATCACAGGTTCAACAGGCAGGCTTTCACAAAGAAAAAAGTTCAAAACACTTAGGCATTTCAAGGATGGTTCAATGCTGAGGTTCATTTAAAAGGTTCATCGACAGGGTTCAAAGATTTGGAATAAACCATTGAACCGTTGAACTCTACTTCAAAGAGTTTAAAGGGTTTAAAAGAGTTTAATTAATATGAAATGAATCGCCAAACTGATGAACCATTGAACCCTATTTCAACAAGTTTAACAAGTTCAAAGGTTCAACGAGTTCAAAGGTTCAAAGGGTTCAAAGGTTCAAAATAGTTCAATGAGTTCAAAGTTTAAAGTTTAAGTATAAGATTCCAGAAGAAGTTCAAGTAGAAGATTCCAAAGAAAATGGTTCAAATAATTGGTTCAACGATACATTGAACTCCTAAAGAAGATTAAGCTAACGCGACTCTTTGTAAAATATTGAACCACTGAACTGATGAGCTTTGAACCATTGAACCATTGAACTGGTGTACTATGAGAAGTTCAAAGGTTCAAGGTTTAAAGTTGTTCAAATAATCAATGACGTCCCTAAAGATGTCAAATTTAGGGTAATGAAATAACTGTTGATTTTCAAAGATGTAGGCCCGAGAATAAACTCAATGACTAGCCAAAGAAGGAGATATCAGAAAGCGAGAAGAGAGCTTGAGAGCTCAAATCACCAGAAAGAGACAAAATGTAACAAAGAAAGAGGGAATATTATAGGAAATCCAAAAATATCTATAGGAGAGTTATTCCAGTAGGTGGAACAGTCCACCATGTGGACATCAGAGAGCGTAAGCATTCAAAGGCGCAGCTTATTTTTCTTCATCAAAGTAAAAGTGAATGGACAAATGTGTAGGTATCTTAAAGAAGACTAGGCAACCCATGATTTGGAGGAGACATTTGAGATGATTCAAAATGCCAAAGTTAAGGCTGATACCCTGTTCTAGCATGGCCCCTTCATAGAATTTCAAATGCATTCAATGCATTCAATACATCATGGGCCATTTCATGAAAACAAGTGCCAAAGTCTTCCTTTGGTTGCTATATATTGTAATATCATAGTTTGTATAGGGGAGATTTTTTTGTTATTAGAAGTAGAACTCTGCCCAAATTGAAAGGCATTCCTGAGACTTTGAGCTCAGATTGTTAATCATATTTTGTCAAGTGAATGAGAAATCAAGTGACCTTTCAGACTTTGTGTTGAAATAACTTGTGTTATCTACAAAATTTTTCTTATGTCTTTTTCCTAAATACAGTCTTGTCCATTTGATCAAATAAGCAGAACTAGTGTAAATAACCTGGAAGGTGTCCTGAAGTTGATTGTGGGAGACTTTGTGCTACTATAATTGTCTTTAGTTTGTTCTATATTTTATGTTTTACTATAAAGGATATTGGAGAGACTTTGAGATACTTTTATCCTTTGTAATCTTTTGCTCTATTGTAGTTAAAGTGGAGACTTTGTGCTACACTTCATTCTACTATGTTACTTCATCCTAAATCATTAAGAGAAGCAACAAAATACTTTGTGCTTTCATGGGTTTATTATGGTTGCAATTACTACCTAGGAAGTTTTCCTATTGTTGCTAAACATCATTTCTAAAAGAAGAGAAATGCCTTCAGTAGTTACACAAGGATTTTCCTTTACTTTATGAACATCATCTCTGAAAAAAGAGAGATGGATGGTGTGATTTCACCCCTATGTGTATTTTCAGTTTATATTAGTATATGGTAGCTTATAGGGAACCTCCCCTTGATGAGAGAAGAGATTTATCTCATTATGCTATGGTAAACCTACACATTTTGCCTATTAAATCTCCTTATGTTGAGGTTGATATACCTATTTTGCTGTCATTTAGCTGGTGATAAAATATTCACCCAACAAGGATGAGGGAATAAAATTAAGATGGACTGACTCAATTATAATTGAAATAAAAGGAGGTTTTTTTTAGGTCATGTGCCCAAATAGGGGCCCTCATAGATAATGTTTAAGCAAATCAAGTGTAAAAATGCTTGAGATGTATAATATTCATGGGCTCATCTAACTCTTCTCCATCTGGTGTAGCCAATCTATATGCTCAAGATCCATTATTTGTTGTGATGATGAATGGGACTAGCCAATTAGGCTCAAATGTGCCCTTCTTTTCATGGGTAACATTGGTATTATTTTTACTTTATTTTAGGATCAGGTCACCAAGTTTTAAGTCTCTATGTTTGATATGCTTGTTATATCTACAACATAATCCATTCTAATATGTCTAGAGATTATTTAAAGTAGCTACCCATTTTTCATTGAGTAGTTCTAATTCTTGAAGTTGTGAGACTTTGTATTCCTCCTCATTAATGATATTTTGTAATGAAATGTGTAAGGATACCAACTCGATCTTGATACGGAGAATATCTTTAGTGCCATAAATAAGGGACTATGGTGTGGCTCATGTTGGTGTTTCAGGTATCACTACGGTAGGCTGAGAGGGTAAGAAATAATTCCAAATTCCAATCATGGCCAAAAACATTAACAATATTTTTAAGTATTTAGATTAGGGGTTTGTTAGATTTTTTGACTTGGATATTGCTTTGAGGAAAATAAACAATGGAAAAGTGTTGCTTGATATGAATTTGGCATATAAGGCTTTGACATCATTATTTTTAAAGAAGCTGCCATTATCAAAAATTAGGTTAAAGGGAATGCTAAAGTGTCAAATGAGATGATTTAGGATGAATATTAAAATCTACTTATCAGTAATGTAAGTAAGTGGAATGGCTTTAACCCACTTTGTAAAATATTCAATTTTAGTAAGGATATGTTTATGGCCATTTGAAGAAGTAGGATCGATTTTACCTATGAGATTGAGTCCCCATGTGGAAAATAGCCATGTCATAGTGATTGACTAAAGTGGTTGAGCTGACACATGAATGAGATTGGCATGCTTTTGACAAGACACACACTTTTTTTCCATAAGCACATGTATTGGCCTCTATAGTGGACCAATAATACCCTATACATAGGAGTTTCTTAGAATGGACCATTCCACCAATGTGGACCCTAAAAATCCCTTTATGTACTTCTTTAAGCATTAACCTAGACTTTGTTGAAGCTAAATAATGAAGTAGAGTTCCATCATATCCTATGCGATAGAGTGTGACAATGAGTATGGTATAACAAGAGGTATTATGAATGAAGGATTTTTGTTTGTTATGAGAATGGTTAAAAGGGAGAATATGATCACAAAGGTAGGTATATTTATTGGAGTACCAAGGCAAGTTAGGGCCAACAATATCACATACCATATCATATTCATAATGTTCATGAGCTAGATTAAATAGATGTTCAATGAGGAATTGGTAATGTAGAGCATGATTTTCAATCGCTATTAGTGAACCAATTATTGCCATTGCATCGATAGTCCTATTGCTAGCCCTTAGAATATGTTCAAATTGGATGTGTTCAAATTTCTATTTAAGATGGCCCACCATATGCTTGTAGGGAATAAGCTTGTCATATTTGGTATAGTATTGATTTGTCACCTAATTAATAATCAGCTAAGAATCTCCATAAACATGTAATTTCTTGATATGCCATTACACTACTAGATGAAGCCCTGAAATTAGTGCTTCATATTATACTATATTATTGGTACAATAAAAAATAATGTGGAATGTTTTGGGAATGAGATCCCCCTATGGTGTTATGACTAGAATACCAACTCTAGATCCATGAGAAGTGTAGTAACCATCAAAGTAAAGGGTGCAATGTTGAGGCTCAAAAGAAGTATTGTCCAGAGCCATGATTGACTAATCAGGGAAACTAAACATGAGTGGTTTGGTATCTAACAAGGGTGCTTCAACAAGCTTATCTACAAGTGATTTCCCTTTGATGGCCTTTTGATATACACATTCAATCTTAAATTCACTCAATAGCATGATACATTTGGCTATGCAACTAGTCAAAATTACCTTGGAAAGTAGGCATTTGAGTGGGTCCATTTCGGCAATGATAATGGTCTTGTTATTGAGCATATAATAGTGTAAATTTTGGTCTAAAAATACCATTGCTAAGCAGGATTTTTAACTAAGCTATAATTATTTTCATAGGCAACTAATGTGTGACAAGTAATATATAACTCTTTCTTTTCCCTGATCATTATGTTGTGCCAGGAGTGCCCCCAGGGCACATTCAATTATTGATATGTAGAGAAGTAATGGTTTTTTAGGTGTTGGTGGAGCTAGAATAGGTGGATTTTCCAAATATTATTTAAATTTCTCAAAATCCTATTGATAATTGGTATTCCATCAGAAAATTGTACCTTTCTTCAGAAGATGAGTGAAAGGATGGCATTTGTTTGCCAACTGAGAAATAAACTGCCTAATAGATTAGATATTGCCCTGTAGGCTATAGAGTTGCTTTAGATTAGAAGGTGAAGGCATTTTTTTGATGGCCTTAACTTTGGTTGGATTGAATTTAATGGCCCTATGGGAGACAATGAAACCTAGTAATTTACCAAAAGTAATGCTAAAGATGCACTTTTTAGGGTTAAACCTTACCTTGTATTCATGAAGACGTTTAATGATTCTTCATAATAGATATGGATGTCATGATCTGGTCTTAAATTTAACCAAAATATCATCCACATAATCTTCAATAATATCATGCATAATGTCATGGAAAATAATAGTAATTACATGTTCATATGTGGCATCGACATTATTGAGGCCAAATGACATCACTTAATAGTAGAATGTTCCCCATAAATGGCGAACATTATCTTGTGTTGGTTTTTGGGTGTGATTTTGATCTGATTATATCCAAAGAAGCCATCCATAATATATAACATATTTTACCTTACTATGGAATCCACAATCATATCAATGTTGGGCAAAGGAAAGTCATCCTTTGGGCATGCTTTATTGATATCTCTAAAATCAGCACACAATCAAATTCCTTGTGGCTTTTTTATTGATTGGGACTATATTGGATCTCCACTCTAAATAATTTATAGGATGGATACACCCTACACCCAATATTTTTTCTAATTATTTCTTGATAATTATGACTATGTAAGGGTGCATTTTTGTCAGCTTCTACTTGATTAGCTTGGTATAAGGGTGTACAATAAGGTGATGTAAAACTAAATTAGGGTCCAAACTAGGAATATTTGAATAAGACCAAGAAAAAATATAAAAAAAATCTTGAAGGATGTTAGTAATAAACTCACATTCCTTTTTAGTTAAGGATGCTCCAATTTTGATCTGTTTAGGATCGAATGATGTTTCAATATTAACTTATGTGGTATCCTCTACAAGCAGTGCGGAACCATCTTATAAAATACTTGGAAATGTGGTACATTTGTATTCATCTACTTCCAATGGTTTGAATGGCTCATTGAGCTTTCCCATATAGGAAAAATCTGAATTGCCAAGGTCTAGTAAAGGCCATTTTGTAAAGGCATGTGAAAAATCCTGAGCTAATTGATCAAATACTTTCTGATCCTCTAAATTGATTCTTGATTGTCATGAAGTTTGAGGACTGGAGGAGGATTGGAATTCATTTCAAAGAGGGTGAAATTCCCCATCCAACAACACTTGAAATAGGTTTTCACCATGGGACTAATCTTTTTCTTTACTTTTTCCCTAGTCCAATGGCGTCTCAAAAAGATTTTCATTTTATGACCTCAATGTTTGATTTTATTTTTATGTTTCTTTATGACTAAAGAAGTTCAAATACTCTCCAAAATAAGAAATAGGGTCCAATGTAATAGCAAATCCCTATTTGTGATTGCCAAGTGGTAAACCATCTCTAAGGCTTGAGAATTTAGAAATTGCCTCATCATTTTAAAAATTGTCAAATGGTATATATGATTCTTTTTGGTCCCAGTCAATCAATTGGGGATGATGGAGGAAAAGAGGGGAATAATATGGAACAAAATTAATGGTATAGATGATATGAGGGTCAAATATGTTAGTGTCAACTACTTCATTGTAAATGCTATAATAACACTCTACATCATTTCAGTATTGTCAATGTTAGATGATAAATTAGTGTCACTTTCGATATCTAAAGGGTCACCCCCAGGTAGTTTGTATCTAATACCTCAAATTATTTTATTTTAGGAAACTTATACTAGATCAATAGGTACTCATTAATTTTCCCCCAGCGCTTTACCCTTATAATCTTGATTAGCAATTATCCTATTTGGAATAGGATACTTTGTGTTTTGGTAACAGGTGGAAAAATCATCATTGGCTTTGTTTTATTATTATTCATATGAATTGGTTTTGATGAAAACCATAGGTACTTTATAATGAGAACCATCATTCTTACACCATTCCATTTTAGTAGTCTTTACTTTAGGTCGACCATATGATTTGGGCATTTTAGGCAACTTGGCTATATGAAAAGCATTGCCAAATTTGTATCCCCAAGGCCATTATCTTGAATAGTTTAATGATTGGTTATTGTAGTAGGTGTTGTTGATGAAGTGGACTCAAGAGTACTTGGATCCACATAATTGGACTCAAGTAATTGATCAACTATACTCTTGTCCTTTTTGGGGACAGGCTCTTTACTAAGGCAAAAGTTGTAGTTATCATACTCTACTTCCAAATGTTTACAGAATTAGTAAGACTATAGATAAAAAATAATAGCAACTTCTAATCTTGAGTTGGGAAATTTGATACACTGATGGTGAGTAAAAGGTAAAACATGTACTTCATAAATCCATGATCACCTAAGGAGTAAATCATATGATAGTTCCAAGTCAAGAAAATGGTAAAGAGTATCATGGGTTAGAGGCCCAATGATAATAGGAAAAAAAATGGTGCCCTGAGATTCCTGTTCCTCATTATCATAGGCTTTGATATTGATGGTATCTAGCTAAAGATTAATTTTTGTGTAGCCCAAGTGTTTGACCAACTTCAAAGTTACAATATTTATCCCCAAACTATTGTTTATGAGGAGGCATTTAATTTTATGCCAGGAAATGATTGCTTCTATATAAAGTAGGTTATTATGCAAAGGTCCAAGGGATGACATATTAGTTTGATCAAAAGTGATTTGTTGGTTCATAGCCAAATGACTCAAAAGTGTTTGAAATTTATCATGGGCAATGTCACTTGGGACCTTAGACTGACTTAGAAGCTCATTCAATATGTTCTTTTAAACATTTTACATATGCAAAAGATCTAAAATAGAAAATTACACTAATGTCTTTTGTAGTTATTTCACAATATCATAGGGTTTATCATTAACAAGAACAATCAACTTGGTTTTTTGAGGTGGATGGTCTTGAATGGTATTTTTGAAATAAGAAGGTATAGGACCTTGAATGGTAACCTTAGAGCATCGAGTTATGATTATACATCCTTGAGTCAATAAGGGGTTAGTATAATTAGAAGAAGGTAATTAAGGGCCTAAAATGGTAATTCTTAGCTATTGATTAGCATTTGGGCTATTATGAGCCAAAGGAGGATTACTGATAAATGGAGGTGGAGGTCCTAAAATGAATGGGAAGGGTCATCAGGTATTGTTGGCATTTGGTTTATGGTTTATCTTGATGGTTACTATATGTCCACAAGTAATGTGACCTATGACATTATAGTCAGAAGGGACATTATTATAATTAACTTGATTGGAATGGGTATCTTGACCTTGATTCTAATTTTACTGTTATTGATTCTACCTTTGATTCTAATTATTAGGATGTCTATTCGAATTCTTGTTAACTTGATGTTGATTCTAGTTTTGGTTATTGTTGGAGTTATGATGTGGAAAAATATTTTGATAGATACCCAAATTTTTATGTGACATTGTGGCAATTGTGGCCACATTATCTAATTCTATTTCACCACTTTCAAGTAAATCTTGGATGAGATGGTGAAGCTGCATGCATCTATGAATGGAATGTCCTTTAACCTGATGATAATCATAAAAGTCATTCTCCTAATACCAATCATGTTTAGGCTAGTTTTTAAGAAATGGTTTGGGTACTAGCCAATTGATCATGTTAGCAAAAACTAGATTTTGGAAAACCATATCAATAGGCTTGCCAGGATTACTGAAAAATATATTATGATAAGGACCTCTTCATGAAGGGGGTCTTTGTGAAGTGAGAGGTTAAGGAGTTTGGTCTTTTCAAATAGGTGATTGTTGGAACATTTGCACACGCTGATATTTAGTTACCGCATCTCCTATAAAATTCATGTTCATATTGAATGGTTTAGGCTTCTCTGATATACTTGATTGTGCTTGTGCATGAGCTTGTGTTTATGCCTTGTTATGAACTTGATTATGAGATTAGATCTTTATTATCCCTTTTTTGATGAGGGCTTTCTTGATTTGTATTCCCTTGGAAATAACTTCTTCAAACATATTGGTGTAATGAAGCTTGAGATTATGAGATATATCATATTTTAGATTGGCGATAAACATTATGGCCAATTACTTGTATGGGAGATTATGTGGGATTTGGTTGGCCAATGAGCGCTATCAATATAAATAGATAGAAAATTTTTCTCCTCATTGTTTAGTCTAACATAAATCAACCATAATCAATTCATGTTCTACATTAAAATTGAAATGTTGCACTAATTTAATTATTAAGTCATCAAAATTATCAATGGAATTCTTAGGTAGACCAATGAACCATTCTAAGGCATGCCATAATAAACTACAAGGAAATAAGAAAAGTAAGTAGATATTGTTATACACAACTTCTTGACATGCGATGAATAACTCTTTTAGATGCTCCTTGGGAGATCACCTTTCCCTTTGTATTTTTAAAATTTGGGCATATCAAAATGATGTAGGAAAGTATCTAAAGATAACTCCTATCAAAAGGATAAGAGCACGTCACCTAGTTTAAACTTCATATTCTAATTTCCTGCCTAAATGGTTGAAACTACATATTTAACCTCCTATAAGTCCTAAAAAGTGGGATCCAAATGAGAGGAAGTGGGCACATTTTTTTGGGTATTCAAAGAAAAATTATTTTGATGTGGATAAAGAGGTGGTATAGAATGTTGGGGAATCTGTATGTGATTGGTTCTACCAAGAATATTTAATCTTTTATTAGATTTATACTGTTGATAGGGAACTTATTGATAAAACTCTTGCTACTGAGTACAAAATTGATTTGGAGGGAACTAAGACCTGAATGGAGGAATGGTTTGTTGGGTATTTAATGAAACTTATTGGGATCAAAAGGGAATCTACCATTGATTCCTAAGAATCTCTTGAGTAGGGGGAATATGTTATTGGTTAGGTGGAACATATTGTTGGCTCAAATAGGCCCCTTTTTGAATAGAAGCGATAAGCAGTTGACTAATAGAAATATGTTGTTGACTAGATAACATTTGTTGGGGATTGGTTGGCACTTGTTGAAGTGGGGGATTTATTACCACTTATTGAGGTGAGTTATTGGTCACCACTTGTTAAAGTGATGGATTATTACTTGTAATTTATTGTTGCAAATGATTGGTCACTACTTATTTAAGTCATGGATTGTTACTTGCAACCTACTATTGTGGATTAGGCATGGTTACAATGTGTTACTATGAAACACCTAGAATATTGGGAGAAATGATATGTTGGGAATTTGTAGGAACATTGTGTTGTGTTGTAGAGGGAAATTGATGTGGGTTGGGTTATCCCTTTGAGATTTATCCACCACATATTATAATAAATTTTTTTGGGAGATTCAAATCATGGTTAGTTTCTAAATTACTTTCAGATATAGGTGTGATAAATAAATCTATAACTAATGTCTTATTGGCAAATGAATCAGGATTAAACGTAGGATAAGTCAACAAATATATTAGTTTGAAGTTAAAGGACTTAGCTCTATTAATGATGGATTTTGAATATCCAACGTATTAAGAGAGCTAGTGAGAGTACTAAAACCTATTTAGCTTATTAAATTTGAGTGGTAACGAGTTGACTTTGAGGAAACTAGTCAATGAGTTGATCCTTTCCCTTATTGGATACTACAAGATCTTGATCATAAGCTAGTATATAATTTTGAGTTTGGTTAGAAGTGACCTGATGATCTAATAATGAAAGAGGTGTTTCTTTGGGTACTCTAACCAAATAGTGAAAATCCTTTATGGTAAATCTAGGGGAATTTTTTCCCTCATTTCTAAAAATTTAACAAGATGTTCATCCTTGTTGTCAAAGAGTTATCATTAAAAATGATCTTATTCGTATTTGACACTAGGTAGCATATTCACAAGGTACATGAGATTAGTTCTATGCTTTGTATCAAATGGTTTGTGTGAAAGGTATGATTGATATTGACCTTGTTCACAACTAGGTGGTAGGATTATAAGGTATGGGTTATGTTCAAGTTTGATGCTAGATGGCATGGTGGTAATGCATTGTTGATATTCTTCATCCTCTACATAATGGTCATACCCATATGGATTATATACTACCTCTTCATTAAATGAGGGGTTATAGATGGCCCAACTATATGTATACTTAAGCATGTTTAAGTTTATGATATTCATTTTGAAGGATGTTTGGATACTTGAAACTTGTCTTAATTTGGTATGCGACTTTACTTGGAATAACACGTGGGAATGTTTTGAAGTAAGACATCTCACTTGCATAAAGGTAAATGTAAAATTAGAATGCACAAATCAAAGGGTAAGATAATGTAAGTTTTTTTAATAAGAAAGGCTATATGAGTCAAACATGTTTCCCAAAAGGTGCACACAAACTTTAGGTACAATGGTTTAAAGTGTGAATGTTTAATGTTTGGATTTTGAAAACACTTGAACTTGATCAAATTAAAAGGCTTAGATCTTGGAAACTTGACCTACAATTTTGGAACTCATTAGAGTAAAGTTGATTTCATACAATGTTGAATCAAGTTTGAACCAAGCTTAGATATTTAACTTATAAAATGGGTTCACCTGTTTAATCAACCTTATAACAAGTGTGACTTTGGCTTTGGAAAAGAGCTGACTTTGGTTTACATTGGACCAGTTTGTCTAGAATTGGGACTTGACCTTGGAATAAAAAATTAGTTTAACTAGAATCAAAATAAGATTGATGTCATAATGACACAATTTGAACAATAGTTGTGTTTTGGCTTTGAAATTATTTGACTTTGAAATTGAAACTTAGCTTCGGAATTGGAACTTGGCTTTGGAATTATAATTTGGCTTAGGTTTGAAATAAAATGGATGACATAATAACATAATTTGGACAAGAATTTAGAACTTTGGTCTTGTTTTGGTTTGATATTTACAATTTGAATTAGAAAAAGGATTTGGTTCAAATTAGGTAGCTTAATAAAGTGGCTTAAATAAGAAAAGTAGGTATTTGGACCAAGTTTGACATGTCACTTTTATTTGACTTGGAATTATGGCAGAGTAATGCCTTGGTGTGTGTGTATAAAAATGGGTTAGATTTGAAATTATTTTGTTTGATTTGGTTTTAAGTATAAACAAGGTTTTGACACAATAATCAAGCAAAAACACACATGCATTACAAGGCAATTGTAATAATTGACATGGGCTTTCATCACATCCATTCAAACCTAAGATATACTTGCCTTGAGAGAGGATTATAGAATTTAAGATTATTTAAAGAAATTATTTCAATTATTGATAGGGTTTTTAATCCCACATTTCTCTCAAAATGTTTGTATGAGCAATGCAATCTTTAGGGGCTACTACTTTTGCACCCCTGCAACAATGGATGTTTCACAACAAAATAAGGTCTTAAAAGTTTTTACTTGGATTTTTAGATGGCCCTGATATACCTTGTAGTATGTGGACACAAAAAAAATTGTCAATTGGATGTCTAAATTTAATGAGACATTCATCAAAGGGTCTAGTCCCTTTATGACCACTTCAACTATAAGGGTCTCAATGAAGTGCTACCAAAAAAATTAAGCTCTGAGGGAGCTTTTAGTTAAGATAGCATTGATGTAACCTCAATTTATATACCCCATTTAATAATGGGGTTGGTACAATGCTAGGATGTGACTTCCTAGTCAATGCACCCCTAGGACGTATGGGAAGGCGATGAACTCCACCCCATGTAGTCAAAAGAAAAATAAGGGTATAAGGCAAATATGAATTTTGGGTTTTTGAGTCACCCAAAAGGGGAGAGAATACACACAAAATAACCCCAAAAGACACTCAAACAAGAAGCAAAAACTTGTATGAAAATAATGAACATTGGAAAATAAACAAGTTTTTCTTATAACCCAAATGAAAATGTGAATTCATTTTAAGCCCGAATTGAGATGTGTAAGAAAAATAAATTGATTTACATAGAATAAAAAACAAACTTTTTTGATCAAGGTCCTACACCACAAATGATTTGAAGTTTTAAAATATTGTTTTTGAGTTACCAAGGAGCTTGAAAATAAGTTTGTTTAAGTCTTGGTTTTATTTGCCACATAACAATTTCGTAGTTCTATAGGATGATTTCACCACTCTTACCACCAAATTTGTTGTTTTAACACAACACAAAAAGATCATAATGTTTTCATAGTTTTACAGAATGATTTTACCACTCTTACCACTGAATTTATTATTTCAACATAGAACATAGAAATATTATAATGATTTCACTACTAATAATGATAATTTCGCTGATGTTGACTTTAATTTTGTTGAATTTGACTATATTTTAATTAAAGTTGGCCATGATTTCACTAAAGTTAACCTGTAGACAAGAAAAATAATGAGAAGAAAGATTTTTTTTGGATAAATATGACTATGATTTCATTTAATTTAACTTTGATTTCATTGAAGTTAACCACAATTTTGTTGAATATGACTACAATTTCATTGAAGTTAACCTGCAGACAAAAAAGATAGTGAGCAAAAAGAAAATGATTACATTAAAGATGACTATGATTTCATTGAAGTTGATTATTATTTTTCTAAAATTAACCATGATTTATTTGAAGATGAACATGATTTCACAATTAGATAGAAAACATAAAAAATAGGGTAAAACAATTTTGCAACTATAAGCAACAATTTTGATGAAGATGGCCTCAATTTTGTAGTTAGGACCTGCACATAGTAGAACAAAGTTAGAACCAATGATTTCACCATTTTAAGTGATGATTTAATTGAATATGGCCTTTATTTCAAATTTAGGACCTATGCATAACAAAACAAAGTTAGAACCAATGGTTTTTCTACTGTAAGTGATGATTTCACTAAAGATGGCCTCGATTTCATAGTTAAGACCTACACATAATAGAACATAGTTAGAACCAATGATTTCACTGGTATAATTGATGATTTCACTGAAGTTTGTCTTGATTTTGTAGTTACTAGTTCATAATTATACATAACAATTTTATGATTATGACCTGTCACAAAAATTAACAAAATTTAGAAAAAAAGGAGTGAATTAATTTGTTTGTAAGGCTAATTCTAGTAATTAGAGGAATGTAATGGTATAAAAGAGCTTTTGGGGTGGGTTAAATCCTTTGGATCCTACTATGAATGCCATTATGTAGATTATAAATCCAAGATATGTTAGTTAATTTATTAGTGAATAGAATCAAAATGAACTTAAATATTTAGCATCTCAAGCCTAATCCCTAGACTGAACTATGTCGAAAATATGTAATAAATTCACATTAGAAGATAAAAACAATGTTTATACCTCTTTAGAATATTTTATTTGGAATTGGTTTAAAGAGGTTGAGCTCACGTTATAAGCTATGGAGTATTCAATAATTCTTGATTCTATGTGTGGGAAGCACCTCTCCTTGTCTACATTTGATTCTTGACTTGGTTTGGATTTGGCATGAGAATTGGTTGAAGCTCCTCATATAATTTAGTAGAGTAAGTTTACATGAAGAAGTTTGAGAAATGAGAGGGGTGAATCTTGTATTTATAGATTTGTCAAATCATTATAAACCATTCATCTCATCTCAAGATGGAGGGTTGAGAATCAATCCTCACCCTCATTAATATAGGTGGTTAAAAGTGTAAGAGACTCCATTAATGGAGACTTGGAGTATGGAAGAGCAGTGTAAGATGTTTAAATGATAACCCCTTTGTGTGTGTAAGTGAGGTGTAAGAATTTGTCTTGAGTGTGTAAGTAAAGTGTAAGACATGTAATAACTTTTGTTTGCTTGCACACTTTGCCTTATGATGTCATCTATTTGTGAGGCAATTCCAATTTTGAATTTAGAAAAATAGGATAATTCCAAATCCATAGATGTTTCTTTTAGAGGAATGATTAGACTTGATTAAGTGGGATTAATTAATAATTAGAATAATTATGGATTTTTAAAATATTTACTTGTCAATTAAGTATTCACTTAATTGTTGTAGGTAATTAAAATTAGACACTTTGTATTGATTTTAATTATCCCTAATCAACCTTAATTTTCTCTAATTCTAATTCATCAATACTATGCATGGTTTAGTATCCACCCCTTTATTAAGTTAGCTAATCTAAATTAATTAACTAATCCTTCCTTAATCATAAATTCAATGGATTTTTAATATTTATAATTTCTATAAATCAAAAAATATAATTAGCCTCACATTATAAGGTCATATTCCACTTCATTTCCCTTTTCAAATTTCAAATATGCCCTAAGCCCTGCCTATCCCCCATTATCATAATTTTATAATATTATCTTCCTCATCTTTCTAATTTAATAATCCACCTCATATTGCACTCAATCCCACTTACCGATTTTATATTATATCTTCCTCTCAAATGAATTTTATATTTATTTATGAGTCCCACATGTTCTCCACTCCAATTTTTAATTCAAAATTTCTATATTGAATTAAAAATTATCTTTTATTCTCAACCCTTGATTCTTAAGTCAAGATGGATGGTTCACATTCGTTAAAAAATTCTATAAATTAGAGTTTATTCCTATAATTTAGACAAAACTTCTCTATTCTAGACTTGTTATGTAGGAATCCTTCTACAATGCTTCTTAATGCAAATAAACTCTACTAAATTTTACAAGAAGTTTCATCACTCTCTCATGCCAAGCTAGAACAATCAGGGTGAACAAGGAAAGATGCTACCCACAAAAAAATAGCATTTGCAAAGACTTATAGCTCACAAGCTGAGCTCAACATCTATAAATCAATTTTCAAGCAAATCTTCTAAGGAGGTATTAGCATTATTTTTATCTTCTATTATGCATTTATTGTTTGTTAATCATATAGCTCAACCTAGGGATTAGAATTTATAAGTTCTACCTTTAATTTATTTTTGATTTATTCACTAATAATTGACTAATATCTCTTGAATTTTTTATCTACATAATAACATGTCTTGTGGGACTCGATTGCGCACCCCACATCTTCTTCTTTCAATCTTTTTCTTCTCTATTTTTTTCTGTTAAAATAGTTGTAGTTTTCAATATGTTTACTCTTTTTTTCTTATTTTTTGATAGGTTGGTATTATTGGTTTCAGTATATTTTTCTCAAAATTTCATTGAAATTTGATTTGTAGTTTAGAAGTTACTGTTATTTTATTAGTTTATTTTTTTTAATAAATGGCGGTTAAAATAGTCATAGTTTTAAATAAAAAATGATTTTCTATTGAAATTTTTACAAATAATACACATTTTTATTATATGCATTGTAACTAAATTTTATCAAAATATGACTCATATTTTTTTAGATATCATTATTTTACTAATTGTCACTTTTATTTATTTAATTTGGTTGTTCTCCTAACTATTTATGTTTGTAGGTTTATTTGTTTTATGTAATTTCTAACTTGTTAAATTTTTGGTGTTTGTTATTTTTAATGTTCTTATTTTTGCAGGTTATATTTTCCAAAGACCACCCAAAAACAAAAAAAACTACTAATTAGTTTGATGTAGGACCTTAGTCAAATAGTGGCATTTAGATTCAAATAAATCATTCTATTTCGCATTTTAATTTGGGCAATAAAACAAATCCACACTTCAATTTGGGTTTAATTTTTTTTTTCATTTTAAATTTCTTTACTTTATTTTAACTTTTGATTATTACTTGATTGTATTGTGAGGCATTTTTAACGTATACTCTCCCCTTTTTGGGTGAATCATAAATTTAAAAGTGTCTTGTCATTTTATCTAGAAGATTTGTTAGTCCAAACAATACCTTTAATGTTTTTATTTTAGGCTTTGAAATTGGGATTTCATCATTCTATTTCAAGCTTCATAGGGTACAGTAACTGGGAATTGATATCTTAGCACATGTACCAACCTCATTCATCTGATGGGATATATAAATAAAAGATAACTATCATTAGGGATAAGCATGATTCCTTAAGGAGAATATCATGAAGGTAAGTGGAAACCCTATGCTAAGACATCATATAACATCTTCAAATAATCCAAATTTGACAATGCTTCTACTTAGAAGGTAAGGATAACATGGTCACAGTGGGGGCATGACCCCTCCCATAGATTACCTGATTTGGATTTATTCTTCGACAATTTTTTTTGCCCATGTACAGTCACTATATATATGGATTATATATAGTGACATCTAGATAGCCCATTGTAAAAAAAATTATATGCCTCTTTTACCATAGATCATAGATTGATGCAGGGGTACAAAGGTAACAACCCCTAAAGTTTGCCTTTATTGTAAAAATTTTGAGAGAGAAAGGGGGCATAAAAACCCTACTAATAATTGTAATAATTTTTTTAATTAACTTTAAACTTTATAATCCTCTTTCAAGCCAAGTGTTTAAAAAGGTTCAATGGATGCAAACTTGAGTCAATTACTAAAGTGCCTTGTAATGATTGTGTATTATTACTTGATTATTGTGTTGAAATATTATTTAAACTTGATACCAAATTAAACAAACCAAGTTTAAATCCAAAACCATTTTTATACCCACACAATGAAGCATTACTTTGACAAAATTCTGGGTCAAACAAAAGTGACATTTTAAAACTTGATCCAAATACTTACATTTTTTGTCCAAACCATGCTAGTAGGTTGCTAAATTTAAACCAAAAGTCTTGTGCAAAAAGGAAATTTTCCACTTCAAACTAATTCAAGACCAATGTCCAAATTGTCATCTAAACCATGTCGTTATGCCATCCATTTGGTACTATATCGAGTCCTAGTTCTAATCCAAACACCAATTTCAAAACCAATATCTAATTTCTTATAAAACTTGTGCCATTATGTTATTCAATTTAGTCCAAACCTAAGTACAAGTTTAAGTGTTAATTCCAATTTTCCCTCTATGTTCCAATTACAAACTCTAACTTCCAAGTTCTAAACTATGTTCCTAATTTTGGTTTGATTTATTCCAGATCAACCCCTTTAAGAATTAAGATCTAACCTAAGTTTGGATCTTGATTCAATGTTTCAAGGCTAAATTTCTAATTCTTGTGCCAATATTTAAACATTATAAGGTTTGAAAAATGCCTCAAATAAATCAAGTTTCATTTCTTTGTTCACAAGGTCAAGTTTCCAAGATCAAACGTTCCAAATTTAGACCAAAAATCTAAGTCCTTGTCTAAACCATGTTGATGTGTCGTCCATGTGGTTCCAAACATAGTTATAGTTCCAATGCCATGTCTAATTCTAATACCAATTCTAAATATAAAGTACTAATTCCTATGCCAAACTATGCCAACATTAATATTGATAGAACTAGTCCATTTGACATTTGCATTGACATACTCAATTTGAAAATTCAATGTCCATCAAAGTCAAATTCAACTTCAAATTCTATACCAAACTAGTTATATGCCAAGCCAATTTAACTTGAACCATGTACCAAACCAATTTTGTACCATTCTGAACCAATTATGTACTATTCTAATACAAATTTGTACCATTCTAGTTCAAATATGAATCAATTTCATGAAAATTCAAACCATTTATTATATTTCTATTCAATCTCTTGTACCTATTAGTTGGGAATGAAAAAGTCATGTCCTCCACCATTTATTTCATTCGAATCATATCTATGCCAATTCATCCTTTTTGAGGCAAAATCCAATCAAGACCATTTAGACCAATTCTAACTTATGCTAATCTACCATTTTTGGGAAATTTTCCAATCTATGCCAATTCACCCTATTTGGTGCCAATCAAATCAATACCATTTCAACCAATTACAATCTGTGTAAATTCACCTTGTTTGGGGCCAATCAAATCAAAACCATTTTATGCAATTCCAACCTATGCCAATTCACCCTATTTGGGGCTAATCAAATCAATACCATTTCAACCTATTCAATTCTATGTCAAATTTTCCTTCTTTGGGCCTATTCTAATTTGTGCCAAGACTACCCTTTTTGAGTCTAATTTTATTCCAATCTATTTCCCCTTGCATGTGTCCTTGCATTAGGGTATTATTCAAAGGTTCATCTAAGTCATGGCGTCTCATGATCCTTCACATATTTTATTATCACCCATCTTATGTCAAAGTATGATAGATAAACTCACTCAACTTTGTCAACAACTAGACTAATCTGCTTCTACTTTGAAAATTTCAAAACCAAAACTAGTCTTATAGATGCAATGCAATTAATTAACTATTATAAATTAATCATACCTCTTAAATATGTCATCTTTTACATATCATGAATAAGATTAATTTAATCAAAAACTTTTTGATAGTAAGGATGAATATCCTGTTAGATTGTGGAAATGGGTGATAAATTTCCATATGGATTTTCTATAGAGGACTTACACTATTTGATTAGAGCTTCAAAAGATAAACTACAATAAATCCAACATTCTAAACATATTATGTCATTGCCCCTCCAAGGGCTAGTATCTATTAAAAATCCAAGTCTAATAGCTAATCAATAAAAATATGTCATGATCCCCATCCTAATCATGATTAGATATGTCCACTTCCAAATAAGGATCAAGATAATCAAAACATTGATGACATTTTTGTTGAATCACCCATCTTTGATAAAATACAAACCATTGATGATCCACTTGTATTTGATGAAGAGCCTTTACTTGACATAGGACCCATATTTGATGATCCTATATTTGAAGAACCTATTATTGTTTAGTTAGATCCCTTTATTCATCCATTGACAAATATTCCCAATTTATAAACATTTCTTCGTTATAAATCCTCTATTTCTAAGAAAAAGGTGAACAAGGTACTTGTGGTCAATGCTATTTAATAACCTCTTTTTATAACTACATTTACATCAAAATCAAGTTTTATTTCATAATCAATATTAGAGTTGGGTTCCATTTTAGAACCAATATTAGATTTAGCATCAACATAATAATCAACATTAGTCTCAACATCGAGTTCAGACCCTCTTGAGTTAGAATCAACTTTAGAATAAAAAAACAGTGATGCATGTTATGACATTGGCTCCACATTTGCAACATATTAAATTGAAGGCATTTTTTATTATTTCATAGTTTTTGAGGATGTTTCCTTTAGCATTGATGCAAGTTTTCCTAGTATCCTCTATGAGAATTGTGTTATCTTTTCCACTTTTATTACCATTACATGTGCATTTACAATTAACCAGCCTGATATTTATATTAACATTCCACCTCCCTTAAATATTGATTGGGACCAACATAATCACATATTATTGAATTAATTACATGGTGATATTTTAGTGGCATAATTTTTGAGGAAGCAAGATGCTATCAAATCAAAATAACAATCTCTTAGAGAAACCTTGTTTGAGGTGCTAGGGGATAATCAAAGTCTAAACTCAACATCATCTAGTGAAACCTTGTTTCAAGAACTAGATGATAATCAAAATCAAAAGCTAAAAGCCTTTAGTGAAACCTTTATTAAGGAACTAAGGGAAAATAAAAATGATTTATCAACATCCCTTAGTGAAGCCTTATTTAAGGTGATATTAGACAATTTAGATCAAAAAAATTAAAAAGAATTTATTGGTGAAAAACTCTTTGAGGTACCACTAAATGAGAAAATTAGTAATGCATTGCTTGATGAAGACATTATTGAAGTTAATATCAACCCCACCAAAACCAAAATCAATTTGAATCCATAATCAACAATAATTTGTGTGACTAAAAATCCCAATTTTCATTTGTCCACCAATCATTATACATTCTAGTCACCGCCTATTTTCCATTATTCAACCAAATCATTTATCCCATTCCTAACCTTATTCATCCTTCTTGGAAACACTCTTTTTCAAAGAGGCTACAAAGACATCTTGTTTAGAGGTTTGAAAGAAGTAGAATAAACAATTAATGAATATCATAACAACACTAGTGCGGTTCACAATGCCAATAGGATTCAAACATAGTAGTTATTTTGATTAGGTATTAGTTAAACAACAAAGGGTCCACAATATTCATATTTTAATCCTTTATTGAGTTGAGATGCTAAAAAATTAGGGAAAAAATCAAGAAATCAAAAGATAAAGAGAAATAATTTATCTAATGGTGAAAACTATGCCTATAACACCTTGGAAAAGTACCATGATGAGAACTAGGTTTCTGGCATCATGTGTAATAATTTATTGTCTAAAATTATCTTGAAACTTGGGGGAAATCCTATTTACATTATGAATGATTTTAATTCCATTATCATTCCAACCATTTTAGCCATTTAATCCTATTTAACCCAACCCATCTTATTGTGACCATTAGTATTCTTGTCTTGACCTTGTTATGGAAGTTGAAGGTATATTGAGACCTATTTGGAAAATATTCTATCTTATTATTCACATGATACTTAGATAACTAGATGCATCTGGTTCTCATGTGACATGGTCCTTAGAGATTCCTAGTCCTTTTCTTTATTATCATTCATTATTATGAAACCCTTGCCAAATCCTATGCTATTTATTTTCTCATGTGCCATTCTTATTTTCCACCTTACTATTGATTCATAGTTCAAACCCTATGGGTTAATTTACATTGACCTAAGGTCCATTTGGATTATGTAGGTAGTGATTTATTTATGAGGTCAACTTGATCACCCCTTATCCTAGGATCTTGTCATTTTGCAAGATATTTTAGCATATTTATATGTAGTTCAAACCCTATGGGTTAAAATACATTGACCTGAGGTCTATTTGAATTATGTAAGTAGTGCTCAATTTTTGAGGTTAGTTGGGTCACCCCTTTCCCATGATATCACCATTTTGAAAGGAATTTTGAGAGCATCCTAAGTCACATTCTTATTGTTTTATGAGTTAAAGCATTTTGTCTCTCGTAATTCTGCATTGAGTTGAGATGTCAAAAATCTAAAAACATTCAAATATTCCAAATATCCTAAAAATTAAAACAACTTTATAATCTCCATAAGAGATATAAAACTATAAAATTTAACAAGATTTGTCTTATTCTAAATCCAGTCACAATCCTTTAAGGTCCTAAACCATTTTTGGGATGTGTTCTTCCCAAATCTTCCCTATTGGGGTAGATTCATTACTAGTTCTAACTATTTTTAGCAACCTAGAGATGTGTCCTTCCTTTGCATATATCCTTGCTTGCAGGTGTAGACACCGAAATCATGTCTACCCCTTGGTCATCCTCCCCCCTTGGCCCCCTTGGTCCATCTTCCTAACACAAATCCTAGCCCCCTCAACTATTAAATTAAAATAATCAAATATTTTAATTTAATTGCCCCCTTGCCACCTCACCCATGCCACCTCATGCCACCTCGAATTCCTCTCCTTGGATCCCCTCACCCCATGCCATGCCTTAATGGCCTAAATCCCATCTTAACCCTTCCTCTCGCATCCATTTAATCCCCTCTCGACTATTTTCCCATGAACTTTGACCCTGGTAGCTTGTAAGAATGGACAGAAGGCTAAAATTAGCCTCTGTCCCCATTCTTTGGCTACCAATGTCGGTCAGTATGTGGCCAACATCAGCGGTTCTGTCAGCGTCAGTTACCTTAAAACTGCATTTTTGCATCCGTTGTTGCCCCCCGCGAACGTGAACTCTTTTACACTTGGCATTTGACCTCTCTCTCGCTCCCTCTCACACAACAAACATCACCAGCTACAGGTACTCTACAGGAATAGCTCCAGACTGTGAGATCAAAGGCATTGTAGGTCCATCAACAGCATCAGCAATAGGTCTCCTTCACTCCTCCTTCAGTAAGTAGGAGATGAGTATTTCTTTGTTTTTCATTTCAGTTTTTATTTGAATTCATCTATTAAGCAAACCACTGCCCAGACCCAACCTACCCTTCCCTGAGAGGCTGAAAGGCCTTCTCTAATCCCTATCTCCCTGTCACCCTATCCTCTCTCTGGTCCCCTATTCAGACCATACTTTCTACCTTATAGCCCCGCACAGACCTCCAAACAGGCTCTCTAACCTCCAAACAGGCTTTTTGACCTTCAAATTGAATCTCAGACCCCTCTGCAAATCATAAACCAGACCTAAAACTTGTCCCTGGCCATTACCTCGACCGACCTCGACCATTGCCCCTATCGATGTTGGCAGACTAACCGATGTCGGTGACCTTAACCTATCGACGCCGATAGAACCACTGATATCGGTGACTGTGCAAGGCATATTGCTGAAAATAGGTACGCATTTGCTTTCATTTCTTTTATTCAGTCTTTATCATTTCTATTTATGTCAATATTTTGCTCTTTATCAGTGGACTATCATCCTCCAAGAAGTCTTTGCACTTCTAGGACCAAGCTTTCGCTTGGCAGCCCACTTTCTAGCCATCTAACAATTTCTGTGTTTGAGTCTCTTTCTTCTACAGGTGTCATCCTCCACAATGAAAGAGGAGTTCTTTCAGTTGTCTAAATCTGGTGTGCAAGACTACATCTAGGTACGTACAAGCCCTTGACCATTATTTCTTAGTTTCTCATTTCCTTTTAAATGTGAAAAGTGAAAATTTGTTTGGAAACATTCTGGCACGCCCGATGGGACCCTAGGGTCTTCCTTGGGTTCTTTTCTTTTTATTCATATAAGTGCATTAGGTCTCTCCTTTTCACCTCTTTCTTCTATCTCTTCTAAAAGACACCATTAGCAGGATCAAAAAGAACTCTTCTTTCTTTTTTTGCATCTTAGACTAGTCAAAGTCATACTCTTCAACCTCTTCTTACTTGTCTTCATACGAACTCACATTTCTATTTGGGCCTAAAACACACTGCATCTCATTTCTTCTTGACTACATACTTAGCTCTCACATCTAGTAATTAAAAACTGCATCATGAATAAAGCATAGACCACTTATGTTACACAACCAAATCACTTGCACAAAATTAAACATCTAAACTCACCTGAGACAAGGCCCGACTGGGATTTCATCACCCAGTGGATACCTTACCCATCCTGGCAATCCCACTTAGACTTCACTACCAAGGGGAAAGCCCACTCTGTTCTCTAGCAGAGGATAATCTCTAGGGGAAGTATATACTGGCTAAGCGGGCCCAACTTATCACTGGGTTCGTGAAGTGAGGGGAGCTTGCTCCTTAGCACCAGGCCACGTACAGAACCTAACACAGAATCTTGAGCACCGAAACTAACCTGAAACCATCCATAGACTACTTCTTCTAGGACCCGTTTCAAAAGCCAATCTCTCAAACACATTCTAAGGCATAAGCCAACACGATCCTAATAATTTATTCCTAGGGATTTAACATTTAGGGTTTGCTTATGTTCATCTTCTTTTTCTATTCTTATCTGGTTGTTTGAGCTAGTGAGGATATTTTTCTTGCCTTGAATGGTTTTGACTTGCAGTCAAACCAAGGCCCTTGTCGACCACACGAGGCATCAACTACTTCTTCCTTCACCATCCAAAACCAGTCCCTTAATGGAGTTTCATTTAGAGACCGAATGAACTCCTACCCGACTGACCCCGACTCAGACTCCCATTATCCCTAAAGGGGACCAAGATTTCAAAAGATTTTTGGACCTCAATGTCAAAGCCCTACAACATTATCTCATGCGAAGCTGAATGTGAGACTCCTTGGGTAACCTAATTTATGGGATGCCAACCTCTTTAGTTGAGACAATAGCTATATCGACAGCATCTGTGGTTCAACTCATAGACACCCAGGCTATCTCCTCGACTAATAACCAACCCATGACCAACCTTTTAAGTGTGGCCTCTCCTTCCATCTCTGGGCCCACTTCCATTGGGGTTTTGGCCCCCCATCAACCGCAGCCTATTCAACCAACCTCTACCCCTTTCCCAAATCTAGTTGTCTCCATCCCGCCTACGCTCACCCCTATCAACACCAGGGTGGCTACTCATCCATTGGCTAATGTTGTCACTATCTAACCCCCAATGGCAACATCAAGCCTAGTCATTCCTTCTACCTTCACGACTCAACCACCCTTAGTCTCCACTTCTGTTCTAATGACTAGCTATCAATACGTTGCGCCCCTAAAAGCGTATCCAACTACGTCATATGCCCCTTCTAACACCTTTCAAGCACCCTAAAACCTAGGGGGAACTTCACCCACTAATTCGTCAGTAGACATAATAAAAATGCTGATGGACAAAATGTCTAGTCTTGAGACCTCTATTTCTGGTTCACGTAATACCCTTTCATATGAGCAAATTTGCAATGAACCCATTCATCCCTCTATCCCGATCCGACTGTATCCCAGTCAGTGGGAGCTTCCTAAATTTTCTCATTTCCAGAGTAAGGAAGACTTGCAACAACACCTACGAGCATTCAGACATGCTTGTTATCTCATAGCCCATGATGATGTGTTATTTTTGTGCACGTTCCCCATGTCACTCTCTAGTGCTGCTCTCGACTGGTACAGCTCTCTCACTAGCCATTCTCTTTTCTCATTCACCCAGCTAGCCCAACTCTTCCTCGACCACTTTTCTATCAATATCACCAAAAAGGTCTCAATCACAGATCTGTATTCTATCTAGCAATTTGAGGATGAATCCATAGCCAATTTTGTTGCTCACTAGATAGGCCTAATTAACCAGCTCTCCTTTTCTCTACCCCAACCCGAACTCATCAAACTTTTCACTCAAGCTTGTGCCAAACATATTTCCTTTACCCTGCAGGTTCAGACATTCCACACCTTTGATGAAGCCTTCACGGTGGCCTAAAAGCTTGAATTACGTGCCATCGAGGAGAACAAAGTCAAGTTGCAGAGTAAAAACCCCAACACGAAGTCCAATGACTCTTCCTCTAAACCTTCTTCATCTAATCCCAAATCTAAGGCATCAACAAATGCTATAGTCATTAGACCTTCATCTTCACCTTCAACCAATCAACCTTAACCGTCCACATCCCAAAGTATCACTCAGCAATTCCAGCAAAGATATGTGCAACGATAGTATACTCCACTAGGAGAGTCATACACATCTATGCTGGACAAACTTTTCAAACAGAGGGTTCTCAATCTCCCCCAAATTTGACTGCCTCCACAATTTGATCCCTCATGCGCCATCCCTACATGGTATAGGGAGAACGACTTTTGCAACTATCACCGTGTTAAAGGCCATGACACGGGCAACTACAAGACTCTTAAAAACATCATCCAAGACATGCTAGAAAAGGGTGACCTCGTCCCAGACAATCCAAATGTGCCACCTAATCAAGGCATAGACATCTTCAAACAACCCTTTCCCAACCATCCTCCTACCCAAAACAATGTGCAGACCATGACTGATGACACTCAAGAACATAACATACGCATAATCAATACGGTCTCGCCCCTCATCCCTGACCAACCTCTCTCACAAACTCAAGAGGTTAGTCAACCCATCAGTCCATCGCATGAGGATGAACCTTCTTCTCCTCTGAGTTCTCCATCGACTTCCCTTATATTGGAGGATGCCTCGACCTTATCAGCACCACCAGTCTCACCGTCCTCCTTCTTGCTACCTATGGAGGACCCTACCCTTCCTAATTCTCAACCACAAGTGGAGGGCACAATCATCCCTACTCTCTACCTCTTGAGAAGCTGCATTCCCCGATTCCTTCTCCACCCAGAGAAGAACCTATCTCTCCACCTTCTCTGACCAAAGATGAACATGTTATGACTTCATCATGCCTTGGGTCCAAGACTGCTACACCAATCTCATTTTTAGCCCCGCAACCATCCACATCTTTTAGAGGACCCAAGCCTCATCCGACATCTTCCCAACCATTTTCCCGATTAGTGGAGAAATTAGGACTTCTCCCTTCAAGGAAAGTGGAGCATCAGGCATTATTGGAGTGACTCAAAGCTCTCTAGCTTGCCTGTTCTGTCTCATCCCATGCCATCAATCCACCCATGACAAAATCTCCCAAAACTATCAACAAAGACCAGAATTCTACCTCTAAACCTCCAAAACCCCAACCATCCACATCAGAACCAAAACCCTCATCCATCGCATCAAAACTAATCAAAACACTCAATGTTCTCCCCATCCCTAACGTCACTCACCCATAAGTGAAGGTAGACTTAGACCAGGCCTCGACCAATAGTAGTCTTCAAACCAAAACCAAAGAAGGCTGCTAAACCATAGTGGTGAACTCCTCCTACCCTGTCACCATTGCCCTCTATTTTGGGCCCTCATCTTTTGACCCTAATAGGAGTATTCCCCACTCCGACCCCTAACCAAAACAAGTTTCCTCCTCTGCTTCCTTTGCCTACCACAAACCTACCCTCTTCAAAAAATTTGGCACCTCTCACGAAGAAAGTGTCGTCTTCACATGTGGCCGCACCATCAACCCAAAAGGTGGTACAAAAGCCTCCTTCAACACCTCCTAAGGAAAATTCACCAGCATCTCACACATCAACAAGAACGGACCCTTTTGTGGGCTCATACTCTTTGATATTGCATCAACTTTTGCAGACCTCTAGCATGACCCTTCCACCTATCAAACCCTTCCAACCTCTCGAGTCAAAGCCTTCTTGGTTCGATGATACTAAGATTTGCCTATATCATCATATGCCAGGACATGACACTGAGAATTGTTGTGCCCTCAAGGCCGTCATTCGCCACTACATAGAGGAAGACACTCTTCTTCTTGAGGACACTATCGACCAACCTCTGACACCTTCCCATATCCATCAAACCTCTTCATCCTTATCAACAACTCATCAACAGACTATGACCCCTTCATCTCCTTCACCTCTTATCTTCAAAATTAATGCCATCCACATAACTACTAGGTCACAAAAGGACAAGGCAAAAGAAAAAACTACCATTCCTTGGACTTATCCCTTCGTCAAGCCACCTCAACCACCAAAACCTAAAATTTCTATCCTTGGCACATCTCAACCCTCTTCTTCATGGGCAATCCATGAATTTATGTTGAAACAACTTCACTAGACGCCCGTGAAGATGACCTTGTATGACCTCATCCAAAGTTCACCCCAGCATAATCAAGCTCTGATCAGAGCCTTACAAGTAGTGGAGGTCTAACCCGAGGACCCCCAACCACTCACTGCAATGTTCCACTCATTATCTCCCGTTGCCTCTATCACTTTTAGTGATTCTGAAATTCTTACATCTAACTCAAAAGATCAGGATGCTGCTCTCTTCATCACTGCCTATGTTGATCAAACCCGCATTAAGTGAGTTATGATTAATGGAGGTGCTAGCATTAACATCATCTGTACCCATGCTTTTGATCAATTGGCCCTCCCCAAGAATTACGTATCAAAAACTGACGTAATCTTGTGATCCTTTAATGACACCACTGCCACAACCATTGGCACCGTCATCCTTCATATTCGCATTGGCCCGCACATAGTCCTAGAGCTCTTCTCTATCATCAAAGGAGAGTTTCAATATAACATGTTGCTAGGCCGACCCTAGATCCGTGCCATGGCTTGTGTTCCCTCTACCCTGCACCATTGTGTAAAATTCAAACACGACAGGCAAGTCCACACCATTCCTGCCGACCCATCGCCTTTCAAAACTTGTAACACAACCTATCGACCAAATGACATTCTCATTCCTCTCAAGACATCAACCTAGACGTCACCTCTATCTGCAGAAGCTTCGACCAGTTTGCAACCGGTGGTTGCCCTCTCACCACCTCTTCAAGTGACAACCAAAGACCCCATGGAAGATATCTTCTAATGACTTTCACTTGGGGAATATCGCTTGCTTGCCTTAGACATGTTCCAAACTCCACAAAAGTATGGTTAACTTCACCATAACCCTAGTTATGACCATCGAATCAAAATGGTCGTGCCTTATGGTCATCCTCATCTCTGAACCAATCTCATCTATGGGGGGCTCAATCAAGCTCCTATTGACAGAAATCCTCTCTCCTCACATTAGCCATTCACATCAAACTTTTCATTTCTTGGCAACCCCGCCTTTACACACACCTACCTTTACAGGTGTACATGGAAGGGTTTTGGCTTTAGGCACTATGAGCAAGGCTCCCATCAGCCCATCAAACCACTCAATGATGATAATACCAAGAAATGATATGGCCTGGGCTTCCAAGACCCTACTCAGGGTTCTGTAGACCCTTGTCCCGAACCCACCATCAACCAATCTCCTCCAAGCTCGCCTATTCCTCCCCCTTCACCTACAGAGTCAGTGGTTTCCATCCCTCCTAGTTTTTTTTGCATAAACACCATCCACCTAGAACCCCTGACCTATCAGCTAAATGGGGTGTCCAAGTCTCTCCCTCTCATCTATCCCAACATGATAGACGATGAGTTGGCAACCATCAACACTGTCTGCTATGTAGATGATGATGCCATTCTCTCCTACATGGGTGCCGATGAATCTTTCATCTAGCACTCCCTCCCTACTAAGACCCAAGTTATGTTAAATGAATCAACCATTGACATCAACCTTCCCTCTTCTGATGTTCCTCATGTCTTAAAGATTGGCCAATTTCTAGATGCCCAGGAGCAGCTTGACTACACCTAGTTCCTCTCAGACCATAGCAAGGCCTTTTCTTGGACCTATAGTGACATGCCTGGCATCGACCCCAACATCGCCACTCATAACATTATCACCAAACCAGAGACTAAGCCTATCAGGCAAAAGCTTTGAAAGATGCATCCTCATGTTGCGCTTCTTATCAAAGAGGAGCTTCAGTGCCTTCTCTCTGTCTCTTTCATCCAATCCATTGATTATCCACAGTGGGTCTCTAACATCATCCCTGTCACCAAGGCGATTAGGGGGATCTAGATCTGCATGGACTATCATGACCTCAACCTAGCCTATCCCAAAGATGACTTTCTTCTTCCCAACATTGACCAACTTGTTGATCTCACGGCCGGTCATGAGATGCTATCACTCATGGATGGGTTTTTAGGATACAATCAAATCTTGATTACACTAGAAGATCAGCACAAGACTACCTTCATCACCCCATGGGGGACTTTATGCTATCAGGTCATGCCTTTCAGCTTGAAGAATGTAAGCGCTACATATTAGCGTGCCATGACTTACATTTTCCATGATCTCCTCCACAAAATCATGGAGGACTATGTAGATGACCTGCTCGGCAAGTCCAAGCTTTGCCACGACCATTTGACCATCCTCAAGATCATATTCTCTTGCCTTATTCAATACAATGTCTGCCTTAACCCCAAGAAATGCATCTTTGGGGTCCTTTTAAGCAAGCTCCTGGGATTCATCATTTATTTTTGTGGCATTGAGATAGATCTCGCTAAAATCCATGCTATCCTTGAGATGTTGCCTCCGACCAATCTCAAGCAGCTTCACAGTCTACAAGGGAAGCTCCAGTCTATCCACCACTTCATCTCATAGCTTTCTGACCGCTGCCAATCTTTTCATAATCTCCTCAAGAGGGACGTCTCCTTTAAATGGGATAAGGGCTGTCAAGAGGCTTTTGAAGCCCTCAAATGCTATCTGGTCTCTCCCCCAGTCTTCATTCCACCTAAACCTTTACATCTCAGCAACCAACTATTCGTTAGGTGCCATGATTGCACACCGAGATGAGCATCATCGCGAGCAAGTGGTTTACTATATCAACTAAACACTTGTCGACTATGAAACTCGGTATACTCATACCAAGAAATTCTATTTGGCATTAGTCTTTGCCGCTACTAGGCTCCACCACTATCTTCTTAACCACAAGACCTTTGTCATGACTCACACTGACCCTCTTAAATACATGCATTCCAAGCCATACCAAAATCAATGTATGGCTCGGTGGCTCATGCTGCTTGCTGAATTCGACTTAGACTTCATTTAGTAGAAATCCATCAAGGGGCAAACCATCGCTGACCAACTAGCAGATGCCCCTCTCCCTGACAATCAACCTTTGCAGTGCGATTTTCCTAATGAATTTATTGCCACGCTTTCCATCGATGACACCATCTATCAAATGACCATGTTCTTCGATGTCTCCAAATGTTAACTTGATGGGGGTGCGAGAGTCATTCTCATCCCACTCAAAGGTGAGCCCATGCCTCTATTTTTCAAGCTTGACTTTGATTGTACCAATAATATGGCTGAATATGAAGCCTTAATTTTGGGACTTCAAACCACCCTTTCTCTCAGCATAAAGTCCATCAACATCTTTGGTGACTCACAGCTTGTCGTCAATCAGATCAATGATTCATACCTCTGTAAAAATAAAATTTTGCAAAGGTATAAAAACTGTGTTGACACTCTCTTAGCCTCTTTCGACCATTACCTTTTGCAGACTATTTTGCGCTCCATGAATAAATTTGCTGACAACATGGCTTCTCTCGCCTCACATATCCCATCTTCATCATCTTCATCCAGAATTTTTGTCATGGTGCATCGTGTGCCATTGCCTTCATACATTTCTCTAAACATCAACCATGTCAACACCTTAGACTCTAGTCCACGAGATGATTGGTACAAGTAACTTTTGGACTACTTATCTCATTCTGTCATTCCTCCCAACCTCTCTAGCAATGCGCGGTGAGATTTTATCAAATGCACAGCTCGCTACACCATGTTAGGGGGTCTTCTCTATAAGCGAGGCTTCGACGGCCTCCTTCTTCACTGTCTCACCTCCACTGAAGCATCTCATGCCATCAAACAAGTCCACGATGGGATTTGTGGTAGACACTTCAATGGTAACTCAGTTGCCAAGTGCATCCTTTGCCTGGGCTATTATTGGCCCACTCTTCATCAAGACTATAGCGACTATGTTTGGCATTGCATCAAGTGTTAGAAGCACTCTAACTTGCTTCATCTTCCTAGCCATGCCTTACAAGTCGCTCAAGATTTTTGGCCTTTTTCATAGTGGGGCTTAGATCTCATTAGTGAGATTAACCCTCACTCGTCTCTTTGTCATCAATCCATCATCACCACCACTGAGTATTTCACTAAATGGGTGGAAGCCATTCCTCTCATCTCCACAAAAGCTAACAAGATTGTCGACTTCATCAGCACCCACATCATCTATCATTTCGGTGTTCCTCACAAAATCATCACCAACAACGGCAAGTCATTCAAAAACAAAACCATCCAAAAACTCTGTGACTCATTTGGCATCAAGCTCAGCTTCTCTTCACCTTACTATCCACAAGCAAATGGGTAGGCTGAGGCTTCCAACAAAATTCTAACTAAAATTCTCATGAAGGTGGTCAATGACACTGGAAGGGACTAGCACATTCACATTCCCTTCACTTTGTGGACCTATCGCACTAGCATCTGAACCTCTACGGGTGCTACCCCTTTCTCTTTAGTGTATGGAGTAGAGGTTATCCTACCTCTCAAAGTATAGATCTCATCTCTCTACATCTCTCTGCATGACATTCTCTCTAATGATGACTTTTGTCATAATCATTTAGCTCAACTTGAGTTACTTGAAGAACATCGTCTTGTTGCCCTCAACCATTTCCTTGTCTATCAAAATCACATCAAGCGAGCCTATGACAAAAATCTGTGAGAATGAGATTTCAACATCAGAGACCTTGTCCTCAAAGAAAATCAGCATGTGACTAATATGGAGTGAAGTAAATGAGGCAAGTTTGCCCCTAATTGGCTTAGACCTTTCATCATCACGCACAAGTATGGGTCAGGGACTTATCACCTGTGTTCTCTCGACAGACGACCAGAACCTGAGCCTCTTAATGCCTTACATCTACGACCATTCTACTGTCAGTTAAGTAATCATTCACTTGACATTTAACCTGAGCTCATCCCTTGAGCAATCCCTCATCCTCTTAATCCTAATTCCTTTCAACCCTATTCCCCTTAACAAACCCTCTGTAACCCTTTTATATAGTATGGGATGCTTTATCCTAGTAAAAGGGAGCCCTTGAACTTCTATAGTCTTGTCTATGACTCAAATTTATATCAAAAATAAATTGAGATGTCAAAATATCTAAGGTCACAAAATTAAAAAGATAGATTGCTCCCTCGAAGGACAGCTATACTATCATTGTTGTAGCTAATAGACTGCTCCCTTGAAGGACAGCTATTCAAAAGCCCTTAAATATATAACATAAAAATATAGACCACTCCCTTAAAGGATGGATATGACTAAATCTTGCTACAAATAACACTTTCTTAGAAGCTTCCTGCATTGATCAGCTTCACAAATGCCACAAAGCAAAATGACATCTCTATGTAGACTTCCCGCATTGATCAGTCTGCAAAACAAAAAAAAAGGGTCATGGACTTGGCTTGTAGTCATCTCAGGGTCTCTTATAAAAAGGGGCAAGGTTGTCTCTACTCAAAAAGGGTTACCCTATCCTCACCTATCACATCACCTACTCAAGGGACTTCAAGCTCATTTTAATGTCAAAGTGATTCGATTACTGCTTTAACACAACCCATGGTCAATGACGTAATGCATGAATGGGGCTCTTGGTTCTAACAACCCCTATCTATGCTGTCATTCTAGTCCTTGTCAATAAAAGGGTGATTATGCCTTCCACTTTTTGCCCATACCTTTGGTCACATTCAACCACCTCATTTGTCAAATCAACTCAACCCGACTCTTTTTAGACCACTCACATAGCCTATTCACACTAGTTTCTATGGACACTAATACACATGGAAAATATCAACTACCTAATTTATGTCCAACATAAACCATTACTTGCTGAAGTATAAATAGACTCATTTCATTTTTAGCAAACATCCATCAACTAATATGGACAATTGGTAGGGATGAAAAGCCTCGACCAATGTTACATAATACACCATTTGGAAAAGGCTGTAACATCTTTTTCTCATCATTTCAAGCATGAGCCCTCAGACATATGGGACATGCTGAATCATTCTCATGACCAATCACATCAACCACTTTGTCTCCTCATCTGAACTACATTGGTTTGAGGCCCACATAACTAGGGGCTATGTAGGCATCACTCAGATGACATGCCATCTTCTGGGATTAGCTTGACCACCCTTATTTGTTCATCTACCTGATGGACAAACCCTATCCTCTTCTAACCATGACTTAACCTCGACTAAAAGCAATCAATCACTTCGACCTCTTCCTCCCTTTTTAGGGAGAACTACATTGGCCTGAGGCCTTACCAATCGGGGCTATGTAGGTAGCTCTCAGTTGACATGGGGTCTTCTCGAGTTAGCTCAGCCATTCTCTTCATCTCTTTCTTCCATCCCATTCTCTCGTCACCTGTCAATCACATCACAACTCATCACATACTTCCACAATCGTTAGCACAATCATTTTCATCATTTACATCATAGTCATTAATCATAACAACATCATCATCATAAAAATTAAACATCCACATCATATAATCTACAAGTCATAACATAAATATCACTAGCATCATTACATTAAACATCATCATCATTTCATTAACCATAACATTATCATCATCACATTAGTCATCATAACATTATAATCATGAAACATAATATCAAAATCTGCATCATTCACATAATATGAAATGCTGAAAACATTAAACACATCCAAGGCATCCATAACACATCACTAGTCAAACATGTCATCATATATATGTCAAAATTTTATACAATGACACAATCTATGTCTATCTCTCTCTCTCTCAAAAAATATAGTACATCTCACATCATCAACTCACAGACCAGTATATACATCAAAAATAACAAAATCTAGCCTCAAGGCTGTGGCTGTGGCAGTGGTGGTGGTAGTCGGGACGATGCTGTATCATCTCTGCTCTCTAACCTACGCCCTCTGTGCATGCCCAAAGTGGTCACACGCGACGTAGACCTCTACCATCTCTGCTCGTCTCTCATCTTAGAGTATCACTGTATCTGAGGGAATTGTTTGATAGCTCCCTCATAATACGCAATCTCATCTAGTGTAGTCCTATACCTAGCTATAGGTATAGTCTACAGTGGACCCATCTGGCCTACTGTCGTGCCCTGAACTAAACCCTATGGCTATGAAAATGTTGGCTACACTGATGCTGACTATTTTGGCCCCTGTAATGGCTGCTAAGATGGTTGTTGAAATGGGCCTTGCCCCCCAAAAACCTATCCTACCACTACCTGTGCCTGGGCTATGGCTAGTTGTCCCTATAGCATCATGACCTAACCTATCAGAGCAGCCACTTGACCTGTCATCTCTACCATCTAACCTGTCAAAACTATGACTTGCCCTTATAAAATGGTCACCTGGGCCTGAGCTGCATCCCTCTCCTGACAGGCCATGTCTCTCTCCTGGTAGGTTATATCCCACTCTCTTATAACAACCTACAGATTAGGCTATGGCCCTACCTGTACTCCCATGTACTGCCCTACCCACCATGTTGTGTAGGCCTTTGTGCACCCTGGGTTAGCTACCCCAGGTCCTACTGATAACTCCTCAAAATCTGACCCCTCTGTCTCCTCTAGCAGTGAGAGCAGTGCCTCTATGTCATCTCATCTATATTGCGGGAAGGCGGGTGGCACATCTTGTAGTAGCCCAAACTAGCACTGCACTCTCTTTACTGGTATCCTCTTGAGCTTGCTAGCTCACCTGCCCCTGACCCATCGCATGCTCTGAGTCGTAACCATCTGTTCTGCCTGGTCCCTAAAAATTGGATACCCCAGATATGGTCTCTAGATGATGTCTACTAGAATTAGGGTCTCTAATACCCCTCGATATTAGTCGATATTCCTAACTACTCTATCTACCTGTGTTTGTGCCATAACCTCATGCCATCTCCTAAAGCCAACTCTGAACCCAGCCTAGATAGCCACTGGGAGATCGAGCGGATGCATGACCATGATGTGCTCGTACGCTTAGCAGTGCAGAAGGTGGCCCACACATAGACTATACCACTGCCACCAGCTGATACCCCACAGATCTCTATAGACCTGGGCCAAAAAGATAGGTGCCTAGGTAAACACAGTTTACTGCTCAACCATCTCTATCAAAACTCCAGTCATGGTGACCAAAAATCTCCCTCCTGCTACATCTGGTAGTGCGTATACTGTGATGTCGATAATCATAAGGATGACCAACCAATGTGCATCCTCATCTGCCACGTAGAGGGGCTCATAAGCAAAACTTGCTGAGTGGTAGCTCATCTCAGTGACGTGCTCCCCAAATAGCATAACCATATGAATGTCATGCACCTCTCTCGAGCATGCATACAAGTTTGCTTCGTGCACCAGTAGCCACAAAATTTGGTACATGTCCTCGACCGTGACCATCATCTCTCTTGTGGGTAGGTGGAAGGTGTTGGTAGAATGGTCCCACCACTCGATCAGTGCCACCATGAGACTCACATCTCTCACCACTCTGTAGTAGCGCCATAGCCTGCGTAGTCCCACTGCTATCATATGGGCCCACTCCTCAATGGTCATGCCTCCTCACATCTGCATCAGTAAGGTTGAGAGGTGGTCTTGCAACATCAACGTCTGCCTCACCTACATCCACCCAAAATCAATCTCATGTTAACCATTGACTACCACTCTCGACTACTCTTCCTATTTAACCAATCTACTTGACCCTCTATGGCTATCTTGACCCCTGAGAAGCCCTTGGTGTAGCTTCGACCCTTTGACTTGACCATTTTTCCACTCTTTCTGATCAGGCAGCCACTGACATCAATTAGCATGCCAGTGATGGCACTCACCTAACCGACGTTGGTCACTTAGTGACTGACATCGATAGGCGAGTGACTGATGCCAGTCACTGGACAGCCGACGTCGATCACTAGTCGACCGACGCTGACAAACTCACTGATGTCGGCGACTGGTTCAGCCCTAAGGCTGAATGGGGCGAGCCCTAAAATTAGGGCTTCCCTATTTCTTCCTCCCAAACCCCCCCAAAAACCCTCTAGCTGACTCCTAACCTATCCTAGACCCCCCACCCACCCTCTTAGCTACCCTTCCCCCTCAATTTCTACCTAAACACAATAAAAATTCAAAAAACTAAACCAAACTAAAACCAAACCAATTGAGTTCACAAAGCTTCCTACCTCATCCTGTTGATGCTAATGTGGTGGCATGATGGGTGCCACTAGCGGTGGACCTCCTGCAGGTCCTCTACTATCCTCTGCCATCTCTACTGCGTCTCTCTATCCCCAAGCTCCTGCTGGCCCACAACTGACTCTGTAACCTCCTCTCCAGCTCCACCTCACCCACTCTCTCCACCAATCTCTCTCTGCCACCTCACACTGCCTAATCAGTCAAGACTTATTCACTTTCACTCCCTAAGCTCCAGAGTGCCTTCTTTCTTGGTCAACAAATCTCAAATGACTTTTGGTGGGCTACTAATCTAGTTTTGTCAGATTTGGTAGGCCGCCGACATCAGCACAAGCGTGCCCTAAGCCACCGATGTTAGCCGATTTCTACTGACGTCAGTCCCTTTATGCCACTAACGTCAATTTTATCACCAACATCAGCGGCCTTGAACCATCCTATTCTTCACCCATGACCAAAATCATGCCCCCAATCAATCAACTTTCATAGTAGAAGTTATCTTAGCCCCCTGGGGCACACTTGAGATCACTTTTGCTTCTGCCTGCCTCGACCACCAGACCTTGGAGATCACGACTATCTCCTTCGACCGCTTTCAAGACAACTCTGCCTTAGTTATTTTGATTGTCTTTGCTACCTCACGACTAGTTAGCAAGTTATCACTGACCCTCACAAGTATTGGATCGCGAGCAAGTTGATCCCTACTGCTTGTGCATTTTTTCATGTTTTCTAGGTGCATTTTCTGAGCCTGGGATACCTAAAACATGATGACTCATTAGAGCTATAGCTTGGATCGAATAACCCAATCAACTACGACTAAATACTGGGGCCCAGTTATTTTAATTTTGGCACTCCTCGACCCTTGACCATGACAATTTGACCTACCTATCACGTGGTGTAGTATACATGCAATCTCACCCTTTATAGCTTTCACACTCAATCTTCACCCTCTCTATCCATCTCTCTGTCAAATTGACACCCGATCTCTAGTTCCCTTCCCTTGACTCCCACTTTGAGGGGGGAACACCTCATCCCATACCTGGGGTAACCAACTCCTATTTTTGTCTTGCAGTTCGTCAAGAACAACCAACAAGACAAAAAGGGGCAAATGTAGACACCAAAATCGTGTCTACCCCTTGGTCATCCTCCCCCCTTAGTCCCCTTGGTCCATCTTCCTAACACAAATCCTAGCCCCCTCAACTATTAAATTAAAATAATCAAATATTTTAATTTAATTGCCCCCTTGCCATGCCACCTCATGCCACCTCATGCCACCTCGGATTCCTTTCCTTAGATCCCTTCACCCCATGCCATGCCTTAATGGCTTAAATCCCTTCTTAACCCTTCCTCTCGTGTCCATTTAAGCCCCTCTCGACCATTTTCCCATGAAATTTGACCCTGGTAGCTTGTAAGAATAGACAGAAGGCTAAAATTAGCCTATGTCCCCATTCTTCAGCCACCGACATTGGTCAGTATGCGACTGACATCAGCAGTTCTGCAAGTGTCAGTTACCTTAAAACTACATTTCTGCATCCGTTACTACCCCTCACGAATGTGAACTCTTTTGCACTTGGCATTCAACCTCTCTCTCACTCCCTCTCACACAACAAACATCACCAGCTACAGGTACTCTACAGGAATAGCTCCAGAATATGAGATCAAAGGCATTACAGGTCCGTCAATAGCATCAGCAACAGGTCTCCTTCACTCCTCCTTCAGCAAGTAGGAGATAAGTATTTCTTTGTTTTTCATTTTAGTTTTTATTTGAATTCATCTATTAAGCAAACCACTGCCCAGACCCAACCTGCCCTTCCCTGAGAGGCTGAAAGGCCTTCTCTAATCCCTGTCTCCCTGTCACCTTGTCCTCTCTCTGGTCCCCTATTCAGACCATACTTTCTACCTTAAAACCCCACACAGACCTCTAGACAGGCTCTCTGACCTCCAAATAGGCTTTTTGACATTCAAATAGAATCTCAGACCCCTCTGCAGATCATAAACTAGACCTAAAACTTATCTCTGGCCATTACCTCGACTGACCTCAACCATTTCCCCTACCGACATTGGTAGACTAACCGATGTCGGTGACCTTAACCTACCGACGCTGATAGAACCACCGACGTCGGTGACTGTGCAAGGCAGATTGCTACAAATAGGTACGCATTTGCTTTCATTTCTTTTATCTAGTCTTTATCATTTCTATTTCTATCAATATTCTGCTCTTTATCAATGGATTGTCATCCTCCAAGAAGTCTTTGCACTTCTAGGACCAAGCTTTCGTTTGGTAGCCCACTTTCTAGCCATCTAACAATTTCTGTGTTTGAGTCTCTTTCTTCTATAGGTGTCATCCTCCACAACCAAAGAGGAGTTCCTTCAGTTGTCTGAATCTGGTGTGCAAGACTACATCTAGGTACGTACAAGCCCTTGACCATTATTTCTTAGTTTCTCATTTCCTTTTGAATGTGAAAAGCGAAAACTTGTTTGGAAACAGCGGGAACCATCTATTTATTATTATCATTGACCCTTCATGTATGGATTTGGATTTGGTTAAATAATAAGATGTTTTATATTAATTTTATTTTCATGTTTGTGTGTGTGTGTTTATTTGTTTATTTCCTTTTTTATTATTACCTTGACTCAATTCATTATCCCAATAGGGTCATCATCATGGTGCTTCTTATCACGTAATTGTATGCAAGTCAATCCATTAGCATTTGTTAGCATTATCATCATGGTTTTTTATCATTTGTGTTTTGTTGTCCATTTTCTATTAGATCATGGGTTAGTCCTTATGCATATTACAACTAGGTCATCATGGTGTATGGTGCATATTGTTTCATGCTACATTAAAAATCTAAATTTAGGAATGTGCTAGATAATGTTGTAGTGTAAAGATCTCCTTGTTCACTAAATCTCCATAAACTAGACCATATGGCTAATTTATATGCTCCTCATGATACATCTAAGCATATACAAGAAATCATGATCATTTTATTAAAATTCTTCCAATCTAATCACGTCATTCTTCAATCATTATCTTGTTCTTCTGATTATCATTTATCTTATCACTTTGACCATTCATAGGTGTATAGTTTTTTGTGGCTTCTTCATTTTAAAAAAAGTCATTATACTATTGTACCTACATTTGCATCACTCCTTTAATTTTTAATCTATGTGATAGGTTAAATCCTTGAGTTATATTTGCCAATCAATCAGTTAACCATTTTCATCATTTAATAATGAAATCCACCCTACTGGGGAAATTTTTTTTTGATCTATCAATGTTTTAATCCACTCCACTAGGGAAATCTATTTCCATATCTATACCATCATCTTCATAACCTTATACCATCATTTTCCCCTACTGGGGTAAATTTTCTAATTCCAAGCCCACAACTTTTTGCCCTATTTGGGGTTGGTTAAAGGGTGGTGCTTATTTTGGGATGCATCCTTTCTACTTCCCCCATCTTGGGGCCAATTCAATTATATTATTTTCAAACATTATAAATCAAAGTGTGAAAGAATTAGCTCAAGTGGCTTAATTTTATCCATGGGTTAATCTCTTCTTCCATTCTAGCTTCTTCTTCTCTTTTTCAAGATCCCATCCACATCTTGCATGCCCTATCAAGGGGGCATCATGGGTCACTAATTATTTATTTATCTAATATTTTAATGAATTTTTCATTCTTTAAAAATTAATTACTTTATCTGTGTCTGACAATGACTTCTTAAAGAGGATCAAAATGTAGGCACTTAAAATTGAACACTTTGTGTTGATTTTAATCATCCCTAATCAACCCTAGTTTTCTCTAATTCTAATTCATCATTACTATTAATCATCACTATTGATGGTTTACTATCCACATCTTTATTAAGTTAATTAATTCAAATAATTAACTAATCCTTCTTAAATCATAAATTACATGGATTTTGAATATTTATAATTTCTATAAATCCAAAAATCTACTATGCCCTTAACCTTTGGCATGTCTAGGGATATGTGTGGCTGATTTGTGGCTTACATACCTATTTTATATTCTTGTTACATTCCTCTATGTTCTTAGTTAGGTTAGCCTATGGAATAACCATGGCTAAGTAGATTATATATAGGAGGGAGTGGTTAGTCTTTGATCATCATGTTAAGTACTCTTCTATTAGTGCATTGTTGTGGAGGTTTCCCCCTTGAAGTGACTTTGCTATATTATCTAGTATTTTGCTCTACTGTCAGTTATTATTGTGTGATGTCTCATATTTGCTTATTTTGTGTGATATAAAATCATTCTATGTGAAAATCTAATTAATTTAATTACAAGTGGTATCAGATCTTCAATTTTGGAAATCTTTTTGTGGCATTATTTTTTCAGATCAAGTGAGGTGCGAATTCTACAAGGGAAAAGAGCGAAAAAACATAACTTACAATATGAAAAGAATTAATTTTATTTGTCAGCACAATATTGTTCAAAATGCTTTTAAAAAATATAAATAATAATAAAAAAGTCTAGAATTTTTTTTGCCTTGTGCATTTGTAGTCATTGGATTCATCTTGATGAAATTATCACAATGGTATAGTTCACTAGTACACATTTTTGTGCCAAATTTTTTTACCCTAGTGTGCAAAGTCAATTGTTAGATTTGTCTTGGTGAGGCGATCACAATGGTACCATCCTATAGTATAATTTTTTTAGGGAAAAAATATTCCTAGGGTTTATATATGGTCAATCCTTCTACATGAGGATGAAAAGGGAGGCAAAAAACTCCTAAGACTCCTATCGATGACATAGAATCTGGAACTTTAAATCCATTGATTTCTCAAATTTAGGTTGACATAAAAGGCTTGGTATGGTATGATAACTTTATTATAATTAAAATTGATGTTTTAAGGATGCATAAAGAGATTAATGGGGTTCACAATCAATTGAATCAGATCACTACTTCATTAGCTTCTCTTTCATCTCAATTATAGTAAAAAACCCCTCCACTTCAACATTTAGGTCCTTCTCCTCTCAACACTAACAACTCCAATTTTGGTATGAAAATAATGTTGCTCAAAGTGGACATGCATAAGTTTGATGGTAATAATCCTCTCACTTGGATTACCCAACTTGAGAATGTATTTGATCTGCATCAAACACCTAGTTCTCAGAAGGTGATCGTGGTGTCTCTATATCTAAACCCTGAGTAGTTCATTTGATATCATTAGTTATGTGCTCAAAAGAAAAGAAATAGTGATCTTGTTACATGGTATATTTTCACTAATGAGTTATTAGTTCATTATCAAAATAATTTACTTGAGAACTACTTTAGCTAGTTAGTCAAACTATGGCAAATGAGAATTGTGAATAATTATATTCATCAGTTTTAGAATCTATCCTTACAAGTGAAAGACATCACTAAGGAAAATCTAACTGATCTATTTTTGGGTGGTCTCAAAGATAGCATCCAATTGGAGGTTTGAATGTTTAACCCAACATCTATTTTAAAAGCTATGCCATGGGCACGCATGGTAGAGGAAAAAAGATGGTCAAATAGAAAACCTTCACTACTGATCATGATTGCACCTTTTTAGCACCATCATATCCCTAAACCACCTAACTAAGACCTTGACAAATTGAGAATTGATCCAAAGGGTTGTGTTATGGTTGTAACAACAAATGGAGCAAAAATCATCATTGTACTAAAAAGAAGCTATTTTACATTGAAGGTGCCAATGAGGATGACGATGATGAGGAGGCACTAGGTGAAGATGAAGAAGGTCTTAAGGAGGAATCTGAAGACTTTCAGCCTACTATTTCCTATCATGCCCTTTTAGGTATTAGTACTCCCTAAAATCTTAAGGTGGTGGGTTTCCTAAAAAAATAGGTCATTGTTTTGATTGATTCTAGGAGCACACACAACTTCATCACCAATAAGCTAGCTGCTCACTTGAACTATTTCATTTATCCTAATCTATAATTTTAGGTCATGATTACAGATGGTGGTATTGTCAGCTGCTCAAAAAAATGCCGTAGTATTAAACTAGCCATGGGAGACTACTTGTTGGATACTCCTATGTTTGCTATTCTTATGGGGGGAGATGACATTATTTTTGGAGTACAGTGGCTCACCACTTTGGGCACTATTGAGATGAATTTCTAAGAATCATTCATACATTTTAATTCTAAGGGAAGGAAATTTGAGCTAAGGGGATTAAGGGATAAATCTCCACAACCTATTAACTCCCATCAAATGAAAAAGATTCTCTTAATGGGTGTTGAAGGATTTGTAGCTCGCTTGTTTTCCATGGAAGTTCATCCAACTAAAACATCTATAACTCCTAATCTACAATAAGTGATTGATTTCCATTCAATTATTTTTGGTGACATGTTGAAAGGGATTCTACCTAGCCACACACATGATCATGCTATCAAAATTATTCTTGGTAGTACACCACCCAACATCAAGTCATATAGGTATCCTTATGCTAAAAAAAGTGAAATTAAAAAGATGGTATAGGAAATGTTGGATATAGGAATCATTCATTATAGCCAAAGTGAATACTCTTCACCACTTTTCATGGTGTGAAAGAAAGATGACACTTGGAAGATGCAACCTGACTAGAGGGAACTCAACAAGTACACTATCAATGATAAGTTTCCTATTCCTATCATTAATGATTTACTAGAAGAATTAAATGGTGCTCTTTATTTTACCAAGTTATATTTGCATTTTGGGTATCATCAAATCTAGATTCATGATGAAGACATACCCAAAACTACTTTTAGGACTCATGAGGGCCATTATGAATTTTTAGTTATGCCTTTTGGGCTAACAAATGCACCATCTACCTTTCAAAGTTTGATGAATTCTATTTTTAGGTCATTTTTGAGGAAATTTGTCTTGGTATTTTTTGATGATATCCTCATTTATAGTAAAAATTGGGAAGACCATTTACACCATGTGAAACAAGCACTCTTAATTTTATAACAACATCAGTTATATTGCAAACCTTCTAAATTTACTTTTAGAACCTATGAGGTGGATTATTTGGGTCATATAGTTTTACATACAAGAGTAAAAGTGGATCCTAAAGAAATCCAAGCAATGATGGACTGGACAATTTCTAATACACTCAAGCAACTAAGGGAATTTTTGGGGTTCACTGGTTATTATCATAGGTTTGTCAAAAATCATGGTAGCATTACAACCCCACTCACATCTTTGTTGAATAAAGACTCCTTTCAGTGGACTGATAGATCTACCAGGGCATTTGAACAATTAAAATTGGTGATGTGCACCACTTCAGTGTTGGCTACTCCTAATTTTTCTAAGACTTTTGTAGTTGAATGTGATGTATCTGGGTATGGTATGGGTGTTGTACTCATACAAGAAGGTAAACCACTTGCATATAAAAGTCATCAACTAAAGGGTAAAAACTAGCACAAGCCCATTTACGAGAAGGAAATGATGGTCATTTTACATGTCGTCAAACAATGGAAGTCTTATTTGATGGGTTGTCACTTTTAGTTAAAGACCGATCATGACAGTCTCAAATATTTTTTGAAACAAAGGTTATCATCTGAAGAATTAAAAAAATGGGTAACCAAGATGTTAGGCTATGATTTTGAAATAGTTTACAAGAAAAGCAAGGATAATGTAGATGTAGATGCACTATCTAGGAAGGATGAATCAGTTGAGGCCTTGCTATATGCTATGACCATTCTGTAGGTAGATTGAATAGAGGAAGTATGATCAACATGGGACAAGGATAATGCTACCCATAATTTGATTTAGAATCTTTAGCAAGGTTTGGGTGGATTTGAAAAATTAACATGGAAGGGTGATGCATTATGGTATAAAGATAGATTATAAACAAAAAATCCTTCAAGATCTTCATGAAACTCCAATTGGGGGTCATTCAAGATTTTTAAAAGCCTATCATAGAATCAAGCATGATTTTTTTGGGAAGGACTCAAAGGGGATATTTAGAAATATGTGGCTAAATGTATGATCTGTCAACAAAATAAAAGAAAAACCATCAAAACCCTAGGTCTTTTTTAGCCTTTATCCATCCCGAGCCAACATTGGGAAGAGGTGTCTATGGATTTCATTATAGTATTATCGATATCTGATGGTCAAAATGTTATCATGGTTATGGTAGATCATCTTAGTAAGTATGCTCATTTCTGATCTCTATCACAACCATTTGTTGCTAGTACAATAGATTTTGATTTTTTGAATACAGTTCAAAAATTGCATGGTACCCCTAAAATCATTGTCAGTGATTGAGATCTCATCTTTACTAATAATTTTTAGACTGAGTTATTTACATGTTTGGGTACCCAGTTGGCTCATATTTCATCATATAATCCTTAATCAGATGGACAAAATGAGGTAGTCAACAAATATATTGAAGGATATCTCTATTATTTTGTTTATGATAAATAGGATAAATAAGTTCATTGGTTGCCACTTGTTAAATGGTGGTATAATACTTCTATTCATAGTTCTTCCAAAATGTCTCCTTTTCTAGCATTAATGGATACCACCCTCCATCCATCACTTCAACCTTGAAGGTCCATCCTAAGGTTTATGTAGTTGAAGAACATATTCACCATCAATAAGAGGTCTTTGCCAATTTTCATGAAAATTTAGCCATGGCCTAGAATCGCATGAAACAATAGGCAGATCAACACAAGAGTGAGAAGCCCTTTAACATTGGTGATTGGGTTTTTATTTTCTTATATCCATATAAGCAGATGTCCTTGAAGAAATATAAAAAAGATAACAAGTTGTCCCCTAAGTATTATGGGCCTTATCAGATCTTGCAAAAAATTGGTAGTATGGCCTACAAGTTAGAGTTTTCTTCCTCCACTCATATACATCTAGTATTTCATATATCATGCCTAAAAAAAGTCATTAGATAGAAAGTGGCTATGCAAACTGAGTTGCTAGAATTAGATGAAGAAGGAAGTGTTGTTCATAATCTTAAGGCAATCCTTCAAATGTGCACTAAGCAGTTGTGGTCTCAAGCTATTAAGGAGTACCTAATCAAATGGAAGAATTTGAACTAGGAAGATGCTACTTAGGAGGATGAATATTTTGTGTAGTAACATCAAGAGTTGACTCAACATTGAGGACAACATTTTTTTTAAGGGGAGGGGCATGTTATGCCCTTAACATCTGGCTTATCTTAGGATATGTGTGTTTGCCTTATTACTTACATACCTTTTTTATATTCTTGTTACATTTCTCTATGTTCTTAGTTAGGTTAATCTATGGAATAACCATGGCTAAGTAAACTATATATAGGAGGGAGTGGTTAGTCTTTGATCATCATGTTAAGTACTTTGCTATTAGTGCATTGTTGTGGAGGTTGCCCCCTCAAAGTGGCTTTGATATATTATCCAATATTCTAATCTATTGTCAGTTATTATTGTGTGATCTCTCATATTTGCTTATTGTATGTGATATAAAATCATTCTGTGTGAACATCTAAGTAATTTCATTAGAAAATCTAATTATCCTCACCTCATGAGGTCATATTACACTTCATTTTAATTTTCAAATTACAAAGAAGTCCTAGGCCCCACCTATCCCCCATCAATATAATTTTATAATATTATCTTACTCATCTTTCCAATTTAATAATCTACCTCATATTCTACTCAATCGCACTTACCAATTTTATATTATTTCATCCTCCCAAATGAATTTTATATTCATTTATGAGTCCCACATGTTCTCCACTCTAATTTTTAATTCAAGATTCTCATTTCAAATTTCAAATTATATTTTATTATTAGTCCTTGATTCTTAAGTCAAGATGGATGGTTCAAATTCATTTCAAAAGTCTATAAATTAGAGGTTCTTCCTCCAATTTAGACAAAGCCTCTCTATTCTATACTTACTATGCAGGAATCCTTATAAAATGCTTCTTCATGCAAATAAACTCTACTAAATTATATAATAAGTTTCATCTCTCTCTCATGCCAAGCCACAAAAATCAAGGTGAATAAGGAGAGATATTTCCCATAAGGAACTAGCATTGCCAATGACTTCTAGCTCACAAGTTGAGATCAACATTAGCAAATCAATTTTCAAGCAAATCTTATAAGTAGGTATAATCATTGTTTTTATCTTATATTTACATTTATTGCTTGTTAATAATATAGCTCAACCTATGGATTAGACTTGAGAAGTTATGTCTTTAATTTATTTTTGATTTATTCACTAACAATTGACTAATCTCTCTTAGATTTCTAACCTACAATTGTCATGTGAAGACACTTTCAAAGAGTTGATTTAATTTAGGATGCATTTAGTAAGATTAATTATCCAATATGATCAATTTACCTAATTAGGGATGTGTCATTGTGATTTTAGGTTAAAACAATAGTTATGCAGGTAAATTAGGTCCAGTAGTTATTTTTGGTTAAACTAGTATGTGATTATAGAAAGTCACTTGACTATAATTTAGACATGGAAGTGGTTAAAATGAAGTGTTTACACATTGAATATGATTCCAACATGTAAGATATGTAATTATAACTCCTTGAAGGTTTCTTAAGTCAGTTGACCCTTTTTGTTTATTTATTCTCCTCTTGTAATAATTTATGGTGAATTAGTTCGAGAAGATAAAGAGAAGAAAAATTAAATGTTTATTTCATCAATTTCATAAAGTAATTGCACAACCCTTCTCATTATCTTGATATGTAATTATAACTCCTTGAAGGTTTCTTAAGTCAGTTGACCCTTTTTATTTATTTATTCTCCTCTTGTAATAATTTATGGTGAATTAGTTCGAGAAGATAAAGAGAAGAAAAATTAAATGTTTTTTTTTCATCAATTTCATAAAGTAATTGCACAACCCTTCTCATTGTCTTCCAATGCACTTGCCCAAAAAATTATAGGATTAGAAATTAAGTAGGGTACATAATTAACATTAAATTAAAAATCTGGTAGTAATAAGTGATGCATATTTGGTGCCCTATCAATTCTAACCCATGTGGATTTGACACAAGATTAATTTTGTCAAAATGATAGTCAATAGTCAAATTTCACATAGAGGAGTATAGTCAGTTGTAAATCCCAAATCCAGTCTCAAAAATTTGGAATAAAAATAAAGTATGTCAAATTCCAACCTTCTTTGTCTTTCCATCGTTCTTGCTTGCTTTGGGCACTTTCTTGTTCCATTTGTTCATGTTTTTAGCCATGAGATATATATGATTATTATTTTGAATTTTTATATATTAAATATAACTTGTTCCCATAGTTTAATTGTTTATGCATGTGGTATTTTATCCTTAATCCATAAATAATCAAAACATTTTGGTGAACCCCTTTATTATTTAAATGCTACACCTAGGATTTCATAACCTTTTCCTCACAAGGTTTGGATTTTCCTATTTTCCCAGATGTTTGATTTATTTTATGGTTTCATTCAAACCTTCTTAATGTTTTTGCCTTATTAATATGATTCCCTTGGCTTAGATAATGTCAAATATGTTTACCTTTGGTCTAATTTACCTTGTTAGTTTATGCTTAGCCTTTTGTTTCTTCTTATATATTGTGGGTATAATAGATTTACATATTACATTCATTTATGAAATAACATAGGGGATACATAATTTAAAATAAATAAATCCAAGATTAGATAGTAAAATAATGAATCATAATCAAAGATTATGCAATGAAATTAATAGAAGCATAAATCATCCCATAAAATAATTGAGATAGAAGATTTTTCAAGTGAGAAAATTAGTAAACTAGAAAAAAACTCGCATTTTATTGAAAGATGGTAAAAAAATATTACAAGATTGAACAATATGTATAAAAGCTTATTCTAAGAGAGAATAAAATCCATAGAAAATAGAATAAGCCTAGTCAAAACGCTAAGAGAAGTATGTGAAAGAAGAGACCCAAATACTATTTAAATATAGTGAAGTTAAAAAAATGAGTTACAAAGTGACTTAAATATTTACCTTAGCCAAACATTCAAGCGTGTTCCTAGTGTCCCCTTGTCTCATATAGTTAGGAGAAGTGGGTAAAAAGTGGCAACAAGTTACATGTTAAATGTAACTTCAATGTCCTTTATAATAAGGAATTATATAATGAGATAAAAGAGGTGGATGCTACATGCCATCTCATATTATTAGGATAATGGGAATTAAAAATTCACAGGAGAATAATAAAACAAAATTTAGGATATTTAAAATACTAGAATAAAGATTAATCTCATATATAGTTTTTATATGTTTTTAGGCTTGCTCATATGGTTTTTATACAAATGCTTATCAATGTTTCCATGTTTATTTTCTCACATTTATCATAGAATACTAGCTTATGGATTGAGACATGATAGGGTTGTTATAATGTTTTATGTAGTAACATCCTTACACTTGATAGTTTTGTTTTCCATCTTCTTGGTGATGGTCCTTATTTTTTTTATTGTATTTTTATTCGATACATGGTAGATGATGTAACAAATAGGAGAGGTTGGGCATGCAATATCACATCCTCCTCCTTCTCATGTTGAAGATGGGGTTAACCAAAACACCCCTCCTTAAGGATCTAATCTCCCCCCTCCTTCTCATATGATTTATATTTAAGTATCCAAAACTTATGGTCTTGTGGACCAACTTCAAAATACTCAAGCCAATATTTCCATCGTAGATTTAATTAAACACTCAATTGTTTTCAAATACATATGCATGATGCATTATGTGATGTTACTTTATTAATCACTACTAAAAAAAACTTAATGGCTTATATTTTTAGATATTTACAATTTTTTCAACATCTCATCTCATTTTAACTAGAAAATTTTCCTTATAAGGACATCTTGACTGAAACTTTCCCTTGACCATTCAATTAAAATCAACCATGTGGGAATAAAAAAGGATCCATGTAGAAAATAATTTAGGATTGAATATATGTAGTGAGGCCTTCCTTAATGTATTAGGAATTGATCATAAGTATCTTACATCTTTGGACATGGTCATCAAAGTATTTGATAATCAACCATGAAACCCTTTAGGAATGATTGTCTAGAGCATAATTGTTAATCCTAAAACTCTAGTTATGCATTGTCAAATAATATCTAATGAATTTAGATTCAATAATTTACTTGGTAGACCATAGATTCATGTTATGAATTTAGTTGCATATAAATTACATATATGCTTAAATTTTATACATGAGGGTTACATCTCTAATTATCTTGAAAAAAGTGTCTCATTATGGTTTTACAAAGCCATGGTGCCCAAAACAACTACTATTCTACACATTATCTTACCTCATTCAAAGATCATAACACTTCAACAATATTTTCCAAAGGAATGAATATATACATATGATGATTTTTAAACTAGTCAGACCAATAATGACACTCATGATTAGAATGGTAATAGATATAATTATTATAAAAATGATAACATAGATGAACATTTATCAAAACTTTACATCATGTGGTCTTGGTGAATATAGAGATGACATGCATACATTTGGTACGTGCCAATTATATTTTAATCCTAAAGAGCTTTGATGACTTTTCCCATGATTCATGATTAATGACATAACACCTTCTATGGATAAGGGTAAACAACATATAGACAACACTTATTTTAATATTAATCAACCAAAGCAACATCTTGGTCCATCCCAAACTAATTTAGAGAAATATGAAATAGGTTACACATTTGCAAAGAACAGGGGATACAAAAGTAGAATATTAGGGTGAATTGAACAAGATATTATATAACCAATAATTCACACTCATCATTATTTAAAAGAATATCTTAGATATAGTGTAAATACTATAGTTAAAGATATACCCTTTCAACACAATCACAAGACTATTAATAGTTATAATTAATATTGTGATTCAACATATAAACATTTACATAATCACTTTTCTAAGTCTAGTTTAGATATTAAAAGTTGGTCTTAGATAATTAGAAATTTCAAATTTGACCTACCTTCATCTTATATGAATTTTGCATAGATATATAACTCTCGTTCACCATTCTCTCACACCCACATGCATCCCATGAGTCTGAACCTCCATAATTGTTATCAGTAACCTAAAATAATTTGTCTATTCCAAACCAATATATTATAATAATCATACATCTCCATACCATCAGATCAATATTTGGATCTCTTAGACAAAACCATCAGAGTTAGAGGGTATTAGAATTCTAGTACCGTCCAAACCTGATGGTTCCATCTCATGCCAAACAATGGTCACATTTAAAATTAAAATAATTCCTATGAATTGGATCACACATTTTAAATGTTGGTGGCATGAAAAAATACATATAAATTCCCATATAAATAGACAATAGGTCTAATATTATTTCCATAACTAGCACTCAATAAGGAAAAACATGTAAATGTTTTCACATTCAAAGGGACTACCCTATTCCCTCCTATTTACAAATCATTCACAAGGATAAATTCTTAGTCAAGTCTAAATCACCTAAAAACCATATGAAATTTGTCATTTTCCAAGTGTCAAAAGCTATATCACATGCTGCATACATTGAACGAGCACTAATACACACATACACCTAACAGGGAGAATGACATGTGATTTGAATTTCCTTTTTGAAGTATTGGATATGTATATATTACTCAAACCTTAAATAATAAGTGGTTGGGGTCAGATCAACCCACCTTCTTTCCTTTTTTATAGGCCAAAACCTAGTGTCAAAAGTGGGCATAGGGTTTCAAGAGAATAAGACAAATTTTTAGGTATTACATGCATAATTAACCTTCAAGATCACAAACAGAGCCAAAAGAGAATCAAGCTCAATGACCTATACCAAAATAGAGAAAAAAGAATTGGATATATGAAACCATCATATTTAGCCACAAGCATATGATGACATCAATTAGAGGATGACATTATTATCTAGGCATGAAAATAATTCTAGTTTATGATTTGAAAGACTCAAAATCTACTTTTATGACTTTTATGTCACTTGCATTCATTTTCAGATCCATAGTGTTTAGTAAAATTCTAAGTATATTATATCTCTTAGTAATTTACATAATTATTAAGTGCAAGTACCAAACCAATTTATACCTTTTACAATTCAGATATATGTTTATTGATATATTTCATACAATCTAAATAATACATAGTTATATATTATTATGGTTCATTAATTAAAATAAAGTAAAACATATTCGTGAACACATATGTTGTATTGAACATACCAAACCCTATGTTAATCTTAGGGTTCCTTAATTCTTTCAAAGGTTTCAAATTTCTACATGTAAATATGATTTTCAGCTTTGACTTCTAATTTTCCTTTATACAGATACTACACATAGCTATAATGGATGTACATAATTTCTATTTTTTTTACTCAAGCTATGATTATAATCATTAAATATTATTTTCCTTTAATTTTAAAAATATGTAAAAACTATGAAATGATATAAATCACATCTTTTTTCATTAATAATATTGTAATTTAATAATGAACAATGTCAAGCCTATCATAATTCATGTTATTGTAATATTCAATTTAGGATGTTTCTTGTTACCACTAGACACCAAAGGACATGTATGACTCCCTTTTATATTCACCCTCTTCATGGAAATTGTATGATTATTGAATCTAGCGTTTCTCATTAAATGATTACAATGGATGTTAATCAAGGAAATTAATATGTGGAATTTATTGATAGATTTGATGACATTGATGAAAGGGAATTAACTCAATTTCTTGACATGAATCCATAATTTCATGATGCATTAATATATGTAACATGAAATGAAAAAAAAAGTAAGCTAGGGCTAGCACATATGAGGAACAATATGATCTCTTCAATTATATCATTCAACCTTTTGGAGGTACCAATTCTACCATAGGTGTCTAGACTTATACTATTGCTACTATTCCTACATCTACATGTTAGGTTAAACATGTGATGCCCACCTAAGGTGTGGGTGAAGGAAAATGTTGATATTAAATTGCCATGCCTATTATACACAACCAACCTATTCCAATATTATAAGTACTAGGCATGTTACATCATTAACCTCACATACTATATAATACCTTGAGAAAATTATTTCAGTGTTGTAGGCTAAGGTGTTACAGTTAGAGCAAGGTGCCTCTAGAGCTAGTCATTATATGAATTTGAATGCTTTGAATCACAATCCATTAGCCTTAGATATTTAATATTATGATTTAACTATACATTTTTAGCCCCTAATCTTCCATTGTATGATGGTAAAGGTGATCTAGAGAAACATGTTAGATCCTTCCATGCAACATGTTTGGACTATGCATCTAATGAAAAATTATTGACCAAGTTGTCTCCATGCAGTCTTAAGGACTATGCTTTGAAATTTTTCTATGATCTCCCATTCCAATCTATCAAGATATTCAATCCTTTGGTAAATCAGATTTTATCACACTTTTTGATCACTATTAGTGATAAGTTATCTTATGCTGAAATTACTTAACTCAAGCCAAAATCCAACAAGTTAGTCAATGACTATGTACTTTAGTATAAGATCATGTTTTCCAAAATTACTATTCTTATGGTATAAAATGAGTTACAGGACATCTTCAAGTAAATTTTACTTGCTCCTCTCATTGACTATATTCAATAAACTCATGTCATTTTATGAGTTATGCCATTTAGTTAGAGATCAAAAAGTTAATCTCATAACTTTTAATAAGCTCGAGTATATGCCTAATGCTACAACTACATCAAAATTCAAAGTTTAAAATTAAACAAAAATAAAAGGTTAAACTGAATGATACTAATAATGAGTAAAAATCAACGGTTAAATTATCACAACCTAAATATTAGCTTATCTTATCTGATTCACACAAGAGGTAATTTTCATGACCACCTAAACCTCCTCATATCCTATTACACAAGTTACTAGAGAGAAACCTTATATCTCTCCCTCCAAAATAATATGTTGATATGAGTAGGCCTACACCTAAGGGATATGATAACAACACATATTATGACTATCATCAATGTAATATACATTTTATAAACATATGCTACAAGCTAAGGCATAAGATACAATATTTCATTGATGACAACATTATTTAACTTAGCACACTTATAGAGGAGTTAAGACCACAACCTAATGGGAATGCAAAGTTAAAAATATTTTTTAATCCTATTTAAAATCGCAAGGTAATAAAAACTATGGATATTATTGATGTGCATATGACATAAAATACACATTTCCTCCTATATAGTTACCCATTGGATGTTATTACTGGTGCATTTACACATATCATTACAATGCCCTAAGATTAAGTTTGATGGCAGTGAGATTGTAGATGATGAATCAAATTTCAATTCATAATTCTTATGAACCTATATTTATTCAAAACCTATTCATAGTGTCATGATAAAAAATGGTTCAAATGAAAATTCTTGCACAATGATACTCCTACATACTTTTGGATAAACACATGAGGATATGATGGAAACAACTACCATAGTCAAAGGACTTGAAAAATAAAGATAGTACCCCTTGGGACATGTTATGCTACCATTTAAGGTATGCCTTGTAGTAGTTTATATTACATTCCTTATTTTACCAAGCATAAATGTATTTGACATGTTGTTTGGATGCCATTGGATACACAAACTCTACTATTATCATCTTTATTGTATAGATGTGAAAAATATATAAATTATAACTAGGTATTACATATGAGTGCCTTATCCAACTATGGAATTTATTCCTCCACCCCCACCACAATTTTAATTGGTTGATACACCTATTTAGGATCATTCTACAGATTTGGTTACTACATTCATATATTATTATGTTACATAGGCAATTTCCAACACATATTCAGGATCATTCTGAATAATCAGTTATACAACCTACTCAAGTTCATTATACATAGATAATTCAAAGGAAACTAGTTGAATTTATTATATGGATAGTACTTTATCTTCCATTACATCATAGACTATTCAAGTTGTTATGATTTCTAGTATATACTCCATGTTCTAAACTATAATTATTGATAATTCAATGTGTTCCACAATGAACACAAACACAAATTTAACCTACTATGTAGTATATTTCATAAGATACATTTCACCTTTTAGTTACTCATCATATATAGGATACTATTAATGATTTTCATGTAGGTTATAATACAACACAAGATCATTTTTTATATTTAAATTTAGATATAATTTCACCTACATATAGCACTTTTCACTAATGAATGGTGACCATCGCACCATATGATTTAGGAAATTTATGTGAGCATATCGCAAATGGTATCCTTGGTTAACATTATACACACCCTAAAAATTATTAAAAAAAATCAAATATTCCAAAAAAAAATCAGGGCATGAGCATGACATGTTTGTAAGTTTACATTATTTGCATATATTTTTTATCACACATTTGGTAGATTGAATATCCTCCTTCCATACACACATTAATTTCATGGTATACTTGAGTGACATATAATACATATAGATGCACATGATACATAGATGCTAGACATTCCTCCACCTAGGGGCCATGATAATGTTGGGAGCATCTTATTCTATAGTTTACATTGATATACATTATATATTTATATGTCATTTTCACCTACTAAATTTAGCTATATTTATTTCTTACACATGTCTTACTATTGATCATACTCCATATAGTGTTATATCTCATGGATATGCTACTTTACTTTATTTTGACCTTGAAATACTTGGATGTTGTAGACTAGATTACTTGTTATATGCTTCATTGATTTTGTTTCTCTTTTATAATAGGCTATTTTTTACTTGTATATTATTTGGGCCCTTGGCCTTATGTGTGTGACATTTAATTTTTCATTGTGTGTGTCCATTGACCTTGTTTGTGACATTTACGTATCCCTTATTTTTAGCCTTTAGCCTTCATGTAGACACACACTATTAATTTTGTTTATTTTACAAACATATTCAATGGTACCTAAAAGTGATAACACTTTAATATGTAATTCCATATGTAATGGTTGATTCATGTTTAAATGAAAAATGTTGTTGATATTCAACAGCCTTAATAGACTAAGCATTACTCTGCGAGCTCAATATATAGCTCCCACCTTTCATATTTGGGTTACAAGATTAGTTAAAATATTAGTTACATGAGTGGTGTGGTTGAAGTTCAATGATACTTAATGGCCTTGATATTGCTCCCTATTTCATTAAATTTGGGGCATATGTCTTCCTAACTTATGACCTTACCTCAGTTACACAATTTGAGACTTGAACACCCCTAATTCACGAAAGGGTTTAGTAAGAGGAACCATTCTCCAAGAGATTTAGTGGAAAACATAATTATATAATGCTTCAACAAGGAAACATCATCTCTAAATAGTTACATGGAAATATGGTTCACTCACTTATAGGTGTATTCATTCTTTGATCTTAAGTTTGAAAGTTTCAATTAATTCATTTTTATATTTTTTTAATGGACATTGATTATTACATATTCATTACATGTATGCTTGGATCAAGTTGAACATATAGAGAATCTCCAAAAGATAAGGTGTGTTGTACACACTCATGTACATTTCCTTTTTCTTTTACTCTAATATTTGCATTGTATTTTAATATTAAAATAGAATGGGGAATTTATAAATACTAAAATATGGTATTGGATACTTGGTAATGTCAATTTGACCTACCTTCATCCTATATAACTTATGAATACATATATGGCTCTCAGTTTCCATTTTGTCACACCCACGTGCTTCCCATGAGTTTGACCCTCCTTACTTACTATCAATCACCTACATGAATTCCATAATTTATGCTAAACTGGTAAATTATCATACCCAAACATCTTAATATCATTTGATTAGTATTCTTCTCTCTAGGATAAAATCATCAAACTTAGATGATAGTAGAATTATGATACCATCCAAATGTGATAGTTTCATCTCATGCCAAGCAATGGTCACATTTCAAATTTAGATCATTTATATGGGTCACTTGTATGTTTTTCACATTGATGGCATGATAATTTACCCAAAAAGTCCCATATAAGTAGATGACAAATCTAAGCCTATTTCCATATATATAACTCATCAAGGAAACACATATATACTTTTTCACACACTAAGGGACTACCAAACTCTCTCTAATTTATCAATTAGTTAGATGAGTAGGTATCAACCAATTTTGAATTACCTCAAAGCTAAT